>CM042034.1:59894278-60519278 GCA_023525975.1 Smallanthus sonchifolius
CATTCATGTGTGCAAATTTGAGCTTTATGCCCGAGTGCTAGTTGTGCTAACTTTTGTGAACACTTATGTGCAATCATTAACTATTCAAGCCGACGGTTTTCAATGATAGATCTATTGAGTCTGACAAACCCACCCAGATTGGGGTGATTGATACCGACAACACAATTTTGCATGCTAGTTACAAAGGTTTGATTTTACTTGGTTACACAATAGCTGCTCCCCATAAACGCCTTATTTATCATGTTATGTAAAGGATTTGGTTTACAAGTTATATGCTACCTATATACAAACCTGTGTTATACTCACCAACTTTTTAGTTGACCTTATTTTATTCATGTTTCAGGTGCTTTTATATGAGATTGATCAAGACATGCTACACATAGGCTTTGGACCTAGTTAATCTTAATTCAAAAACAAATTGTATTTCATTATGTACTTTGAATTTGATTCATGTTTGTTTGAATGGAAATGGATTTAACATATTACAATTTAGTCAACCTTGAGCTCATGAACAGTCTACATGTCCCGCCCCGATGATTCCGCCGTCGGTTGGGGTGTGACAGATTGGTATTAGAGCCTTGGTTATAGGGAACTAGGTTATTAGACACTCTTGACCTAGACTATAACTTTAGGACACCCATACAATGCCATGCTACTACATGTTACATTATCAATTCTTGTGTGATTATTTTTACATACTATCCTAAGTACTTACACTACATGATACAATACATAATGACTTATGTGTCACACTACTCGATAACTCTTGTGCTTACACTCATTACTACCTACATGCTATATGATTATTCTCCTATGTGAATATTTTTATATAGCCCACCAACAATAAACTAAGAAGCCCATCTATCCTCCAAGAAAAAGAAGCCCACTGAAATGCATAAACCCTACTTTTGGGCCTCAAAGCCCAGTTCACAACAATTCTCATCTTAACCATGAGCCCAACAATGGTATTATTAATACATGATGGCTGGAAGAGTGTGTGAACCCATGAGGAATTCTGGCTAAGGACAGATAGGGTACTTAAGTGTGTCCTAGTGACCCACCCCTCTTTCCTGGGAATCCTCCTCAGGGATGCATTGCTTATAGGTCAAGTGTATTTCTAAAATACTATCGTGAAGGTTCGGTGTTATGACTAGTCAAACTCTAAAACCAAAAGGAGTTAATCTCCATCCTCGAAAAGGAAGTACAAGAACATCGCACGGAGACCGCCAGGGCTGAAGCCAGATCTGCTACTCGAGTGACCATAGCGGTGCTCATCTTGGCGATTATCTTCTTCCTAGTGGAAAGCTACCAGAGACATTAAGCGAAAATTTTTATTTATTATCTTTAAATTCTCGATTTGAGGACCATTTCCCTATGTTTTGAATAATGTTTAACATTTCAGCCTTTAATCGATTTCATATGCGTCAACTCTAAGGTTATTAATTGTTGATTTGACCCATGGAGCGTGAATTTTCCCATCATATTTTTACAAAAAAAAATAAAAATAAAATAAATAAATAAATTTCTCAAGTATCACCTTCTTCATTCAAATACGATTTAGTACACTACCAACAATCTTATTCATAAACAAATCATCCTATTATATGATTTAAACAAAATTTCGTTACCTTGTTTAATCAAAATGATTATCAAATTTTTAGATAATATCAAAAACATAAAATTTTCCATAAAACTTTTTCACCTGATAAGGAAAGTTAATACAACCAATTTTATAAAAATATTTTTTTTGATAGATAATTATGGTTTTTCTTCATTAAAGTAAATATTTCTAAAACTTTGGCTAAATCTTGTTTAAGCCAATAGTTGAAAATTTAACTTAAAAATATTTTTTTCCATAAATTGCATATTCATTTAAAATATGCGATTCAATGATTTCACTACTTTATATATCTACAACCAAGAACAATTTACCACTTTCTATGTTCAAACAAAGACCAGTATTTGTAAACACAATTCCCGAATATTCCCAAAACCTCCTTGTTACCTTTCACTTGACACTTCAAGAGACGATCCATACCGCGTAGACGTTAACCTTTCCCACCAACCTCAACGAGATTTGAGGACTCGAACCTAACTACCACATTATGCAAGAACGCCAAACAACACGTTTGTCCGCAACACTCGATCACATGCAAAACCCGTTAATATACATCGCACGCAAAGTTCAATACTTACGTATACACATTCATAATATATCCAACGCAACCACATGGTACATGAAACTCAAATATTCTTAATATATCCAATGCTACACAAATTACATAATACATGAAACTAGTTTGCCTACAAATTACAATTTACTCGATTGATTACGTAATGCACGAAACATGTTTATTTGCAATACACATGCTACTGGATTGAACACATGATACACGAAACTTAGTTGTTTGCAATATACATGATACATAAGAATTGCTTCATTGATACATAATTCTAGATTGACCACACTATACATGAAACTTATTTGGTTAAGAAGTACATCACACTAAGCTGTGCACATTGTACAATATACATGATGCTAAGTTGCCAACACCCTACATGAAATTCATTTCCTACTATACATAAAATACTATGTTGTTTACATTACACATCAGAGTTCATTGACTTACAAAATACAAGACACTTAATTATTTACCCTATATATGAGACTTATTTGATTACGAGCTACGTGACACTAGATCATACATGAGACTTGTGTGCTTACTATATACTCGAAACAAAAATTTGCTTACAATTATTGCAATGGATTGATTACATTATACACAAGACATGGTCATGCACTTTGTACACCAAAGTTGAAGACCATAATACATTGAAACGACTCGGGGTTTGACGTATTCTTGTTCAAACACGAGCAAACTAAGAAACTTTAAGTGTTACTACTTTACTACTCTTTAGTTGCGAACTGACTTGATTAGGGACATAGTTACTTGTTAACGACTTTTTATGTGTAAACAATAGACGTGATCATAGTGAAATTGTGCCCCCCCTTACCCGCACACAACGAAACAATCTATACGGACCATACGATGATTTAAATAATTACGGGTGCACACAGAATTATAAAAATCAGCGTATGGAAACTATAGGGAAATTTTGTCGCGTGTTGTGACCTAAAACTTATCATGATGTGTAACAATGAAACTGATATAATGTGACAAGGGCATGGTGGATACGCCGATGGTACTTCCTATATATAAGTGTCCTATCATATTATCATGAGTAGCGTTGTTCGTGTCATGTGAAGTTTTGACCCAGACCAATGTCTATGAAATCTCTTAACCACTGACAATCTTGGGCATATTAGACTACATCTTACGCAAACCCTAAATTTCAAAATCCCATCAAACTCATTCCAAATAATACAACTTACATCTAGAATTCAAAATTTCTATTCGGCAAGCTCCCTCGCACCACGAGTGGTTATGATAGCATTTGGGTGATCATTGATAGTCTCACCAAATCTGCTCATTTCTCGCCTATCCGCAAAGACTATAAGGTTGAGAAACTAGCCCGAGTTTACATTGACGAAATTGTGAGCCGTCATGGTGTTCCCTTGAACATAATATCTGATAGAGATGCTCGGTTCACTTCTCGTTTTTGGCAATCTCTCCAAACTGCTCTCTTGGTACACGATTGGATTTGACCACGGCTTACCATCCCCAAACTGATGGTCAAACCGAGCGAACAATCCAAACTCTTGATGACATGCTTCGAGCTTGTGTAATCGATTTTGGTGGCAAATGGGATTCACATTTATCCCTGATCGAGTTCTCTTACAATAATAGCTACCACACAAGTATCAACATGGCTCCATTCGAAGCTCTTTATGGTCACAAGTGTCGTTCTCCTATCTGTTGGAACGAGATCGGTGAAGCACAAATCACCGGTCCCAAACTAATTCAAGAAACATCCGATAAGATCATTCAAATTCGTGACAATATTCGAGTAGCGAGGAGTCGGCAAAAGAGTTATGCCGACAAACGTCGAAAACCCTTGGAATTCCAAATCGGTGACCTTGTCCTTCTAAAGGTGTCCTCGTGGAAGGGTGTGATCCGCTTTGGAAAGAAAGGCAAGTTAGCACCTCGCTATGATGGTCCATTCAAGATCCTTGAAAGGATTGGGAAAGTGGCTTACAAGCTCGACTTACCTCCATCTCTTGGCAATGTGCATATTACATTTCATGTAGCTAATCTGAAGAAATGTCTCGCTGATGAGAATCTCCATATACCGCTTGATGACGTGCGCATTGATGAGACGGTGCAATTCGTTGAGAAACCGGTAGAAATCATGGATCGTGAAGTTAAACAACTCAAGCGAAGTCGTATTCCTATTGTCAAGGTTCGTTGGGAATCTAAGCGTGGTCCTGAATTCACTTAGGAACGAGAAGACCAAATGAAGCTCAAGTACCCTCATCTTTTTACTGATGTCGTCGTCTCCTCTAGCTAAATTTCGGGACGAAATTCTCTCAACATGGGGAGACTGTAACATTTCCAATTTTTAGTATCCATATTTCAACTCAATGTATCGCATTTCAAACCAAATTCTCGTGCACTGTCTTATTATATTCTTCGCCATAAATTAAATACAATGATTCAATACAAATACTCAAGTTTTACTTGGTTATATACCGTGACACCCAATATTTCAGGTCAATATCCATATTACATAAATGCACATTCATAACATATATTTCCTGAAGTTTTATTTCGACTAAGTAAAGTCAAGGAATCTAACAAAGGAAATTATAAAAAAATAGTAATTTTTAAGAATTACTAGGAAAATAAGCAGTGATAACCCGCAAAGTACGGTCGTTGGTGATTAACAAGAACTTGACAGTAAAAGTCTAGTGAGACGTTTTAATAAATAAAGATATTAAAGCGGGTATAAATTTAAGATATTATACCGCATCTAAATCAATCACATCATCATCATGATTGCTTTGCTTACACAACACTCAGGCGTCATAATCATCATGATTATGACCAAAGATGCAAGCAACATAAAGATCACATCACCATCATTATATCCTTGCTTATACTCCACTCCAACATCAATTAGTAATGATGATGACTTATGAGATCTACACTCAAACCCCGTTTCATCTAATAATTATATATGTATGTATATATATATACATCTAGGTATATAGATATAAAGTTTTAATCACTAAAAGTTCCTACATCGAGTATTATATCACGGTATCACCTACCGAGTGTATTCTAACTAGAACCGATCTAACTAACGATTGAGAAATAACTAGTGATTGGACAACACCCAACCCCCCACCCCTTAACCTTCTCTCGGCCGAAATAAGGTGGGGTCACCCACCTTGCCTACTCCATCTTTTATCCATGTGTGTTGTCATGTCAAACCATACCCTTTCAAGTTGATTACAAGCAAGGTGTCGAATCCATCTCATCTACCATGACTTGTGATGATTAGAAGAAGTCTAACACTCAATCCCACCCCTTTCTATATATATATATATACGACATATACACATGCACACACAATTTCACTCTTTCAAAAATCAAGAACAATCCACTAAAAAGTTTAGCTAGAGCTTTGAAGTTTCAAGGTGTTTCAAGGGTGATTTCAAGAGTTCGAGCTTCCTACACCATTCCGTCCTTCTCCTTGCTTGCTTTAAGTGAGTGTTCATATCCTAAGTTTTGATTTTATTAAGTACACAAGTTGTTTTGTGTGTAAGTTCACCCAAGTAGTGTTTATTTCAAAAGAAAAGTCACCATTCAAAACAAGAACGTGCTGGCAGAATTTTCAGTCCACTTTGGACGGTCATATACTAGTCAAAACTAAACCAAAATGGACGTTTCTTGAGTCAAAAATTAAGTTCAAGGAATCCTCTATCCATCCCAAGTGATTTCGTGATTTTTGGTAGAGTTTTGATACCCTAAAGGGTCAATACAAGAAAATGGGTACAATCTGAGTTTTTGGACAGAATTCTAAGGACGGCTTCATGGGGTCATAACTCACTCAAAAATGGTTCAAATGACTTGATTCTTTTTTCTAAAACTAGTATTTTGTGTTGGCATTACAACCCATATGTCCTTTTATTATAAAACTAACATTTTGACCCCCAACCATCAAGATTTCCGAGACCTATCCGAAAAAACCGAAGCTGTTAACATCTTTGTGTTATGATTTTTGTTTGAAACCCTTAAACCCCTTTATAAATTATGACCCATACATTTCTATAGAGTCAATACACTTAGTTGAGTGTGGTAAACGTTTCATAAATTATTGAGTTCGATAAAATGACTAAAAACACGACACAAGTTGACTTAAAAACCCGAATACATTACTAAAGGCTATCTTGATGTAAAAGTTTTACCTTCCATAATATATATTTGTTTTCAACCCCAACCATGGGGTGGTTGTGTAAACGTAAAGACAAGTCTTGAGATACATAACTTATTTATATAAGTATATATAAATGTATATGATTGTCACAACTCGTCACTAACGGTCGTCATGTCAAAACTGTCGGAAATATAAACTAGTATTCATGTCGAGTCTAAATTGGGTGAATCATATACACGATCAACTTACACATTCGAACATTGTTTAGACCATAAAGTATCTTATTTTACCATAGGGAACAGTTAGGTCGGCTCACATATTCACGGTCTTTGCTAGTTGCTACTTATTTTGCTTTGCTTCATTGTTTGCTCATCAGGTGAGTATTTTATAGCCCCTTTTACTCTTTTACACTTTTGGAGTGAAACATGAACTATATACAAATTACATGTTTACATTTACACAAACAATACAAGTACAAATCCTATTTACATTCATGTGTGCAAATTTGAGCTTTATGCCCGAATGCTAGTTGTGCTAACTTTTGTAAACACTTATGTGCAATCATTAACTATTCAAGCCGACGGTTTTCAATGATAGATCTATTGAGTCTGACAAACCCACCCAGATTGGGGTGATTGATACCGACAACACAATTTTGCATGCTAGTTACAAAGGTTTGATTTTACTTGGTTACACAATAGCTGCTCCCCATAAACGCCTTATTTATCATGTTATGTAAAGGATTTGGTTTACAAATTATATGCTACCTATATACAAACCTGTGTTATACTCACCAACTTTTTAGTTGACCTTATTTTATTCTTGTTTCAGGTGCTTTTATATGAGATTGATCAAGACATGCTACACATAGGCTTTAGACCTAGTTAATCTTAATTCAAAAACAAATTGTATTTCATTATGTACTTTGAATTTGATTCATATTTGTTTGAATGGAAATGGATTTAACATATTACAATTTAGTCAACCTTGAGCTCATGAACAGTCTACATGTCCCGCCCCGATGATTCCGCCGTCGGTTGGGGTGTGAGAGATGGTGTTTAGATTGTACGCATTTGATAATATAATCAAATGGATATTTTGACAAATCAAAGTGATTCAAATTCTTATATTTTCAAGAAGACATGCTTTAGCCTATAGGTGAACACTCACTTCGGGAATTTCCAGGAAAGCATACAGATCCTTCGGTTGATTTGGATTTATATGAAATGCTTTCCTAGACAGAAGACCCAAAGTACAGGCATTCACCCTTCCGGATTGCACATGTTCTTTACAAATTTTTAGAATTCAAAACTTTGACGGGATTTTAAAATCTTAATAGGCTTTAGGCCTAAGAGTTTAAAATTTTGTTCACAAATGATGATGATGACATGAGTGCAAGAATGAGGGTGCATAAAGGGTTAGATGTGAATAGGTGTGTGATAAGACTAAGGATAGCATTTAAGGGCCTCAAATAAGCAACATGTAATCAAGAAGTGGTAAAGAAAGTATTATATAGGTAGCAATGTTTTTAAGAATACGAGTTATCAAGTAGTGTAGCATATAAACTATCATGTATTGTATCATGTGAAGTAACACTTAGAATAACATGTAAGAACATTACACATAGTAGTGAACATGTAACACGTAGCAATGTGGCAAAAATCATATAACATAGAGCATGGCATTTGATGGATGTCCTATGGTTATAGTCTAGGTCAAAGTGTCTAATAACCTAATTCCCTATAACCAAGGCTCTGATACCAATCTGTCACACCCCAACCGACGGCGGAAACGTCGGGGCGGGACATGTAGACTGTTCATAAGCTCATGGTTTGCTAAAGTTGTAATAATTAAACAGTAAATTTCATTTCATAACTCAAGTAATCATTTACATCATTTACAAGAATTTAAGAATACATGAATATCCATATTAAAATTTAAGACTAGGTCCTCAACCCTAAGTGAAGTAGCTTGAATCTTAACTCAAACAACTGTACCTGAAACATGATAAAATGAGAGGGTCAACTATAAATAGTTGGTGAACATACATAGGTTTTGACACCACAAGTAAAGTTCAAATGGTTTGTGTACAATTCACATGATGCATGGTTTATAAAGCATTTATGGAGAATCTAAGTTAAGCTAGATGCACAAATGAAACTTTGTAATTGAAGGGCATAACAACACATGTTATCCTAATGTAGGGCATAACAACACATGTTATCCTGATGTAAATGTAGGGCATAACACACATGTTATCCCAATGTAGGGCATAACAACACATGTTATCCTAATGTAGGGCCTAACAACACATGTTAGCCTGAAGTAATGTATTTGTGTTTGCACGTGTATACCATGTATATGTAGCCTTAGCAATTAGCATTCAAGCATAAAGCACAAATAAGCACATATGATCATATAGTAGAATTGTACTTGTGTAATTGCAATTAGTATTTGAATGTAATCATGTTTCACCCCAAATATGTAAATAAGTAAAAGGGGCTATGTAAACTCACGTTGCAAGTTTAGAGGGTTGAACTTGAACTTGTAGTAACTTGGATTCAATGCCTTAAGGATTGCCTAAGTTAAGTTTGTTACGTTAGAAACACGTTATGGATAGTCAAGGGGTTGACAGTGTAATTAGTTGAAAGTGGTTGTTGTACACTAGAGTGGTTATCATCCCAGAGTAGTACCTCCAACAGAAAAGTTCCCAGGAAAGAGTTGGCCGGATCAGAACCCCATCTTTTCCTAGCCAGAACTTTAATGTTTGTCAGATAACTACATACTGGTTTGAAAGTTACTCTATTTGCATACTTAACCAAGTTTAGGGTGAGTTTGGTAAGCTTGGAAAGTATATGGGCTAAAGTGAAAATATGAGTTTAGTAAAGATAGAA
The DNA here is from genome assembly GCA_023525975.1 of Smallanthus sonchifolius. Lineage (NCBI taxonomy): Eukaryota > Viridiplantae > Streptophyta > Magnoliopsida > Asterales > Asteraceae > Smallanthus > Smallanthus sonchifolius. Next base: position 59,903,515 of record CM042034.1, read on the forward strand.
ATAAATTTAATTGAATATTAATTGAATATTAAAGGGTTTTAAAAATAAGGAGTTTTGGTAAAAACATGATTTTTTTGAAATTGAAAGGAATATAAAGATCAAAACTAAGTTTTTAAATAAAGTTTGAACAAGTTTAATTAAAATAAGGCTTTTGATCTTGGATAGATCTATGATTATAACATAAACATGTTAGGGATCATAGATCTAGCTAGTTATGATGAACTTTTAAAAAGAAAAGTATGAACAAGTAAGAACATAAGAAGAACTTACTTAGAATGGTAGGATTTAAACTAGAATCTTCCATAAGATGAGAAGAACAACCTTTAGTTGCTAGAGAGCCCTAGAGGATTGTTGAGGTGTGAAAATGAATGAGGTTTAAGGCTCTATTTATAGGTGAGACTAAGGGACTTATTCACAAAAATTAATTTGTTGATAAGGACTAGGATTGCAAGAGGTGAAGAATAGTATTTAATGCTCATTAATGTTATGTTTGACTCCATAATTCATATTTAAAATTGTTTTTATAAAATCTTAAATATTTTACTTGTTTAATTACAAATGTTTATTAAAAAATGTCTTTCATTTTTATAAAGACTACAATTTGTGTAAATGGTTTACTAAAATAGATATATGTTTACATATTTATTTAAAATTGAATGCATACATTTAGAAAATGTAAACTCTTGATTAATGCTCATAAATTTTAAAACTTACAATTTGTATAGATGATTAATTTAATAACATCAAATACATATATCATATATACATATTTATAATTAGATTCCTATATCTATATAGAACAATATGTAAAAACGTGATTAAAGATGTATAAGTATTATATCAAAAGTTGTATAATTGATTTATTTGATATAATCATATATAAATATATATATATATATATATATATATATATATGAATGTATATACATACGTTATATATATAATAAGAGGGTAATATTTAAATGTAAGATCAAAAATCTAAATTGATAGATGTTAAAATAATAATTAAAGTGACATATTGTTTTGAACAAGTATGGGGTTCATTAGGAGTGTCGTTACTGTATAAAGTAAAATAATGTAGTATTAGACAAATCTTGGATGTTACACCAATCATCAATCAGCCTCTTCTTCCTCCACCATCTCATCAGCGTTTCAATCTGACCACTCAGGTCCTAGTTCTAGCAACTACTATCATCCCATTTTCACTCATCTACAAACTCCTACCTCTCAAACAAACAGCTCACCATTTCTTCTTGAAGCTCCTCCTCAAGCCTCAACCTCCGCTGCTTTTGTTTCTGAAAACTCAAGCAACATGTCCTTTATCAAGGAAGATATGGAATGCTTTCATCCAGATTATTTAGAAGAAATGGACATACAGCACTCGTATGCCATGCTCTCTATAAGAGCAAAAAGTTTCTACTCTAGAACCGGAAGACCCATTCCAAGTAACATCTCCAACACCAGAGTTGGCTTGGATAAAAGCAAACTAAGATGTTACAACTGTAACCTACTGGGTCACTTTGCTAGAGAATGCAAGGCACCAAGAGCAAATCCAGCTACTCCTCAGTCAAGACAAGCTCACCGAGCCCAACCCAGACAACAACAACAAGCTACTTCTCCAGTTCAAACTGCAGCCTGTGCAACACGCATAGTCTTCATACAGATAATACACATCTAAATAGTATCACAGATCTTATTATAAATTTAGGTTTCAGTTCGACCGGAGCTTCCAGTATGAAGAACTGCCTGTCAACAATCAAGCTCTTATGGCAGACACTACAGAGATACCACCTCATGTATTTGAACATCTTTGCTCTCAAGCCTGTATTGATAAAGTTTTGGGTTATAGAAAGCATAACCAAAACCTTATAGATCAAAATGAACAGTTTCATCAGATGAAATCTGAGTTCAAAAAGGTTGAAAATACTTATAAAGAAAAGATTAACTGCCTTAAGAAAGAGATTTCATCGCTAAAACACGAACAAACTAATCTTGAAACTCAGATTGATGATCTGCTGGTCAAACTAAAAGCTACCAGAGCTGAACTGGCAGAACCAAAAGTTCATATTGAAAAGTATGAATTTTGTTCCAAAAAGTTACAAAGACTTTTAGATATTCAAGTCCATGAGAAGGTAAAGACTGGACTTGGGTATAACAATGATCAGTACAATTCTGTTCCTCCTCCTGCTGACTATATTGCCATTTACGAACCAAGCTTCAATGTTGCAAATCTTGACACTGCAAACTGAAACCTTGATCCATCAACGGATGAACCTTTCGTCGAAGACTGCACTACCTCATCGGAATCTGAGTCAACCAACTCAGACCATGATGAAACCAGTGCAGCCCCATCTGAAGCTGTTCTGAATAAAGTTGAAGTTCCTGCTGTTCTTCTAGCTGTTCCAGCTCCTGTACCATTCAAACAGATCAAGATCAGCTATCCTCCAGATGGAAGAAAGCTAAACATTGAAAAGGGACAGACATCAGGACCCACAAACCCCAAGCCTCAGTCAAAGCCGATCACAAAGAGGAAGGTATTTAATATATGTCGTAAGCCTGAAGAAAAAGTTCCATATGTTCAAAAGACCCTAGAAGAAGCCACCTTTGAACATAACAAAGCTCATCCATGGAACTTCAAGGATCTGTTCCAAAGAAAGGACTATGTCTACCTTTCAAGAGACAAACTGACAAGATCATGCTTTGTGTGTGGCAGATATAACCACACTGCCAGCACCTGCTTTCATTACCTGGAATACCAAAGAAATTCAAAGCAGCATGCCTTTGAAAAGACTAACAAAAACAAGAAGGTAAGAAGCTACGAGGTCAAAGCAACTAAGTTAACGGAGTCTCTATCTCCCCCAAGAGTGAAGCTGCCTAAATCTCAACAAACTTGCATCATTTGTGGTGAATCAGACCACTTTGCTGCAAACTGTAAGTTTAACCCCTTCAACCAGATCCTTCATCAAGCCCCTCAAAGACAAAAGGTAAAGAAGGATCAGAATACATCGGTTGTTAGTCAAGTTAAGCCCAAGAAAACAAAGCAGAAGCTTCAGCAGCAACCAAGTCTGCTGCTGATAAGCTAAAATCCTCCGTAGCAAAATCTGCTGCTGATAAGGCAAAGCCATCAGCAGCAAGAGCGTCCACTGCTGATAAGGCAAAATCCAAGGCAAAGCCTTCAGCAGCAAAGAATGCTGCCACTTCAACAAAGCCATCAGCAGCGGGATCTACTGTTGACAAGCCACAAACATCAGTAGCAAAATCTGCTGCTGACAATGTGAGGAAAACTAGAAAAACACCTCCAAGGCAATGGAAAGCCAAACCATCTCCAAGCACTTTCATTGGTTCCATTGACTGCAAACATACTGAAAAGGATAAACTAACAACCATCTTTTTCAAGTCTGTAGGGACAGCCAAGTCACAAGAATAACACATGGGTGGTAGACAGTGGTTGTTCCAGGCACATGACACGCAACAGATCCATCCTCTCCAACTTCATAGATTTCAATGGAGGATATTTTGCCTTTGGAAGTGACTCAAAGGGAGGATCCATTACTGTACAAGGAACTGTGTCCAACGAAAGAATGAGCATTGATAAGGTCAACTACGTCAAAGAATTGGATTTCAATCTCATGAGTGTTTCCTAGGTCTGTGATCAAAAGCATTGGATGCTCTTCACAGATAAATAATGCTTTGTACTGTCTCCAGGCTTATCCACACCTCCTCCAGAAAGCATTTTATTAACTGCTCAGAGAAAAGAAAATCTCTATGTACTGGACATGAATGAAGTCACTCCATCTAGGAGTGGCTATGCTTGAGGCTGAAGTGTCCAAACTAAGACACCAAGTCTCTATGCATGAAGCCCATCAATGCCCAACTTTACCTACTCCCTCCCTTGTATCAGTGGGCACCCAAACTAATGCTTATTTATCCACTGATGCAACCAAAAAGGGGGAGATGGTCCCAATGGAGGAAGACTCAGACAGTTAGCTCCTACTCATCAACAACCTCCCAAAAAGAAAAACAAACCCACTTTCAAACCATAAGACTCAAGAGAAATAATCAGATGGTCATACAGCCCTGAAGACCAATGGTTTGAAGTGTTTAGGGGGAGGGCAGAAGCTAAAATATCAATCTACACATCTGTTGATGAGGTACTACAGCTTCCAGATTCTGATCTAAGAAGAATGATGGAGCTGGGGTGAATCCTCTGAGCCTGAGAATGAAGGTGGGAGACATCTATTGTTGGCAATCAGACATTACTTCAACCCCAACAAAGATGAAATCATTGATGCCAAACCTCTTCAATCCCACTCTCCATTCATCAGCTGGTCCTACAATGATGAGAAGAATGAATTTACTCTGACAGATGTTAAAGGACAGAGGATGAGGTGTTCAAGCAAAGCTATCTTCAAAATGGAAAGCAAAGACATCAAGACTTATCTGAGCTTCCTCTTAACAATCACAGCATGGACCAGAGAGGATATGAGGTTGAAAGGATAGTCAGAAACATGCAAAAGCTTCAGCAACAAAGGCAGTAAGAGAATTTTGGTAGCATCAGTTTAGGGGGAGTTTGTAGAAACAAAGATTGATGGCTACAAAATTCTCCAAGTACAAATGCTGCTGATCTCAGAGTTTGCTGCTGACCAACAAATCTGCTGCGGATAGGCTTATCTGCTGAAGACCAAAGTTGCTGTGGATAGGCTTCTCAGCAGCATCAACACTTGATGCTGCTGACAGGCAAATCATCAGCAGCTTTGGATGGTCACATGTTACTGCTGATCCTCATCTTTGCTGCTGATAGCCGTGTGCCTTGAAGACAAATCGTTCCAGCTGACTATCCTTGCCAAGCGTCACTGACAAATTTCTACAAAAGCAACTGACACACTCAAAGCAGAAGGAACCTCAATGGTGCAACCAATGACAGACAACAATGCTCTTCTCCAAGCATGCAAGTAATAATGCACAAAGAAGACGCTTCAATAAGGTTAACTAGTTTTAGACTAAACGTGTAATAGTTAGCTATATACAACAGATCAACGGTCTGTGTTAGATTTGATCCTTAGAATCAAGGGTCTGTCTTGATTCTAAGTGAGTATAAATACTGTGTAAACACTTCATTGTAAGTGTGCTTTTTGATTGAGTTTCATTTGTAATCGTTTATCTGCAAAAGCTTAATACAACAGTGTTCTTATTAGTATTCTTTCTGTTTACTCGATTATACTTGTGTAGTTGATATTGTTTCCGCCAATTTCAACTAAGAACAGAACCATCTTGTACTTTCACGATCCTACAAGTGGTATCAGAGCTTTGGCTCAGATTAAACAAACTCACACTTGTTTAATCACTTCTGGTTCTATTCTAAACTCTCTTTCAATCAAGTCACCCAAAATCACAAAAACAAAGATGGCACAGAGCAATGGATTTGAAGACATCGACAGCATCAACCGACCACCAAGATTGGTATCTGGAGAAGACTACGACATGTGGAAAAATCGCATGGAAAGCTTTTTCTGTTATCAGGAGTACGGAATGTGGAAATCTATCAGGGATGGACCTTACACTCCCATGGTGGCCTCTGCTGACTCTGGAGGACCATCAATTCCAAAGGAGCCCTCCAAGTACTCAGACGAGGACATAAAGAAGATGGAGGTGGACTTCAAGGCACTAGGAGCTATCCAAATGAGTTGAGTCTCCTTGTGCCCCATATGGTCACACCTTTATCCCGCTGCATTGAGAAGTATATTGGTGGATTACCTAGGAAAATTCAAGATACAGACTTAGGGAGAAATCCCTCAACACGCGAAGATGCTATCTGCTTATCTGCTACATTAACCGACAACCATGTGAAAGCGGGAACTCTGACTAGAAAAGGCACCAAGAAAGTTCCCGACACCACAACCCCTCCCACACACATCAAAGAAGCCACAACTGAACCCTCCCGTAATAATAAGAAAAGAAAGGCTAGAAACTATGCTATGGTCACTCCTGCTATCCCTGTTAACCAAGCTGCGCATATGGTTCAAACACCAGCCAAAAAGCCATATGTTGGGATCTACCCACTCTATGCCACATGCAATTATCACCATCTCCAAAACATTCCATGTCGCCTTTGCACTTACTGTGGGAAATATGGCCATACAGTCAATGTTTGTAGAGCCAAAGCACTTGCAGGCCAAGTCAACCCACCAAACCGAACCAACCCCCAAGTGGCTAATCAAGGTGTTCCCGCTATTGCAAATGGGCATGCTTGTTATGAATGTGGTAACCCAAATCATTTCCGTGATCAGTGCCCAAGGTTAATCAATGCTAGATAAGGAAGAGCTCGTGGGCGTGCTTTCAACATAAACGCCAATCAAGCTCAAGCCAACAATGAAGTGGTCAATGGTACGTTCCTTGTTAATAGTCAATATGCCTCCATTTTATTTGATACTGGTGCCGATAAAAGTTTTGTGTCACTTAACTTTGAACCCTTACTTGCAAAGATACGATCCCAATTAGAGAAAACCTTCACCGTCGAAGTAGCAAATGGTGACTCCCTTACAATTGATTCTGTTATTCACGACTGCTCTCTAGAACTTAATGATCATACGTTTCCAGTCAACCTTGTACCAATGCCATTACGAAGTTTTGATATCATCATAGGCATGTATTGGCTATCAATTCATCATGCCGAAGTCATCTGTTTCGAGAAGTGCATCCGAATACCTCTACCGTCGGGAGAAACGTTAAGAGTCTTTGGTGAAAAACCTTGCAAAGGACTAAAGTTAATGTCATGCTCCACTGCCCAAAAGTACTTACGAAAGAAATACGTAGCCTTCTTAGCTCATGTTGTTCAAAAGGATGTCAAAGAGAAGAGTATCCAAGACATTCCCATCATTCGGGACATTCCCGAAGTATTTCCCGAAGATCTATCCGATCTCTCACCCGTTCGACAAGTAGAATTTTGCATTGACCTTATACCCGGAGCAAACCCCGTGGCTAGAGCTCCTTACCGTCTTGCACCTTCTGAAATGCAAGAACTTGCAAGTCAACTCCAAGAGCTCTCCGACAAGGGCTTCATTCGTCCAAGTCATTCACCGTGGGGTGCACCCGTCTTATTTGTCAAAAAGAAGGATGGATCATTTCGCATGTGTATTGACTACCGCGAACTCAACAAACTTACCATAAAAAACCGTTATCCCTTCCCTAGAATTGATGACCTCTTTGATCAACTTCAAGGTTCTACTTACTTCACGAAGATTGATCTTCGATCTGGTTATCACCAACTCCGTGTACAAGAGAAATATATTCCAAAGACTGCTTTCCGAACAAGGTATGGTCACTACGAGTTCATGGTCATGCCTTTTGGACCAACCAATGCACCCACGGTCTTCATGGACCTCATGAATCGTGTGTGCAAACCGTACCTTGATAAATTTGTGATCGTCTTCATTGACGATATCTTAATCTACTCCAAGACTAAAGCCGACCATGAGCAACACCTTAGACTGGTTTTGGACCTCTTAAGGAAGGAACAACTATATGCGAAATTCTCCAAATGTGAATTTTGGCTAAAGTAAGTTCAATTTCTTGGTCATATCGTCAACGACAAGGGAATTCATGTTGACCCTGCTAAGATCGAAGCGGTTAAGAATTGGAATGCCCCGAAGACCCCCATCGAAGTTCGTTCATTTCTTGGTCTTGCGGGATATTATCGTCGCTTCATCTCAAATTTCTCTAAGATTGTTGTCCCTCTTACCGCTTTAACCCACAAGGGTAAATCTTATGAATGGGGACCAAAACAAGAAGAAGCTTTCCAAACACTCAAGCAAAATTTGTGCAATGCTCATATTTTGACTCTCCCTGATGGGAATGATGATCTAGTTGTCTACTGTGATGCTTCTAACCAAGGTCTCGGTTGTGCCCTCAAGCAACGAGGCAAAGTAATCGCTTATGCATCAAGACAACTCAAGATTCACGAGAAGAATTATACGACGCACGACCTCGAGTTGGGTGCGGTCGTATTCGCATTGAAGATTTGGAGACATTACCTCTATGGCACAAAATGTGTGGTGTTCACCGACCATAGAAGTCTCCAACACATCTTCAATCAAAAAGAACTCAATATGAGGCAAAGACGTTGGGTTGAACTCCTTAACGACTATGACTGCGAGATTCGTTACCATCCCGGCAAAGCGAATGTTGTAGCCGACGCTTTGAGTCGAAAGGACCATGTCATGCTTCAATGTGTCCGAATTCAAACCGACATTCAAAATCGCATCTTAGAAGCTCAACACATCTCAGTCACCGAGGGTAACATGTACGAGGAAATGTCGTGTGGTGTTGAACTTCAGCTTGAACCGAAACCCAATGGCTTACTTTATTACTTGAACTGTATTTGGGTTCCCGGTCACAATGATCTCCGTGCATTTCTTATGAATGAGGCTCACAAGACTCGTTATTCTATTCATCCTGGTGTGGATAAAATGTACCAAGATCTTCGCCAACAATATTGGTGGCCCGGTATGAAGAAAGACATCGCCCTCTATGTTGCCAAATGTCTAACTTGCTCCAAAGTCAAAGCCGAACACCAACGTCCTTCCGGTTTGCTTGAACAACCAGAAATTCCCGTGTGGAAATGGGAAAATTTAGCTATGGACTTCATTACCAAACTCCCTCGCACCTCAAGTGGTTATGATAGCATTTGGGTGATCATTGACCGTCTCACCAAATCTGCTCATTTCTTGCCTATCCGTGAAGACTATCGGGTTGAGAAACTAGCCCGAATTTACATTGACGAAATTGTTAGCCGTCACGGTGTTCCCTTAAACATAATCTCCGATAGAGATGCTCGGTTCACCTCTCATTTTTGGCAATCTCTCCAAACTGCTCTTGGCACACGTTTGAATTTGAGCACGGCTTACCATCCCCAAACTGATGGTCAGACCGAGCGTACAATTCAAACTCTGGAGGACATGCTTAGAGCATGCGTAATTGATTTTGGTGGCAATTAGGATTCACATTTATCCCTAATCGAGTTCTCCTACAATAATAGCTACCACACGAGTATCAATATGGCTCCATTTGAAGCTCTCTATGGTCGCAAGTGTCGTTCTCCTATCTGTTGGAACGAGATTGGTGAAGCACAAATCACCGGTCCCGAGCTAATTCAAGAAACATTCGACAAGATTATCCAAATCCGTGACAACATTCGAGTAGCGAGAAGTCGGCAAAAGATTTATGCCGACAAACGACGAAAACCCTTGGAATTCCAAGTCAATGACCTTGTTCTTCTAATGGTGTCTCCGTGGAAGGGTGTAATCCTCTTTGGAAAGAAAGGCAAGTTAGCACCTAGCTATATGGGTCCATTCAGGATCCTCGAAAGGATTGGGAAAGTGGCTTACAAACTCGACTTACCTCCATCACTTGGCAATGTGCATCCTACTTTTCATGTGTCTAATATGAAGAAATGTCTTGCTGATGAGAATCTTCACATACCTCTTGACGACGTGCACATTGACGAAACGATGCACTTCGTTGAGAGACCAGTGGAAATCGTGGATCATGAGGTCAAGCAGCTCAAGCGAAGCCGTATTCCTATTGTCAAAGTTCGTTGGGAATATAAATGTGGTCCTGAGTTTACTTGGGAACGAGAGGACCAAATGAAGCTCAGGTACCCCGATCTCTTCACTGATGCCGTCGCCTCCACTAGCTAAATTTCGGGACGAAATTCCCTCAACATGGGATACTGTAACATTTCTGATTTTCATTATCTGTATTTCAATTCTGTGTGATACATTTTAAACCCAATTCTAGTACACTGATTTGTTCTATTCGTGCCAACAATTAAATACTATGTTTTAATGCAAATTCGAAAATTTTACACGAGTATATCCTATTAAATTCTACATAAGTTCATATTTATACAAATCTATCAAAACTGAAATTTGCAAGAACTGATTTTATAAATTAACAAGAAACCCTAATAGGCACGATCGCGCCTCGTTCTGGCACGGTCACGCGCCTTGCTTTGGAACGGTCGCGCCGGTGCCTTGGCACGGTCGCGCCTCATATGGGCACGGTCGTGCCCCTCATCAGTTAAAACGTAAATGCAGCCTTTAATCGCAAGGACGTTCGAATTCGTAACCATTACACACGTCACTACTATTAACGAGCACAATTAAGTTTTCAATCACCGTAATTACAACAAATAAATCCAATTAAGTCGATTCGTCTCAAAACCGTCAAATTCTTTCATGAGACCAACGATTCCTCCATTCTGATTTGCAATTCTCCCAAGCAAACGCTCTATCGATCCTCTCTGAAGCTCCCAAAAACAGTGAGTCAGCCGGAGTTGCAGCAAAAGGCACCGGAGATCAAACCGTCGTCGCCGGAACAAGTTCCTACCGTACTCTATCAATACATCATCCTTCCGGGTAATTGAAACCTCCTACACCTTCGTTTTAGTGTAAAGATCAGAAGCCCCAACCTAATTTGGGCTTACAATAGCTAATTTAACGCGAACCCGAATCTAGGGTTCATTCCAAAATGGTTTAATCGAATCCTACTTTGTACATGTTTTAAATACAATTAACCTATACTAACAGACTAGTAATCACCTAATGGATGAAAGCCCTATGATTTCCAACGTTAACATTATAAGATTTAAGCAATTCGTTTATGTTTTTGAACATACACGGTTGCGCTAATCTCCTAGCGCGGTCGTGCTACATGGAGACACGGTCATGCCAATCCAAGCGCGGTCATGCCTCACACTCAGACCTGGTCGTGCCCCTTGGCTAGACTTGGTCGTGCCTCTAGACACGGTCGTGCCTGGCCCAGACACGGTCGTGCCTAGTGAACAGCTTAGTTATGTCTTCTGTTTGATCAACACGGTCGCGCCCTGACTAGCACGGTCGCGCCCGTGGTCCTAGCACGATCGTGCCTTGTCCCAAGCACGGTCGTGTGTGTGAGAAAATCTTGGCAGAATACTAAATTTTATATTTTAAAAACAATAAACATTTCAAATAAAAATAGTTTATTTTATAAAGATTTACATTTAAAAAGATCAAATTCCTATTCTAAAATAAATATAAGTTATTTATTTAAACCTACAAAATTAAGTTTATACTTATTATTAAATCCTACACCTAGATATTATTTATACAACCCATTTACACATATTTATAAAAATAGATTAACAAAAGTTATTTACTAAATTTATATTTAATATAAAATTCTTGGTACATTTTTATCACTAAATGACTAAGTACATATTTTTATAAACAAATAAAGTATCAATTATTTATTTAATCTATCTTTAAACAAAGATTGTTTATTTAGGTTATACTTAACAAAACTTAACGCCTACAACTCCAACTCTTTGAACACACATCCAATTCAACCCTAGACTTAGACATAGACTATTGTGCACACTATTAATTCAATACATACTACGCACTAGGTTAACGTTGTGCAATACAAGGAGCTTGTTACTATCTAGTCTCTCGGGTTAGCTACGCCTTTTGAATCAAGTGAGTATTATATAGCCCCTTTTACTCTTTTACACTTTTTGGGGTGGAACATGAACACTATACAAACTATTGCTTACATTTACACAAACTACACAAATACAAATCCTCTTTACATTCATGTGTGCAATTTGAGCTTTATGCCTGAGTGCTAGGTGTGCTAACTTTTGTGTGCAATTTATGTGCAATCATTAACTATTCAAGCCGACGGTAAACAATAATAGATCTATTGAGTCTGACAAACCCACCCAGCTTGGGGTGATTGTTACCGACAACACAATTTTGCATGCTAGTTACAAATGTTTGATTGTACTTGGTTACACAATAGCTGCTCTCCATAAATGCCTTATTTTATCATGTTATGTAAGGATTTGTTTATTCATAATCTATATGCTATCTATATACAAACCTGTGTATGCTCACCAACTTTTTAGTTGACTTTATTTTATTCATGTTTCAGGTGCTAATGAGTGAATTTGATAAAGGCATGCTACACATGGGCTTTGGACTTAGTTAAATTTAAATAAAGACTATTATGTATTTCGTTTATGTACTTGTTTGAATTTGGTTGTGTTGAATCATTTGAAGTTAAATTTAATGATTAAAATATTGAAATCTAGTCAACCTTGTGTTCATGAACAGTCTACATGTCCCGCCCCGACGTTTCCGCCGTCGGTTGGGGTGTGACACGAAGATAATACGTTCGCCTCAAACAAGCAGATTTAATATCAAGCGAACTTGATAAGTTCGCTTAACCAAGAAACTTCAGTAAGTTCGCCGATTAAGTTCGCCTATTAAGTTCGCCTAAACTGACAGGAGCGAACTTAATAAGTTCGCTTGCTAAGTTCGCCTGCAACAACTTTCAGCAAGTTCGCTTAAAACAGCTGAAACAAACTCAGCAAGAACTTTAACCCAAACACGAATAAAAATCCCCAAAAGTCATCATTTCAAGCAGATTTAGAAGGAATTAAAAGAAATTGAACCATAGGATATCGTATTTTATCAATTCGAACACTTCTATCGGATTAATTTCCTCAAATTCAAGAATTCAGCAGTAAAATTAGTTTCAAGAACTTGTAAACTCCATGGATATAAAATCTTCAAAAATGACCAATTTCTTGTCAAATCGTACACAAAAACCGTCTCTAATCAACAAAAATCAACCACAAATCATGAGCAAAAGCTCTGATACCACTTGTAGGTCCTCATTACACATCTCAGATCGATCTCATGATAAGACGTCTTGATAACACGGAGTGCAAAATCCTTCGTGTTAATGAATGTATACTAATTGACAAGTAAACACAGCATGTAAATAAAGCTTTCTCTTTGTATTCACAAACACAGAGTTTACAGATTTCTTGTTCGATCAGTCTCACTTCTTCTTTTATAAACAGACTATGTAACTCTATTTATAGACACATGTTTTGCACCAGGCGAACTTAACAAGTTCGCTTCAAAGATGCTTAGGCGAACTTAATAAGTTCGCCTCTGATAGATAAGTTCGCCTCTAGCAGAACTTGTACAAATACTTACACAAAAACTAAACATTTACATAAAAACATAAAGACAATAAGATCTAAACTATTACAAAGCTTTTGTCATACAATCTATGTCCTAACAAATTTCATCATCCCTTATTGATGAAATCCGAGAGGCCCAAGTGTTAGCACTTGGTGGTGATTTGAAGAAGGAAAGGATGGTTGCTTATGTTGATAAGCTTGGGGAAAATAGCTCAGGGTTAAAGACGTGCTTTGATAGAATTTGGATTCCTAGGTTGTCAAGTGTTTTGCAACTATTTTAGATGAGGCGCATAAATCCAAATATTCTATCCATCTGGGGGCCACAAAGATGTTTTATGACTTGAGGTGTTATTTTTGGTGGCCGGGTATGAGGCGTGATATTGTTAAGTATGTGGAGAGGTGTCTCACATGCTTAAGGGTAAAGGCGGAGCATCAAAAGCTGTATGGAAAGCTTCAACCGCTTGAAATACTGCTTTAGAAATGGGAGAACATAACCATGGATTTGATCACTAAACTTCCAAAGACTCGAAAGGGTTACGATTTGATATGGGTAGTGGATCGGTTGACAAAGAGTGCACATTTCCTTCCAATAAAGGAAACACATTCATCGGATAGATTGGCGGAAATGTATGTGAAGGAAATTGTGTCACGTCATGGTGTGCCGGTGTCGATTATATCAGACCGTGATACGAGATTTACTTCTCGTTTTTGGAAGAAATTCCATGAGGATATGGGGACTAGTTGAATATTAGCACCGCTTATCATCCACAAACGGATGGTCAAAGCGAGCAGACGATTCAAACGCTCGAGGACATGTTGCGAGCGTGTGCATTGGACTTTAGGGGTAATTGGGACGACCATTTACCGTTGGCGGAATTTTTTTACAACAATAGCTACCGTTCTAGTATTGGTATGCCACCTTTTGAGGCATTGTATAAGATGGAATGTAGAACACTCGTGTGTTGGGGTGAAATTGGTCAACGGGAGCTTGGAAAAAAATAGGTGGTCAATGAAACTATTGGTAGTATAGACACAATTAGAGCAAGCTTGAAGGCAGCTCAAGATCGCCAGAAGTCCTATACGGATAATAGGAAGCAGACGATTGAGTTTCAAGTGGGGGACTTTGTGCTTTTGAAAGTCTCTCCTTGGAAAGGGGTAATACGGTTTAGGAATCAAGGGAAGTTAAGTCCACGTTTCATCGGACCGTTTAAACTGATAGCAAGGGTGGGTGCGGTAGCTTACCGTTTGGAGCTACCAGAGGAACTAAGTAGACTTCATAACACATTTCATGTGTTTCATTTGCGAAAATGTTTGGCGGATGAATATACTTTTGTTCCATTGGATGATATTGAATTGGATGAAAAGTTGTGTAGAACCAAAGACTGATGGCTACAAAATTCTCTAAGTACAAATGCTGCTGATTTCAGAGTTTGCTGCTAACCAACAAACTGCTGCAGACAAGCTTATCTGCTGCGGATACTTGTTCTCCTGCTGAAGAACAAATCTGCTGCGGATAGCCTTTTATGCTGAAGACCAAAGTTGCTGCAGATAGGCTTTTCAGCAGCATCAACACTTGATGCTGCTGACAGGCAAATCATCAGCAGCTTTGGATTGTTACATCTTGCTACTGATCAACATCTTTGTCGCTGACAGCCTTGTTCCTTGAAGACAAATCATTGCAGCTGACAATCCATACCAAACGTCACTGACAACTTTCTGCAAAAGCAACTGACACACTCAAAGCAGAAGGAACCGCAATGACACAACCAATGACAGACAACAATGCTCTTCTCCAAGCATGCAAGTAATGATGCATAAAGAAGACGCTTCAATAAAGTTAACTAGATATAGACAAAACGTGTAATAGTTAGCTACATACAACAGATCAACGGTCTGTGTTAGATCTGATCCTTAGAATCATGGGGCTGTCTTGATTCTAAGAGAGTATAAATAATTTGTAAACACTTCATTGTAAGTGTGCTTTTTGTGCTTTCTGATTGAGTTTCAATTGTAATCGTTTATCTGCAAAAGCTTAATACAACAGTGTTCTTAAAAGTATTCTTTCTGCTTGCTCGATTACATTTGTGTAGTTGTTATTGTTTCCGCCAATTTCAACTAAGAACAGAACCATCTTGTAATTTCACGATCCTACAAGTGGTATCAGAGCTTTGGCTCAGATTAAACAAACTCACACTTGTTTAATCACTTCTGGTTCTATTCTAAACTCTCTCTCTTTCATCAAGTCACCAAGAACAAAGATGGCACAAAGCAACGGATTTGAAGACATCAGCAGCATCAACCGACCACCAAGATTGGTGTCTGGTGAAGACTACGACATGTTGAAAAATCACATGGAAAGTTTTTTCTGCTATCAGGAGTACGGAATGTGGAAATCCATCAGGGATGGACCCTACATTCCCATGGTGGCATCTGCTGACTCTGGAGGACCATCAGTTCCAAAGGAGCCCTCCAAGTACACAGAAAAGGATATAAAAAGGATGGAGGTGGACTTCAAGGCACTAGGAGCTATCCAAATGTGCCTTCCAAATGAAGTTTTTCATAACTTCAGAAGTTACAAAACTGCCAAAGAGCTCTGGGAAGCTCTTGAGAAAATGTTTGCTGGCTCTGATGAAGTCAAAGAGAACAGAAGAGACATCCTGAAGCAGCAGTATGAAAACTTCGTTTGGAAGGAAGGTGAGTCTCTAACTGTTCTATACAACAGAATTACCTATCTTGTCAGCCTCTTCTTCCTCCACCATCTCATCAGCGCTTCACTCTGACCACCCAGGTCCTAGTTCTAGCAACTACTATCATCCCATTGTCACTCATCTACAAACTCCTACCTCTCAAACAAACAGCTCACCATTTCTTCTTGAAGCTCCTCCTCAAGCCTCAACCTCCGCTGCTTTTGTTTCTGAAAACTCAAGCAACATGTCCTTTATCAAGGAAGATCTGAAATGCTTTCATCCAGATGATTTAGAAGAAATGGACATACAGCACTCATATGCCATGCTCTCTATAAGAGCAAAACGGTTCTACTCTAGAACCGGAAGACCCATTCCAAGTAACAACTCCAACACCAGAGTTGGCTTGGATAAAAGCAAACTAAGATGTTACAACTGTAACCTACTGGGTCACTTTGCTAGAGAATGCAAGGCACCAAGAGCAAATCTAGCTACTTCTCAGTCAAGACAAGCTCACTAAGCCCAACCCAGACAACAACAACAACAAGCTACTCCTCCAGTTCAAACTGCAGCCTGTGCAACTGTTGAAACTTCTGAGTTCGACTGGAGCTTTCAATATGAAGAACTGCCTGTCAACAATCAAGCTCTGATGGCAGACACTACAGAGATACCACCTCAGGTATTTGAACATCTTTGCTCTCAAGCCTGTATTGATAAAGTTTTGGGTTATAGAATGTAGGATCGTAAGATTACAAGATGGTTCTATTCTTAGTTGAGATTGGCGGAAACAATATCAACTACACAATTACAATCGAGTAAACAGAAAGAATACTGATAAGAACACTGTTGTATTAAGCTTTGTGAATAAACGATTACAAATGAAAACTCAGTGAAGAAGCACAAAAAGCACTATGAAGGCACACTTTGTTTGAAGTGTTGACAAGATATATATAGTAACTTAGAATCAAGACAGACCCTTGATTCTAAGGATCAGATCTAACACAAGCCGTTGATCTTGTTTATTAATCTAAATTACACGTAAAGGCTAATCTAGTTAACTTTACTGAAATGTCTTCTTAGGCATCATTGTTTGCATGCTTGGAGAAGAGCGTCATTGTCCTTTATTGGTTGCACCAGTGAGGTTCCTTCTGCTTGGAGTGTGGCAGTTGCTTTTGCAGAAAGGTGTCAGAGGCGCTTCGCATGGATAGTCAGCTGCAACGTTTGGTCTTCAGAGAATAAAGCTATCAGCAGCAGAGATGAGGACCAGCAGCAAGATTGATCTATCCGCAGCTGCTGAGGATATGCCTATCAGCAGCAACATGTGTTGAATGCTGCTGATAAGCCTATCCGCAGCTACTTTGGTCTTCAGCAGCAGACAAAGTATCAGCAGCTGTTTTGGTCAGCAGCAATCTTGTGTTGTCCGCAGCAGTTGTACTTAGAACAATTTTGTAGCAATCAGTCTTTGGTTCTACAAACTCCCCCTAGACTGATGCTACCAAAATTCTTCTAGTCCCTCTGTTGCTGAAGCTTTTTCATTTGGTCGACTATCCTTGCTACTTCATACCCTCGAGGATCCTTGCTGGGGTTGTCAAGAGGAAGTTCAGACAGAGTCTTGATGTCCTTACTTGGCATTTTGAAGATTACCTTGCTTGAACATCTCATCTGGTGACCCTTGACATTTGTGATGGTGAACTCATTCTTCTCAGCATTGTAGGACCATCGTGGAAATGGATAGTAGGATTGTAGAGGTCTAACATCTAAGACTGCATCTTTGCTGGGGTTGAAGTGATGTTTAATCACCAGCACAAGATGTTTCCCGCCATCATTTGCAGGTATGATTTCTTCACCCAGCTCCATGATTCTCTTGAGATCTGAATCTAGAAGTTGTAGAACCTCATCAACAGACTTGTAAATCGACCTTCTTCGTTCAGTTCTCCCCCTGAATACTTCAAACCACTGATCTTGGGTACTGTAAAACCATTGGACTATTTCTCCGGAGTCTTCAGGTTTGGATATGGGTTTGGATTTCTTCAGGAGTGGCTGTTGATGAGAAGGAGCTGGGTGGGATGTTTTGAACTTTTTGGGTTGAGGAGAGGAAGGCTTGGGGATGTTTGTGGATGGTGTTTGGAAAGTGGAAGTAGTTTCTGGTGCAGAGGTTCTTTGTTTCTTGACTGGTCTCTTTCCCAGTCTTTCTTCCTCTTCCTTTTTCACTTTTGTATACAGGGCTTGTAGGTTCATGAAGGACATGGGACCTAACCTTTTTCCACTTTCTCCCCTTACCTTAAGGAAGTCAATCATCACCTTCCTTTCTTCATGGGTCCTTTGATTAAGGGCAATGGCTTTCTTTGACTTTTTTCGAGCTTTCTCATTCTCTTCATCTTTCTTCTTCTTTGCCAATTCCCCCTGCTGACCCATGAAGGCTCTGTAGATCTCTTTGTTTGAAAGTTTTTCAAGGTATTCTGCATCCTCACCTTGAGAGATCAGAGCTTCAGTCCACTCCTCCCTTAATTCTTTTGCTAATTTAGAATCAGTGAATCTAAACTTAGCATCTTCCTTCCTCTTCTTTTCATTCTCCTCTTCTACTTCCTTTGCAAATTGTTCCTGCAGCTGTCTAGCAAGTTGTTCATCTTCCTCAACTTGAGACCCTGCATGGATTTTAACTTTCATCTCATCCAGCTGTTTGGCATACAGCTGGATTTTCTGTTGTCTTAGGAGTATGGCTGCCTTTCATTCTTGATGCCTTTGTTTATGAGCCATCTCTTCAGCCATCTCTTCTTCTTCTCTTTTCCTTCTTCTTTCTTCTTTGTCCTTCTTTTCTTTTCGCAACCTCTCTTCATCCTCTTCTGTCATAATGCCCTTCCCTTTATTAACATTGGATGCCTCTGCTCTGGCTTCACTGATCACAGAAACAGCTGATTGTTGTGCTGTTGGGATCTCTGCCTCGGCTTCATTGGCAAGTTGAGAAATTGACAAGGGACGGTCACTGTCTTCATCAAGTTGGTACTCAGGACCTTCTATTTCTCTCAGTTGATCCCTAAGTGAAGATCTTGTGCCAAATGCTACAGATGTGGCTTCAACTTGTGGAGTATCTGAGTTGGAGTCAGTATCAGAAGTTGACACAGACTCTTCCTGAGGAATCAGTCCTTCTTCTTCAAGATGGGCTTTGATGGTGACCATCATTGCCTGGCTCTCTAATGAGTTAATATTGCAGATGTTGGCTCTGAGCTGAAAGATCTTGAATAGGAAGTCTGAGGGCAGCTGGAGGATGTTCCTGGTGTTGATGGTGAGAGAGGTGTCGTTGCTTAGAAGGAAGGTATGGTCAAGGCACTTATTTCTTATCCATCCTAGCACATCTAAGTCCTTGACCATTAGTTTGTACAGGAGTCTTTTCAGGCTCAGAACTTCTTCTTCATTGAGAAGACTGCTCCTTGTGATTTGGAGATTGTTGGGAGACAGTCTTCTTTCTGCAGCCTGAGATGACTCAGGAGACTCTACCCGTTTTAGTTCTTTGATTAGTCTTATGAAGTTGGGTAGGTTGTCCTCCATCAAAGCATAGAACATGTCAATGGAAAGGTCTGCTGAGAGGTCTGATGAGTTGTTGATGCAGATAAGATCATATAGGTCAAGGATTTCAAATGGATGAATTAAATCCCAGTCTAGCTCTTCTACTCCGCTAAACTCCCGACCTATCCAAAACCTCTTAGTTTTCCCATCGTAGCCCCAAGCTAGTATAATGTCAAACTCTAGCTGTGTTGATGTCAGTGGGAAGTGGGGGGCAGCTGCATGACTTATGATGGCTGCAACTTCTGGGATGATGCTGAAGGATGTAGATGTTTCGTCTTGGTTGTTTTCATCCATCAGCACCTCATCTATAGCTCTGACAACTAGCTTCAGTCTTCAGTAGATTCTTCTTCATTGTCATCTGAGACTGGCAAGTCATGAACTTGGACAAAAGCTGGTCTGAATAGAGTACTTTGGAAGGCAGCCTGCTCTTTAATCCAGTTGTTGAGACTTTCAGTGTCTTGTTCCATAGGGACTTTCTCCCCCATTTTGGTTGCATCAGTGAACAAATAGGCATCTGTTTGAGTGCCCACTGAGACAAGAGAGGGAGAAGCCGTGGAGGGGCATTGATGGGCTTCATGCATCAAGGCTTGGTGTCATAGTTTGGACACTTCAGCCTCAAGCATAGCCACCCTGGCCGTCAATTCCAAATTGTTTAGTTTCAAACTGTCCTCATCCACAGTTGTGGAATCCTTGGACCCAGATGGGGCAGTAGGCCGAGCCTCAGCATCCCCATCACCCATGGTTTCTTGGCGCCTGGGATTCCTCTTAGTGAGGGGAGTTTCCAAGGAAACACCCTCACCATGAGTTGCCGTGGTTGAGGTCTTAAAGATGTTGTCACTGTCCTCCTGGTCATTTGATGGACCAGCAGTAGTGACAGCCTCTTCCACATCCACTCTTTCATTACTCCTAGAGTGGACCTTCAAGGGTGAAGAACTTGGGTTGGGTGTTTCGGAAGCAAGACCAATCAGTACCTCCTTGATAGTGGTAGTTGGAGAAGGTACATCACTTTGGTCAGGTTCCTCAACACTTAAGTCCAAAGAAGATAGGAGTGGCTCAAAGGCTGTTCTATGGATCCGGGAAGTGATCCTAATCCTAATAGAGAGACTTCCGAAGGAGTCTCCCTAACAGTGTGGCTTTCCCTTATGATATTCTCACTAGAATGTTGTGATTCTGAGTGAGGGATGTTGGCTTGGGTTTGGGTCTTGGAGGCAAGAGAAGAAGGAGTTCTCTTGCCCCTCTTCCTTGTATATTTGGCTGCAACCGGGCCCTGTGTTCCGGTTAAGCAATCAAACTATGGGTGAGTAAAGTATGTGCCTGTACATCCTCAGTAGAATGCACAGGGGTTCGATCAAGGGAAGCAGCAGTTTGAGTTTGTCGCAGTGAGGTGGGAGGGTGTGGGATCAGTATCAGCTGGGTTTGCTGAACTGTCACCCTGGGCACTTTGCGTGTTCAACATTGTAGACAACAATGGAACATCGGCCCCTGAGAACTTTGATGAAATTGTTCTCATGCTTTGAAAAATGTTGTTCTTATGTCCCAGCATTATGTAGATTCTTGCAGTTTTTGAAAGATCTTGGTGCTCAATGTTGAACACTTCCTGCAAGAATCTTGGGTACATGAAGAACTGTGATTTCACCCCTTCTTGAAGGTTGTATCTCAAACCTTCAAGAATGAGGTGGGAAAAATTGAAACCCGCCCCAGTTATCATACCGTGAATTGCCGACGCAAGTCAGGAGCTAAGTTGGTCCCAGCCACTCCTCTTCTGGGATATGCATTGGAGAAGAGTGTGGCAGAGATACTTCCATTTGGGACCCATGAGTGCCTTCTCTATCGTATACTCTGTTTGATTCCCAGTGTACCCTATGGATACAAAGGTCCTCATGTATACGTCTCTTGGGTAAGAGATGGTGTCCCCTTCATCCTGAAGCTTGAGGTGTTGGCGGAGCTTTGCTTCAGTGATAATCATCTCCTTGCAGTCTACTGTGCCTCTGATTTGGGGAGTGCCCTGGTCAGTAGAATACACGGCTGAGCTCCAAAACTCTTCCATGTGGGAAGTATAGATGGTTGGGTTGACTGTTAAGGCATGGTGGATTTTGGACCGACAAAGGAAGTCGATCATATCATCGAAACCTTCGGATTTCTTGCCCTTTATTAGGTATGCAGTGAGGTTGTGATATGGGGAAAACTTGTCATTGGGGTTGTTTATGTCTGCTCCTACCATTGTTATGGATTTGGAGGGAAGAGAGAAGGGTGTTTGAATGGTGGTTAATTATAGAGGTCTTTGAATGCTGTGGGGACGGGAGAGAAAGTGATGGGAGATAGGTTTGAAATTGAATATGAAGAGGTTGTGGGAACGTTTGAGATTGTGATATAACGGCAGACGAAGAAAAAGCAACTTTACTTGTACAGTACAACCTGTTTCACTTTTCATTGTTACAGCTGTAATGCATCGAGGCAGTCATGGTAAAGACTGACGATATTTTCTTTTACAGCTGGTAAAAGTTAATTTTGGACTTAAGTTTACCCATCAGCAGCAAACTTGGTTGCTGTAGATGAGAAAGCCTGTCCGCAGCAACTTTGGTTGCTGCGGATGGTTAAGTCTGTCATCAGCAAACTTAATTGCTACTGATAGATGCAATGATCTGCAGCAGGGATGTTATTGCTGATGGCCTTAAAGCTATCTGCAGGAAACTTGTTCCTGCTGATAACTTAAGGCAGTCAGTGGCAAATCCTTTGCTGCTGAATATTAAACCTGTCAGCAGCTGGAAAGCAAAAATGCTGCGGACTTATAACTTTTATTTACAACATAAGACAGACATATTTACATCAAAGGATAGATACACTCAACTGAACCGATGATGATGCTTGGTGGTTTCTTTGCCTTCCATTGTTGAGTTGGTGGTTTTCCAGCTTTCTTTGTCTTTTCAGTAGCAGACATTGTATCTGATGATTTTTCTTGAGCAGCTGTAGACTTTGTTGCTGTTGAAGGCTTTCCCTTGGATCTTGCCTTATCAGCAGTGGACACTTTTGCTGCGGACTTTGTTAGCTTATCAGCAGCAGATTTGGTTGCTGCTGAAAGCTTCTGCTTCGTTTTCTTGGGCTTAACTGGACTAACAACCGATGTATGTTGATCCTTCTTTACCCTTTGTCTTTGAGGGGCTTGATGAAGAATCTGGTTGAAAGGGTTAAACTTACAGTTTGCAGCAAAGTGGTCTGATTCTCCACAGATGATGCAAGATTGTTGAGGTTTTGACAACTGCTCCCTTGGTGGAGAAAGAGATTTTCTGAATTGAGTTGTCTTAGGTTCAAAACTTCTTACCTGTTTGTTCTTCTTTGTCTTCTCAAAAGCATGTTGCTTGAGGTTTCTTTGCTGCTGAAGGTAGTAGAAGCAGGTGCTGGCAGTGTGGTTATATTTCCCACAGACAAAACATGATTTTG
This sequence comes from Smallanthus sonchifolius, assembly GCA_023525975.1. Taxonomy (NCBI): domain Eukaryota; kingdom Viridiplantae; phylum Streptophyta; class Magnoliopsida; order Asterales; family Asteraceae; genus Smallanthus; species Smallanthus sonchifolius. The sequence goes on from CM042034.1 coordinate 59,926,234, forward strand.
CCAGTTTATCCTTTGAAAGGTGCACATAATCCTTTCTTTTGAAAAGGTCTTTGAAATTCCAAGGGTGAGCTTTGTTGTGCTCAAAAGTAGCTTCTTCCAATGTTTTTTGAACATATGAAACCCTTTCTCCAGGCGCATGACATGTGTCAAACACCTTCCTTGGCTGGACTGAAGATGAGGACTGGCCCTTTTCAGTATTTAGCTTCCTACCTTCTGGAGGATAGCTAATTTTGATTTGTTTGAATGGTGTAGGAACTGGTACTGAAATGGCTGGTACTTGTGCTGAATGGACTTCATCTTCAGTCAGAGTGACTTGAGGGGCAGGAGGAGATGAAGCTTCACTTGTTTTAGTGGAGTCTGAGTAAGTTGAATCAGACTCTGATGAGGTAGTGCATTCTTGTACCAATGGTTCATCCTTAGAAGGATCAAGATTTCTGTTGGCCATATCAAGATTTGCCAGATTGAAGCTTGGTTCATGAATGGTCACGTAGTCAGCAGGAGGTGCAACGGCTTGATATTGTTCAGCATGATACCCCACACCAGTTTTTACCTTATCATGAATTTGAGCATCCAAAAGTCTTTGCAGCTTTTTGGATGCAAATTCATATTTGTCGACATGAACCTTTTGTTCTGCCAATTCTGCTCTGGTAGCTTTTAATCTGACCAGTAGATCATCAATCTGAGTTTCAAGATTGGTTTGTTCATGTTTTAATGATGAAATCTCTTTCTTTAGACAGTTAATTTTTTCTTTGTAACTGTCTTCGACCTTTTTGAACTCAGATTTCATCTGATGAAACTCTTCATTTTGATCTATTAGATTTTGGTTATGCTTTCTATAACCTAGAACTTTATCAATGCAGGCTTGAGAGCAGAGATGTTCAAGTACCTGAGATGGTATCTCTGTAGTGTCTGCCATTAGAGCTTGATTACTGACGGGCAGTTCTTCATATTGAAAGCTCCAGTCGAACTCAGAGGTTCCAACAGTTGCACAGGCTGCAGTTTGAATTGAACTAGGACCCGAGTGCTCAGAATGGAGGGCAGAGGAGGTGATAGTGGATGTTGAGGCTGTTTGGTAGCTTGAGCTTCTTTCTTTTGCCTGAATCATCTCAACTCGTAGGTTTTTAGCATTTCAAAGAGCTCAGTCATCTGGAGAGTTTTCAGATTCTCCGTTCCTCTGATTAACACTGTGTAAAGTGTCCAGCAGCTTGGTAGAGACCTGATGAACTTCTTGAGAATATCTTCATTCTCTAGCTTCACCTTTGAGCACTGCAGCTCTCCTACAAGACAGGTAAACCTGTTGTATAAAACAATTAGAGACTCACCTTCCTTCCAGACAAAGTTGTCATACTGCTGCTTTAGGATGTCTTCAAGCCCGTTGTTTGTTCCATTTTTGTTCTTGGTGACTTTTTTAAGGAGAGAGAGTTTAGAATAGAACCAGAAGTGATTAAACAAGTGTTAGTTTGTTTAATCTGAGCCAAAGCTCTGATACCACTTGTAGGATCGTAAGATTACAAGATGGTTCTATTCTTAGTTGAGATTGGCGGAAACAATATCAACTACACAATTACAATCGAGTAAACAGAAAGAATACTGATAAGAACACTGTTGTATTAAGCTTTGTGAACAAACGATTACAAATGAAAACTCAGTGAAGAAGCACAAAAAGCACTATGAAGGCACACTTTGTTTGAAGTGTTTACAAGATATATATAGTAACTTAGAATCAAGACAGACCCTTGATTCTAAGGATCAGATCTAACACAAGCCGTTGATCTTGTTTATTAATCTAAATTACACGTAAAGGCTAATCTAGTTAACTTTACTGAAACGTTTTCTTAGGCATCATTGTTTGCATGCTTAGAGAAGAGCGTCATTGTCCTTTATTGGTTGCACCAGTGAGGTTCCTTCTGCTTGGAGTGTGGCAGTTGCTTTTGCAGAAAGGTGTCAGAGGCGCTTCGCATGGATAGTCAGCTGCAACGTTTGGTCTTCAGAGAATAAAGCTATCAGCAGCAGAGATGAGGACCAGCAGCAAGATTGATCTATCCGCAGCTGCTGAGGATATGCCTATCAGCAGCAACATGTGTTGAATGCTGCTGATAAGCCTATCCGCAACTACTTTGGTTTTCAGCAGCAGACAAAGTATCAGCAGCTGTTTTGGTCAGCAGCAATCTTGTGTTGTACGCAGCAGTTGTACTTAGAACAATTTTGTAGCAATCAGTCTTTGGTTCTACATAGAAAGCACAACCAAAACCTTATAGATCAAAATGAAGAGTTTCATCAGATGAAATCTGAGTTCAAAAAGGTTGAAAATACTTATAAAGAAAAGACTAACTGCCTTAAGAAAGAGATTTCATCGCTAAAACACGAACAAACTAATCTTGAAACTCAGATTGATGATCTACTGGTCAAACTAAAAGCTACCAGAGCTGAACTGGCAGAACAGAAAGTTCATGTTGAAAAGTATGAATTTTCCTCCAAAAAGTTACAAATACTTTTAGATATTCAAGTCCATGAGAAGGTAAAAACTGGACTTGGGTATAACAATGATCAGTACAATGCTGTTCCTCCTCCTGCTGACTATATTGCCATATACGAACCAAGCTTCAATGTTGAAAATCTTGACACTGCAAACCGAAACCTTGATCCTTCAACGGATGAACCTTTCGTCGAAGGCTGCACTACCTCATAGGAATCTGAGTCAACCCACTCAGACCATGATGAAACCAGTGCAGTCCCATCTGAAGCTGTTCTGAATAAAGTTGCAGTTCCTGCTGTTCTTCCAGCTATTCCAGCCCCTGTACCATTCAAAAAGATCAAGATCAGCTATCCTCCAGATGGAAGAAAGCTAAACATTGAAAAGGGACAGACATCAGGACCCACAAACCCCAAGCCTCAGTCAAAGCCAATCACAAAGAGGAAGGTATTTGATATATGTCGTAAGCCTGAAGAAAAGGTTCCATATGTTCAAAGGACCCTAGAAGAAGCCACCTTTGAACATAAAAAAGCTCATCCATGGAACTTCAAGGATCTGTTCCAAAGAAAGGACTATGTCTACCTTTCAAAAGACAAACTGGCAAAATCATGCTTTGTGTGTGGCAGATATAACCACACTGCCAGCACCTGCTATCATTACCTGGAATACCAAAGAAATTCAAAGCAGCATGCCTTTGAAAAGACTAACAAAAATAAGAAGGTAAGAAGCTACAAAGTCAAAGCAACTAAGTTCAGGGAGTCTCTATCTCCCCCAAGAGTGAAGATGCCTAAATCTCAACAAACTTGCATCATTTGTGGTGAATCAGACGACTTTGCTGCAAACTGTAAGTTTAACCCCTTCAACCAGATCCTTCATCAAGCACCTCAAAGACAGAGGGTAAAGAAGGATCAGTATACATCGGTTGTTAGTCAAGTTAAGCCCAAGAAAACAAAGCAGAAGCTTTCAGCAGCAACCAAGTCTGCTGCTGATAAGCTAAAATCCTCCGCAGCAAAATCTGCTGCTGATAAGGCAAAGCCATCAACAGCAAGAGTGTTCACTACAGATAAGGCAAAATCCCAGGCAAAGCCTTCAGCAGCAAAGAATGTTGCCACTTCAACAAAGCCATCAGCAGCAGGATCTACTGTCAACAAGCCAGAAACATCAGTAGGAAAATTTGCTGCTGACAATGTGAGGAAACCTAGAAAATCACCAACAAGGCAATGGAAAGCCAAACCATATTCAAGCACTGTCATTGGTTTCATTGACTGCAAACATACTGAAAAGGATAAACTAACAACCATCTTTTTCAAGTCTGTAGACTCTTGGGTTCCTTCTACTAATTAGAAATATATCATGTGCAGGGACAGCCAGGTCACAAGAATAACACCTGGGTGGTAGATAGTGGGTGTTCCAGGGACATGACAGGCAACAGATCCATCCTCTCCAACTTCAGACATTTCAATGGAGGATATGTTGCCTTTGGAAGTGACTCAAAGGGAGGATCCATCACTGGACAAGGAACTGTGTCCAACGAAAGAATGAGCATTGATAAGGTCAACTATGTTAAAGAATTGGACTTCAATCTCATGCGTGTTTCCCAGGTCTGCGACCAAAAGCATTGGATGCTCTTCACAGATAAAGAATGTTTTGTACTGACTCCAGGCTTATCCACACCTCCTCCAGAAAGCATTTTACTAACTGCTCAGAGAAAAGAAAATCTCTATGTACTAGACATGAATGAAGTCACTCCATCTGGGAGTGTTTCCTGCTTTTTATCAAAGGCCTCAGTTGATGAATCAGCTCTCTGGCATAGGAGATTAAGCCATGTTAATATCAAAACTATCAATAAATTGGTGAAGAATAATCTTGTCAGAGGGATTCCTGACAAAGAATTTCAGCTGGAAGACCACTGCATTGCATGCTTAAAGGGGAAGCAACCCAAAAGCTCTCACAAGCCCAAGACCTTGAATACAAATGACACTCCACTACAACTGCTACATATGGATCTCTTTGGTCCTAAAAATGTCATGTCAATGGGCAAGAATTCGTACTGTCTGGTGATAACTGATGACTACACCAGATTCTCATGGGTATACTTCTTGAGAACTAAAGATGAAACTGCTGAAATTCTCAAATCCTACATTCTCAGGGTAGAGAATCAAAGCAATCAAAAGGTGAAGATCATAAGGTGTGATCAAGGCACAAAGTTCAAGAACCACACCTTGAACTGTTTCTGTGAAAGCAAGGGGATAGAAAGACAATACAGTGCTCCAAGAACTCCTCAACAAAATGGAGTTGCTGAAAGAAGAAACATAACTCTTATTGAGTCAGCAAGATATATGTTGGCTGACTCAAAACTGCCACTCACATTCTGGGCAGAAGCAGTTAGCACAGCCTGCTATGTGCAAAACCGAGTTCTAATTGTCAAACCCCTCAACAAAACACCCTATGAACTTTGGTTTCAAAGAATTCCCTATATTGGGTTCCTAAAACCTTTTGGGTGTCCATGCACCATTCTCATCACTCATGGGGTTCTTCCTAAGTTTGGTGCCAAATCTGATGAAGGATATTGCGTAGGCTATTCCTCTCAATCAAAGGCCTATCGAGTATTCAATTCAAGAACAAGAATTATTGAAGAATCAGCAAATGTGGAATGCAGAGAACACATTGTCTGTGAGCAGGGAAAAGGACCAAACTGGCTCTTTTACATAGACTCCTTCTCCCAAATATTTGAGCCTCTCACCTTCTCAAATATGGAGTCTACGTCTACACAAACACCTGCCTCCACTTCATCCACTGACTACAGACTGGATTTTCCCAAATCTTCTATCAGTCTGAGAAGACCATCAATTGATCCTCCATCAGTTGTGGAAACAATTGAAGCAAGTGAAGCAGGAACAAGATTGTCTAATATAACCGACATCAGCCTGTCTGAAACTGAAAATCTAACTGAAGACTCTTCGGTAAATGTTGTCGATGCTGCTGATGCTCTTGCTGAAAATATTGATGTGGATAATTCGGTTGAAGACTCTTCCACCATGAATGAAGAGACCCCTGATCAAAATCAAAGCAATCTGGAGCAAGGGATACAGCTGGAGGTGGTACCAGCACAGCGGATCCACAAAGAACATCCTTAAGAGAATATTATTGGCCAAATACACCAACGAGTTCTCACAAGAAGCAAATCTCACGAGGCAATTATATGCTTGTTTTCATGTTTCCTATCTCAGGTGGAACCCAAGAAGATAGATGAAGCACACAAACACAGCAGCTGGATTGAAGCAATGCAGGAAGAATTGCTGCAATTCAAGAGGCAGGATGTCTGGAAACTTGTTGATCTTCCACCAGGCAAATATGCTATTGGCACACGGTGGGTTTTCAGGAACAAGCAAGACGAGAGAGGTATAGTAGTCAAGAACAAAGCCAGACTTGTAGCTCAAGGCTACACTCAGGAAGAAGGAATTCACTATGATGAAGTCTTTGCTCCTGTTGCCAGACTGGAGGCCATCAGAATCTTCCTGGCATATGTTGCATCTAAGAATTTCACTGTCTATCAAATGGATGTAAAGAGTGCCTTTCTGTATGGGAAGATTGGTGAGGAAGTATACGTCAAACAGCCTCCAGGCTTTATAGATCCTGCACATCCTACTCAAGTGTTCAAACTAGACAAAGCTTTGTATGGCCTACATCAGGCACCAAGAGCCTGGTATGAAACCTTGTCAAGATATCTACTGAGCAACAACTTCAGAAGAGGTGCTATAGACCAGACCTTGTTTATCAAAGATGAAGGGGGAGAAATCTTACCAGTTCAAATTTATGTTGATGATATCATCTTTGGATCAACAAGGAAACAGCTGTGCAAAGACTTTGAGACTCTGATGCACTCAAAGTTTGAAATGAGTTCAATGGGTGAACTAAATTTCTTCTTGGGTCTACAAGTCAAACAGGTCCCAAATGGAATCTTCATCAGCCAATCCAAATATGTAAAGAACATTGAAAGATTCAAAATGGCTGACTGCTTTGCTGCAAGAACCCCTATGCAAGTGCATCATCAGCTGACTCTAGACAAAGATGGCTAAGACACTGATCAACATCAGTATCGTGCAATGATAGGGTCTCTCATGTATCTCACTGCCTCAAGGCCAGATATCATGTTTGCAGTATGCCCCTGTGCAAGATTTCAAGCAGCTCCAAAAGTTTCACATCTTCAGGCTGTCAAGAGAATCTTTAGATACCTAAAGGGTGTCCCAAGACTTGGGCTATGGTACTCTAAAAATGACATCTTTAATCTGTATGCATACACTGACAGTGACTATAGGGGGTGCAACTTGGACAAAAAGTCCACTTCAGGGGGATGTCAGTTTTTGGGAGGGAGATTGATTTCATGGCAGTGCAAGAAGCAAACATGTGTTTCAACTTCTACAGCTGAAGCAGAATACATTGCAGCTTCAACTTGCTGTGCACAAGTCATCTGGAAACAAAATCAAATGTTGGACTATGGGATGACTTTCATGGCAACCCCAATTCACATTGACAACATGAGTGCTATCTCAATCACAAACAATACGGTGTAGCACTCAAAGACTAAGCACATTGACATCAGGTATCATTTCATAAGATATCAAGCTGAGAAAAGGAGGATTATTTTAACCAAAGTTCATACGAATGAGCAATATGCTGATTTGTTTACAAACCTTTTGATGAAGCCATATTTAAATATTTAGTTGAATCCATTGGCATGATGAACTTTGATTAAAATCTATCTCTAAAATTAGTTTTTGTGTTTTGTCTTAATGTTGTGAATAAAAGTTATAAGTCAGCAGCATTTTTTGTCCTTCAGCTGCTGACAGGTTTAATCTTCAGCAGCATAAGATTTGCGGCTGACTGCTTTAAGTTATCAGCAGGAACAGGTTTCCTGCGGATTTCTTTAAGCTGTCAGCAGCAACATCCTTGCTGCGGATTATTAAATCCATCAGTAGCAGATAAGTTTACCGCTGAAAGACTTAACCTTCCGCATCCACAGCAATCAAGTTTGCTGCTGATCGGTAAATTTAAGTCCAAATTAACTTTTACCCGCTGTTAAAATTCCCGTCAGTCTTTACCATGACTGCCTCGGTGCATTACAGCTGTAACAATAAAAGGTGAATTGGGTTGTACTGTACAAGTCATTTTTCTTTTTCCCTCTTCTGCCGTTATAAGAACGAATCAAATTTCCTTACCACCTCTTCACCTTCCACTTCTCCCTAAACCAACATCAATTTCACCCTAATCCCACATCACTTTCTCTCAAGTCCCCACATATTCAAAGCCCTTCATCTTTAAAACTTTCAAAGCCTCCCATATTCTGACCTTCCCTCCAAATCAAACAACAATGGCAGACATCAATAACCCTGATGATAAGTTCTCCCCATACCACAACCTTACAGCATATCTTACCAAAGGAAAGAAATCCAAAGGATTTGATGATATGATCGATTTCTTATGTCGATCAAATATCTACTTTTCCCTCACCACCAACCCTACCATATATATTCCTCATATGGAGGATTTCTGGAGTACCACCGTCTACTCAACCGAACAGGGAATTCCCCAAATTAAAGCCAAAGTAGACGGCAAGGATATCACCATCTTGGAAGCCACACTCAGAAAACATCTTAAGCTTCAAGATGAGGGAGCAACCATCTCATACTCGAAGGACGAATACATGAGGACCTTTGTCTCCATTGGATACACTGGAAATCAAACCGAGTATACGATCGAGAAGGCGCTGATGGGCCCTCCATGGAAATATCTTTGTCACACTCTTCTCCAATGCATATCTCAGAAGATGAGTGGATGGCATCAGGTGAGCTCTACACTTGCCTCCGCCTTCCATGGTATGGTCACTAACCAAGGCTTCAACTTTGCACACCTCATCTTTGAGGGTTTGAGATATAACCTTCAAGAGGGTGCAAAGCAGCAAATTTTTATGTACCCAAGATTCTTGCATGAAGTTTTCAATCAAGAACTAAAAGAACTTTCAAAACCTGCAAGAATCTACATCATGTTGGGACATAAAAATAATATTTTTCAAAGCATGAGAACTGTTTCCAAAAAGTTCTCAGGGGTCAATGTTCCATTGTTATCTACAATGCTGAACATACAGAGTACTTCGGGTGACAGTTCAGCAATCCCAGCTGATACTGATCCCACACCCTCCACCCCACATCCTGAATAACAGTCTACTTCAACCATTCGAACCCCTGTGCATACTACTAAGGATGCACAGACACAAAAATTACTTACACCTGTTTTGGATGTTATCGTTCAACCGGAACACAGGGCCCCGGTTGCAACAACATATACTAGGAAAAGGGGCAAGAGAACTCCTTCTTCTCTTGCCTCCAATGCCCAAACACAACCTAACAGCCCTCACTCAGAATCATAACATTCTGGTGAGAATATCATAAGGGAAAGCCATATTATTAGGGAGACTCCTTTGGATGTCTCTCTATTATGATCAGGATCACTTCCCGGATCTATAGAACAGCCCCCTGAGCCTTTCCTTTCTCTTCTGAACTTAAGTGTTGAGGAACCTGATCAAGATGATGTACCTTCTCTAACTACCACCATCTCGGAGGTACTGATTGATATTGCTTCCAACACACCCATCCCAAGTTCTTCTACCCTGAAGGTCCACTCTAGGAGTTATGACAGAATAGATGTGGAAGAGGCTTTCACTACTGCTGGTCCATCAAATAACCAGGAGGACAGTGACAACATTGCTAAGACCTCAACCATGAAAACTCACAGTGAGGATGCTTCCTTGGAAACTCCCCTCACTGAGAGGAATCTCAGGTGCCAAGAAACCATGGGTGATGGGGATGAAGAGGCTAGGCCTAAGGCCCCATCTGGTTCCAAGGATTCCACAACTGTGGATGAGGACAGATTGAAACTTCATAACTTGGAATTGACGGCCAGGGTGGCTATGCTAGAGGCTGAAGTGTCCAAACTAAGACACCAAGTCTCTATGCATGAAGCCCATCAATGCCCAACTGTACCTTCTCCCTCTCTTGTATCAGTGGGCACCCAAATTGATGCTTATTTGTCCACTGATGCAACCAAAAAGGAGGAGATGGTCCCAATGGAGGAAGACACAGACAGTCTTGATGACTGGATTCAAGAGCAGGCTGTATTTCAAAGTACACTTTTCAAGCCAGCTTTTGTACAGGTTCATGACTTACCAGCTTCAGATAACGAAGAAGAAGAAGAAACATCTGAAGACTGGAAGTTAGTCGTCAGGGCTGTTGATGAGATGATGAATGATGCTGAAAACACAGAACAAACATATACATCTTTCAGCATCATCCCTGAAGCAGCAGCCATCATAAGTCACTCCACTGCCCCCCAATTTCCACTGACTTCAACACAGCTAGAGTTTGATACAATACTAGCTTGGGGGTATGATCAAAAATCTGAGAGGTTCTGGATTGGTTGGGAGTTTAGTGGAGTAGAAGAGCTAAACTGGGACTTTCTCAACATCATCCAAGTCCTTCACCTATACCATCTACAATGCATCAACAACTCAACGGACCTCTCAGTAGAACTTGCCATCGGCAGGTTCTATGACTTGATGGAGGATAATCTACCCAACTATCAAAGACAAACGCAAGCAGCAAAAGGTTAGACTATCCTGAATCTTCAACAGCAGCAGAAAGAAGACTGACTCCTAGAAGACTTGAAATAATAAGAAGCAGTCTTCTCATTGAAGAAGAAGTTCTGTGCTTAAGAAGATTTCTGTACAACTCTATTGTCAAGGACTTAGACGTGCTGGGATGGGTAAGCACTAAGTCTCTTGACCACACCTTTCTGCTAAGCAATGACTCATCTCTCACCATCAACACCAGGAACATCCTGCTACTGCCTACAGACTTTCTTTATAAGATCTTTCAACTCAGAGCAAATATCTGCAATGTCAACTCCCCCGAAAGCCAGGCAATGATGGTTACTGTCAAAGCACATCTTGAACAAGAAGGAAGGATTGTTGAAGCGGTATATGTGTCAAATTCTGACACTGATTCTGACTCAGCTTCAACTCAAGTAGACATCTTTACTGCTGCTTATGAATCAAGATCCACTGTTAAAGAAATGCTGATAGAACTTACAAGTCCCGAGTGCAAAACATATGAAACTAATGACCTTCCCTTATCAACATCTCAAATTGCCAATGAAGCTAAGGCTGAGATTCCCACAGCGGCACAATCATCTGCTGTTGTGATCGGTGAAGCCGAAGCAGAGGCATCCAACAAAGAAAAGGGAAAGGGAATTATAACCGAAGAAGACGAAGAGAGGTTACAAAGAGAAAAGAAAGAGAAAGAAGAAAGAAGAAGAAGAAGAAGAAGAAGAGAAGAAGAGGAGATGGCTGAAACTAAGAAATCTCAAGATAAAATCACAGCCATTCTCCTCAGAGAACAACAGATCCAACTGTATGCAAAACAGTTGGATGCTCTGAAGGTAAAGATTCCTGCAGTTTATCAGATTGAAGAAGATGAAGCTCTTGCTCTTCAACTGTAGGAACAATTTGATAAAGAAGAAGAAGAAATAGAAAAGAAGAAGAAGGAAGAGGCTAAGTTCAAAATAACTGATTCTGAACTAGCCAAAGAAATGAGAGAGAAGTGGGTAAAGGCTCTAGTTTCTCAAGGTGAGGATGCAGACTACCTTGAGAAACTATCAAATAAATAAATCTACAGAGCCTTCATGGGTCAGCAAGGTCAATTGGCAAAGAAGAAACAGGCTGAAGAAGAAGAAAAAAAAGCCAAAAAAAAGTCTAAAAAGACCATTGCCTTTAATAAACGGACCCATGAAGAAAGGAAAGTCATGATTGACTTCCTTAAGGCTAGAGGGAGAGTGGAAAGAGGCTAGGTCCCATGAATTTCATGAACCTGCAAGCCCTCTATTTTAAAGTCAAGAAGGATGAGGAAGAAAGATTGGAGAAGAAAGGCTCCAAGAAAAGGGTAAACATTCAAGAAGAAGAAAGGAAATCAAAGAAACCCAACACTTCCTCAATCCAACAACCTTCCACTCTCCTTCCTAGACCTCCCTCCTCTCCTCCCTCAAAGTCCAAATCCACACACCCAGCTCCTACTCATCAACAACCTCCTAAAAAGAAAAATAAACCCACTTCCAAACCTGAAGACTCAAGAGAAATAATCAGATGGTCATACAGCCCTGAAGACCACTGGTTTGAAGTGTTCAGGGGGAGAACAGAAGCTAAAAGATCAATCTATACTTCTGTTGATGAGGTACTACAGCTTCCAGATTCTGATCTAAGAAGAATGATGGAGCTGGGTAAATCCTCTGAACCTGAGAATGAAGGTGGGAGACATCTTTTGCTGGCAATCAGACATTACTTCAACCCCAGCAAAGATGAAATCATTGATGCCAAACCTCTTCAATCCCACACTCCATTCATCAGCTGGTCCTACAATGCTGAGAAGAATGAATTCACTCTGACAGATGTTAAAGGACAGAAAATGAGGTGTTCAAGCAAAGCTATCTTTAAAATGGCAAGCAAAGACATCAAGACTCTATCTGAGCTTCCTCTTAACAATCCCAACATGGACCAGAGAGGATATGAAGTTGAAAGAATAGTCAGCAATATGCAAAAGCTTCAGCAACAAAGGCAGTAAGAGAATTTTGGTAGCATTATTCTAGGGGGAGTTTGTAGAACCAAAGACTGATGGCTACCAAATTCTCTAAGTACAAATGCTGCTGATCTCAGAGTTTGCTGCTAACCAACAAACTGCTGCGGACAAGCTTACCTGCTGCGGATACTTGTTCTCCTGCTGAAGAACAAATATGATGCGGATAGCCTTTTCTGCTGAAGACCAAAGTTGCTGCGGATAGGCTTCTCAGCAGCATCAACACTTGATGCTGCTGACATGCAAATCATCAGCAGCTTTGGATGGTTACATCTTGCTGTTGATCAACATCTTTGTTGCTGACAGCCTTGTGCCTTGAAGACAAATCGTTGCAGCTGACTATCCATACCAAACATCACTGACAACTTTCTACAAAAGCAACTGACACACTCAAAGCAGAAGTAACCGCAATGATACAACCAATGACGGATAACAATGCTCTTCTCCAAACATGTAAGTAATGATGCATAAAGAAGACGCTTCAATAAAGTTAACTAGATATAGACAAAACGTGTAATAGTTAGCTACATACAACAGATCAACGGTCTGTGTTAGATCTGATCCTTAGAATCAAGGGGTTGTCTTGATTCTAAGAGAGTATAAATAATTTGTAAACACTTCATTATAAGTGTGCTTTTTGTGCTTTCTGATTGAGTTTCAATTGTAATCGTTTATCTGCAAAAGCTTAATACAACAATGTTCTTAAAAGTATTCTTTCTGCTTGCTCGATTACATTTGTGTAGTTGTTATTGTTTCCGCCAATTTCAACTAAGAACAGAACCATCTTGTAATTTCACGATCCTACAAGTTGAATTATGTTGAGCAACTAATGGCAATCTTGGATAGAAATGTGAAGCATTTGCGCAATAAAGAGATTAGCCAAGTTTTAGTGAGTTGGAAACATAAGAAGGGAGCGGAAATGACTTGGAAACCGAGGAAGAAATGCTCAAATATTATCCGAACCTTTTTATGTGAAGTCGGGTTTCGCAGACGAAACCCAAATAAGGGGAGGTGATTTGTAACGAACCAAAATTCGGGTTTGTAGATGCATAATATGTCCCTAATCCCTTGTAATATGTATTTCATCTATGTTTAATGTAATTATTTGATGTAGTAATGAAATTACATGTTTATCCTTAATGTTTACTCATATATAATGACTGTGTATTAAACGATCTGATAAATAGCGATAACGTTGATCAATCGTGCTAATGAAAGGCCCATTCGCACGAATGGATCATGAGAATGATCCATTCGCGCGAATAGCTCATGAGAATGATTCATTCGCTAGAATAAGTCATGAGAATGATTCATTCGTACGAATGAACCATTCTGATGATTCATTCTTAAGAATGAACCATTCTGCTAATTCATTCGCACGAATGAGTCCATTCACATGGCTCATTCGTACGAATGGCCTCTGCACTATATATATAACTTTCACTTCATGAGCACATACAACACGGAAATACAACAGATATACACATAGAGAGACTGACCAGAGCAGAACCAACAAAACACAAACTCTCTGCACCTGTATTGTCGAATCTCTGTCCGTTGAGAGTTTACGGGTCTTGTATCCAACTTCTCTACACCAAAGGGTTGATAGAAACCTTCGTCTCGACATCTAATCCGCTCGTTTCTTAAGACCCGATCCGTGTCATAGATTGGATTGCCAATCAAATCGGATTCCGCACGATTTGGTTCGGTTAATGTGTTGAATCATTGGATCAAGGTAGATCCCGATCCAACAAAGTGGTATCAGAGCTGTGTGCTCTAGATTCAACATAGAAAATCTGATCTTGCCTTTAAATCTTGCTTTTTCTATCCTCTTGAATGTTATAAAGATCACTTGATCGTTGTTTAGCCACATTTAAATCTTGTGATTATTGTTTCTGAGTGATCTGATCATCTCAATTTCCAGATCTGATAAAAGGATCAATCATTGGTGCTTTTTGGTGCAAAAAAGTCAAACTGCTCTCTGTCGTACGAATGGCTACCATGATGAACTTCATTCGCACGAATGGCTCCTACCATTCGCACGAATAGATCAAGTCTCCCGCTCATTGTTCAAACTTCCAATCGCACGAATAGAAATTCCATTTGCACGACTAGAAAATTCCATTCGCACGAATAGAAAATTCCATTCGCACGAATAGAAAATTCCATTCGCACGAATAGAAAATTCCATTCGCACGAATAGACCCATTCGCATAAATCTCTTCTGAAATTTTTTCAAGTGTCGAAAAACTTCGTTTTTTACAATGTCGGACTTAGCCTTTGTTGCCAGTCAGAACAGCAAAATCCAAAACTTGTTATTAATCGATAATGAAGCAGGAAATGCTAACAAGGCTCCAAAACTCATGACAACGGACGAATATCATCACTGGAAAAACAGGTTTGAGATACACATTAATGGAGTTGATACAAACTTATGGATGATGATAGAGAGTGGATATCAAAAGGTGTTGAATGAGGATGGAAGTACTGTTTTTCTTTCCCTTTTAAGTGAACAACAAAGGAAAGATTATGACTTAGAAAAGAAGGCATATGCTATCCTATCTCAGGCCATGTCAAGAGAAATATTTCATCAATTCCGGCAGTTTACATCTTCAAAATCTCTGTGGGATGCCTTAGAACAACGTCACGAAGGAAATGCTTTGTTGAAAGCTATCAATGCTAAGGCCATTAAGAAGGAATTTGAAAATTTCATGTATATTGGGAATGAGTCCTTAGATGATCTATTTGAGAGATTCTATCACTTGTTGAGTGAATTGCATGCCCATGGGGTCAAAACAACAAAAGAAGAAAAGGTTCAATGCTTGGCAGATGCGCTACCACCAAAATGGGATTCATTCTTGATGGTTCTCAAACAAAACAATACTCTTGAAACCATTGACATAAATGAATTTCTTCAGAAATTGAGAGAACAAGAGGTGATGAATAAGTGGAAGTTAAAGAGAGGCGTACAAGCTCAGGATCCTTCATTGTACTATTCTACATCAACTCAACAAAATGCTCCTTTGCAGACTGCGTTTGTATCAAACACGTCAAATGTTTCAGCCAGCCAGTCTTCAAAAGCTCACGCTTCAGTTTCTTCAAGCTCGGTTCCACAGCAGGGAAATACTGCTAGTACTCCTCAACCAAGCCCCATTAAATTGCAAACAGACAACTTCGACAAAGTTACTATCGAAGTGGCCAAGGAACACATGGCGCTGTTGTCTACCGTTGTCAATTCATATGACAGTCTTGTTGCTGGACAGGTTGGAAACAGTCATCTGACAGCAGAAGACTATGCTCAGATTGATAAGGATGAAATGGATCGAATTGATATAATGTGGGCTCTTGCAAGTGCAGTCAGAAGAGCGAGAGATTATGTAAAAAGGACTGGTAAAACTCTCGAAGGGAACAAAGACACTACTTATGGATTTGATCTGTCTGCTGTTGTTTGTTTTAACTGTGGTGAGAAAGGGCATTTTGCTAGGCAATGTGAAAAGCCTAAACAGACTGGAAACCGCAACCCTTTCAACAACCGTCAAAGCCAACCGAAGCCACAAACTCAAAATACAGAAACAAACATTGTTCCAGTTACTCTTACACAAGATAAAGGCACTTCAAGTGGAACAAAAGCTATGGTTGTTCAAACAGATGAGACTGTTGATTGGTCTTTTAAATTTGGAACTGATGGCAGTTCAGGGGATGGAGCTTACATGGCAAAGACTGTAGAAATCAATGAAGAATCAGATTCTGATGCTGAGAAAGAGATTGCTTCAGAAAGTTCATCAGCTGCAGACGACACATCTTCAAACAGTTCTGGCTTCACACCTGAGAATGAACATAAATCATCTGTCGTCTCTTCAGGTCAATCAACAGCTGATGTGGATACTAACAATTCCTCTTCTGAATCTACCTGTAGCTGTGCTTTTATGGTAAAAACATCCACAGGCATTCAGGTAAATTCTGAAAGTTTTGAAAGTGAGTCTGAATCTCAACCGTGTTTAAATTGTGATGAACTTGAAAAGAAAATTGAGACACTTAAAAGTCACAACACAGATTTAATTGCTGATTTAACTAATTGTCTTGAAGCAAACCGTGTTTTAAAGGGAAACGAACTTGCCTTCAAAAACAAAATTGATCTTTTAAACAGGCAAGTTCATGAATTAGAAATCTGTGTTATCAACAAACAAAATGCCATCACTTTTTATTTAAACACGATTGATGAAACAAAGAAAAAGCTGGTGCTTGTCGAGTGTGATTATGAAACTCTAAATCAAAAGTTGAAAAGTTATTCAAACTCTTCTTACCTTCTTGATTACATGATTTCACGGTCCACTCCAGGACAGAAAAATGCTGGGTTTGGGTATAAAAATTGTCCTCCACCGGTGTTGAATACCATGGTAAACACACCGGATGATAACCCAATCATTGACTTTAAGGTCAAAACGCCACTTGTCGTTGATCCAACCGAAAACAAAATTTCTCAACAAAAGGTTGACGATAATGGTGCTTCGACCTCAAAGTCCCAGTGTGTTGATGGAATAGTAGAAGAGTGGGATGAAGACGACGATGAGTGCCCTACTCGTGGTTTGGGACACAATAGCTCGTCTGCTCCTCAGAATGACAGCATTGGTATTTCAAAATCTGCTTCTAAAACTGTTTTTAAAATTAAACAAACCAATTTCCGTCCAGCTTATCCCACTACTTCTAATCAGAAGAGTCAAGTAACCAAAGCCTCAATCAAAAAGGTTAATTTTGTTAAAGCTGGAGAGTCTGTTAAATCAAACAAGTCACTCTCTTCAGCTGAACAAAAAGAAACTAAGGCTGGTGGTTCAAAATCTCACCAAAGTGAAAATCAATACAGATCTCCGAGGATGGTTGAGCGGAGATACTGTTTTGAGTGCGGTACAAAAGGACACATTGTTGTCAACTGTCCTTATCTTCAGAAGCCAAGTAAAAGAGTTAACAATTTTTTAGAAAATAAACAAAAGGTTTTAAAGTCAAAATCTAACTCTTTTACCCAACAACAAGTGCATTAAAAGAAAGTTAAACAAAAGATGCATGACTTGTTGGTCTCTGATTCGAGTTCCACACCTGTACAAATCGTTAAGCAATCCACTGTTTACCACAAACAGTCGTTGCACAAAGAACATGTGTGGAAAGCAAAATCAGATGATGCTTCTGACGACGGTACTTCAAAGTCAGGTGGTTGTTCCAAAAATCCACAAGGACAATGGATGGATTGTACTGTTGTAGATGAGACTGGGAAACCCAAGACCATAAAGGCTTGGGTTCCTAACCTAAACTAATCATTTTTATCAATTACGTTCATGTATATATTTTCTTTCTTGCGTTTATTAAAAATCTCAAAAACTCAAAAAGATTTTTCATTTTAAGATTTTAGGGGGAGAAAATGTTAGTAAGAAAATGATCTCTCGCTGAGAAAAATGATAGTACACAGACGCTAGTTTTCTGAGACTCCAAAAAGATTTCTATTTTGTGTACAGTTTGTTATTAAAAAAAAAAAGATTTTCCATTTTTGTACAGTCTAAAACCCAAAAACATCTGAAAAACTCAAAAATGAGAAATTGTATCCAACCTTTGGGAAGTGATGGCACACTAACCATATGTATGAAGCACATTGCATTTAATGTCATAGTGAATAGTCACACTAAGTCGACATGTGATGCATTGATAGGCTTATCTTACTGAATCTCGACCATTGATGATAAATCAATACCATATTAGATATTGTCTTGTGAGTCACATAATGGTGAAAGGATTGACGAAAATCAACAATAGAAACTGAAGGTGTTTCTCATTCTGTGTACACCAGTTATCATCGGTTTAATGAGATATCAGAAAGTAGTTATAAAATTAAAAATTAGATTCTGAAGTCGTATACGTGCCATATTGCCTTGTAAATACCTGGCTGAACCCGTCCATGCGATTAAGAATAAAATAAAAGTATGAATCCGAATCCGTATATGTGCCATATTACCGGGTTGCAGCCTGGTTGAAGCCATCCATGGGATAAGATGAACACAAACACCGTTAGCTGTATACGTGCCATATTGCCTTGTAAATACCTGGCTGAAGCCGTCCATGAGCTGATGGCTGTCACTGTAAATACTAAAAAAAAAAAAAAAAAATTTGGTCTAGTAAAGAAGCAACAGGGAATAACTGAGATCTCATGAACTTATGATGATTGGTTAAGTAAGTTGTGCTGATTTGAAACATTAACATGTTTTGAAAAGTAATTCAAGTCAATTCTTAACTAGTGTGGGACACACAGATAATGGACTTAATCCTTCAAGATCATCTTGTAAGTGTTGAGAAAAGGTCTGCATAAGTTTAAGATGGACAAACATATCAATGATCGCATTTTGACTAAGTGTACTTAAAGCTCAGATAATTTGCAATGTTGCTGATTGCTATGAGTTTAGTACTGATCCTATGTTCGGATCTTTCTCACAAAAAGATGTGTAAATACCATTGTATAGTTGTATCTACAAAATTCAAAATGTCTCAGATCATTAGTCACTAAGTCTGTATGATTTCTCATAAGGATCATTCTTACTAAGACATGCGTGTATATATCTTGTTGATATTATTTTCAGTATTACATATTCAAAAAATCCAAAAAGATTTTAATTTTTCTGAATTTTAGATTATCTGATAAGACTCGAACGACTGTTATCAACCAAATTTGAAAACCGCTTGACTCCCTGATTGATCAAATCGTTCCTGTACTTCATAAACTATTCCAAAACTTCATAATTGATCCCTCACTTCATAATCAAATTGTTGTCAAGACCAATGTGGTCGGATACCTCATTTAACCTGAAAAGTTTAATTTACTAAATGAGGTTATCCATTCGTACGAATGGATGAGCAGAATGGCTCACTCGTACGCATGGATGAGGAGAATAGATCATTCACACGAATGGACTGACCAGAATGGTCCATTCGTACGAATGAGTGGCAGAATGGTCCATTCCATTCGTACGAATGAACCAGGCCATCCTATAAATATGCCATTCATTCGCATGTGCAGCATCATTCGCACAATTCAAAATCTGCATTCGCACGTCTGTTCGATCAATTTCTGATTTTGAACAAAACTCCGTCAAATCATGATCTAATCATTCGATTTCTTTTTACAGGTATAAATCTACAAGTATTCATCAAGTGTATACCGATTCGAGGATGTTCGACTAGATTTAGGGCTCAAAACGAAAACCAAACCTAAAATCTTAAAATCTGACTTAATAAACCAATTAAAATGTCGAATATTGGTTGAAAACCATAGTCGAGTGTGTTGATGTCTTTTTCGACAAATCTTTTCATGTGTTGGTTGATTTTTGGACAATTTGGATCGCGACCCGTCTGTCATACGAATGGACACATTCTTCATGATCATTCGTACGAATGAGAACTCATTCACACGAATGAATGCTCATTCACACGAATGAATGCTCATTCACACGAATGAACGCTCATTAACACGAATGAAGACTCATTCGCACGAATGAATACTCATTCATATGAATGAAACTCATTCGCACGAATAAATAGGCAGAATGATCCATTCGCACGAATGAACCAACTTTTAGGGTTCATTCGTACAGAGGGGAAATGGTCCAAAAGTTCATATTTCCAAAATCTTGCATGTACTGATCTGATGTGCTTCATGTTTTTGTGTTTGCAGACTGATCGTTATGGCGCACAGAGCTCCAGTTGTTCTTAAAGCTTCAACAAAAAGCAACATTTGTGCTTACATGATCCCAACTTCAAAGAATGCAAGACCGTTTATTGGAATGATCGAGTTCTTGTCTCGATCCAGGATAGCCCATGCTATATCTTATATCTGCACTCCCTATGCTTCTCATCAACGGGAATTCTGGGCCACAGCTGAAATAGACTGTGAAGTTTCTCCAACTGTGATACGGGGAAAGATTGCAGGACAGGAGGTCATTGTATCTGCCTCTCACATTCGCCGATTGTGTCAATTCGGTGATCATCCTGAAGATCCAGTGACACTGGATAAATATCTGGTCCGTGGATGCTTCATGAGAATAAAGTACGACGGGAATGTCGCCGAAGGCGTTCTCAGCAAGGCGAACCTCTGTCCCCAGTATAAATATCTAGGACACGTTCTTCTTCACTGCCTCGGTTCCCGTCGTGGCGGATTTGATGATATGCGCGAAACAATACAAAGCGCATTTGTGGCACTAGTGTTGAACATACCGTTCAACTTTTCAGAGATGGTGTTCACACACCTGAAGGAAAACATCTCGCTAAAAGGGGACAATGCGTATCTCATGTACCCCCGATTCTTACAGATGATAATCGATGACCAACTTCCTCTACTGCCACGATCCGATATTGACATGATAAGGCTGGAGCATATGACTGATGTCACACTAAACCGGGTACAGACTTATAGGGGAAGACCAACAAAGCCTCCACATAAACGCCTTATTGGACATCTGGCAAATTCTGATTATATGGCACCTGCAAACAGAAATTGGCGTCACGATAATAGTGATTCTGACAGGGAGGATATTGTTGTGCCTCCAGCTGACGACCAAGATGACGACGACCAAGATGGTCAGGGAGGTGGTGGCAATGCTCCTAATGTTCCATCTACCGCTGCCACCACTCCTACTGTTACTGCTATCGATTCATCCCTTCCAACTAACCCAGAAGACGTTAACCTGGACACCGTCCTGTTTACTGATTCTGTGGAAACTGAAGATGAATTCGAAATCAGTCAACAAGGGGCAAGATTGGTCGCCACAAAACGAAAGAAGGGAGCAGATCAAGGAAGCTCAAGGGTTAATGATGATGACGTCAGGGATGCTGACTTTGTCCCTGACTGTCCACAAGTATCTGCTGCTCCTTCTTCCCAATCTACCCCAGTCAAGAAAGGAAGAATGAAGAGAATGGCCGAACGCCAAAAGTTCAAACTTGTCAGAAGGACGGAGAGCACCTCTGCTACAACAGCAACTGCCACCAGGTCTGAGGCTCCAATGTCAACATCCATGCCTCAGACACAAACTGTGCCTCCGATTCCTCCTCCCATCTACACGACTGCTCATACATCACAGCCAGCCACTACTCGAGCTGAGTCATCAACATCATTGCCGACTATTTCGTTGAACGATCAAATCATCACTCTAAACAGCTTGGTACTGCAGCTTCTGGCTCAAAATCAAGAACAGTCAAAGCGTTTAGATCTTCAGGGCTCGCAGATCAGTCAGTTGACTCTGCAAAATACTGAACAAGCCCAAGCCATCACAAGTCTTTCCAATAGATGCAATGATCAACAAGCCCTCCTTCTCACTGCTACAAACCAGAATCAACAGTTGTCTAAAACTGTTGATGCACATGCTCAGAGAATACAAAGGATAGAGGAGGAAAATAAGAGACTGTTGGAAGACTTAGAAAGCAGAAGGGACACGACACCCAGAATTGAGGGTGCTCGCAAAGATGGTGATGATGGTGACGATGATGATGATGATGATGATGATGACGAGGATGATGATGGTGACGATGATGATGATACTAATGACAAAGATAAGGATGATGGTGCCAATGCTGGTGCTGCATCAAGTGCTTCAAAGACAGCAGAAGCAGAGGCACGCACTAAGCAAAAATCAGACAAATCAGAAGGCCCATCATCAGATACACAAAAGGGCACTGAAGTTTTGGATGTGATGCCTCTCAAGCAACAACCTTCAAAGTTAACTTATGTGCTTGACATGTAAGGGATCATCCAACATTCAGTTATTTATGACAAAGAGGAAGGGGAAATCGTGCATTGCTTGTCAAAAGAACAGATTGCCGAGCTATTTCAAATGAATCCTGACGAAGTCATTACTGAAGAGGCATCTGTTTCAACAACTGATTATCCCTCTTCTGACGAACTAGAAGACGTTGATGAGGTTGAAGTCGAAGACATCACTGATCAAGAATATCCAAAGTACACATCAGTAGATGGTGATGATCTTCCCTCCTTCGTGGACTTATTCACTCAGCAGTCCGACGAGGAGGTCAACCGCATTATCGACAACAAACAGGATGAAGCCGGTCCCTCCACTATTGACATTGACGAGCTGAATGAACGTAAAATTCAGTGGATGGAATACATGGCCGAATTAAAAAAGAACTCAAAGTCCTCTCCTCCAACCAAGTACACTAAAGTTTATCGACTCAAAGGACACAAGTCTGATGGTCGTATAATCAGTTGGGCATACTTCAACGACTTAAGCTGCTATGCTATAAAAAGAGAGAAGGGCATACAATATTTCAGGTACCCTCATGATTTCAAGACGCTGCCCGCATTTGAAGTAAATCAATTGGCGCGTCTAAAGCTTCTATACAGCGAATCTTCCGGTCTATCCGAATGGTTTGAACGTCAATTACAATACGAATACCGGAAGAAGTGGGTGAACTTCAAGCCACAAATGCCTACACGTTACATTCATAAGGAAACGGTTCATCCAGTCACCAAGAAGCCCCTAATTGTCTTAAAGTGGAAGCCTCCAACGATCATGAAGAAGATTCCTTTAAGGAAAATGATCCAGGACTTCTCAGATCAGTTCAAATGGTGGTACTATGATGGGCGTACTGGTGAAGCTGTTATAGTGCTTTGTAAAGAAGGGTCATGGGAGACCATCAGGGTCTTTGATCCCTTGTGGCTGACCAACTTGTCTGAACAAGATGTTACAACTCTATACAAGTGTCAACCGTTTTTTGAAGTTGCAGATATAGACCAGGCGTTGCAGTATGTGAAAGTAATACGTATATGCTTTGCTTTTGACATACACGCCGGAGTTAACTGGAAAACTCGTACAAAAGAGATGTTGAAGACCAACTAATGTTAGTTAGGTCATTTTGAAGGGATCTAGGTCCAAGGGGGAGTATGTAGATGCATAATATGTCCCTAATCCCTTGTAATATGTATTTCATCTATGTTTAATGTAATTATTTGATGTAGTAATGAAATTACATGTTTATCCTTAATGTTTACTCATATATAATGACTGTGTATTAAACGATCTGATAAATAGCGATAACGTTGATCAATCGTGCTAATGAAAGGCCCATTCGCACGAATGGATCATGAGAATGATCCATTCGCGCGAATAGCTCATGAGAATGATTCATTCGCTAGAATAAGTCATGAGAATGATTCATTCGTACGAATGAACCATTCTGATGATTCATTCTTAAGAATGAACCATTCTGCTGATTCATTCGCACGAATGAGTCCATTCACATGGCTCATTCGTACGAATGGCCTCTGCACTATATATATAACTTTCACTTCATGAGCACATACAACACGGAAATACAACAGATATACACATAGAGAGACTGACCAGAGCAGAACCAACAAAACACAAACTCTCTGCACCTGTATTGTCGAATCTCTGTCCGTTGAGAGTTTACGGGTCTTGTATCCAACTTCTCTACACCAAAGGGTTGATAGAAACCTTCGTCTCGACATCTAATCCGCTCGTTTCTTAAGACCCGATCCGTGTCATAGATTGGATTGCCAATCAAATCGGATTCCGTACGATTTGGTTCGGTTAATGTGTTGAATCATTGGATCAAGGTAGATCCCGATCCAACAGGGTTTCATTTTTAAATAAATAAATTATTTTATTAAATATTATGGTGAAAATAATATTTTAGAAATAAGTTGAAACAAGTGGGTTTCAAGTTAGTAATGGGGTTATACTAGTTTTTAACTAGTTTTGGAATGAAATGGGTGAAATGGAAGTTGAGGGGCTAAAAGTGTAAAATGGTAAATCTATCATTTTGACTAGCAAAAGTCAAAATTTGAGCTCATTTGGTGTTGGGGTAGTTTGTGTTCAAGAGGAAAAAGGAGAAAACGCAATTGAAGCCTAAATCGTGCATTTGAGCTTGGATTTGTGAAGGTTTTGGCTCACACAACACCTTCCTAACATCAAATAAGTGTAATCTTCCATTGATTTCACCTTTGAATGTGTTAGTAAATGGGTTTTGTAGAAATCCAGAAATTATGTATGCATGTGGTTAATTGGTGTTAGATTGTTCTTAATCTAGTTAAACAAAAGGTAAAGAGTGGTGATTAACATCCTAGAACCCTTTGATTTTGATTATGAGAAGTTAGGGTTCATATGGAGAAAATTGGGGGTGTTTGGATCATGATGGTAGAATGTTGAATTAGTGATGATTAAGTGTTTATGTGGTGTTAGACATTTGAATGAACACCAAATTAACCTAATGAAAGACATTGAATGAAAAATTAGTGTCAAGGTTTTGGAAAGAAAACTCAAGTAGGTGAGTTTGGATTGAAAGAGGGTGTTTGGTTATGGGAATAACCCAAACGGGTCAGTTTGGGTTGGAAATGAAAATTGGATTGTGAACTCAATTGTAATGTTAGATTACTAAACTAGGTGTATATGTTTAGGTAATCAAATTGTGAACCGAGAAGCCGGTGCGAGATCTTCTAACCCAAAAGGTAAGTGCCTTTGCACTTACTTAGTAATGATGATAAATGGGTGGTATAATTGATATGTGTGTACACTATGTGTTGGAATGAATGTGTATGATTATGCATGAACTAGTATGTGAATATGTATGAATGTAGTTATAGTGATAAAACTATAATGGATATGTGCAAATGAATGAATGTGGTTATAGTGGTAATACACAATGGTTATGTGCAAAGGAATGAACGTAGTTATAATCGTAATGCTATAATGGATATGTGCAATGAATGAATGTAGTTATAGTGTAATACTATAAAGGATATGTGTAAATGAGGTTATGATCTACGTATCATAATGGATATGAGGTTATGATCTACGAATCATAATGGATATGAGGTTATGATCTACGAATCATAATGGATATGAGGTTACGATCTAAGTATCATAATGGATATGAGGTTATGGCCTAAGTGCCATAATGGATATGGAAAGTTGTCATGAATGTTATATGAAAATAATGAAACTTGTAGGGGAAATGCAAGTGTTAAGAGGCTTATTTGACTAATTGGGTGCAAACGGGTCAAATGGGTGAATGGGTGAAAACAAGTGGTAATTACTTGTTTGATATTTTTATCTTCATTACTAACGATGATATGTTCTTGTGGTTATGTAGGAAAAGCTCCGATGTAAGTCCAAGTCAAGTCCAAGGCGTTGAAGGTTTCTCGTATGCGTTTTAGTGTTTTGGGGGTTTAAAGGAAAACCCTTAGAATGTGGTGTAAATTGATACTTGAATTATGTTTTGGGTGTTTAAGTAGGTGTATGAATGTTTTGTACAAAAATCTTTGTGTTGGAAATTTTGGTGATATGATGATATGGTAAAAATTGAGGAATTTTGGTTAAGTATGTAACTGGGCAATCTAAGTAAACTTTCTGTTTACTCAAGTCCCTCGTGGTACGCGAGAACCAGGGTGGGTTCTCTCGCGGTACGCGAGAGACCTGGTTCTCGGTCGAGTATGTTTGGAGCTCCCTCGCGGTACCCGAAGGGAGGGGCTAGATCCCTCGCGGTACGCGACGGTTTAAAAAAAATCTTGGGATAAATGCTTCTACGCATTTAAATGTTTTATAAATTGGTTTTCCAATTAAGGGTGTTACACCAATCTTCGGGTATCTCAAATCCCAGCTTCAACACCAAACACCCTGACTTATTAAAGTGAAATGAGAAATTTTTATCACAAACTTGCGAAACAGATAACAGATTGTGTTCCAGCTGCTCCACATAGTTGACTTTCTCAAAGCTCAATCTCCCATTTGACACTGTACCTTGGCCAGAAATATTACCTCATTTCTTGCCTGCAAAAGTGTAGGTCCCCGGGTGTCTCGGATCGTTACGTGTGGGTGTGTGACTAGTCGGACCGGGTGCGGACTACCCGTGACTAGGTGGAAAATCAAGTAACACAAAGTAAACCGACAGCGAAAACACTTTCAAACTTCGTCTATTATAAATCTTGTAAGTTACAGAGATGTTACAAATGAGTGCGTACATAACTTCTGTCACCACAACCTATTTATACTAGACCTGATCTCTGCGCAGGGCAAATTGTTCCTGCGTACTTAACAAGTATGCAGAGTATTCTTGCGTTACTTGCTAAGTATGCAGGAAGTAATTCATGTGCACATGCTAAGTGCGCAAAACACTAAGAGAAAACAGACGACTAGTACATACATTAGTAACTACAACTCGATAACTAATACATACAGACACTAACATACAAAGACTAATACATAAAAGACAAGTACAAAAGCTAAGACAATATCCAGAGTGTTTGTCACACAAAAGTGCTTCAACGAACTCCCCCTTGACAACAGCTCTGGAGATTTTCTTCGGTCTTCACTGCTCCCCAGCTTTAACTTCCATCTTCTTCTTGTAGTCAAAGCAGAACTTGACCACCTTGTCGTATTTAGAAGCAAGGAACTTTGTCCACTCGTCCGTGTACATGCAGTACTTGTCAACTAGCGCCTCCAGATCTTTCACAGAAAAGTTCATGAAGCAGACTTCATCAAAAACTCTAATCAGTTCCTTTGGCAGTAAGCTTCCACTCTCGGACCACACCTTTCCAATCACCACTGTCTCGCCCGATTTAGGATCTACGTACCAGTACCATATGTTACCAAGGATAACCTGAGATAACTTGCTAAAGGGAATCTTGGTTTCACACAGCACTGGCTTGTATACCAGTTTCTTTAAGCTTTTATGAGTCACGGGATGTCTAACATTCTTGTCCCTGACTCACTTGGGCACTAGAGGCTTAAACATTTTGAACTTCCCAGATCTTACCTCTCGCTGTGGAACCTGCAACAAACCCATCGCTACTGCTTGATTTGAGTGACCCATTAGCTCTCGGTTTGCTATGTTCACAAGGTCGTACTTTGGCAAGGAGTTGAAAGCTTCACTGATTGGTTTCAAGTATTGAACCCCCCTAGCTCGCTTAATTGCAAACAGCTTCTTGTCATCCTCGAACCTCACAGCTAAGATCATACTTGTCGCTCCATGTTTGTCTATGATTGATGTCTTCTGCCAGACAGGAGCCGGATCCTTTGATGAACTTGTAGGCATATGTTTGCTTTTCTGCTCCTCTGGATCCACCGGTGTAGGGTCGGTAGGAGAGGCTTCAGTCGACGCCTCAACAATACTTACGGCTCGACTGAACCTGTGTCAAGATTAGTTTCAAGGAATGGAGCTTCAAAAATCTGTCCATCCTCAAACTCATATTCTCCTTCCCCGTCTCCCTTGGGAACTTCAATCACAACATCCTCATCCCAGTCATCACCAGACTCGATCTCTCCCTCTTCCATATTACAGAGAGCATCCACTTGTGCTTCTTTGGAATAGTCTGGCTCTAATAATAAGATCACATTGTCCGACACGTCATCGAATAGATATTTCAAAATGCCAGCCACCGACTTTCCTTTATCACGACCCGAAGCATCACCTCCACCTTCACTCCGAGTAGACTCCCCCTTAGCCATAAGCACAGCAGAAATGGGAACAATCGCCAAAGCCGACGATTGCTTCTCACTTCCACTCGGTCCGGCTTCAGGATCCTTGTGCTGATCATCACCTTTAGTTAGATCGACTGACAAGCCTCTTCACTGTTAGGCTTAGGTGGTTTCTTCTCCAACAATTCTTTCAATCTCTCCCCCTGAGCAGCAAGCGGCTTGGTCATGTCACAGACCAGTTTAACCATAGTATCATGCTCCTTAAGCTGCTTTTCATCAACCGCTTGTTGTTTCTTCAAAGCGGCTACTTCAACAATTAGTGAGTTTATCTGGCCATGTTGCTTGTCAGATTCTTCACGTGATTTCCGCACCATTTCAAGTAATCCAGCGACTTGAGTCTCTAGAGTAGTGATCCTGGCATCTCTAGGATCAGGACCCCTAGACGACGATGCTTCGGCTTGATGAGTTGGGAAGGTGAAGATTTCATCAAAATCAAATCCATGAGTAAAATACAACTCATGAAATGGTTCACTGATGTGTTGTAGAGTGGTTGTGGGGATTGAGGTAGGGATGGTGGTTGTTTGGATGGTGGTTGGGGTGATGGTGACCGACTCGGTCATAATAGGAGTCGTTACCGCCACCTGGACAGAATGTACAGGGAGGGTTACTATCACAAGAACCTCCACTATGATAGTAGTAGTAGTAGCCTCAACAGATATTACCAATGGTCTCCTCCTCTGTCGTCGATAAAGCTGCTGTGAAGGTGAAGTAGAAGACGAGTCAATGCTCGCAGCTGCCAATGTTACCTGCCTCTGAGCACTTACTTCCACCTCATGAAGAATAGGTTGATTTTGCCTATCTCCCCGACGCTTGTTGATACTTTCCCGTCTGCGTCTCTATATAGCAGCATCCGAATCAGAATCGGGCTCATATTCACTGCTAGTCTCTTGTATTTTTCTCTCGAAAGATGACTCGGGAAGGGTCACCTTCATCAATCTCCTTGGGTGTGCCTGGGATGGTGCATCATCAGACTCAGATGAATCTGACTTGGTCGTTTCTGAGTCGGATTCTTCAGCACCCCCACTTCCCTGTTCTTCATCTCCCTCTTCTTCAGACACTTCATCCTCAGATTCAACTTCCTCTTCTTCCTGTTGTTCATCACTGTGTTCACTGAGTTCAGGCTCAGACTCTGTACTATACCATCTCCAATCTGCAGGTGCCACATAAGCTTCATTGATCAGGTGGCCAAAGAGTGGAGTATGCTCAAGGGTAGGTTCTACACTGCCTGGAGTTAAGAACTATGAGAAAACTCTCTTGGCCACCCGCTTCACTTGCAATCTCTCCCCAATAGTAGGTAGATTTGGCAACGCATCAATGATTAAGAGTTGTCTAAATCTGGGGTATAACAAGAATCCAAATCTCTCCGTTGTATTAATCTGATCAACTAAAGCTTTGTAGATGTAGCGGGAGAAGTTATAGCCCTTGTTGAGAAACAGCCCAACCATAGCGGCTGCTAGATCATGACCCATGGCATCCTTCCTCGCCTTCTTGGAAAACATGCACACGATCATAATGTGGGCAAAGTACCTCCACTGATCCAGCACCCACATCTTCTTGTAAGACGAATAATCCTGCACATCGACGTATCTCATACGTTGTCTCCAACACCCATCCACAAAGTAATCAGGATAGGAGATTGGGTCGGTTGCAAGATCTCTGAACTGTAAGACCCGCCTGATGGTGTCCTCCAAAATGGCAATATCATGACCTGTCACAGTAGCCCGAATGACATTGGGGGGTTACTGTGAAGTCATGTTTTGCAGTATCCCAGAACTGCTCCAAGTACGGTCTTGATATGACAGGGTCTGCCGAAATAGTATAGCTTATCCTTGAGCGGTTCAAGAAATCAATGATCTCCCGGTACTCAAGTGCAGTACCCTTCAAGTGCCAAAATAGTCTGCCGAAATGCATGAGCCATCACAGTAAAAACAAACAGTAAACACAATAAGAACAAGAAGCATCATTGGAAATTAATACACATGACCAAGTATAGCACAATCACAATGAACTGAACATCCAGACTTAGAAATATTTCAGAATGGCCCTTCCTACGTACTTAGTAAATACGTAGGGTTTATGCCTTGCGTACATAGCAAGTACGCATGACTTATGTTTTGCGTACTTGTTAAGTACGCAGGCTTAACACTTGGCCAAATTTCAAAAATCCAAAATTCAAAAATCCAAAATCTATAAATGTGAAATTTGATGGTGATGTTGGTCACCAATGAGTCGAAAAACATGTTTATCACCATTGGAACCAAAACCAACATCAATCTTGTGCTATAACCCGGTCATTTTGACCTTAGTTTCGACCGTCTCAAACCGACGTTCACCCACATAGTCAAAACCAAAATCAACAAGTGTTATGGACAAATTTGGTAATGTAAGGCTTCAAATAATGTTATTAAACTAGCTTTAAGGCATAATTTCGTTCAAAAAAGCCCAAAATTGGTCTAAATTCCATCATCAAAACCCTCAATTCTCAAAGTCACAAATCGGTAAATATCACATGATTTAACGGATGAAATGGTCCTGGATTCTCACCAAATGTTAGTTAGATGATGTTAAAACTAGAATCAGGACGAAAAACCGTTCGGGAACACATGAAATTTTGAGTGAAAAATGATCAGGAGTATTCAACAGTCGCTCAGGTTTGAAATGAGATGAAACTCTGAAAAATCCTAAGTCGTGTTTATATACCCCCACACATTTGGGTCTTGCGTACTTAGCAAGTGTGCAAGACTTAACTCTTGCGTACTTAACAAGTACGCACGACTTAAGTCTTGCGTACTTACAAGTACGCAAGGTTTAATTCCTGCGCACTTATCAAGTATGTAGAAACCCTTGTGTTTCAAAAATTTCAACTCAAATTATGAAGAGGTCAAAGTCAAATAACGAACAGGATAAGCATATTCAATCAAGAGGATTCAACGTCAATTCAAGAAGGTTAAACACAACTATTTTTTTCTGATTATATAAACTTAAAATATTTTTGATCTTTTTTGAATAGAGATATACAAGTATATACACACACACTAATTTTGTTCAAAGACACGAGCAGAGGATCATATCAGGCTAAACTATAGCAATAATGATACAAGATAAACATCAACGAATATGGGATCATGTCATGGATTACTATTTATTCATACGTAATAAGCACATAAACAAGTAATTCAAGTTGGCAATATTATAAGATTTGAAACCATAAGCATCTTAGTATCATGTTCTTGTGTGTTAAGGTAATAGTTATAAATATACAACGTGTGCCCCACAGTTATGCTATGAACTTACTTTGCACTGATCTCAAGGCATCTAAGATTTTCCCAATGATTTTCTAAATTTTCATAACAGAATCCATAAGGATTATCAGGAATCATAAGATTCAGAATCGAGTAATTCATTTGTCTTGGTTTCATGTGATTTCTTCAGTGAATATCGGTATGATGATTCAGGGTAATAAATATGGTGTTTAAGTATTTAGGTAAGGGGATCCAACTTTTATCTGGATTTGAATTCAATGAACCAGGAGTGATTCAAGGGTTAATACATGCTCAACGGTTGATGTCAAAACATATCTTGATTCAATCTCTCATTGCATACTTGTGAGTATGGGCAGTGAGATGAACCGCATTAATTGTGCTAAAGACCTAACCCGAAACTGGTCTCAAAAGAAAATAATTACCAAAATCTAACATCATGTATCCGATAGTGATCTTTTGTGTTCTTTTACACACACACTAGCAAACATGGGTTCAAATCACAGTTGTAGTATTGTTTTACTTTCCACACTACTAATGATTCAAAGACGCTTACAGCCTACTGACAATTCAAATTACTTATAAATAAGCAGATTAAAAACACAACAATTTAAACAATCAAGTAAGCATGATGCAATCATTTCCCATGTGTGCAATATAAGACGTTTAGATCATTTCTGATGTACTATCATTTCCTCTTTTCTCAAGAGAACTTTGAAATTTTTCAGGTTTTCTATTTTTTTTGGATTTTTGTAAAATATTTGAAAATTAAAAGAACTATACAGAAAACATTTAAAAGAAATAAAATTTAACTTTCATAAATTGAATTGATTTAAGAAAAACAAGTTTTCACTCCGGATTAAACATTCCTATCATGTTGAAAGATTGTTCAAAACGTGTTCAATCAAATGCCTTAGTGAAAAGGTCAGCAAAGTTGTCATCCGTGTGAACCTTTACAAGTTCAATGAGATGTTTTTCAGCACAATCACGGATGAAATGATGGCGAATTTCAATATGTTTAGTTTTGGAATGTTTCACCGGGTTGTTTATGATAGACATGGTGGCATTGTTGTCAATGAACAGTGGAGTTCCAGTTAAGTTTAAGCCGTAGTCTCTCAATTGCTGCTGAATCCACAATATCTGAGAACAACCGCTTGCTGCAGCAATGTACTCTGCTTCACATGTTGAGACAGAAACCGTCGACTGCTTCTTGCACTGCCAGAAAACCAGCCTGTCTCCCAAGAATTGATATCCACCTGAAGTTGATTTTCTATCAAGGTTACAACCGCCATAGTCTGAATCAGTATAGGCTTTGAGGTCAAATGACTGCTGCTTTGAGTACCAAAAATCCAATCAGGGTTTCCCTTTCTAGTATCTGAATATCCTCTTGACAGCTATCATGTGAGACTCCTTTGGTTGTGACTGAAACCTTGAGCACAAACATATAGCAAACATTATGTCGGGCCTTGAAGCTGTGAGATACATGAGAGAACCAATCATCCCATGGTACAATTTACAATCCACATCCTTTCCATCTTTGTATGGATGCAAACCGTGGTTGACTAGGATAGGAGTGCCATAAGTAGTGCTATCATTCATCTTGTATTTTGAAAAGATGTCCTGCACATACTTAGTTTGATGTAGATAGATGCCATTCTCTCTTTGACTGACTTGCAGACCCAGGAAGAACGACAATTCACCCATGTTGCTCATCTCAAACTTGGACTTCATCACATGTTCGAATTCCCTACACATCTCTTCATTTGTAGACCCAAAGATAATGTCGTCGACAAAAACTTGTATGAGTAGAATATTACCTCCTGCTTTTCGAATGAAGAGGGTCGAGTCAATCTATCCACGATAGAAACCATTTGACAGTAAATGTTTTGATAACGTCTCATACCATGCCCGAGGTGCTTGATGAAGACCATAAAGTGCTTTGTCGAGCTTATACACTTTATTGATATTATGCGGATCTTCAAAGCCGGGAGGTTGGGTGACATAGACCTCTTCATGAACTTTTCCATACAGGAAAGCACTCTTTACATCAAGTTGATAGACCTTGAAGCCGACATAGGAGGCATAAGCCAGAAATAGTTGAATGGCCTCAAGTCTAGCAATTGGGGCATATACTTCAGTGTAATCCAGTCCCTCTTGTTAATAAAATCCTTGAACAACCAACCTTGATTTATTCTTCACTATGACATGACGATCATCGGTTTGGCACTTGAACACCCATCTGGTTCCAATTGGTTGTACGCCTCTTGG
The DNA here is from genome assembly GCA_023525975.1 of Smallanthus sonchifolius. Classification (NCBI taxonomy): domain Eukaryota; kingdom Viridiplantae; phylum Streptophyta; class Magnoliopsida; order Asterales; family Asteraceae; genus Smallanthus; species Smallanthus sonchifolius. The sequence goes on from CM042034.1 coordinate 59,959,457, forward strand.
CAAGTCAACTAAATCCCACACATGTAACTTTTGGAATTGGGACAGTTCATCTTGCATCGCCTCAATCCAGCAGTTGTCAACGAGAGCCTCCTTCACATTCTTTGGCTCCAACTAGGACACGAATGCAGTATGCAAACATGTTTCCATGATACAAGTGTCAAGTATCTCAGCGTATAAACTAGTTTTCTCAGCAATGTTTCTATGATGAGTCTGAACACCGGCATAAGGATCACCAATAATGTTGTCAACTGGATGATTCTTATGCACTCTCGTCTCTGGTATGAGCGGTTCCTGGAGATTTGTGTCTAGATTCGTCTTCAACTCCCCCATATCCTGTGATCTAGAGGACGATGATTCAATGTTGATTGGATCAGCTGGAGCTTCATTTCCTTCACGAGTGTTAGGATTAGCTAGAGCGTCATCTCCATCAATATGGATAACTTCAACATCATCACTACCATGAGTTCCAGATGCAGATGCAGCATTGGAATCGAGAGTTATAATGGGCACCGTGGCACGAGTGGAGAAATTTGAATCATCACCTCCATTAAAGAAATCGTACACATTTGCGGCATAATCGGCAGACAAGTCAGGAAGGTTGAAAGACTTGAATAGCGCATCATAATCAAAACCCCAAGCTGGAGCAGTTGGTTCTGGTGGAATGTTGTGTTTACTGCAATTCACTACGGTCCTTGTATTGTAGCAATAAGGGACAGGGACTACCAAAAGGAAATAGGTAGTCAAAATTGGGAGGTCGATTGTTGATCAACAATAACAGGTCTTGTTGTGCCTCTTCACAACCAGAACTCTGTTCAAAACGTGACAAGCTGTATTTACTGCTTCTGCCCAAAAAGTTACAGGAAGCTTTGCATCTGACAGCATTGTCCTTGCAGTCTCGATCAAGGTTATGTTCTTCCTTTCTACAACTCCGTTCTGCTGAGGTGTGTACGAGGCACTAAATTCGGGATGGATACCCTTCTTGAGACAGAAAAGCTCCATCAAATTATTCTTGAATTCAGTTCCGTTATCACTCCTTATTCTTCTAACCTTCAACTTGCAAAGATATTCCAAGCTCAGGATCAGGTATTGAAGAATGTCAGCAGTCTCGTCCTTTGTACCTAAAAAATGCACCCAAGAAAAACGTGAGAAGTCGTCAGTTACAACTAGATAGTAAGACTTACCTCCAATACTCCTGATACTTATGGGGCCAAACAGATCCATATGTAATAGCTCCAAAGGTGTATCGATAGAGTTTTGGAGCTTTTGCTTGTGAGACTTCCATTGCTGTTTGCCCTTTTTACAAGGCATACAGTCATCTGCAATGGCAAATCTCAGCTTAGGAACACCGGTTGCCAAACCGTTTTGGACAAGATGATTCATTTTTTGATAAGAAATGTGTCTGAGTTTCCTATGCCACAAGATTGAGTCAAGCTCTGTCGCTTTGGTAAGCAAACAAGTAGCAACTGATGAGGTGGTTGTTGCCACACTCATATCGATCTGAAAAGTGTTGTTTGTCCTTGGTGCTCGCATCAGAATCCAGTCTTCAGGAACTTCAAAACCAGGTTTGAGAATCATGCATTCTATCTTGTCAAACATAACTGAGACACTCAACATGTTATGCTTCAACTGCTCGCATTAGTTGACGTTTTTGAAGCTAACACATCCATTCAAAACCACGCCTTGACATGTGATACTAAGGCCTTTCTCTCCAGCAAAGGCCACATAGCCGCCTCTGAATGGTTTGACATCTTGAATCAGAGCCATGTTACCTCTCATGTGCCGGGAGCATCCACTATCTACATACCACCGATTAGAGATACTACCCTTCGGATGTCCCTGCACGAGTCACAAAATAGATCAGTTAGATTTAGAGACCCAAGCCATAGTGGTCTTGGGTCGCCCGTCTTTCTCAAAATAAACAACCTCTATTAACTCACAGTCGTGGCTGTCAAAAATGGATGAATCTTTTGAAAACTTGGGATCAGGAAATTAAGAACTTTTGGATTTCTTATTCCTGGACCTCTTCTTTTTCTTAACTGTAACAGTAGGCTTACATTCAATAGCAGCAGGTGAACTAGTGGAAGCTTCACCTGATTGAACTCCAGCCAGTTGTTCCAGCTTTCTCAATCTCTTGTTCCTTCTTCTCCTCTGTGGTTTGGAGAGTTTTACCATAGTTTTCTCACCAGTTGGTTTACTACCAGAGGTAGATGCACAAGGTTTAGTAGGAAGCTTTTCCCTTTTTGTAACAGTTGGTTTAGCCTTAGATGTGGTCTTTGGCTTTACCAACGGTTTCACTAATGATTTCACCTCATTTTTCTTTGGACTCTTGGTCTGTTTCACTAGTGGTGACTTGGGGACAACAACTGGCTATGAAATAACTGGCCGTTTCCCTTGGTTCTTATTCGGGAAGTTCATAATAATGTGACTGATCGTACCACAGTGAAAACAGGTTCTCCTATCTTTGTAAGTCCTCTTGTAAGGCTCATTTTATTTGAAATTTGATGACTCAGCATGATGAACGGGAGAAATTGTTTGGTGAACAGTAGTTTGACCCGATGGTGATTGTTTTTTGGGAATATAGTACTTTTGCATATTTTTTTGATAGCCAAGCCCGTAATGAGCTGAAAAGACTTCTTTCTTAACTTGATTAATGTTTTTATATCCCCCATAAAGCATCACTTTTAATTTTTCATTTGATTCAACGATATCAGGTTCAGTCAAAATACAATTATCACAATCAGTGACAATGTTTTTCTTAACTTTCTGTTCACCGAGCAACTCTTCATAGACTACTCCTTCAGGGCAGGTGTTCTCAGACCCATCATCAGAAGCAATAAAGAACTCTTCATCCGATGCAGAGTTAGCCTTAATTGAGGAATCATCCTTACTCGAGGACTCATCAAGGCAAGACAGATCAATGTCAATTAATCCGTTGATAAATTTCCCACTTACTGGTGGAGGAATGGCATTAGTACCCAGCCCTAAGCCATTCACTTGCCTCACCACGGACGCATAGTGTTCCACCATAAAATGAGAGTTTTTCAACTTCTCAATAATGCCTTTCAACTGAAGATCTCATTTTGCAGCTTGGTGATCTCATTGTTTCTCTTTTCCAACCCCTTGTACGCAACATCCAAATGAAACTGTTGATCACTGATTTTAAGTGAATAATCATGTTTATCTTTCTTCAAGGTTTCAATTGAATCTTTGTATCATTTTTCATTTTCTTTGTAGCTTAAAGCTGCAATATGAAGGGATTCGACTTTGTCTTGAATCTTAGAATTTTCATCCTGCAAGCTTAGACATTTAGAACAAGAAATGACAGCAAAAGAGTTAGAATCTACCTCATTTGATGAACATGATGCCTCTCCAATAGCCATGAGGGCAACTGCAGTTGTAGACTCTTCTTGGTCAGCCACAGAAGCTTCCCATTCCTCTGCTTCCATCATCTCCATGATCTCAGCCATGAGACCAACCTGTGTTTGAGCAATAATGGCATCCTCTAGATGAACGGCCCAATCAAAGCTATCGTTCTGTTGAGCTACCAAAGCGTTTGACATACCACCTTCACTTTGATTGCGGTTGTTGGAGTTATTGTACCCTTGACTGTTTCCTTGGCTAGGTCTGGTAAAACCCGAGGCCGGTGCTTTGTCCTTTTAACATTCACGAGCAAAGTGTCCAAAATTCTGACACTTATAGCACTTGGCTTTGGATATATCAAAACCAACCTTGGCATTTAAATGCCCACCAATGAACTTTCTTCCGGTTCTGTTCAGGAAACACTTGGCTCTTCTCAAAATCATGGCCATATTCCACTGAATATCCATGTCCTCCATATCATCCGGATCCACCTGATTAAAGTCTTCTTCTATGGTTTCAGGATCCGTTAGCTTGTGTCACACCCTGAAATTCCACAGCGGGTTACCCGCGGGTTGTGACTGTCAAGGATCATCAGTCCCGATCATTTCGAACGACCTCTAACTGGTTTTCGAAAAGACATTCCGTTTGAACATCATACAAAATTAAATAGTAATACAGAGTTTGAAAATGCGGAATGTAAAGTGCGGAAGCAAAAGTAATGTTGCAAAATACAGAAGCATGACAAATTAGGTTCCCATAAACCTAAGCTTCTAAATGAAAACATGCTGTGGGACTCTTGGAGTGCAATCCTAGTCCGTGCATGAATACTTAGCGACCTGAGATAAACATGCTTAAAGTGTCAACACAGGGTTGGTGAGTTCACAGGTTTAAGTAACAGAAACAGAAATGAAAACAGTGTAACAGTACGCATGTATACTATTGATTCGATTGTTGATCAGACAATAAACATTAACTATATAAGCAACACCGAAACCGAAGCTCAACGAAGGAATGCAGAAACTAGCATTTTGCCTCTTACGTGCCCAGCACGCAATGGATTAGGTCAATTATGCACCCGTTTGACTCCCAGTCAGAGTTAGCGCGACTAACCCGGGTGGGGGTTGTGAAACCCAATAGTACTATTCATGAATCACCTCGCTTTGTGTAATAATTAACGGTTCGAATATGAGAGGACTTTATGTGCGGGAAATGCACCCACTTATATAAATTAAAGCGAAATCAAAGTAATTGTCATACGACTAAGTAAGAAAATGGTTTAGCATGTATCTCCCCCAATTGGAAAAGTAAGTAAAATGGGGCCGTGAAAACTCACATGGAAATGCGGTGAATGAGAAATGGAAGCAACGAGAGGAATCGAGTAACTCCGGGTAACCGACCTAACCGAGCCCTAAGAATTAATAAGGCTATAAGGTCTATGAAAGTAAACATGGTTTATGTAACCACATTCATCCAAACGACTCAACGTTGAAAGGTTACATTGACGTTTTGAAAAGGTTTGACCAAAGTTGACCGAGGTTTGACCAACTTTGACCAAGGTTTGACCAACTTTGACCAAGTTTGACTAATGTTGACTAATGTTGACCAATGTTGACTAGTGTTGACCAATGTTGACCAAGTTTGACCAATGTTGACTAATGTTGACCAATGTTGACTAGTGTTGACCAATGTTGACTCATATTGAAGTCATGTATAAACAACACACAAGTAACATATAAGTTGTAAACATGTAACACATAAGCATCATACAAGTTATACATGTGTAGCACTCAAGTAGCATATAAGTTGTACATGTGTGACACATAAAGAACATACAAGTTGTACCTAAGTAATGTATAAGTAACACCTTGTGACATAACATACATGCTTCAACTAGTTGCATAAGAAATTAACATGTGATAAGTGACATAGCATTTGCACCTCTTAATGGCATATTTCATACACATAATTCATGTCATCATATTAATAACCTATTAGTACCATTTCAATTCTTTTAAACAAGTAGCATAACATGTCATTGCAATTCCATAATTTTTAACATAACAAAGTTTCCATTTTTGATAATTAGGGTTTTAGTGCATCTAAGGTGTCAGAGCTCAAACAACCAAGTTGTACATGAAATTATACTAGTAATCATACTAGTAACATGATTCTATGTATTTACTTTCTATTTCAAGCAAATATGAAGGTTCTCAACAAATAAAGTTTCCTTATTTAGCAAGGTTCGCCAAAACATGTCATAACACAACTCCGAATTACATATTCTTGCATAAATCATCTATTCATATGATAATGAAGCCATATAACCTACTTTAAACATTTATAGGCCACACATACAAAATATGAATAATTAAAGTTTCCTTTTTAGGAAAGTGGTCCAAACGACTCTTTTGCACATGTGTAACTTCAAATAACTCTTTTTACTACTTTAACATATATTATAGAACTATAATATCCACTTTTTATCCATTAGAAACTCATAACACAAAATATGCAAAATTAAAGTTTCCTTATATAGTAAGTTACCATAATCTAGTAAAACCGACATTTCGACCAAAAAAATCACACTTCCTATTCATACTACTAATATAGACATCATTCAAACTAAGAAACACATCATATATCCATTTATACAAAAACTCATCCAACAAAGTTTCTATAAATAGAAACGAGTAATTAATGTCATAAACAAGTATTTCAAAACATAAAATGTGCATATATGCATCAACAACTCATTATTATGAAAACCATTGGATAAAACAAGTATTATAACACTTTGAACCAAAAAAAATCGTTTGGATGGATGGTTTGCTCATCTTGGCCGAAATGTTTGAAATAAAATGGATGAACACTTACAAAACTAAAGTATGTTGGATAAAAGATGGAGATTCTTCACTTGAACACCTTGGATTAGCTCTTAGAATGCTTGGATTGCTTGAACAAAGTTTAAAGATGGTGGTGGCTAGGGAGGGGGTGGCGGCCGAAAGAATGAGAGAGGGGGAAGGGTTTGGGTAATTAGGTTTAGGGTAAATGAGGATTAAGGAGGTGTAAGGGAGTTTTAGTAAATGGGTTATGGGCTTTCTTGAGTTTTAAGGGGCTTTTGCAAGGGATTTGGGCTCCTAAATGGACCATTTATTTAAATTGTTGAATTCATTCAACCCAATTAATAAACCCATTGTTTTTATAAAACCTAAATTAATGTTGTTGGCACATATCGCGTATCCGCTTAAAAAGCGTTAAAATAAAAGATGCTCTAAAAATTCCGGAAAAATTCACATAAGCATGAAATATTAAATCACAGTATTACATGTAATTTATACACACCAAATATATGTCTAAATATTATTTCTAATATTCGTTAATGTTCGTGTGACAGGACGCGTGTGTGACCCGGTAATCCGCCCAATTACCGATGCATGTAATGAAATGAAACGAATGGACTTACTATATGAAATATGTACTTAATTACTCTATAATTAAGTATGATGCAAGTGTAATCATGTGAATTCAAGTAATAGTCGGGTATGGATATTAACCTGAATTTGCCGGGTGTCACATACTCCCCCTATTAAAAGGAATTTCGTCCCGAAATTCAGTTCGCGTCACTGAATAGACGGTGTAGTTTTGAACAAGTGAGGGTATTTACGCTTGAATTGATCCTCGCGCTCCCAAGTGAACTCTGGTCCACGTCTAGAATTCCAACGAACCTTAACTATGGGAATGCGGCTTTGTTTTAACTGTTTGACCTCGCGGTCCATGATCTCGACTGGTTCTTCGACGAAGTGAAGCTGATCGTCTATTTGAATTTCCTCCAATGGTATGACTAGTGTCTCGTCTGACAAGCACTTCTTCAGATTTGACACGTGAAACACGTCATGAACGCCACTGAGGGTATCTGGTAGGTTGAGTTTGTAAGCAACAGGACCAATCCTTTTCAGAATCTCGAAAGGTCCAATGTAACGAGGATTAAGCTTTCCACGCTTGCCGAAACGTATCACTCCTTTCCATGGCGAGACTTTCAGTAGTACCTTGTCTCCCACTTGAAATTCTAATGGTTTGCGTCTCACGTCAGCGTAACTCTTTTGACGATCACGCGCGGCCTTGATACGTTCGCGTATCTGTACAATCTTCTCTGTAGTTTCATGAATAACTTCTGGACCTGTGAGTTGGCTATCTCCCACTTCTGTCCAGCAAATCGGCGATCTACACTTTCGTCCGTAAAGTGCTTCGAATGGTGCAGCCTTAATGCTAGTGTGGTAGCTGTTGTTGTATGAAAATTCGACCAACGGTAGATGGGCATCCCATCCGTTCCCGAAGTCAACCACGCAAGCTCTGAGCATGTCCTCCAGGGTCTGGATGGTCCTTTCACTTTGACCGTCCGTCTGGGGGTGGTATGCAGTACTCATATCTAGCCGAGTACCCAAGGCTTTCTGTAAGGATTGCCAGAATCGGGATGTGAATCGACTATCCCTATCTGAAATGATGGAGATTGGCACTCCATGTCTTGTGACTACTTCCTTCAAGTAAGTTCTGGTTAGTTTCTCCATCTTGTCCGTTTCTTTAATGGGAAGGAAGTGCGCAGATTTGGTTAGTCTGTCGACAACTACCCAGATTGTGTCACAGCCATTAGAGGCTTTGGGCAATTTCGTGATGAAGTCCATTGAAATTTGTTCCCACTTCCACTGTGGGATCTCTGGTTGTTGGAGTAACCCTGATGGTTTCTAATACTCTACCTTGACCTTAGCACAGGTCAAGCATTTACTGACGTAGGTAGCAATTTCGGCTTTCATGTTAGGCCACCAATAATGTTCCTTGAGGTCATGGTACATCTTGTCGGCACCGGGGTGGATCGAGTACCTGGACTTGTGTGCCTCGTCCATCACCAGATCCCTTAGATCCCCAAAGCTTGGTACCCAAATCCGATCCATGAAATAACGGATGTCATCGGATTTGACCTCAAACTGCTTGTCCATACCACGTAAGGACTCATGGCATAGGTTTACCTCCTTGATTGCTTCAAGTTGGGCGTCGCGGATTTGCATGGGTAAGTTCGTGTGGATGGTCAACTGTAACGCCCGCACTCGTCGCGGTTTGGGTTGATCCTTCCTGCTCAAGGCATCAGCCACGACGTTTGCCTTTCCAAGATGGTAACGGATAGCGCAGTCGTAGTCGTTTAGCAATTCGACCCATCGACGTTGCCTCATGTTAAGTTATTTCTGATCGAAGATGTGTTGAAGGCTTTTGTGATCGGTGAAAATTGTGCACTTCGTGCCATACAAGTAGTGCCTCCAGATCTTGAGTGCAAATACTACCGCTCCCAGCTCCAAATCATGGGTAGTGTAGTTTTTCTCGTGCACTTTCAGTTGTCGAGAAGCATAGGCTATGACCTTCTCCCTTTGCATTAACACACACCCGAGCCCTTGATGTGACGCATCGCAGTACACCACGAAATCGTCTGTTCCTTCTGGTAACGATAGGATCAGCGTGCTGCAAAGTTTCTGTTTGAGTAATTGAAAAGCGGTTTCTACCTTGTCATTCCATTCGTATTTCTTATCCTTGTGTGTCAGTGTGGTGAGAGGTTGGGCTATCTTAGAGAAATTTTAGATGAATCGTCGATAGTAGCCCGCAAGGCCTAAGAACTGTCGTACCTCAGTCGGAGTCTAGGTGCTTCCCAATTCTTAATCGCCTCGATTTTGGATGGGTCAACATGTATGCCTTTCTCGTTGACCACGTGTCCAAGGAACTGTACTTCGCGAATCCAGAAGTCGCATTTCGAGAACTTGGCGTACAATTTCTCGGCTTTCAGCAACTCCATAATTAACTTCAAATGCTCGGCATGTTCCTCTTTGTTCTGTGAGTATATCAGGATATCGTCTATGAACACAATCACAAACTTTTCCAAGTAGGGCTTGCACACTCGGTTCATGAGGTCCATGAATACCGCCGGTGCATTGGTTAACCCAAATGGCATGACCATGAACTCGTAGTGACCGTAACGAGTTCGGAAGGCGGTCTTTGGAATATCGTCTTCCTGAATCCTTAGCTGGTGGTATCCCGACCGTAGATCTATCTTTGAGTAATAGCTCGACCCTTGCAATTGGTCGAACAGGTCATCGATCCTTGGTAGTGGATATCGGTTCTTGATAGTTACCTTGTTCAGTTCTCTGTAGTCGATACACATACGGAACGATCCGTCTTTCTTCTTAACGAACAAGACTGGTGCTCCCCAAGGCGAGAAGCTTGGTCTGATGAAGCCTTTGTCTAACAGTTCCTGTAATTGGTTAGACAATTCCTGCATTTCCGATGGCGCCAGTCGCTAAGGTGACCTTGCTATCGGAGCAGCTCCGGGTGTGAGATCAATCCGGAACTCGACTTGTCGATGCGGTGGAAGTCCGGGCAAGTCGTCGGGAAATACTTCCGGATAGTCTCGGACGATCGGTATGTCTTTAATCTTATTTTCTTCTTCTTTCTTTTCCGTCACGTGTGCTAGGATCGCGTGATAACCCTTCCGCAAGTACTTTCGGGCTTTCATGCAGGTAATGATCCTTAACGTAGCACCACTCTGTTCTCCTTGAATGGTCAGTGTTTCTCCGTCCGACAGTGGAATGCGGACTATCTTCTCGTGACAGACGATTTCGGCTCGGTTCTTGGACAACCAGTCCATACCGACTACTATGTCGAAGCTTCCCAATGTTACTGGCAATAGGTCTATAGTGAAAGGATGATCGGCTAGTGTTAAGACACAACCTGGAATTACTTGTTCTGTCTCTATTAGCTTACCATCTGCTAGCTCTACCGTGTATAAGTAATCTAAGGCGATGGGAGTAATCCCAAGTAATGAGCTAAACTCAGTGGATACAAAACTCTTATCGGCACCCGTCTCAAATAAGATAGAAGCATAGCAGTTGTTTACGAGAAACGTACCAGTAACAATGTTGGGATCCTGCCTAGCCTCGCCGGCTCCAATGACAAATGCTCTGCCCCGAGTGTTTATATTTCCAGGTTTCCGGTTCTTTGGGCAGTCTCAGCGGAAATGTCTGGGATCACCGCACCCGAAACATCCGCGGTTTCCCCCGCCAGCCGGGGCTTGTTCAACTGATCGGCAGCTCTGGGCAGTGTGTCCAAAACGTTTACACTTCTGGCACCGAGAATCTTCACAAGTACCATTGTGGTGAAACTGGCACTTGTTGCACATAGGTAGGGTTCCAGTGTATGTCCCTCTTGGCCTTTTATCCGGTTGGTTAGCCAGAAACACCCGGGCCGGTTCCTGCTTCTTCTGGTTACTCGGCACATAGGATTTGGCAGGAGCATTTTCCCACTTTCTCTTGTTGTCAAAGGTTTTCACAAAACTTTCTTTCTTGTTGAACAGTCCCTGACGGACTGCCTTATCCGTAAGATTATGAGCCAGCCTCACTGTGTTGTGGATAATTGTGGGTTCTGCAGAAGTAACCATGCTTTGTATTTGAGGTGCCAAACCCCAAATGTACCGCTCAATTCGTTTGTACTCCGGTGTAACCATGTGCGGTAGTAGTCTTGCTAAATCGTGGAATCTTGCGGTATATCCCGCGATGTCAGCACCCTCCATCCTTAGGTTCCAAAACTCCTGTTCCAACTTTTGGAGTTCGTTACGAGGACAGTACTCCTCTTTCAACATTTCCTTGAATTCCTCCCAAGGAATGGCGTTCGCATTATCCAGGCCCAGAGTCTGGATATAAGAGTTCCACCAGGAGAGGGCTTGACCCTAGAGAGTCCCAGCTCCGTACATGACTCTGTTCTCCATTGTGCATTGGCTCATACTGAAGACCGATTCGATCTTTTCTATCCATCGTAGCAGTCCCACTGCTCCTTCCGTCCCGGTAAATGTATGCGGCTTGCAATCCATAAAGGATTTGTAGGTGCAAGCCTTTGTTCCATGCCCAGTTCCTGTGTGTCAATGATAGAGCGTAATTAGGTTAAATTTTCCCGAGGTAGGGCTATGTTACTTGCAGTATATACTATTTCCGGTTTGTACTATACCTCTGCTCTCGCCGTGGCCTCCCGATCCTCCACTGGATCGTTTGGCTTCGTGGTTAGCGAGTGCATCTGCCATGCGTTGGGCGATAAGGGCTTCAATTTGGGCAGTGGTCATGGAACTGGTGCCTTCTCCTGAGTTGCGGGGTGTCTTCCTTGGCGGCATGTTTCTTTATAATCATAATGATAACAAAGGTTAGATATTGCGTAATAAATAACAATCAACACACGTGCATAAGTCAACACACAACAATCAACAATAAATCAACCATGCAATATAATCTAAAGACAACCACTTGATAAATAAGTTGTACCAAATACAAAGTATTTTTCAGGAGTAAACACTCCTCCAAAACAAGTAATATCTCAAAAATATTGCGTGAGCACAGCCCGCTCACGATAGGCTAATCAACTGGGTGGTGTAACAGTACCACTCTGCAAGAAGGTAAAAAGTAACAAGGCACAGAGAATCATCAGAACCCTGGTGGGTTCCAACTCTTCTCTGACCGTGTTAGCCGTAAGCTCTGCTGCTAAGGCTGTAGAGTCAGCAAGTGAGGCTCGATGCTCGGCTACTGCTGCTCGCTGGTGTGCCATCCCCAACTGCTCCTCAGTCTGCTGGAGGCGGCTGGATAGTGCAGTGATCCTATCCGTCTCTCTCTGGCGATCCTCAAGTAGTCCTGCTACCTGCCCCTGTAATGCCTGTAGTGCAGTCTCAGTAGCTGTGGCCCTCTGTTCTGTCTCCCGAGCCTTTTCCTCCGCGGCCTCGATCCGGTCTCGTACTATCAGTAGTGCCTGGTCTGTCAGTGCCAACTCATCCTAGAGGGATGATATGTCAGCGTCATGAAACCTGCTGCGCGTCGCAAGTATCGGTAGTACCTCCCGGGTAGGCCGGAGCCAATAAGGTGGTGGATAGGATGGTCCAGTTGACTCTCTCGTAGATGAAGTGTCCGATGATGCAATCCGGGCCCTTTTGGCCGATGGTCCAGCAATGTCAGGGGAGTGGGCTGGTCGCTTTCCTCTGCGAATGTTCTTCTTCCGAGCTGTGAGTTTGGTCTTTGCTCCCACCGGTTCAAGTAATGGTGATGACGGCGTCGGGTCCGCCAGACGAGGTGGTGAAGGTAGTATGGAGCCGTCGTCGGACGATGAGTCCCCGTGTAGTACGGAGTAGGGCACCGTCTCACCCGAGTCGCTCCCCTCGCCGGCGTCTCCGTCACCTCCGGGGGCTGGTGCGTCGTCTTCCTCCTCCTCTAGATCCTCCTCAGGATCCTCCTCAGGATCCTCTTCAGAATCCAACTCTACAAAATCCACTGAGTCATGTGTCTGCTCCTCATCCGTGGATGAGTGGGGTGATGAAGGTGGGGTGAGTGGCTCCACTGATGATGATGGGGTAGCCGGTGTGTACTCCTCAGAGTCCGAGATCACAATGGGGTCCGATGAGGTCGACATCCTGTAACAAGTCAATATCCAGTAATCCATTGTATTCATGTATGAAAATGCATGTATGATGTGATGTGAACTATGTGAGCCTACAGTTATAGTCTAAGTATACTAAATGCAACTTAGTTCTCTATAACCAGGGCTCTGATACCAATCTGTCACACCCTGAAATTCCACAGCGGGTTACCCGCGGGTTGTGACTGTCAAGGATCATCAGTCCCGGTCATTTCGAACGACCTCTAACTGGTTTTCGAAAAGACATTCCGTTTGAACATCATACAAAATTAAATAGTAATACAGAGTTTGAAAATGCGGAATGTAAAGTGCGGAAGCAAAAGTAATGTTGCAAAATACAGAAGCATGACAAATTAGGTTCCCATAAACCTAAGCTTCTAAATGAAAACATGCTGTGGGACTCTTGGAGTGCAATCCTAGTCCGTGCATGAATACTTAGCGACCTGAGATAAACATGCTTAAAGTGTCAACACAGGGTTGGTGAGTTCACAGGTTTAAGTAACAGAAACAGAAATGAAAACAGTGTAACAGTACGCATGTATACTATTGATTCGATTGTTGATCAGACAATAAACATTAACTATATAAGCAACACCGAAACCGAAGCTCAACGAAGGAATGCAGAAACTAGCATTTTGCCTCTTACGTGCCCAGCACGCAATGGATTAGGTCAATTATGCACCCGTTTGACTCCCAGTCAGAGTTAGCGCGACTAACCCGGGTGGGGGTTGTTAAACCCAATAGTACTATTCATGAATCACCTCGCTTTGTGTAATAATTAACGGTTCAAATATGAGAGGACTTTATGTGCGGGAAATGCACCCACTTATATAAATTAAAGCGAAATCAAAGTAATTGTCATACGACTAAGTAAGAAAATGGTTTAGCATGTATCTCCCCCAATTGGAAAAGTAAGTAAAATGGGGCCGTGAAAACTCACCTGGAAATGCGGTGAATGAGAAATGGAAGCAACGAGAGGAATCGAGTAACTCCGGGTAACCGACCTAACCGAGCCCTAAGAATTAATAAGGCTATAAGGTCTATGAAAGTAAACATAGTTTATGTAACCACATTCATCCAAACGACTCAACGTTGAAAGGTTACATTGACGTTTTGAAAAGGTTTGACCAAAGTTGACCGAGGTTTGACCAACTTTGACCAAGGTTTGACCAACTTTGACCAAGTTTGACTAATGTTGACTAATGTTGACCAATGTTGACTAGTGTTGACCAATGTTGACCAAGTTTGACCAATGTTGACTAATGTTGACCAATGTTGACTAGTGTTGACCAATGTTGACTCATATTGAAGTCATGTATAAACAACACACAAGTAACATATAAGTTGTAAACATGTAACACATAAGCATCATACAAGTTATACATGTGTAGCACTCAAGTAGCATATAAGTTGTACATGTGTGACACATAAAGAACATACAAGTTGTACCTAAGTAATGTATAAGTAACACCTTGTGACATAACATACATGCTTCAACTAGTTGCATAAGAAATTAACATGTGATAAGTGACATAGCATTTGCACCTCTTAATGGCATATTTCATACACATAATTCATGTCATCATATTAATAACCTATTAGTACCATTTCAATTCTTTTAAACAAGTAGCATAACATGTCATTGCAATTCCATAATTCTTAACATAACAAAGTTTCCATTTTTGATAATTAGGGTTTTAGTGCATCTAAGGTGTCATAGCTCAAACAACCAAGTTGTACATGAAATTATACTAGTAATCATACTAGTAACATGATTCTATGTATTTACTTTCTATTTCAAGCAAATATGAAGGTTCTCAACAAATAAAGTTTCCTTATTTAGCAAGGTTCGCCAAAACATGTCATAACACAACTCCGAATTACATATTCTTGCATAAATCATCTATTCATATGATAATGAAGCCATATAACCTACTTTAAACATTTATAGGCCACACATACAAAATATGAACAATTAAAGTTTCCTTTTTAGGAAAGTGGTCCAAACGACTCTTTTGCACATGTGTAACTTCAAATAACTCTTTTTACTACTTTAACATATATTATAGAACTATAATATCCACTTTTTATCCATTAGAAACTCATAACACAAAATATGCAAAATTAAAGTTTCCTTATATAGTAAGTTACCATAATCTAGTAAAAACGACATTTCGACCAAAAAAATCACACTTCCTATTCATACTACTAATATAGACATCATTCAAACTAAGAAACACATCATATATCCATTTATACAAAAACTCATCCAACAAAGTTTCTATAAATAGAAACGAGTAATTAATGTCATAAACAAGTATTTCAAAACATAAAATGTGCATATATGCATCAACAACTCATTATTATGAAAACCATTGGATAAAACAAGTATTATAACACTTTGAACCAACAAAAATCGTTTGGATGGATGGTTTGCTCATCTTGGCCGAAATGTTTGAAATAAAATGGATGAACACTTACAAAACTAAAGTATGTTGGATAAAAGATGGAGATTCTTCACTTGAACACCTTGGATTAGCTCTTAGAATGCTTGGATTGCTTGAACAAAGTTTGAAGATGGTGGTGGCTAGGGAGGGGGTGGCGTCCGAAAGAATGAGAGAGGGGGAAGGGTTTGGGTAATTAGGTTTAGGGTAAATGAGGATTAAGGAGGTGTAAGGGAGTTTTAGTAAATGGGTTATGGGCTTTCTTAAGTTTTAAGGGCCTTTTGCAAGGGATTTGGGCTCCTAAATGGACCATTTATTTAAATTGCTGAATTCATTCAACCCAATTAATAAACCCATTGTTTTTATAAAATCTAAATTAATGTTGTTGGCACATATCGCGTATCCGCTTAAAAAGCGTTAAAATAAAAGATGCTCTAAAAATTCCGGAAAAATTCACATAAGCATGAAATATTAAATCACAGTATTACATGTAATTTATACACACCAAATATATGTCTAAATATTATTTCTAATATTCGTTAATGTTCGTGTGACAGGACACGTGTGTGACCCGGTAATCCGCCCAATTACCGATGCATGTAATGAAATGAAACGAATGGACTTGCTATATGAAATATGTACTTAATTACTCTATAATTAAGTATGATGCAAGTGTAATCATGTGAATTCAAGTAATAGTCGGGTATGGATATTAACCTGAATTTGCCGGGTGTCACAGCTTGCCACCAATGAAGTTTTCATAGGCAAGCATACAGGATGAAAACAACGCCACATGATCTTCAGCTATCTTGGCTATTGCAGATTGGTTAGCTGAAGATGTGGGAGAAGGATTTCTTGAGGAATTCTGGTGATGAGATCCAGATGATGTATAGCAAGCATGAACACCACAAAATTTTGAATTATCTTCCTCATGAGAGTTCCCTGAGAAAAGGGCAATTCCAAAACCCGATGACTTGGCTGTAGAAGACGTCCCATAATACATAGAAGGGTCTTGTATTTGAGGTCTCCCTGAGCTCTCCTTTCTTTTTAGGTTCATATCATGTGGTTGAACCTCTCCGATTGCTTCATCAATTTTAATCTCATAAAACTTTGAGTTCTCTCTCATCAAGGTTGTATACATCTCAAATTTTGGTGGTAGGGCATCCAGAAACTTCTCAACTAACTCCTCATTTGGATATATGAGGTCAAAAGCTTTCAGCTCAGTTTGCAAATGATAGAATCTAGAGATGAGCTCATCTATGGATTCATTCTCCGGATATCTGAAGCACTCATACTGCTTTCTAAGAAGATCCCTCTTACTCTTCTTGATGTCGCTGTTTCCCTCAAATCTCTTCTGCAAATCCTTCCAGAGATCCTTGGAGTTATCATATCCTCTAAAGTTGTGGAATAACTCCCTAGTCAAGGCCATAGTAATAGATCCGTGTGCCTTCTTCTCTTTGTCATAAACTTTCTTTTCTTCTTCATCAAGTTTGGAGATAGGCTTGGGAACTTCCTCATCAAGATATTTATATGTGGGATGCTTATAACCCTCTAGAATGGGTATCCAAAGTGAAGAATCAGTGTATGAGATATAATGCTTAAAGCGTGCTTTCCAGTTTGAGTAATCATTTACGTTAAGCAGCTTTGGTGGTTTCTGTGGGGTTCCAATCTCGTTGTCATAATTCAAAAGGTTACCGAGGTTCTGAAGATTTGCCATGGTGAAACACTTAGTCAAATTTCAGAAAAATCAAAGCAATGTGCGCACTTAAGTTCTGGTCTTGCGCACTTAAGATTTTCTCTTGCGTACTTAACAAGTACGCATGAGTAAATGACAAGTACGCAGGAGGAAGTTAAGTACGCAACAAGAAATGGTCTTACGTACTTGGTAAGTACGCAGGAAGCCTGTACTTGTTTCCAAAAGTGGTAAGTACACAGATCACTTTATCACCAACCCCCAACTTTTTCCGGTCTCTGGAATCTCACCGGAGACAGAAAAGTTGAAGATATGACCAAACAAAATGAGCCAAAGGGTCAGAAATTCATTTTTAACCAACCTTTGATGCTCAAAACACTCAAATACACAACAAAAGGTCGGTTTTTGAGTGATTTTTGCTTCTAAAATAGTGCTCAACAGCTACCCCTATTTTATCATAAAAATCACCAAAAGACACTCTCTTTTGCTTGTACAACTCTGTGGGTTGTGTAGAAGATGCTCCTAACACACTCGAAATCAAGAGGTAAGCTTTGATACCACTGGTAGGTCCCATGGTGTCTCGGATCGTTACGTATGAATGTGTGACTAGTCGGACCGAGTGTAGAATACCCGTGACTAGGTGGAGAATCAAGTAACACAAAGTAAACCAACAGCGAAAACACTTTCAAAATTCGTCTATTATAAATCTTGTAGGTTACAAAGATGTTACAAATGAGTGCGTACATAACTTCTGTCACCACAACCTATTTATACTAGACCTGATCTCTATGCACTTAACAAGTGCGCAGGGCAAATTGTTCCTGCGTACTTAACAAGTGCGCAGGGCAAATTGTTCCTGCGTACTTAACAAGTGCGTAGGGCAAATTGTTCCTGCGTATTTAACAAGTACGCAGATTATTCTTGCATACTTGCTAATTACGCAGAAAGTAATTCCTGCGCACATGCTAAGTGCGCAAAACACTTAGATAAAACACATGACTAGTACATACATTAGTAATTACAACTCGATAACTAATACATACAGACACTAACATACAAAGACTAACACATACAAGACAAGTACAAAAGCTAAGACAATATTCAGAGTGTTTGTCACACAAAAGTGCTTCAACAAAAAGCAACATACCCTCCTTGGATTTCTTTCACATTCTCCAATAAGTTAAGATTTCCAGTCATGTGCCGAGAGCATCCACTATCAACATACCAATGGTTGCCAACAGTCCTCCTTGAATTTCCCTACACACAAACATAAATGATTATTTAGTAATAGAGACCCAAGCCAATGTGGTCTTGGGTCAGCCTGATTCATCAAAATAAATATTTTTTTTCAACACGCAATCAAACTTCTCCTTTATGGTAGGAGATTGTTTCTTAGAAACAGAAAGTGTAGACTTAGGTTTCCACTTTGATTGAACCGCCTTTGGTTGTGTATGATCAACAGTAGAAACAATCTTCTTTACTCTCTTCACTAAATCATAAGCAATCTGGACACTTGGCTTCTTACCACTTCCATCCACATTTTGATTCACATCAACAGACTTTACAACTGTTTTTGCAAGTGGATTCACAAACGGTCTAGCCAACTTCGGATTCTCCAGACACTTTCCCAAATTCTTATTTGGACAATCTCTCAGTATATGACCAATAGTACCACAATGAAAACAAGCAAGTTTTTCTTTGTATACTCGAACATACTTTTCCTTCTGAACCTTGAGTAGACGGGATGACGAACACTGAGAAGTAGTGTTTGAAGATTGAACAACCTGTTGATTTTCTTTGTCAACTTTCTTTTTACAAAAATCAAGAGTTGAGAGTTTCTCAATCTTGTTTGCTTCTTGTGAATCAAAACCACCACTTACAAAAGGTTTAACTAGTTTAAAAGTAGATTTAGGTTTTGGTTGTTCAATCATATCATCCGGTTCAGTCAGAATGCATCTATCTATGGTCACCTTTTTCACCACAACTGGTTCCACATACTTACACTCTTTCACTGTGCCTTCAACTTTGTTTGAATCAAAAACTTCATCATCAGTTGAAATATCATATACCATATCCTCACTAGTAACAGGATTGATATTCAACACAGTTTTTGGTTCCAAATCTTCAACCAATACTTCCTTAGTCAGACATGGAGTATAATTCTCATTAAAAGGTGGACAATACCCAACACCTCCCTCAATATATGTATCATCAAAAGAAGGACAAGAACCAACCCCTCCAATAACCTTTGCACCAGAAGCTTTATCATTATAATATTCCAATAAAAAACTAGAATTCCTATAACACTCAAGCGTGAGTAACAATTTTATTACCTCTGTCTGTGACACAGCAAGTTCATTAATTTTCTTTTCATACTCGGAGTATGACACATCGGGATGAAATGCTTGTTCATTCACTTTGATTTGCAAAACTTTAATATCATCTTTTAAAGATTCAATTTTAGCTTTCAAAATTGTTTCGTTCTCTTTCAAAGCCTGGTTCGATGTGTACATTGCTTTCATGTCACAGATGAGATTCATGTTGTCATCACACTCTCGTAATTTTGAATTCAGAATCAATACATTTCAATCAAGAATCAACCTATTGTACCTTCTTAGTATCTGCCATGAATGCATTCCCCTCAGCTAACATCTCAGCAATCTTCTCTGTAACCATTCCAGCAGCTCCATCATTGAGCAAATCTTCATTTGAAAACTTTGATTCAATCTTCTGAGGCATTGACTATTCACTTTCATGTAAACTCCCAGAATCTGTAGAGTCACCATCAGACGAACTATTTTCACTTCCATCTTCATTATGAACCTCAGCCAGAAAAGCTTGACTAACATGAGCCACAATATCTTGCAAATGAATACCCCAGTCATAATTTTCATCATGTTGAGAGATCAAAGTTGTGGAAGTATTCTGCTTGTTTTGATTGCCTTGAGAGTTTGAGGATCCTTGATTCTGATTTCTTGGTTTTGTACATTCCCGAGCAAAATGACCAAACTCCTGAAAATTGTAACACTTGACTTTAGATTTATCCATCCCCATCTTAGTCTTGCTTGATGCTCCAATGAACTTCTTTCCAGTTCTCCTCAAGTGATCTTTACCTTGTCTCATCCATAAAGCCATATTCCAATGAATATTCATTTCTTCCAAAGCATCTTTATCCAACTGCTTAAAATCTTCCTCAATCATATCTGGATCGGTGATCTTGCCACCAATAAAGTTTTCATATGAAGTTAAGAATGATGCAATCATAGCCATCATATCATCAGCTGCTGATGAAGACACCTTAGTAGAACAAGAATGACTTCCATTCTTACAATGTTTTGAACATCCAGAACTAGAAGCAACAAAGCATGCACCATCTTGACAAGAACTTTCTTTTGGACTTTCAGAAGACTCTCTAGGAAATAATGCAACCCCGTCAGATTTCTGTGTTGATGTACCTTTTCCAAAATAAATGCTTGGATATTGATATACTGTATCTTTCTTCTGCTTGTGCAAGTCATAAGATTGAATCTTTCCCATTAAATCTTCAAGACTCAGATCATCAAATCCAGATTGTTCTTTATCACAATAGTGTACATCTCAAAATGAGCTGGTAAAGCATCCAAAAACTTTTCAAGAATCTTCTTGTTTTTATAAGTAATGTCATTGTTAACCATTTCACTTAGAAGATGATAATATCTTGACATGAGTTCATCCATAGATTCACCATCAAAATGTATAAACATACTAAACTGTTTCTTTAACAATTCTATTCTGCTCTTCTTGATATCAATGCTACCTTCACATCTTTTAGCTAAACCTTCCCAAAGTTCACGAGAAGTCTTAAACTTCTTGAAAGTATGGTAGATGTCCAGTGGTAAACACATGGATAAAGCTGCAAGAGCTTTCTTTTCATGATCATACAATTTATTTTCATCATCATTAAGAGCTGAAATTGGTTTTGGTGTATCCGACACACCCATATGATGATAAACACGATGCTCATAACCTTCACTAATAGGAATCCACAAACTTGTGTCATTGATATTCACATAGTTTTCAAACCGACTTTTCCAATTAGAATAATCCTTGAGATTCATAAGCCTCTGTGGTTTGGTTGGAGTACCAATCTCATTATCAAGATTCAACAGATGAGTTATGTTGTTCACTTGATTAGAAGTAGACATCTTGAAACTATTCAACACTTAGAAAATTTTGACAAGTTTCTGCCTATAGCGAACTTAACAAATGCGCCTTACAAGTTCGCTTAAGAGAAGTATAGCGAACTTAACAAGTTCGCCCGTAACTGCTCAAACAAGTTTGCCTGCTTCAGCTGAAGAACAAGGAGGATTGTTCTAACACCCAAACGCACGAACAAATCTGAAATTTTCCGTATCTCTCGATTTTGAATGAATTAGAGAAATTCTCTCCGTATGATTCTTCAAATGACGATTTAGAACACTTCTATAGGATCAGTTTTGGTAAAACAACTCCAAAAATGAAGAATTTGATCAAAATCCACTTCAAAAGTCGCTAAAAACATCAAGAACACAGAAACTTCCAAAAATCTTCATCTTGTTGTGTAAAATCAATCGAAACAATGTTAAACGATAGTAGCTAATCAAGAGCAATGGCTCTGATACCACTGGTAAGTCCCAGCGGGTCTAACGATCGATCTCTGCTGTAAAACAGGTGATACGTAGACGTAGTGCGGAATCCTAACGCATACGTACTTCTCGAATACTCACGCACACTATAGAATCACACACAAGACAAGATATCATAAAAGGCTTCGTGTATTCAATCTGTAAACAGCACACACAGAGTAGTTCCAGAGATACGGAATATTACAAATGAGAACAACTACTGCACGATTTATAGACAATACAACTGGACCAGGCGAACTTATCATGTTCACCAACTTTAGTTCAGGCGAACTTAACAACTAGATCCGGAGAACATGTTATGTTCGCCTGTGCAAACTTAAACTAATACAAGACAAAAACATACAAAACATTAAACATAAAGACTAATCTATTACAAGGCTTGTTGTCGCATAACATGCTCCAACAGAAAGGCGCGGTAGTTAAGTATCACGAGATTGTAACTTTTCTAAACCGATCCAAGATCGCCTATGCTATTTTGGCTGATCCTGTCATTTCAAGACCTTACTTAAAGAAATTTTAGGAGACTGCGGATCATGACTGCACTGTTAATCCTAATGTTATTCAGGCTACTATTGCGGTTCAAGAGATTGCTATTTCTGAGGATATCATTCGACATGTGTTGTAGTTCCAAGACCAAGCTAATGATTTGGTTGCTTATCCTGGTTATGTTATTAATGGGCATTGGAGGCAGAGGATGGCTTATGTGGGAAGAGTAGACTACGCTTTCTACATAAAGAAGTGGGTGCTCGATCAGAGGAGATACTTCGCGCACATTTTGATCATGTGTATTTCTACAAGGAAAGCTGGAAAGGATGTCATGGGTCATGATTTGGCATCAACAATGGTTAGATTATCATTGAACAAGGGGTACAACTTCTCGAGATACATCTATAGATCCATGGTGGATCAAATCAATGCTGCTGAGAAGTTCAGATTGTTGGATATATATGATATCCGATCGTCAATTAAGTCGACGTTACTATTAAGGTATGATCCAAAGAGTTACACCTTACGCAACGAACAAATATATAATGATTAATTATTAAATATTATTCACGAAAGACGGAAACATAAATAGTGAATAAATATTTAGAGAAATATTTGTCGGAGATTGTGATAATTAATTATCTGATTAATTAACTATTTTAGGGGAATAAATGTTTAATCAGTTAAACATTTAAAGATTAGGTTTTTACTAATTATATATAATCAGTAAATACAAGGGTTATAATAATTAAAGGTTAATTATTACTAACGTATTAAGAGTTAATACAAGATGGACCAGTGTGTAAATATAATGGTTAAAAATTTACCATTATAATTAAAACCTAAAAACCCTAATCCCCTACACCCAAAGCGGTGCTACCCCCCCATGGTTCGGCCAATGCCACCACACCACCACCGTGTGCCACCGAGCCGGCCACCACTGCCGTCGAATCTGGTTTCCCCTCTGCGCATCCGTGTGATGTTTTACTGCACTTTTTTCGTGTACGTGTCAACTAGCGTGACGTTCGTTGTACTAAGGTGTTACGGATTTGGTTATTGTAAAAGGTATAAATCTAAACACCCTATGGTTGGTTATTTAATATTGTTTATACGCATGTACTCAGATCACTGAATGGAATCCAGATCTGGTCTGGTAATGGTACTATTAAATCGCTTCCGCTAAAATATATATATATCTAATTTATTTATTTAAAAGTTTAAATAATTATTGTTTTAAAAGTTAAAACTGGTACCACGATTCCCAACAGTGGTATCAGAGACACCTTTACACGCGTTTAGACATATTTTTTTTTAAATCGATCTATTGTTTTATTTGTCAAAACTTTTGTTTGACAAAAGATCGAGCCATTTGCGTTTGTTGTGATTGTGTTGATTGAATCGAGCACTAGAGACCTGTGGTTGTGTTGTTTGTTGATTAGTTGTTATCTTTGTATTTTTATGGGTTATTTGGAACCCCGATGTAATAGTTAGGGTTTTATTTATTTATTTATTTTTAGTGTATTTGTAAATAAATATTGTAACCCAAAAGAGACGAAGACCAGAAGACCAAGGCGGACAAAGACATGATTAAAGATTGAGATCTTGGACTAAGTGGGAGATAGCTGATTTATTATTTTGTTATCCCTTAGACCAGTTCGGTTATTCGTTTGATGGCTCGAACGAAATCGGACAATTTTTCTAGTTGCTCGATTCTGCGTTTTATTTATTTTGTGGTTGTGATATAATTATTTAGGATAATAATTAAACCGCAAAATTTTTAATAAAACTTTGGACACAATTTAAAAACGACGAGATAATTAAATTGTTTATTTTTCACGGAAAGGTATTAAATCAAAGGTGTTTTATTTAAAAGTAAAAACTACTTTTAAATTTAATCAGTTTCTATTTAAAACAATTTTAAATTAATTAAAGAGTTGATTAGTTTAAAATCAATTCGTGACAAATGACCAATTTAGGTTAATAGGGTATTTGAAATTGGATCGTGTTAAGTGTTGAAAGTGTTTCACGAACTAATAATTAGTAAAATTGGTTTACTAAAATTGCACGAATTGTATCATGCTACTCGTCGACCAAAATGTTTTTGACCCAAAACGGTAATATTAAAAACATTAAAGAAATCCCACTATAAAATCGATATTTATGCGCCATCCTTAATCGTAACACTTCAACTAATTTATCCAAAACACCGGTGTTGGTGAATTACCCTGCATCTGGTCCTATGGTTTTAGTTGAAGGTAGAAATCTTTATATTCAGTCTCTATTGTTTGTGTGTTATCGAGTTGTAATCATGTATGTTTGAACTTGTAGTTGTTCTTTGTTGTTTCAGTTCATTGTATGTTGAGCGTACTAAGTAAGTACGCACGAGACTTGTTCATGCGTACTTAGCGTGTACGCATAGGTGTACCTGAGTACTTAGCTTGTACGTAGGAGGTTTGTACTGCGTACTTGTTAGTACGTAGGAACTGAGTCTGTTAGTATATATAGTCGGTTACAATAGTCTCTACCTACGCTTTCATTGTATTGTTCCAGAAATCTTGGAAAGCCTCTTGTAATCGGTTGTTGTTGATAATAGATGAAGTATTTTTTTTTACTTATGTTTGTTGTTGATTACCCGGTCGATTGCATTCCACCTAGCCTCAGGGCATTCCGATTGGGGTTGATTACCAGTGGCGATGGTCGTGTTTTCGATTGGGGTTGATTACCAGTGGCTAACAGGAACTAATGGAACCAAAATAAAGCTCGAACCTGGTCACGAAGGGCCTGGTCGGCAGAAGTTTAAACCCAAAAATGTCAAGAATGGGAATCGATCTTCTGGATGGAATTAGCCTTTAAAAACTTGGTCACAGCTTCACTCGGAGACGACGAATGCAATGGTGCCTTCAATTTGGAGTGAGAGTGGGTGGAAGGGGGGGGTAGCGAGCTCGTGCTGATCCGACTATGGCTATTTATAGCCGAGCTCGTTTCGTATGATAAAACGTGAAATTGAGCACGTCCCGACACTCTTCTGGACGAGACGAAGCTATCAAGCTATCGTGCACGCGTGGAGGTTGACTGTCGGGCTTGAATTCGGGCGTGGGTTCTCGGCCACCAACAGGATCAGACGATCCGTATGTTGGGGAGACCAATTGGTCGGGGGTTCTTGTTCGTGTAGGCAAGACGAGTTCAGACATGCCTTTAGCGGCTGTTGAGGTGCAGGGAACAGCCCTGTCGGGGTGTTCGCCGGAAAAAGCTTTGGACCGCTGGACAAACGTTGGGGACAACCGGAAATGCGGTTTTGACAGTTTCAGTCCCTGAAGTTTGATTTTGATTTATTTTAGTCTCTGGAATAACTACGGATAAGACCTTATAGTTTGATTTGTACAGAAATAGTCCCTCAACAGATTTTATCTTAAAACCTTCTAGTTTGAAAATTTTCAAAAAAACCCCTCAACTTTTATAAAAATAAATTTCTTTACTTTCTTTTAATTTCAAATATATTTTATAAACTTATTTTATTATTATTATTATAAACAATTTTTATAAAAGTTATTTATCTTATTTAAATAGGTTATTTTATTAAATATGCAACCTTTAAATTTAGATTTTTTTATATAAAATTTTATATAAGTTTTAAAACTTATAAAATTTTAATTAATTTAAATCCACAAAATGAAAATACCTATTTGTATAAAACTAAATAAAACACTCGTATTTTATTTAATTTGAAAATGATTACACGATAATTATATTACAAGTGCGTGAATGAAAAATCCGAAACATCACAGTCTCCCCATGTTAAAGGAATTTCGCCCCGAAATTCAACTAGTGGTGGCTATGAAAAGAGATGTGGATACTTGGTCTTCATTTGGTCTTCACGTTCCCAAGTGAACTCGGGTCCACGTTTAGTCTCCCAACGGACCTTGATAATGGGGATGCGGCTACGCTTGAGTTTCTTGACTTCTCGGTCCATGATTTCCACGGGTTTTTCAACAAAGTGAATTTTCTCGTCAATACGCACTTCATCAAGAGGGATGTGGAGATTTTCGTCCGCTAGACACTTTTTCAAATTAGATACATGAAAGGTCGGATGAACGTTGTTGAGTTCTGAAGGAAGATCGAGTTTGTAGGCCACTTTTCCTACCCTTTCGAGTATCTTGAATGGACCCACATATCGAGGTGCAAGTTTTCCTTTCTTTCCAAATCGGACTACGCCTTTCCAAGGTGATAATTTTAGGAGAACCATATCCCCAACTTGAAATTCCAAGGGTTTTCGTCTTTTATCGGCATAGCTCTTTTGCCGACTCCTTGCTACTCGAATGTTGTCACAGATAAGAGAGATTTTATCGGTGGTCTCTTGGATAAGCTCGGGACCGGTGATTTGTGCTTCACCAATTTCATTCCAACAAATCGGTGAACGGCATTTCCGTCCATAAAGAGCTTCAAACGGTGCCATGTTAATACTTGTGTGGTAGCTGTTGTGGTAGGAAAATTCGATCAGTGGTAGGTGAGAATCCCAATTGCCACCAAAGTCAATGGCACAAGATCTAAGCATATCCTCGAGAGTTTGGATTGTTCGCTCGGTTTGTCCATCAGTTTGAGGATGGTAAGCCGTACTTAAGTCCAAACAAGTACCAAGCGCAGATTGTAATGATAGCCAAAATCGGGAAGTAAAACGCGAATCACGATCGGAGATGATGCTCAAAGGGATTCCGTGACGACTCACAATTTCATCTATGTAGATCCGAGCCAATTTCTCGACTCGATAGTCCTCACGAATAGGCAAGAAATGAGCAGACTTTGTAAGTCGGTCGATAATAACCCAGATACTATCGTGCCCACTAGAAGTGCGTGGAAGTTTGGTGATGAAGTCCATAGCAAGGTTCTCCCATTTCCACATGGGAATTTCTGGTTGTTCGAGGAGTCCGGAAGGCTTTTGGTGTTCGGCCTTCACTTTAGAACAAGTTAAGCATTTTGCCACAAAGAGGGCAATATCCTTTTTCATGCCGGGCCACCAATATTGCTGACGAAGACCCATGTACATCTTATCAGCTCCGGGATGTACCGAATATCGAGTTTTGTGGGACTCGTTCATCAAAAATATACGAAGGTCATCGCGATCGGGAACCCAGATACGGTCCAAGTAATACAATAAGCCGTTGGCTTTGGTTTCTAGTAAGAGTTCTACACCACATGCCATCTCTTGATACATGTTTCCCTCGGTAACCGAGGTGTGTTGTGCTTGAAGAATACGGGCTTGGATATCGTTATGAATACAAACACTATGAAGCATGATACGTTCTTTACGACTCAAGGCGTCGGGTACAACATTTGCTTTGCCGGGGTGGTAGCGAATCTCGCAGTCGTAGTCGTTAAGAAGTTCAATCCATCGACGTTGCCTCATATTAAGCTCTTTTTGATTGAAAATATGCTGGAGGCTTTTGTGGTCGGTGAAAACCACGCATTTGGTGCCATAAAGATAGTGTCTCCAAATTTTCAAGGCGAAAATGACAGCACCAAGCTCGAGATCATGGGTCGTATAGTTCTTCTCGTGGATTTTGAGCTGACGTGATACGTATGCAATTACTTGGCCATGTTGCATTAGAACACAACCAAGACCTTGGTTGGTTGCATCACAATAAATGACAAAGTCGTCATTACCACTAGGAAGAGTTAGAATAGGAGCATTGTAGAGCTTGTGCTTGAGAGTTTGAAAAGCTTCCTCTTGCTTGGGTCCCCACTCGTAAGATTTACCTTTGTGAGTCAAGGCAGTGAGCGGAACCGCAATCTTGGAGAAATTTGAGATGAAGCGACGATAGTAACCTGCTAGTCCAAGGAATGAATGAATCTTGGTAGGAGTCTTAGAAGTACTCCAATTCTTTACCGCCTCTATCTTTGCCGGGTCCACATGAATTCCCTTATCGTTGACTATGTGTCCCAAAAATTGAACTTCCTTTAGCCAGAATTCACACTTGGAGAACTTGGCGTATAGTTGTTCTTTCTTCAAGAGTTCCAAAATCAAACGAAGATGTTGTTCATGCTCCGCTTTCGTTTTAGAATAGATGAGAATGTCGTCAATGAAAACGATCACGAACTTGTCCAAATAAGGTTTGCATACACGGTTCATGAGGTCCATGAAGACCGCAGGTGCATTAGTCAAACCGAAGGGCATGACCATGAACTCGTAGTGACCATATCTAGTCCGAAAGGCAGTCTTCGGAATGTCTTCATCGAGAACACGAAGTTGATGGTATCTGGAACGAAGGTCAATCTTGGAGAAACATGTTGAACCTTGAAGCTGATCGAAAAGATCGTCGATACGGGGTAAAGGATAACGGTTCTTAATTGTAAGCTTGTTGAGTTCACGATAATCGATGCACATTCGAAACGATCCATCCTTTTTCTTTACGAACAGCACGGGAGCGCCCCAAAGTGAATGGCTTGGGCGGATGAATCCTTTGGATGAGAGTTCTTGTAATTGACTGGCGAGCTCTTGCATCTCGGAAGGTGCAAGACGATAGGGAGATTTTTCCAAGGGAGTTGCTCCGGGCACGAGGTCAATACGAAACTCTACTTGTCTAGGAGGAGGAAGGCCGAGTAAATCCTCGGGGAATACTTCGGGAAAGTCTTGAATGATCAGAATATCTTGCAATTTCTTACCCTTGTCTTTCGTGTCAACTACGTGGGCCAAGAAGGCAACGTACTTTTTCCGTAGGTACTTTTGTGCCAATGTGCAAGACATGAGTTGAAGACCATGACATGGTTTTTCACCGAAAATAACTAACGTGTCGCCCGAAGGGAGAGGTATACGAATGTACTTTTCGTAGCAAATAACCTCGGCATGGTGCTTGGATAACCAGTCCATGCCAATTATAATATCGAAGCTTCCCAATTGCATTGGAAGGAGATCAACAGAGAATTCATGATTATTAAGCTCGAGATTGCAGTCGCGGATAACAAAATTTATAGTAATAGATTTTCCGTTTGCTATCTCCACGGAGTAAGAATTGTCAAGTTTCGTTCTTTGTTTAGCAAGTTGAGATTCAAAGGTAAGAGACACAAATCTCCTATCGGCACCGGTATCAAATAAAATGGATGCATAATGATTGTTTACGAGAAACGTACCGTTTATCACGTCATTGTTTGCTTGAGCCTCATTAGCGTTTATATTAAACGCTCGTCCTTGAGGACCACCTTGATGATGAAGTTTTGGGCATCAGTCACGAAAATGGTTTGGGTCTCCACATTCGTAATATGCCCGACCATTGAGAGGTGTCGGATAGATTGGACGGTTGGCTGGAGCAGCTTGATGGACGGGAGGACGGGTACGGCAAGTAGTGACCATGTGTCCATATCGTCCGCAGCTTGAACACAATCGGCATGGTAAGTTGCCAGGATGATGGTACTTGCAGGTCTGGCATTGGGGATTTGGGCCCAGATAAGGTTTCGGGTTTTGACCCAAAGGGGCCACTTGAATAGCAGGTACAGCGGGAGTTACGGCTGCGAAGTTTTGACCCTTTCGTTTCTTGTTGCGGTTAGAAGACTCGGGTTTTACATCTTTGACGGCCGCAAGAGTAGAGACAACCTTCTTGGAACCCTTTCTTGTTAAGGTTCCGGCTTTGACATGGTTGTCGGATAGTGTAGCGGATAGACGGATAGCAGCTTCAAGTGTAGGAGGATTGCTTCCTAACACAGCATCTTGAATTTGCATAGGCAGCCCGCCTATGTACTTTTCAATTTCACGAGCAAGGGGAGTGATCATATGAGGCACCAATAGGCTCAGCTCTTGAAATCGGGTGGTGTAAGCCAGATTATCCCCGCTGTCTTGGGCAAGATCCCAAAACTCAGTCTCGAGCTTCCTCATTTCATTTCGAGGACAGAATTCATCAGTCATGGCTTTCTTCAGATCATCCCATGATAAAGATGTAGCAACCTCAACACCACGAGTGCGTTTCTCACCGTTCCACCAGGTGAGGGCTCTCTTTTGAAGTACACTTGTGGCATAGCGAACCCGAAGATTATCGGGACAGTCACTGTTTAGGATTGTGCTTTCCATGCTTTCAAACCATTGCAGTAGGCCGGTAGCACCTTCAGTCCCGAAAAATTTTGTAGGATTGCACGAGTTAAAGTGCTTAAACGTGCATTGAGGCGGGTTGGTACCACCATTTCCTTGGATGTTGTGAGACTTGTCACTGTTGTTATTGGCTTGGGTCATTTGCCCCACCAGCTGGGCAAGGAGAGTAGCAAGATCCGGGTTGGAAGTGCTATAGTTTGCACGTCGAGGAGGCATTCTAACACCATAAGAAAAGACAATGATATTTTAGATAAGATGGATATATATGAGTTATAGTGGGAAATAATGTAAGCAGAAAAGCGGGATTCATCATGACGCGTGCCAGTGCATGTGTATTTATTCAAAGTTGATGGGGGAAACTAAGCCATCTATTCCGGATAGAACATGATGTTATAGATCATTATTCGCGTAATAGGAATTGCCGGGACTTGCATGCACTACAAATCATTATTACGTGTGCACCCGTAATAATGATTTGCTTTGCATGTTCGTCTAGTTCTTCCTATCTTGCTATAATGTCCCCAAATTTTGAGTTTAAGTTCGGATCGTATCCTTGCGAATACATTGACTTATCAACGTTAAATAATTCCTCAAAACTTTCAAGGAGACATGCTTTAGCCTATAGGTAAACACTCACTTCAGGAATTCCCAGGAAAGCATACGGGTCCGTTTATTTGGATTTATACGAAATGCTTTCCTAGACAGAAAACCCAATGTACAGGTGTCAACCTTCCAGATTGCACGTGTCCTTTACTGGTTTCAAGAAATTAAGTCGTTGACGAGATTTTCAAGATTTTAATAGACTTGAGAGTCTATGAGTATAAAATGTTTAGGAATGTTGCAATTAATATAGATTAGGAAAGAGTAGGGATAAGGATGAGTAGTGTATTTGTTTGCATAAGTTTGTTTGTCAAATGTGTATGTAAAGTATGTATCATGTATTTAAGCCTTGTATGTATGTGTATAAGTCTCATGTACCAAACTTGGGAAAATTCAAATAATACCTAACTACAAATAATTCACATAGCAATTAATCATTTAGCACATAACACATAAAAGGGAGTCCTAGGGTTATAGTCTAGGTCATCGTGTCTAATAACCTAATTCCCTATAACCATGGCTCTGATACCAATCTGTCACACCCCGACCGATGGCGAAATCTTCGAGTCGGACAATGGAATGATTGTTCAAAAGCTCATGATAACTAAAATATTGCATAATTCATTAATTTAATTTAAAGAAAAGAAATATCCAAGTACAATACATTTCAAATAACCTAGTCTAGTTCAAAACATTGATTTATTTAACTAGGTCCATAGTTCTTAAGTGGAGGAATCTTCAGCAAGCAATCACCTATCCAAACCTGAAACATTATTTAAATCAAGTGTCAACTACAAAGTTGGTGAGTACATAGGTTTTGTAGTTCCGATAAGTAGTAGGTAAAAACGTTTTGCAACTCATTATTTATCTTGTTAAACATAGCATATATGGTGTATCATTTATCTAAGCACAATTCAAACCTTGATTGACGCGCTTGAACATAGCACAACAGCTAAGTCCGGTATGTTTGAATATAGTTACCCACTATATCCGGTATGTTTGAATATAACACGCGCCTATATCCGAGTATGCAGTAATAAACACCCTAACCGGGTGGGCTGGTCAGGCACAATAGATCTATTAATATTACTGTTGGTTTTCTTGTGTTTAAATGTATGTACATCCAAGATAATAAGCATATAGTCACATGTATAACACGTATAAACAATGTGAGTAGCATGTATAATGTTTCACCCCAAAATGTGCAAAAATGTAAAATAGGGGCTATGTAACTCACTTGGCTAGCGGATATGATAATCCACGAGTGCGGGTGATAAGGACGTTGAAACCTAAGCATGTTGGAACCCTATGTGGATAAATAGGTATTATTGTATGTTTTATTTGTATGTGCGTATTCGTATTTAAATGTGTATGGGTTTTATAATAATATCGTTTAATATTTATTTGTATAAAATATGGTAGAAAATAATAATGAATTGGTAAAACTTTAACTTTAAAATTATATATATATATATATATTGTTAAAATATTTCATTTTTAAATAAGTAGTTATTATGTATTTATAAAAGTTCCTATTTATTTATTTATTTATATTATCATTATTATTATATATTTTTTTTTGTAAGTTGAAACTATTTTAACAAATTTATAAAAATATAATATTTATTATTTTATAAAAATTATTGTGGGTTAAATATGTATAAAAGAATTTTAGTGGTTTCCGGAATAAACGAAAGAGTAAACCGACTCGTTTTAGTTTTTATTGTATAAAAAGAATGTTAAAATAAGTTAAAATAAATAAATAAAATAAAAACAGAATAAAAAATTGGGCCGAAGGCCAACCGGGATCGAACCCGCGACCTCTGCCTTAAACACACACACGCATAACCAGCCGGGCTACTGCCTATCGCTGGTTATGTGTGCATCAGTTTATTTAAATACACAAAGGCAAACACAGGTCGCTGGTCCTCGGCAACCGGCAAACCGTGTCCGAGGACACTTGGTTTGCCCGGTAACTCACGGGCGATGGTCGTGTTTTCGATTGGGGTTGATTACCAGTGGCTAATAGGAACTAATGGAACCAAAATAAAGCTCGAACCTGGTCGCGAAGGGCCTTGTCGGCAGAAGTTTAAACCCGAAAATGTCAAGAATGGGAATCGATCTTCTGGATGGAATTAGCCTTTAAAAACTTGGTCACAACTTCACTTGGAGACGACGAATGCAATGGTGCCTTCAATTTGGAGTGAGAGTGGGTGGAAGGGGGGGTAGCGAGCTCGTGCAAATCCGACTATGGCTATTTATAGCCGAGCTCGTTTCGTATGATAAAACGTGAAATAGAGCACGTCCCGACACTCTTCTGGACGAGACAAAGCTATCGAGCTATCGTGCACGCGTGGAGGTTGACTGTCGGGCTTGAATTCGGGCGTGGGTTCTCGGCCACCAACAGGATCAGACGATCCGTATGTTGGGGAGACCAATTGGTCGGGGGTTCTTGTTCGTGTAGGCAAGACGAGTTCAGACATGCCTTTAGCGGCTGTTGAGGTGCAGGGAACAGCCCTGTCGGGGTGTTCGGCGGAAAAAGCTTTGGACCGCCGGACAAACGTTGGGGACAATCGGAAATGCGAATTTGGTTTTGGCAGTTTCAGTCCCTGAAGTTTGATTTTGATTTAATTTAGTCCCTGGAATAACTATGGATAAGACCTTATAGTTTGATTTGTACAGAAATAATCCCTCAACATATTTTATCTTAAAACCTTCTAGTTTGAAAATTTTCAAAACAACCCCTCAACTTTTATAAAAATAAATTTCTTTACTTTCTTTTAATTTCAAATATATTTTATAAACTTATTTTATTATTATTATTATAAATAATTTTTATAAAAGTTATTTATCTTATTTAAATAGGTTATTTTATTAAATATGCAACCTTTAAATTTAGATTTTTTTTATATAAAATTTTATATAAGTTTTAAAACTTATAAAATTTTAATTAATTTAAATCCGTAAAATGAAAATACCTATTTGTATAAAACTAAATAAAACACTCGTATTTTATTTAATTTGAGAATGATTACACGATAATTATATTACAAGTGCGCGAATGAAAAATCCGAAACGTCACATGCCATGCTCTCTATAAGAGCAAAAAGGTTCTACTCTAGAACCGGAAGACCCATTCCAAGCAACAGCTCCAACACCAGAGTTGGCTTGGATAAAAGCAAATCGAGATGTTACAACTATAACCAACAGGGTCATTTTGCTAAAGAATGCAAGGCACCTAGGGAAAACCCAGCTGATGATCGAACAAGACAAGCTCACCAAAGCCAACCTAGACAACAACAGCAACAAGCTACTCCTCCAGCTCAAACTGCAGCTTGTGCAGCTGTTGGAACTTCTGACTTTGACTAGAGCTTTCAGTATGAAGATCTGCCTACCAACAACCAAGCTCTTATGGCAGATACAACTGAAATACCACCTCAGGTATATGAACATCTATGTTCCCAAGCCTGTATTGATAAGGTTTTAGGCTACAGAAAGCATAATCAAAACCTCATAGATTAAACTGAAGAGTTTCATGAAATGAAATCTGAATTCAAAAAGGTCGAAGACATTTACAAAGAAAAAATTAACTGCCTAAAGAAAGAGATTTCATCATTAAAGCATGAACAAACCAATCTTGAAACTCAGATTGATGATCTACTGGCCAGATTAAAAGCTACTAGAGCAGAATTAGCAGAACAGAAAGTTCATGTCGACAAATATGAATTTGCATCCAAAAAGCTGCAATGACTTTTGGATGCTCAAATTCATGAAAAGGTAAAAACTGGGCTGGGGTATCATGCTGAACAATATCAAGCCGTTACACCTCCTGCTGACTACGTTGCCATCCATGAACCAAGCTTCAATCTTGCAAATCTTGATATGGCCAACAGAAATCTTGATCCCTTTAAGGATGAACCTTTGGTGGAAGAATGCACTACCTCATCAGAGTCTGAATCAACTTGCTCAGACTCCACTGAAACAAGTGAAGCTTCATCTCCTCCTGCCCCTCAAGTTATTATGACTAAAGATGAAGTCTCCATTATCCATTCAACACCAGTACCAGCCATTTCAGTACCAGTTCCTACACCATTCAAACAAATCAAAATTAGTTATCCTCCAGAAGGTAGGAAACTAAATATTGAAAAGGGCCAGTCCTCACCTTCAATCCAACCAAGGAAGGTGTTTGACATATGTCATGCGCCTGGAGAGAGGGTTCCATATGTTCAAAAGACATTGGAAGAAGCCACCTTTGAGCATAACAAAGCTCACCCCTGGAACTTCAAAGACTTGTTCAAAAGAAAAGACTATATGTACTTTCAAAGGGACAAACTGGCGAAATCATGCTTTGTGTGTGGGAAATACAATCATACTGCCAGCACCTGCTTCTACTACCATCAGCAGCAAAGAAACTTCAAGCAACATGCTTTTGAGAAGACAAAGAAGAACAAACAGGTAAGAAGGTTTGAAGCTAAGACAACTTAATTCAGAAACTCTCTTTCTCCACCAAAGGAGCAGTTGTCAAAACCTCTACAATCTTGCATCATCTGTGGTGAATCAGATCACTTTGCTGCAAATTGAAAGTTTAATCCTTTCAATCAGATTCTTCTTCCACCCCAAATTATACAAAAGCCTATTAGTAAGGTGAAGAAGGATAGGCATAAGTCTGTTCTTAAACCATCAGCAGCCAACAAAACTGCTGCTGATCGAGTAAAGCCCAAGCAACCAAAAGGAAAGCCTATAATAGCAAAGTCTGGAGCTGCTCAAGTAAAACCATCAGCAGCAACAAAATTTGCTTCTGATCAGTCAAAGTACTCAGATGCAGCTTCTGCTGCTGAAAAGGTAAAGAGAGCTGGAAAACCACCAACTCATCAATGGAAGGCGAAGACACCACCAAGTATCATCATTGGTTCAGTTGAATGCGTCTATCCTTTGCTGTAAATGTGTCTATCCCTTATTGTAAATAAAAGTTGTAAGTGAGCAACATTTTTGTCCTTCAGCTGCTGACAGGTTTAATCTTCAGCAGCAAAAGATTTGCAGCTGACTGCTTTAAGTTATCAGCAGGAACAGGTTTCCTGCGGATTTCTTTAAGACTGTCAGTAGCAACATCCTTGCTGCGGATTATTAAATCCATCAGTAGCAGATAAGTTTACTACTGACAGACTTAACCTTCCGCATCCACAGCAATCAAGTTTTGCTGCTGATTGGTAAATTTAAGTCCAAATTAACTTTTACCCGCTGTTAAAATTCACGACAGTCTTTACCATGACTGCCTCGATGTATTACAGCTGTAACAATAAAAGGTAAATTGGGTTGTACTGTACAAGTCATTTTGCTTTTTCCCTCTTTTGCCGTTATAAGAACAAATCAAATTTCCTTACCACCTCTTCACCTTCAATTTCACCTTCAATTTCACCCTAAACCCACATCACTTTCTCTCAAGTCCCCACCATATTCAAGCCCTTCATCTTTAAAACATTCAAATCCTCCCATATTCTGACCTTCCCTCCAAATCAAACAACAATGGCAGACATCAATAACCCTGATGATAAGTTCTCCCCATACCACAACCTTACAGCATATCTTACTAAAGGAAAGAAATCCGAAGGATTTGATGATATGATCGATTTCTTATGTCGATCAAAGATCTACTTTGCCCTCACCACCAACCCTACCATATATATCCCTCATATGGAGGATTTCTGAAGTACTACAGTCTACTCTACCGAACAGGGGATTCCCTAAATCAAGGCCAAGGTAGACGGCAAGGATATCACCATCTTGGAAGCCACACTCAGAAAATATCTTAAGCTTCAAGATGAGGGAGCCGCCATCTCATACTCGAAGGACGAATACATGAGGACCTTTGTATCCATTGGATACACTGGAAATCAGACCGAGTATACGATCGAGAAGGCGCTGATGGGCCCTCCATGGAAGTATCTTTGTCACACTCTTCTCCAATGCATATCTCAGAAGAGGAGTGGATGGCATCAGGTGAGCTCCGCACTTGCCTCCGCCTTCCATGGTATGGTCACGAACCAAGGCTTCAACTTTGTACACCTCATCTTTGAGGGTTTGAGATATAACGTTCAAGAGGGTGCAAAGCAGCAATTTTTTATGTACCCAAGATTCTTGCAGGAAGTTTTCAATCAAGAACTAAAAGAACTTTCAAAACCTGCAAGAATCTACATCATGTTGGGACATAAAAATAATATTTTTCAAAGCATGAGAACTGTTTCCAAAAAGTTCTCAGGGGTCAATGTTCCATTGTTATCTACAATGCTGAACATACAGAGTACCCCGGGTGACATTTCAGCAATCCCAGCTGATACTGAACCCACACCCTCCACCCCACATCCTGCACAGGAGTCTACTTCTACCATTCGAACCCCTGTGCATACTACTAAGGATGCACAGGCACAAAAATTACCTACAGCTCTTTTGGATGTTATCGTTCAACAGGAACACAGGGCCCCGATTGCAATGACATATACTAGGAAAAGGGGCAAGAGAACTCCTTCTTCTCTTGCCTCCAAGGCCTAAACCCAACCTAGCAGCCCTCACTCAAAATCATGACATTCTGGTGAGAATATCATAAGGGACAGCCACATTATTAGGGAGACTCCTTTAGATGTCTCTCTATTAGGATCAGGATCACTTCCCGGATCCATAGAAAAGCCCCCTGAGCCTTTCCTTTCTCTTCTGAACTTAAGTGTTGAGGAACCTGATCAAGATGATGTACCTTCTCCAACTAACACTATCTCGGAGGTACTGATTGATCTTGCTTCGAACACACCCATCCCAAATTCTTCTACCCTGAAGGTCCACTCTAGGAGTTATGACAGATTGGATGTGGAAGAGGCTGTCACTACTGCTGGTACATCAAATAACCAGGAGGACAGTGACAACATTGCTAAGACCTCAACCACTGCAACTCACAGTGAGGATGCTTCCTTGGAAACCCCCCTCACTGAGAGGAATCCCAGGTGCCAAGAAACCATGGGTGATGGGGATGAAGAGGCTAGGCTTAAGGCCCCATCTGGATCCAAGGATTCCACAACTGTGGATGAGGACAGACTGAAACTTCATAACTTGGAATTGACGGCCAGGGTGGCTATGCTAGAGGCTGAAGTATCCAAACTAAGACACCAAGTCTCTATGCATGAAGCCCATCAATGCCCAACTATACCTTCTCCCTCTCTTGTATCAGTGGGCACCCAAACTGATGCTTATTTGTCCACTGATGCAACCAAAAAGGGGGAGATGGTCCCAATGGAGGAAGACTCAGACAGTCTTGATGACTGGATTCAAGAGCAGGCTGTATTTCAAAGCACACTTTTCCAGCCAGCTTTTGTACAGGTTCATGACTTGCCAGCTTCAGATAACGAAGAAGAAGAGACATCTGAAGACTGGAAGTTAGTCGTCAGGGCTGTTGATGAGATGATGAATGATGCTGAAGACACAGAACAAACATATACATCTTTCAGCATCATCCCAGAAGCAGCAGCCATCATAAGTCACTCCACTGCCCCCCAATTTCCACTGACTTCAACACAGCTAGAGTTTGATACAATACTAGCTTGGGGGTATGATGGAAAATCTGAGAGGTTCTGGATTGGTTGGAAGTTTAGCGGAGTAGAAGAGCTAAACTGGGACTTTCTCAACATCATCCAAGTCCTTCACCTATACCATCTACAATGCATCAACAACTCAACGGACCTCTCAGCAGAACTTGCAATCAGCAGGTTCTATGACTTGATAGAGGATAATCTACCCAACTTTCAAAAAAAAATGCAAGCAGCAAAAAGGGTAGCCTATTCTGAATCTTCAACAGCAGCAGAAAGAAGACTGACTCCTAGAAGACTTGAAATAATAAGGAGCAGTCTTCTCACTGAAGAAGAAGTTCTGTGCTTAAGAAGATTTCTGTACAAATCCATTGTCAAGGACTTAGATGTGCTGGGATGGGTAAGCACTAAGTCTCTTGACCACACCTTTCTGCTAAGCAACGGCTCATCTCTCACCATCAACACCAGGAACATCCTGCTACTGCCTACAGACTTTCTTTACAAGATCTTTCAACTCAGAGCAAATATCTGCAATGTCAACTCCCTCGAAAGCCAGGCAATGATGGCTACTGTCAGAGCACATCTTGAACAAGAAGGAATGATTGCTGAAGCGGTATATGTGTCAAATTCTGACACTGATTCTGACTCAGCTTCCACTCGAGTAGACATCTTTGCTGTTGCTTATGAATCAAGATCCACTGTCAAAGAAATGCTGATAGAACTTACAAGTCCTGAGTGCAAAACAGATGAAGCTAATGACCTTCCCTTATCAACCTCTCAAATTGCCAATGAAGCTGAGGTTGAAATTCCAACAGCGGCACAATCATCTGCTGTTGTGATCAGTGAAGCCGAAGCAGAGGCATCCAACAAAGATAAGGGAAAGGGAATTATAACCGAAGAAGACAAAGAGAGGTTACAAAGAGAAAAGAAAGAGAAAGAAGAAAGAAGAAGAAGAAGAAAAGAAGAAGAGGAGATGGCTGAAACTAAGAAAGCTGAAGATAGAATCACAGCCATTCTCCTCGGAGAACAACAGATCTAACTGTATGCAAAACAGTTGGATGCTCTGAAGGTAAAGATTCCTTTCTCTTCTGAACTTAAGTGTTGAGGAACCTGATCAAGATGATGTACCTTCTCCAACTACCACTATCTCGGAGGTACTGATTGATCTTGCTTCCAACACACCCATCCCAAATTCTTCTACCCTGAAGGTCCACTCTAGGAGTTATGACAGAATAGATGTGGAAGAGGTTGTCACTACTGCTGGTCCATCAAATAACCAGGAGGACAGAGACAACATTGCTAAGACCTCAACCACGGCAACTCATAGTGAGGATGCTTCCTTGGAAACCCCCCTCACTGAGAGGAATCCCAGGTGCCAAGAAACCATGGGTGATGGGGATGAAGAGGCTAGGCCTAAGGACCCATCTGGATCCAAGGATTCCACAACTGTGGATGAGGACAGACTGAAACTTCATAACTTGGAATTGACGGCCAGGGTGGCTATGCTAGAGGCTGAAGTGTCCAAACTAAGACACCAAGTCTCTATGCATGAAGCCCATCAATGCCCAACTGTACCTTCTCCCTCTCTTGTATCAGTGGGCACCCAAACTGATGCTTATTTATCCACTGATGCAACCAAAAAGGGGGAGATGGTCCCAATGGAGGAAGATTCAGACAGTCTTGATGTCTGGATTCAAGAGCAGGCTGTATTTCAAAGCACACTTTTCAAGCCAGCTTTTGTACAGGTTCATGACTTGCCAGCTTCAGATAACGAAGAAGAAGAGACATCTGAAGACTGGAAGTTAGTCGTAAGGGCTGTTGATGAGATGATGAATGGTGCTGAAGACATAGAACAAACATATACATCTTTCAGCATCATCCCTGAAGCAGCAGCCATCATAAGTCACTCCACTGCCCCCCAATTTCCACTGACTTCAACACAGCTAGAGTTTGATACAATACTAGCTTGGGGTATGATGGAAAATCTGAGAGGTTCTGGATTGGTTGGGAGTTTAGCGGAGTAGAAGAGCTAAACTGGGACTTTCTCAACATCATCCAAGTCCTTCACCTATACCGTCTACAATGCATCAACAACTCAACGGACCTCTCAGCAGAACTTGCAATCGGCGGGTTCTATGACCTGATGGAGGATAATCTACCCAACTTTCAAAGACAAATGCAAGCAGCAAAAAAGGTAGCCTATCCTGAATCTTCAACAGCAGCAGAAAGAAGACTGACTCCTAGAAGACTTGAAATAATAAGGAGCAGTCTTCTCACTGAAGAAGAAGTTCTGTGCTTAAGAAGATTTCTATACAACTCCATTGTCAAGGACTTAGATGTGCTGGGATGGGTAAGCACTAAGTCTCTTGACCACACCTTTCTGCTAAGCAACGGCTCATCTCTCACCATCAACACCAGGAACATCCTGCTACTGCCTACAGACTTTCTTTACAAGATCTTTCAACTCAGAGCAAATATCTGCAATGTCAACTCCCTCGAAAGCCAGGCAATGATGGCTACTGTCAGAGCACATCTTGAACAAGAAGGAAGGATTGCTGAAGCGGTATATGTGTCAAATTCTGACACTGATTCTGACTCAGCTTCCACTCGAGTAGACATCTTTGTTGTTGCTTATGAATCAAGATCCACTGTCAAAGAAATGCTGATAGAACTTACAAGTCCTGAGTGCAAAACAGATGAAGCTAATGACCTTCCCTTATCAACCTCTCAAATTGCCAATGAAGCTGAGGTTGAAATTCCAACAGCGGCACAATCATCTGCTGTTGTGATCAGTGAAGCCGAAGCAGAGGCATCCAACAAAAATAAGGGAAAGGGAATTATAACCGAAGAAGACGAAGAGAGGTTACAAAGAGAAAAGAAAGAGAAAGAAGAAAGAAGAAGAAGAAGAAGAGAAGAAGAGGAGATGGCTGAAACTAAGAAAGCTCAAGATAGAATCACAGTCATTCACCTCAGAGAACAACAGATCCAACTGTATGCAAAACAGTTGGATGCTCTGAAGGTAAAGATTCCTGCAGTTTATCAGATTGAAGAATATGAAGCTCTTTCTCTTCAACTACAGGAACAATTTGATAAAGAAGAAGAAGAAATAGAAAAGAAGAAGAAGGAAGAGGCTAAGTTCTGAATAACTGATTCCAAACTAGCCAAAGAAATGAGAGAGGAGTGGGTAAAGGCTCTAGTTTCTCAAGGTGGGGATGCAGACTACCTTGAGAAACTATCAAATAAAGAAATCTACAGAGCCTTCATGGGTCAGCAAGGTCAATTGACAAAGAAGAAAAAGGCTGAAGAAGAAGAAAAAGCCAAACAAAAGTCCAAAAAGACCATTGCTTTTAATAAGCGGACCCATGAAGAAAGGAAGGTCATGATTGACTTCCTTAAGTCTAGAGGAGAGAGTGGAAAGAGGCTAGGTCCCATGAATTTCATGAACCTGCAAGCCCTCTATTTTAAAGTCAAGAAGGATGAGGAAGAAATATTGGAGAAGAAAGGCTCTAAGAAAAGGGTAAACATTCAAGAAGAAGAAAGGAAATCAAAGAAACCCAACACTTCCTCAATCCAACAACATTCCACTCTCCTTCCTAGACCTCCCTCCTCTCCTCCCTCAAAGTCCAAATCCACACACCCGGCTCCTACTCATCAACAACGTCCCAAAAAGAAAAATAAACCTACTTCCAAACCTGAAGACTCAAGAGAAATAATCAGATAGTCATACAGCCCTGAAGACCAATGGTTTGAAGTGTTCAGGGGGAGGACAAAAGCTAAAAGATCAATCTATACTTCTGTTGATGAGGTACTACAGCTTCCAGATTCTAATCTAAGAAGAATGATGGAGCTGGGTGAATCCTCTGAGCCTGAGAATGAAGGTGGGAGACATCTTTTGCTGGCAATCAGACATTACTTCAACCCCAGCAAAGATGAAATCATTGATGCCAAACCTCTTCAATCCCACACTCCATTCATCAGCTGGTCCTACAATGCTAAGAAGAATGAATTCACTCTGACAGATGTTAAAGGACAGAAGATGAGGTGTTCAAGCAAAGCTATCTTTAAAATGGCAAACAAAGACATCAAGACTCTATCTGAGCTTCCTCTTAACAATCCCAGCATGGACCAGAGAGGATATGAGGTTGAAAGAATAGTCAGAAATATGTAAAAGCTTCAGCAACAAAGGCAGTAAGAGAATTTTGGTAGCATCAGTCTAGGGGGAGTTTGTAGAACCAAAGACTGATGGCTACAAAATTCTCTAAGTACAAATGCTGCTAATCTCAGAGTTTGCTGCTGACCAACAAACTGTTGCGGACAAGCTTATCTGCTGCGGATACTTGTTCTCCTGCTGAAGAACAAATCTGCTGCGGATAGCCTTATCTGCTGAAGACCAAAGTTGCTGCGGATAGGCTTCTTAGCAGCATCAACACTTGATGCTGCTGACAGGCAAATCATCAGCAGCTTTGGATGGTTACATCTTGCTGCTGATCAACATCTTTGTTGCTGACAGCCTTGTGCTTGGAGACAAATCATTGCAGCTGACTATCTATACCAAGCGTCACTGATAACTTTCTGCAAAAGCAACTGACACACTCAAAGCAGAAGGAACCGCAATGGCACAACCAATGATGGACAACAATGCTCTTCTCCAAGCATGCAAGTAATGATGCATAAAGAAGACGCTTCAATAAAGTTAACTAGTTTTAGACAAAACTTGTAATAGTTAGCTACATACAACAGATCAACGGTCTGTGTTAGATCTGATCCTTAGAATCAAGGGGCTGTCTTGATTCTAAGTGAGTATAAATAATCTGTAAACACTTCATTGTAAGTGTGCTTTTTGTGCTTTCTGATTGAGTTTCAATTGTAATCGTTTATCTGCAAAAGCTTAATACAACAGTGTTCTTAAAAGTATTCTTTCTGCTTGCTCGATTACATTTGTGTAGTTGTTATTGTTTCTGCCAATTTCAACTAAGAACAGAACCATCTTGTAATTTCATGATCCTACACATACTACTAAGGATGCACAGGCACAGAAATTACTTACACATGTTTTGGATGTTATCATTCAACTGGAACAAAGGGCCCCAGTTGCGGAAAAATACAATAGAAAAAGGAGCAAGAAGACTCCTTCTCTTCTTGTCTCAAAGGCCCAATCCCAACCTAAAAACCCTCATTTAGAATCCCAAAATTCTAATGAGAATATCAAAAGGGATAGCCACATCATTAGAGAGACTTCCTTAGAAGCTTCTCTATTAGGATCAGGATCACATTCCGGATCCATAGAACAACCTACTGAACCATTCCATTATTTTTCTTCTCTGAACTTAAATGCAGAGGCACCTCGTCACGATGATATACCTTCTCCAACAACCACTATCTCGGAGGTGTTGATCGACTTGGCTGCTAGTGCACCTAACCCAAGTTCATCACCCAAGAAGGTTCACTCTAGGAGTACTGATAGAGTGAATGTGGAAAGGGCTGTCACTACTCCTGGTACATCAACTAACCAGGAGGACAGTGATAACATCACTAAGACCCTAACCACGGCAACTCACAGTGAGGATGTTTCCTTTGAAACACTCTTCACTGAGAGGAATCCCAGGTGCCAAGAAAACCAGGGTGATGGGGATGCAGAGGCTAGGCCTAAGACCCCATCCAGCTCCAAGGATTCCACAACTGTGGATGAGGACAGTCTGAAACTCAAAAATATGGAATTGACGGTCAGGGTGGCTATGCTAGAGGCTGAAGTGTCCAAACTAAGGCACCAAGTCTCTATGCATGAAGCCCATCAATGTCCAACTGTGCCTACTCCTTCCCTTGTATTAGTGGGAACTCAAACAGATGCAAACCTATACACTGATGCAACCAAAAAGGGGGAGATAGTCGCAGTAGAAGATGATGCTGACAGCCTTGAGGACTGGATACAAGAGCAGGCTGCATTTCAATGTTCCTTATTCAA
This sequence comes from Smallanthus sonchifolius, assembly GCA_023525975.1. Lineage (NCBI taxonomy): Eukaryota > Viridiplantae > Streptophyta > Magnoliopsida > Asterales > Asteraceae > Smallanthus > Smallanthus sonchifolius. The sequence goes on from CM042034.1 coordinate 60,003,785, forward strand.
ACCTGCCTTTGTTCAAGTTCATGACTTGTCATACTCAGTAGATGAAGAGGAAGAAATCACTGAGGATTGGAAGTTGGTTGTTCGAGCCTGTGATGAGGTGTTGACAAATAAAAGTCACCATGAAGACACACCTCCATCAGTCAGCATTCTTCCTGAAGCAGCGGCCATAATAAGTCTAACCACTGCCCCCAAATTCACACTGACTGCAGACATACTAGAGTTTGACTCCATACTAGCTTGGGGGTATAATGGTCAATCTAAGAGATTCTGGATTGGGAAAGAGTTCAGCGGAGTAGAAGAGCTGAACTGGGATGCACTAAATCCTCTTCAAGTGCTTGAACTGTATTTATCCAGCTGCATCAACACCTCTTCGGATCTCTCAGCAAAACTTGCAATCTGCAGGTTCTAAGACTTAATGGAGGAAAATCTGCCCTGGTTTGAAGCACTATTAGAAGAAGCAAACAAGGTGGCATATCCTAAAGACCACGCAGAATCTTCTATAGTAGCAGCACAAAGACTGGCTCCAAGTAGACTTGACCTGATCAGGAGCAGTACTTTAACTGACGAAGAAACTGTTTACTGGTGAAGATTCATACACAATGAGATGGTCAAGGGACTGGCAGTGCTAGGATGGTCATGCACTGGGCCCTCTTGCTTCACCTTCTTTCTGAGTGATGGATCATCTGTCTTCTTCTACCATATCAATGAGATCCTACTCCTCAACTTAGACTTCCTATACAACATTTTTGAGCTCAGAACACATATCTGCAATGTCATCTCCTTAGAGAGCCAAGCAATGATCAAGACTATCAAAGCTCGTCTTGAAAAGGAGGGACGCCTTACAGAAGATGCCTCCTCTAACTCAGATTTCTCTTTTCTCTCATCACCAACCGCCACTTTGAACACAGCAACAGAATCTAGAAGAACAGAGTTGGAGGATGTAAGGAAAAGTTGGAAGGAAGTAACTGGGTGCGAATGGGAAGAAGATGAAGCAAGAAACCTTCCCCCATCCACTCCCCAAAATGCCAATGAAGCTGAAGCAAAGATCCCAACAGTATCTAAAACATCTGCTGTTGTGATCCATGAAGCTAAAGCAGAGGCATCAACCAAATCCAAGGGGAAGGGAGTAATGACTAAAGAGGTGGAAGAGAGACTGATGAAAGAGCAAAAGGAAAGGGGGGAAAGAAGAAGAGAAGATGGCAGAGCTAAGAAAAATTCAAGAAAGAAAAGCTACCATGCTCTTCAGAGAACAACAAATCCAGTTGTATACTAAACAGCTGGATAATCTCAAAGCCAGAGTTCTTGCAGCTTCTCAATTACAAGAAGATGAAGCCCTAGCTCTTCAGCTGCAGGAACAGTTTAATAAAGAAGAAGAAGAAAGGGAGAAGAAGAAGAAAAGGTGTGACACCCAACATTTCCAAGTCAATATTCGTACATAACTTAAACGCGATTACATATTCTTGATTGACTTAGTTGCATGAATTAGGTCCTAAAGTCTAGTAATAGCCATACATTGACCTATTTCATACTTTGGTAATTTTAGGAATTACGGGGTCACGTATACGCATAACCCGAATATGAAAGTTGGTGACTAACCTAAATGTCCAAATTAATGTCCAAAGATCTATAATACATGAAATATATGTTTATACATTCAAATATATATTTCAAATTCCGCATATCATTAAACGATTTGTAACGGCGAAAATCGAAGGTTTCACCGTCTACCGACAATCCTAAACGTAACTACATGCAATAAAACATATATACAACCCATACAATACATGAATTAAGTGTTTTTCACTAAAGTAGTCATAAACTAGTAAACTATAATTTAAAATGTCGTTAAAGAATCGAAATCCGCATTAAATTTTTGTTTCAAGCCTCAATTGCGATTAACGCACCTAATGACCTAAATATCCACACTAAATAATCATCTAATCACCTAACTACCAAAACGCACCCCCCCCCCCATTGACCTTTGGCCGAGATTTCCCTTGTGGGGCCCACCCTACCACCCAAACTCCTTCATACTTGATTTTTATATGTACAAGCCATGTTCATTCACCCAAACCCACACTCCAAGTCTCCATGATTGTTATAAGGACAAGACCACTCTCATTCAACCACTATAACACTCAACCCATCTTAAACACTCAATATATTTATCTCATATACTCATTTGAATGAATCTAACATTCCATCCACCTCTCTCTCTCTCTCTCTTTTCTACGGCTCAACAACAACAATCTACACCTTCATCTTTTCCTTCAATTTTTCATCCATTATCAAGCTTAAACCCTCCATCTTTTGGTGAATCAAGAAGAATTCCAAGTGTTTTCTCAAGGAATCAAGCCAAAGAGTTCAAGATCTTGCTATTTCTCTCCATAAATCATCATCTAAGTTGTTATCTTCCCTAGCTTGTCTAGTGGTAAAGACTTCCTCTATTTCATCTTTATTCATAGTATTTTCTTTAAATCATGGTTTAAAATGTATAAGGATCACCCAAAGTAAAATAATTTCTTCAAACTTCTAAACAAGAGCTAAAACTTTGTACAAACAAGTTTTATATGAAAAGTGGTCAAAAAGAAAGTTTGTTGGTGACTTTCCTATCGATATGTAAAGATATTAGATTTTTGGGTTATAAAAACATGTGTATAGACATTATAATTATTATGAACAACTATTGTGTGTATATATATGTATAATATATAAGTCACATATGTAAATAAACTTGAAATGAAGAGAAATCAACTCATAAATATGTGAAAAAGCTAGATCTACAAGCATGAAAACCCCAATTTTCGGATCTTGGATATATATAGATTTATAGATATAAAGCATATGGAACAAATTGAACCCTTGAAAAAAAAACCTAACTTGGGACTTCTAAATAAGTTAGACAATATATAAACATCAACTAGTTTGGTAACCAAGAAGTCAAACAAGTACAAATCTAAAGTGGTTGGTAAGATTGAGTATTCTTGAAGCAAACTGTGAGCTGGCAGAAATTTAGCCCGACTTTGGAGACCCATATCTCAGTCCAAACCTAACCAAATAGGACGAGTCTTAGGTCTAAAACCAAGTACAAAGACTCAGTAATCCAATCCAAGTGGTTTCATAAACTTTCGTTGAGATTTGATACTCCAAAATGGTCATACGAGAAAAGGTATCAAGGCTGTCTTTTTCGGCAGAATTTTTGTGTCACTTTTGAGGGTCATAACTTGGGCATAACAAGTCCAAACAAGTTGATTCCACTTTCTAAAGTTAGTATTTTATGTACATAGTAAAATTTATAGGGTCTTGGGTCATGGAAATAGATCTAGGTCAGTCAATTAAAAGGAATCCCCAAGACACTCCAGAACCGAATGCTGTTGCCCTCTCTTGTCCGAATAAATATTTAAAAATACTTAAACATGTCATAAGTTGTTGATTAATACATCCTTGTAACCCTAAGACATGTAGGTATCTTGGTATAAATTTTCATGACTAAGCGAGATCATTTGGTTAATCAAAAAGATGACGCACGGACGACTTAAAATTATGGAAAGCGCTCTAAGCAAGGGTTTATTGTAATCGTATAGTTTAAGGCAAATAACTATCAGAACCCGAACACGATCTATATACCACACCCTATGGTGATATATCTATACATATAACATCAATAATGTATATATTTTATGTTTAAACAAGTATACACATTATGAAATTCAAAGTCAAGTCACTAATGATTCGTCGGGTCACGCTTTCAAAGTAAAACATACATCATCGAGTCTAACATTTTGGGTGGATCTTATACACGTCCAACTTATATGTTGGCATCATAATATAAGGACTTAAGACAACCATAACTGTTAGGTCACGGTTAGGGCAGTCATGCATACACATCGGCTTTGCTATCACTTGCGCATTGAAAGCATACCAGGTGAGTTCACGGCCCCCTTTCGCTTTTTAAAGTTTTGTAAACTGCGGGGGAGAAACATACTTACATTAAGTATTACAGTATTGTTTAATATATGTCGAAACATTGTTGTTTTATACAATTGGGAAAGCATTGCAAACATTTTTATATGATAACAAGGAAACAAGACACTAACACTATGTCATACATGGTGAACAATATAGCGCTTAAAGTCCCCGGATTAACACACTTTTGTAACCATTAGCTATGAACTTAGCCTAGGATTCTATGGATAGTACTATTGGGGGTGACGCTCCCGGTCATGGTTAGTCGCGCTAACCAGGGGTCCAAATGGCCGAATGACCGCATATTATCTTACTCGCAGAAAGGCGAGGAGGGGCATTAAATTGTTGGGGTTTGGTTACGGTTTCATGTATGGACATAGGTATTTGTAAGCCTAGCTAGCTTACGAATGGATCAATAACACTTGTTTCGTTTATCATATGCGTTTAGAATTATTTGTACTTATTTATGACGGTAATGTCATGAGCAATGTTTTCGGGTAAAACTACTTATTTAATGATAGTTAAGTCATGTATATGTTTTCAAAGGAAAACTACTTATTTTATGACGGTTAAGCATGTATATGTTTTCAAAGGAAAACTACATATTTTATGACGGTTAAGTCATTGGCATGTTTTCAAAGAAAAACTACTTATTTTATGACGGTTAAGTCATGGGCATGTTTTCAAAGGAAAACTAATTATTTTATGACGGTAAAGTCATGGGCATGTTTTTGAAGGAAACTACTTATTTTATGACGGTTAAGTCATGGGCATGTTTTCAAAGGAAAACTACTTATTTTATGACGGTTAAGTCATGGGCATGTTTTCAAAGGAAATCTACTTATTTTATGACGGTTAAGACATGTATACGTTTTCGGGGAAAACTAACTGTACTAAATTAACAAACTCTGTGAACTCACCAACCTTTGTGTTGACACTTTCAAGTATGTTTCTCAGGTAACCTTTAGCCTTGGAGCGGTTGGAATAGGCTAGCTATGTTGGAACAATTCCTGGTAACCGGACGGGCATATATTATCAAGTCTCAAGTCGACCATTGAACTAGAGGGACTTAGATCATTGTATTTATTTAGTCTTAGTAATCGTATATGTAATCAAGTCTTAGAAATCACTATTATAGCTTCTGCGATCATGTAATGAACCAATCGTTGCAAACTGTATTTATTTATTAAGTAAATAAATTTAGGGGTGTGACAAAAGGGAATAGGCTAAGTTCAGAATAACTGATTCTGAACTAGCCAAAGAAATGAGAGAAGAATGGATAGCGGCTCTGATTTCTCAAGGTGAGGATACAGACTACCTTGAGAAACTATCAAATAAAGAAATCTACAGAGCCTTCATGGGTCAGCAAGGTCAATTGGCAAATAAGAAAAGGGATGAAGAAGAAGAAAAAGCCAAGCAAAAATCCAAGAAGACCATTGCATTCAACATAAGGACCCATGAAGAAAGGAAGGTCATGACTCTGAAGGCCAGAGGAGAAAGTGGAAAAAGGCTAGGCCCCATGAGTTTCATGAACTTGAAAGCCTTGTACTCCAAAGTCAAGAAGGAAGAGGAAGAAAGATTAGGGAAGACAGGCTCTAAGAAAAGAGTGATAACTCAAACTGCTGAACACAAATCAAAGAAACCCAAGTCTTCTCCCTCATCCACTACTTCCTCCTCCCACCATAGTTCCACTCTCCGGCCTAGACCTCATTCCTCTCTTCCCATAAAGTCCAAATCCCTCCACCCAGCTCCTCCTCATCAGCAGCCATCCAAGAAGAAAACCAAACCTACCATCACCCCAGAAGACTCAAGAGAAATAGTTGTCTGGTTCTACAACACTCAAGACAAATGGTTTGAAGTCTTCAGGGGAAAGGAAGAACTAAAAAGATCTATCTATAAATCTGTTGATGAGGTACTGCAAATCCCAGACTCAGATCTAAGAAGAATATTGGAGTTGGGTGAAGCCCATAAGCCAGAGAATGAAGGTGGGAGACATCTTTTTTCTAGTAATCAAACATCACTTCAACCCTAGTAAAGATGTATTCATTGATGCCAAACCTCTTCAATCCCATTATCCATTCACCAGTTGGTCCTTCAAGGTTGATACCAACGAGTTTATCTTAATTGATGTTAAAGGACAGAAGATGATGTGTTCAAGCAAGGCCATCTTCAAAATGCCAAGCAAAGACATAAAGACTCTATCTGAGCTTCCTCTAAACAATCTCAGCCAGGACCCAAGAGGCTATGAGGTAGAAAGGATAGTCTACAACATGAAAAAGCTTTAGAAGCAAAAGCAGTAAGAGAGTTTTGGTAGCATCAGTCTAGGGAGAGTTTGTAGAAATAAAGACTGATGGCTACAAAATTCTCTAAGTACAACTGCTGTGGATTTCAGAGTTTGCTGCAGATCGACAAACTGCTGCAGATCGACAAACTGCTGCGGATAAGCTTATCTGCAGCGGATACTTGTTCTTCTGCTGAAAAACAAATCTATTGCAGATAGCCTTATCTGCTGAAGACCAAAGTTGATGCTGATAGGCAAATCATCAGCAGCTGTGGATAGTTGTGTCTTGCTGTTGATCAACAACATTGCTGCTGATAGTTATTCCCTCTGAAGATCAAACATTGCAGCTGACTGGCTTCAATAAAGCAACTATTACCACTGACAACTTTCTGCTACAACACTGACACACTCCACGTAGAAAGAATGTTACTGGTGCAAGACAATGACGCTCTTCTTCCAAGGACTTAAGCAATGATGCCTAATAAGACGTTTGAGTAAAGATAACTTTTGTAGTATTTATTGTCATTACATGTAGAATAGCTTCAATACAAGATCAATGGCTTGTGTTAGATCTGATCCTTAGAATCAAGGGTCTGTCTTGATTCTAAGTTACTATATAAGTATTACTTAGAGTCATTGTACACGTGTGCTTTTACTTAAGAGTTTTCTCTGTAATCTTGTAATCTTTGAAGCTTAATACAAATTGCATTTATCAATATTCTTCTTGTTTACATTGCTTAGTTGTGATTGTTTCCGCCAATCTCAACTAGAATAGAACCATCTTGTATTCACTGATCCTACAATAGTCATACTAAAATGTTGAGTGTGGTAAATTGATGTAGTTGACTTATGTGATAACTAGTCAAACTAAATGTGGTAAATTGGTTTAATTTGACTTATGAGGTAAAAGTCAAAGTAGTAAGCTTATTATGGTTTAACTTTTGGTGTATTGACTTGTGTGGTAAAAGTCAAACTTGTATGCATAATGTGGTTGAAGTTGTTGTAGTTGACTATGTGGTCAATAGTCATGCTAAAATGAGGGTGTGGTGGATTGATGTAGTTGACTTATGTGATAACTAGTCAAACTAAATGTGGTAAATTGGTGTAATTGACTTAGGTAGTGTATAGTCAAATTAAATGTGGTAAATTGGTGTAATTGACTTAGGTGACCTATAGTCAAACTAAATGTTGTAATTCGGAGTAATTGACGTATGTGGTATATAAGTCAAAGCATTGTGGAATAATGGTGAAATTGGTGTAAATTGATATATGTGGTACATAAGTCAATCCATTGTGGAATAATTGTAAAATTGGTGTAAATTGACTTATGTGGTATATAAGTCAAAGTATTGTGGAATAATGGTGAAATTGGTGTAAATTAACTTTTATGATATATAAGTCAAACTATTGTGGAATAATGGTGAAATTGGTGTAAATTGACTTATGTGGTATATAAGTCAAACCATTGTGGAATAATCTTGAAATTGGTGTAAATTGACTTATGTTGTATATAAGTCAAACCATTGTGGAATAATGGTGAATTGTCGTAAAATTGACTTAATGTGGTATAAAGTCAAACCATTGTGGAATAACATGTGAAGTAGTGTTATTTGACTCTATATGGCAAAGGGTGAATCTAATATATGATAGTGGTGTAGTTTGACTTAATGTGGTAGGATTTGTATGGTGTCTTAAATACATGTCTAAAGTCATTTTCTACACAAAAGTGCAAAAAGACGGGTGGTCTTGGAATTAAATGTTCCATGGGTGAAAATGAGAGGTGGTTCTCGTGTTTATAGCTAACAAATTAATGTTAGTAGATGTGGTATGACTTGTATGGTGTCTTAAATACATGTTTATAGTTGTTTACTTGCATAAAGATGCAAACGGGTCGGTCGGTGGGTTGGAAAAGGCTGAAAATTGGCAAATCAATTTGGTTGATTTTGGACCGGAGTAATTTACGACGGGCTGGAGTATTTACGCCGCCCCGGAGTATTTTACGCCCAAACTAGCCTATTTACACCGACCCTATTTACGCCCAAAGAATAAATTTGCCGTTTGGGGCCGGTTGTTGTTGTAAGAACTTGGAGGGCTCATTTGGGGATTGTATATCATTACTATTGCTGAATTGTGGGTGTTTTATTGTAGGTAAAGCTCTTGTGTGGTCTCGGGTCTCGCTACGCATTGAATTGGATTCTTATACTAAAGTCGTATGTTGTTTGCTACCCACTTCTCGTGGTGGGGTTTTACAAACTTGTTGGTCGTTAATTAACTTGTGGATTGTTAAAATAAGTTTAACTTCTTTTCTTTTTGGAATTTGGAGTCTTAAACTTATGTTTGTAAAACTTATTGTTGTGGTCGTTGTTAATGTTGTAATTGGGACCGCTTCTGCGTCGTTTAAAAAGGTTTAAATCGGTTTGAAATTTTTAGGTGTTACAACTTGGTATCAAAGCAATGATTTGAGGGATTTGGTGTGCGAGACACCAAACTCAAACCTATAATGCTCTTGATACGGTTGGAGAAATGAGAATCCAATAATGGCATGATCGAGACATGGAGCTTAAAGGGCGAGGTTAGTAGTGATTATGTGTTGTTTATTTTAATTGGTGTCCAATGTGAACTAATTATGCCGAAAGTTGTTAAGGGATTCGTTATATGGATATAATGAATGTAATTGGGCATATTACATTAGCAATCATGTCTGGCCAGTTTGATTCTTAATGTAACATGTGCGAATACCTTTATGATAACCATATGATGATGAACACCGACAATGAGTAAGTGAAGGTGGTTATATGTGTATATGTATATATTATATGTTTGTGCATAGATGATTATGCGGGGGAAATTAATATACACATAGGAAGAGGTAAGGCCTTATAGAGTGAGACTAGAGGCCTATAAATAGGTACAACACCTACAAGCTTATTACTATACGATCGAGGATGACTGGGGTGGAAAACATAACTTAGTGGGCGGAATTTGTAGATGGAAGTTTTTTTAAAGACTCACGTATGATAGAGTCTATGTGGATATCACCTCGAGGATGGGGATGAGCTTGGGATTAGTAGGTAGAAATGGAATGCAACATTCTATTGGAGGATAGCTAAAAGTTTCTGTGATGTTGTGTCAATTTTCCTTCAAGGAAGTTAGGAGCTCATTGAGGCGGTACTTTGAAGAACCACATGAAGCCTTAAGGGCAGGAAGATCAAACGTAGTCGAATACGTGAAGGAAGGAAACCTTGTCTTCATAAGGCGTTCATGGTGTGCGAGCCAAGGGAGTAAAAAAATAGGACTTTATTCGTTGATTAGCAACAATACATCACTATAATGACATTAGCCTTAAAGCGATCCATTGTGATGGGCGGATGGAGTACTACTCGCGGAGAGTCGACTCCGGAAAATGGTGAATAATTGGTTGGAAGTTCTCCATAGGGAGAAAAGCATAAAAGCGTGAAGATAGTACAATTGGGTGAATTCAAGAGATGTTCTTGAGTCAGCTTTGTCCACAAGCCATTGTGGATCATGCAATGGGGAGTTTTCTTCAAGTACGTTAGACCGGCGGATTAATCAAGGGATTATGGGCATGTCGAAGGAATGAAGATATATCAACTTTCTCGATGCTATCCGTTGAATTTGAGTGGTTTCTCCTTTGTAGTGTACAACTCGGGTGGAGTTTATTATTTGATGCAAGGAGATCAAACTCGGGAATCTAGGGAGGTGCGAGGAGGAATTTGTGGTGGCTTCAAGGAAGCCACAAATTCTAGCCGAGCTAAAAATCCCTTTGGGGAGGCAATACTTGTTGTTGCCATATGTGTGGAAGTTACACAAATGGAATGATGGGACACGCTACGCCGTATTGTTCTAGTCCTATAAATGGTGCTGCAGTGGTTACAAACCTGGACACATTCGTAGTGAATGTTCCGAGTTTAAAGCACACAAATTAAAACAAGGCAGATAAAATAGAAATTTTAAGGCTGACGAGCCAAACATTTCTAACTACCATAGACGGGACTGAAGTCTTTTGGTATATTTCCAGATGAGGTTATGTGTGAATCGGGGGATTCAGAGGCGATCAACATTGCGGGTTTCATAATGTTGACGATTATGTGAATTATTAATTGAAAGATGTGGGTGAAACAATCACACGGAATGGAGTACTACGATTGTAGTTAAAGTTATGTGACTACTTAGTAACCATACCAATGTCGTGTATGACTAAAGGGTGATGTGTCGACCCAGTCTCGGCTAGAGACGGTGAAACACGTGGTACATGAATTGGTGTATGCCTAACTTAGGCCATTGACACCAGTCGGAGCAATGGAATACTTGATGTTTTAGTCATGAAGAAGTTCATAAGGGTTCTATACCTGAATGTCACTTCTTGGTGTGTAACCGTTCTCTTGAGGAAAAAGAAGAATTGAAGAATGTATATGTACATTTTTCGGGTTTGAATAGGTGTCTAAGTCCTAGTTCAAAAATTCAAGTAGAGGAGGACGTTATCCCATGAATGGTATCATCTCCGTTATGAATATTATTGGATGGCGGATGAAACTTTCTGGTTTTTTAGGAGTTTCGCGGTTTATGTGGACTAATGTGAATGTTGTGTAAACTCATGTATGCTCATATGGTGGTCGTTTATTCTATGATAGTCGTTTCTATCTTCGAAGCAAAGTCGTTCAACCTCATTATATTCGTGAGTTTTCTGAAATTCCCTGAAAGGAGAGTCCTTTCTTTGGAATATTTTGGTGTGCCATTTTGGCTTTGGTGGAAATCCATTTTTGGATGAGGCGGTGAATTCTAAGACTTATATGTTGACCCTGCAATGATTGAAATAATCAAGGGGTAAATGGTGTTTGGAGACTTAGAACTTCATAGTGGCGTTTGAAGTATTAAAACTTCAAAGGGGGGAATTTGGAGAACGAATTGATAAATCTATAAGCGGGCGAGCGTTAGAAGGTTGAAATGAAGTCTTTGAACTTCATCGGTGTTCTTGAAGTCCTTGAACTTCATGTGTGATGAAGGAGACTTAAAAGTCTCGTGGGACGATATATGTTTGTTTTGGAGTTTAACTTTTGGTGCCTAGGGATGAAAGAGGCACAATCTAGTGTGTGATTATAAGTGTCTCACTTGCCTACGGGTTAAGGCCAAATACCAAAAGGGAACCTATTATTCCGAGTGGTCAGAGAATGTAATATCCATGATTTTCAGACCATAAATTTTCGTCATTCATTTTATTATGTACAATAATGACATTCTATTTTAATCCCACACTTGTTCAATTCACTATGTCACATTAATTAATATTTCAATGTGTATCAATTATTGGTTTCAATCTTACATATATCTTATCTTTTAACATAACTATACACATTTATATATACTTTGTTATAATAATAATTAAATCAAAAATAAAACTTTTTAAGTATTAATCATGTATAAGTATATATTTTTTCACATGTATATATATATTTTTTTATAAATATATATGCATGATTATTGGTTATATTCAATAAATCAATGATACAACTTTACTTTTATAAAATGGAGTTTTCCTTCATAAAATAATTTTAATAAAACAAATAATGTGTAAGTTTTTATAAATGTTGTAAAAAAAACAATTTTGTAAATAAATTAAATGAATTTTTATCAAAGAATTGGGTCTTGGACCCCCTCATTCAACTTTGAACCCCCGCACTTTAACCTTTGAACCTTCCTCTCAAGTTTGAACCCTGAAATCAACATTCAAGCCTATTTTAACTATGAAAAAGTCAAACACGTTCAAATCTCCAATCAATCTCTGAAATCACGGGATTTAATTCCTCCCAAATCATTTTGCCACTCAATTGCAATCGTTTGGATTCTTGAAACCAACTAATTGATTGAAGAATTAAACTTTTATGGACCAAAATAAAGCTTTCGGTTATGCTTTATTTAAACCCGTAAATCATGCCCCAATCCCATTAATCTCATGCTAAACATAAATGTTAACGCGTTTTAAACCATTTGATAGTCTCATATGATTTCCTGCATCACTTCACAATCGAAACTACCACTCAAATTCGTTTCCCTTTTTTTCCTCTGTTCGGTCGGCGCAGGAAGGAGGAAGAGGACCTCAAATCAACGACATCTTGGCTTCCTCCTGGTCCAAATCCTTCACTTCAGGTAACCTTTTCCTCGACATATTCACACCTCTGATCTTGATAATCGATTTGGATCTAGGGTTTTTTTTTGTTTTGGTCTGCGAATTTAGGGCTGGGCAGGGAAATAATTGAAGCAGCAAGTGGTGTTCTTAAGGGGGTGTTTGGATTGACTTATTTAACCAACTTATAACTTATTAACTTCTTAGAAAAGGAGATAAGCAATAAGTATGTTTGGTTTTTCTTACTTTTCCTCCTCCTTTTAGTAGTTTTTGAGAAGTAAAGAATTCTTACTTATGACTTATGACTTATTACTTTTTGAATAAGTTAATAAGTAGTTTCAAATAAGTAATCCCAAACACCCCCTAAGTTTGTGTTTCGAATAGATAGTAAGGCATTAATCCCATATCACTTGGTTAAATTCTAGTTCCTCCTACAGCTAAGGTCATGGGTTCGAACCCAGCAGACCAGATTATTTTTTTGTTGTTTTTGTTTACTTGTCACACACACAAACAATTATGTACTATATTTATGATAAGATTAAAGACTTAAATTCTTTTATAAACTTTCATGAACTATACAATTATTATCTTGGGTACAAAGAAAGAAAAATATATGAATATCATGCGTAATTGATTTCTAAAAACCTTTTGGATCATGATTAAAGATATATATATTTTCTTTTCATTACTACTATAAACTTCGAAACATGAAGAACGTTGTTACTTTATGTATATGTCATAAGTTCGATTAAACAAAAGGATATAAACGTTTTAAGTAACCATTAAATCTATAATATATTTTTACTAATAACATATATTTTATTAATCGTTTAATAGAATATTTATCATCATGTTATTTTTAATATTTTCTCAAACCCACATAATTAACATGTTTATTTCAAACAATGTCCACATAAATATTATTAAGAATGTCCGACATGATGACTATTTTAACCTAGTTGTTTTGTTAAGATACTCATTATATTAAATTAGCAAATAATATTCGTTGTTGTCACTTAAGATCTCTTTTAAATATGTAAAACATTATTTCACGTAATTTCATTGATATATTATCATATTAGTTATCGTTAAAGTTCGTATCCTAATTCTTTTTCATGATTCGTCCGCCCGTTGCTAAATCTTAATGTCCCAAATCAACCCGTTCCTATTCCTTTTAATCATTTCTATATTAAAATGGTACAATTTATTGATCCATTCTATTTCATTCAATGCATAGGTTAATCTCATGATTAGCTAGAACATTTGTGCAACAACAACATACTTGTGTGACTTTTGTAACATCCCAAAATAAATGAGGATTCTAAATAACGGGTTGAACCGGGACGAACGGGATAAAAGGGCGAGGCGTAACGGGCCGGGCCGGTTGGGCCGGCAAACTTGAAGGAAGGGGGGGTTTCCTCCCTTTAAATAGCCAACACACACACCATTTCTCTCATTTGCAAGAATCTAGAGAGAGAAACCGTAGAGAGAGAAAGTTGGCGGATCGACCCGAGATTGAAGGAGCTTGTTGCTACTGAACTCGTGAGCAAAACCTCCGGATCAGAATCTCGAAATCAGGTAACACCCGAACCAAATCTGAGTTTTTGTTCGTTTTTGGGTTTTCGGGTATTTTTGTGAAAATGACGGGTTTTTATAAACCAAATGAGGAAAGGGTTATAAATCTGGAATCACGAAAGGAAAATACACGTTTTGAATACAAAAAGTCCGGATCTTGACAAGATCGGACCTGCATGCGAAAGTTAGGGTTTTTGGAGAAGATAGCTGAGTTCTGCAGGTATCGAAACTAGAGTTTCGAGTGGCCTGCAGGTATCGAAACTAGAAGTTTCGAGTGACCTGCAGTTGTCGAAACTAGAAGTTTCGAGTGACCTGCAGTTGTCGAAACTAGAAGTTTCGAGTGACCTGCAGTTGTCGAAACTAGAAGTTTCGATGGGCCTGCACCTGTCGAAACTAAGTAGTTTCGATTGGTCTGCATCAGTAAGTGAAGTCAGTGTATTCACCTGTAACAGAACGAGTAAACCGTTAGAGTCGGGATTTAGGTCTGATGTGTATTTAATTAATCAATTCAGATCGGAAGTGACGTTGTTGGACCTTTGTTTAGGACAACCCAAGAGTAACTTATAAGGTGAGTTCTAGAAGCCCTTCTTTTAATGTTTTAATTAAATGTTTTGGGCTGGTGTGCATACATACGAAACGAGGTTTATGAAACGAGGTTTACGAAACGAGGTTTATGAAACGAGGTTTACGAAACGAGGTTTATGAAACGAGGTTTACGAAACGAGGTTTATGAACGATGCTTCCGAAAGGGGAAGACGAAACGAGTTAATGAGATGTTTACGAAACGAGGTTTACGAGATGAGGTTTATAAAATATTTTGCCAAACGAAGTTGTGAAAGGTTTACGAATGAAGTGTTATTTAATAAAACGTACGAATGCTTTAACTAAAACGAGGTAAAGGTTTTTATGAAAGTCACGAATGAACGAATCTGCCACGAGTTCCTACGGGAGCTAGAGTATGTATGTATGTATGTATTGGCCTTACCTTACGGGGGGCCTTTGTGGCTGGCTAACGGTTGTACAACTGGTTGAGGATGGGGTGACGACGGTCGCCCATGGGATTACCGGGATCCCGATGGAAGGTACTATTCCTTGCGGGGAAATATTGCCTATGGTATGTTTAGTCTTCCTAGAGGTAACGAGCCTTAGGAGACGTATGTTTGGTCCACCTAGAGGTAACGAGCCTTAGGAGACCTGGATGACGGATGACTTAGAGGTAACGAGCCTTAAGTTCATCCGCTGGTATGTGCTGTCTACCTAGAGGTAACGAGCCTTAGGAGACATATGTTTGGTTCACCTAGAGGTAACGAGCCTTAGGGGACCTGTGTGACGGATGACTTAGAGGTAACGAGCCTTAAGTTCATCCGCTGGTATGCGATGTATGGATTTGACGGTTACGAGAAGGCGCAGATTCGGTTCATATTGACTATTGTTACGATGTTATGCTACGATGTTTTGATGATGTTAAGTTATTGCATGTTTTATGTACGCTTTTATTAAATGAAGTATGATGTTATGTTTTTGGCAAATATTTGATGTTAATGTTTTACGTTAAAACTAGAACTCACCAGCGTAGCTGACCTTTTTAGTATGCACATTCAGGTTAAGGAAGTTATGATGATGGACGGTGATGCTGGGCGGCTTGAGGAGTTACCCGGATGATATGAAGACTGGCATCCCGTTACGAGTTGTTTTTGTTATGTACATGTATTTGAAAATGTTACGCTTCCGCATGTTAAACGATGTAATGATATGTTTGAAATGAAATTTTTCGCTGCGTTATTTGATATTCTAGTTTGAGAACTGTTTGTGAATGAGTAAATCCAACAAGTGGGGCCTCCCGGGTTTGGGGCCTCACAAGTTGGTATCAGAGCAATAGTTTGAGAGATTTGGACACTCCCTGTGTCTGAACTTAAACTGAGAATGGGACCGAAAGCGGATGCCAGTACGGGTAACTCGAGCCACAGCATCAGGTATGAAGGTAGTATATATATTACGTATATAGTATGCCTTAGAAGAGGTTAGATGAGGACTTGAGTTCTGATGAAATCACAAAGGTGGTCAAATGGAAATCGAAAAGTAGTGTAATGGTTAATTACAGATGGCCAGTGTATATTAACATCTTACAATGCTTATTGAATTTTATTTGTTAACTAGCGTGATGACATTGGATTTCTTGTCTTATAGAACGAAATGGCGAGGAGAGGGAACGGAAGGCGTGGTGGCCGTACCGGTGGTCGTACCGGCGGTCGAAATGGTGGGCGTGGCAGGATTCCTGCGCGCCAAGAACACAGTGAAGAAGGAAGTGTTCACACTGAACCGGCGGTTAGTGTGCATGAAGCCGAGCAGACACAGGTTGAAGAGCAACCTTTCACTTTTGAACCAGAAGTGAGAGCAGCTATAGCTCGAGAATTCACAGAATTGATGAAGAATTCTCTGCCAGGTCTGTTGGCTGAAGCGTTGAAGCAGGTCAATGGGGCGGGTGGGTCTAGCGCGGCAATTGGTGCTCAGAACAATGAGACCGACAATGCACCGCCTGCTCGCGGATGTGATTATAAGTCCTTTAAGGCATGTGACCCGCCGATACTCACTGGGAAGAAGGACGCAGTGGCTACATTTGACTGGGTGATCCGTATGGAAGCTGCCATTCGTCTGAGCGAGTGTCGAGCTAATCAAGTAGTGAAGTTTGCTGCTAACTCCTTGAGGGAGGAAGCATCCCACTGGTGGGAAGGTGTACGTCAGGCTAAAGGGAGCGAGATTGTGGATGCGATGATGTGGGCTGACTTGAAAACTTTGGTAATCAAGAATTTTTGCCCAAGGAACGAGATTGAAAAGGTAGAGAGGGAATTTTTGGGTTTGAAGGCCGGGAGCATGACGCACCGGCAGTACACCACACGGTTCAATGAACTGGCACGTCTGGTGCCACACCTTATCACTACTGAAGGAAGAAAGATCGCTTGTTATATTCAAGGGTTGCCGGACAAGGTCCGCACATATGTTAAGGCAAACGCCCCTACTACCTACGATTCGGTAGTAGAACTGAGCGGCGTGGTATTTGATGATCTGGCACTGAATGTCGTTGCCATTGAAGAGCCTAAGAAGAAGCTGAGTTTTCCCGCTAAGCGATCGGGTGGGAAGTTGTTTGGGGCTCAGGACAAACGGGCCAGGGTAAATGAATTAGCAGTTTGTGGAAAATGTGGGGTAAGACATACGGGTGAATGTCGGATAGGGACGAATCTGTGCTACAAATGTGGCAAGACTGGACACTACTCCCGCGAATGTAGGCAAGGCATTAAATGTTATAACTGTGGTGAAGGCGGCCATCTGAGCCGGGAATGCACCAAACCAAGGATGGGCGAGATCGGGAAAGGGAAAGGCCGAGAGAAGAGGGAGGAAAGGCCCCGAGCGAAGACTCGAGCGTATGCACTAACGCAAGAACAGGCCAGGAATGACCCCGATGTGGCGTCAGGTACGTTCATCCTTGACAACACTTTTGTTTCAGTGCTATTTGATTCGGGTGCCAGTAAGAGTTTTATATCTGCAACTTTCTGTAAACGAGTAAAGTACACGGTTAGTAAAATAGAACGAGCCTTTAATGTAGAAACCGCTGAGGGTAGAACCGTAATGGTAACCGAAGTAGTTGACGATTCCACGATAAAGATAGAAGGCCATAGATTTCCCGTCAGATTGTTCGTTATGGTTTTGGGAGGGTTTGATGTCGTGTTAGGTATGGATTGGCTAACTGCCAACGAGGCTCAAATTATATGCAAACGAAAGATAATCCGACTCAAGGCTCCGGATGGTAGCGAAGTGGAAGTACTTGGGGATCGCGATGCCCCGATGCCCAACGTCATCTCGATGATTAAGGCAGCAGATTACTTGAGGCGCGGATGCGAGGCTTATCTGGTATACGTAATTGACAAGTGTAAGGAAGTGAAAGAACTGGACGATGTACCCGTGGTACGCGAGTACCCGGAGGTGTTTCCAGAGGAGTTGCCTGGGATACCACCTGACAGAGAGATTGAATTCCGAATCGACTTGATACCAGATGCCCAGCCCGTGGCTAAGGCTCCATATCGACTAGCACCAGTGGAAATGAAAGAATTAATGGCACAACTAGACGAGTTACTTGAGAAAGGATTTATCCAACCAAGCATCTCGCCGTGGGGTGCTCCGGTGTTGTTTGTGAAAAAGAAAGACGGTTCGATGAGAATGTGTATCGATTATCGCGAGTTGAACAAACGAACGGTAAAGAACAAGTACCCTTTACCAAGGATCGATGACCTGTTTGATCAATTGCAAGGCGCAAGTTGGTTCTCGAAAATCGACCTTCGGTCCGGGTACCATCAGTTGAAGGTAAGGGAAGAAGACATACCGAAAACTGCATTTCGCACGCGTTATGGACATTTCGAGTTCCGCGTAATGTCTTTCGGATTGACGAACGCCCCCGCAGCGTTCATGGATTTGATGAATAGGGTGTGTCGACCGATGCTGGATCGATCGGTAATAGTGTTCATCGATGACATCCTGATCTATTCCAAGAATGAGGGTGATCACGCGTGTCATTTGAAGGAAGTGTTGGAAGCTCTAAAGAAGGAGAAGTTGTATGCTAAGTTCTCCAAATGCGCGTTCTGGCTTAGGGAAGTCCAATTCCTAGGTCACGTCATTAACCCGAACGGCATTATGGTAGACCCAGCAAAGATAACGACGGTAAGAGACTGGGATATTCCTAAGACGCCAACGGAGATCCGCAGTTTCTTAGGGTTGGCAGGCTACTATCGGAGATTCATTCAGGATTTCTCGAAAATAGCTTCGCCATTGACAAAGTTGACACGAAAGGAAGAAAAGTACGAATGGGGTCCGAAGCAGGATGAGGCATTTAAGGAGTTAAAAGAAAAGCTGACCCAAGCTCCAGTCTTGGCCCTTCTCGAGGGCAATGAAGACCTGGTGGTATACTCTGACGCTTCGGGTCAGGGGTTGGGGTGTGTGCTGATGCAACGTGGAAGAGTGATCGCATACGCATCACGACAGCTGAAGGTTCATGAAGTCAACTATCCGACTCACGATTTGGAACTTGCTGCTGTTGTGTTTGCATTAAAAATTTGGAGGCACTACCTCTATGGGGTAAAGTTTACCATATACTCCGATCACAAAAGTCTGAAGTACTTCTTCGAGCAAAAGGAGTTAAATATGAGGCAGAGGCGATGGTTGGAACTTTTGAAAGACTATGACTGTGAAATCATGTACCATCCTGGAAAAGCAAACGTGGTGGCTGACGCTCTAAGCCGGAAGGATGTGCCTGCTCCTATTAGAGTGAAAGCTTGCCAAATGGTGGTAACGTCGGATGTGATGAGGGAAATTGAAAAGGCTCAAGAAGAGGCACTAAAGGGGGAAAACATAAAGAAGGAAAGGATGGTTGGCCAACAAGACAAGTTAGAATATAACACCCTTGGTGTTAGGACACGTTATGGTCGGGTATGGATACCTATGGGTGGCGAGCTTAGAACCAAAATCTTGGATGAGGCTCATAAGTCTCGTTACTCTATCCATCCCGGTACCAACAAAATGTACCAAGATCTAAGGAAGGAATACTGGTGGCCTGGAATGAAACACGAAGTGACGAAATACGTAAGCAAGTGCTTGACTTGCTCACAAGTGAAGGCCGAACACCAGAAACCGTATGGGAAAATTCAACCACTCGAGATACCGGAATGGAAATGGGAACACATTACAATGGACTTCATAACCAAGCTACCTCGCACAGCTAAAGGTCATGACACCATTTGGGTAATTGTGGACCGTTTAACGAAGAGTGCTCATTTTCTACCTATTCGCGAGACGTTCTCGTCGGAAAGGTTAGCGGAAGTATTTATTAACGAAGTAGTGGCGCGGCACGGGATGCCTTTAACGATTGTATCCGACCGGGACACACGATTCACATCGAGGTTCTGGAAAAGATTTCACGAGGCGATGGGTACGAGACTTAATATCAGCACGGCATACCACCCACAAACGGATGGTCAGTCCGAAAGGACCATTCAAACATTGGAAGATATGCTCCGTGCTTGTATTATCGACTTCGGTGGCAGTTGGGACAGTCATCTGCCGTTAGCCGAATTCTCCTACAACAACAGTCATCACACGACGATAGGCATGCCGCCTTATGAAATGTTGTATGGGAGGAGATGCAGGACCCCGGTTTGTTGGGGTGAGATTGGACAGAAGGAATTGGGAAGTCTTGAAGTTGTAAAAGAAACGTCGGAAAGGTTTGATCAGATCAAAGCACGAATGAAGGCCGCCCAAGATCGTCAGAAATCCTACGCGGATAGACGACGAAGGCCTATTGAATTTAATGTTGGGGACAGAGTAATGTTGAAAGTGTCGCCCTGGAAGGGAATCATACGATTCAGGAAGAGAGGAAAGTTAAGTCCGAGGTTTATCGGACCATTCAGGATTATGGCACGGGTTGGTGAAGTCGCTTATCGGTTGGAATTGCCTGATGAGTTAAGTGGGATTCATCCTACCTTCCATGTATCACACTTGCGAAAGTGTTTGGCGGATGAAACGGCTCACGTACCACTTACGGACATCGAGGTCGACAACAGCCTTAACTACATCGAAGAACCTGTGGCCATCCTAGACAGGAAAGAGAAACGTTTACGTAACAAAGTTATCCAGTTGGTTAAAGTCCAGTGGAAGCACCGGAAGGGATCGGAAGCTACATGGGAAACGGAGACGGAAATGAAGGAGTCGTACCCTCAACTGTTTGACTTATGATAGGTTTCGGGGACGAAACCTATTGTAAGGGGGGTAGACTTGTAACATCCCAAAATAAATGAGGATTCTAAATAACGGGTTGAACCGGGACGAACGGGATAAAAGGGCGAGGCGTAACGGGCCGGGCCGGTTGGGCCGGCAAACTTGAAGGAAGGGGGGGTTTCCTCCCTTTAAATAGCCAACACACACACCATTTCTCTCATTTGCAAGAATCTAGAGAGAGAAACCGTAGAGAGAGAAAGTTGGCGGATCGACCCGAGATTGAAGGAGCTTGTTGCTACTGAACTCGTGAGCAAAACCTCCGGATCAGAATCTCGAAATCAGGTAACACCCGAACCAAATCTGAGTTTTTGTTCGTTTTTGGGTTTTCGGGTATTTTTGTGAAAATGACGGGTTTTTATAAACCAAATGAGGAAAGGGTTATAAATCTGGAATCACGAAAGGAAAATACACGTTTTGAATACAAAAAGTCCGGATCTTGACAAGATCGGACCTGCATGCGAAAGTTAGGGTTTTTGGAGAAGATAGCTGAGTTCTGCAGGTATCGAAACTAGAGTTTCGAGTGGCCTGCAGGTATCGAAACTAGAAGTTTCGAGTGACCTGCAGTTGTCGAAACTAGAAGTTTCGAGTGACCTGCAGTTGTCGAAACTAGAAGTTTCGAGTGACCTGCAGTTGTCGAAACTAGAAGTTTCGATGGGCCTGCACCTGTCGAAACTAAGTAGTTTCGATTGGTCTGCATCAGTAAGTGAAGTCAGTGTATTCACCTGTAACAGAACGAGTAAACCGTTAGAGTCGGGATTTAGGTCTGATGTGTATTTAATTAATCAATTCAGATCGGAAGTGACGTTGTTGGACCTTTGTTTAGGACAACCCAAGAGTAACTTATAAGGTGAGTTCTAGAAGCCCTTCTTTTAATGTTTTAATTAAATGTTTTGGGCTGGTGTGCATACATACGAAACGAGGTTTATGAAACGAGGTTTACGAAACGAGGTTTATGAAACGAGGTTTACGAAACGAGGTTTATGAAACGAGGTTTACGAAACGAGGTTTATGAACGATGCTTCCGAAAGGGGAAGACGAAACGAGTTAATGAGATGTTTACGAAACGAGGTTTACGAGATGAGGTTTATAAAATATTTTGCCAAACGAAGTTGTGAAAGGTTTACGAATGAAGTGTTATTTAATAAAACGTACGAATGCTTTAACTAAAACGAGGTAAAGGTTTTTATGAAAGTCACGAATGAACGAATCTGCCACGAGTTCCTACGGGAGCTAGAGTATGTATGTATGTATGTATTGGCCTTACCTTACGGGGGGCCTTTGTGGCTGGCTAACGGTTGTACAACTGGTTGAGGATGGGGTGACGACGGTCGCCCATGGGATTACCGGGATCCCGATGGAAGGTACTATTCCTTGCGGGGAAATATTGCCTATGGTATGTTTAGTCTTCCTAGAGGTAACGAGCCTTAGGAGACGTATGTTTGGTCCACCTAGAGGTAACGAGCCTTAGGAGACCTGGATGACGGATGACTTAGAGGTAACGAGCCTTAAGTTCATCCGCTGGTATGTGCTGTCTACCTAGAGGTAACGAGCCTTAGGAGACATATGTTTGGTTCACCTAGAGGTAACGAGCCTTAGGGGACCTGTGTGACGGATGACTTAGAGGTAACGAGCCTTAAGTTCATCCGCTGGTATGCGATGTATGGATTTGACGGTTACGAGAAGGCGCAGATTCGGTTCATATTGACTATTGTTACGATGTTATGCTACGATGTTTTGATGATGTTAAGTTATTGCATGTTTTATGTACGCTTTTATTAAATGAAGTATGATGTTATGTTTTTGGCAAATATTTGATGTTAATGTTTTACGTTAAAACTAGAACTCACCAGCGTAGCTGACCTTTTTAGTATGCACATTCAGGTTAAGGAAGTTATGATGATGGACGGTGATGCTGGGCGGCTTGAGGAGTTACCCGGATGATATGAAGACTGGCATCCCGTTACGAGTTGTTTTTGTTATGTACATGTATTTGAAAATGTTACGCTTCCGCATGTTAAACGATGTAATGATATGTTTGAAATGAAATTTTTCGCTGCGTTATTTGATATTCTAGTTTGAGAACTGTTTGTGAATGAGTAAATCCAACAAGTGGGGCCTCCCGGGTTTGGGGCCTCACAACTTTCAAGCTACTCATTACAAGGTGAGTTTACATAGCCTCTTTTACACTATTTACATTTTTGGGGTGGAACATGAGTACAATTATACAATGTTTACAAACTACACAATACAATTCCACCCTATATTCATGTGTGCAATTTGAGCCTTATGCTTGACTACTAAGTGTGCAAACTACAATTTGTATACAATTTACATGTGCAATCATTAACTACACAAGCCAACGGTTAACAATGATAGATCTATTGATTCTGAAAAACCCACCCAGATAGGGTGATTGTTGCCGACAACACAATTTGGTTATTTGCATGCTAGTTACAAAGGTTTGATTGTACAACTTGGTTTCACAATAGTAACTCTCCATAATCGCCTTATTAACCATGATATGTATTGATTGTATACACACAACACAATGATACTATTTAGAGTCAAAACCTATTTATGCTGACCAACTTTTTAGTTGACCTTGTTTTTATCATGTTTTAGGTATGAACAATTGAGTTGATCCAGTTTGCTACACTTAAGTTGTAGACCTAGTTAATCAACAAAGAAACTTATTATGTATTTGAATTTTATGTATTTGGTTGGATTCTGTTTGGTTTGTTTTATGAAATGAAATGTGATGATTTAATATATTACAACATAGTCAACCATGTGCTCATGAACAGTCTCCATGTCCCGCCCCGACATTTTCGTCGCCGGTTGGGTGTGACAGATTGGTATCAGAGCTTTGGTTATAGGGAATTAGGTTATTAAACACTTTTGACCTAGACTATAACCTTAGGACACCCATATTATGTCATGCTCTATGCACATGACCTTAGTCACATTACTAAATGCTACATGATTACTACTTTGTGTGGATATTTTAACATGTTATTCTACGTGTTACATTGCATGATACAATACCTGATAGCCTATGTACTACACTACTTGATAACTCTTGTGCTTATAAGCATTGCTATCTACATGCTACCTATTTGATTTCATTAAGTGTTATCCTAAGTCTTATCACACACTTATTCACACCTAATCTTTTAGTCACCCTCATTCTTGCACACATGTCACCATCATCATTTGTGAACAAAAATTTAAACTCTTAGGCCTAAAGCCTATTAAGATTTTAAAATCCTGTCAAAGTTTTGAGTTCTTAAAATTAGTAAAGAATATGTGCAATCCGGAAGGGTGAATGCCTGTACTTTGGGTCTTCTGTCTAGGAAAGCATTTCATATAAATCTAAATCAACCGAAGGATCCGTATGCTTTCGTGAGAATTCCCGAAGTGAGTGTTCACCTATGGGCTAAAGCATGTCTTCTTGAAAGTATAAGAATTTGAATCACTTTGATTTGTCAAAGTATCCATTTTATTATATTATCAAATGAGTACAATCTAAACACCATCGTTTTGATTATTAAAATTTAGTACACGTACTTAAACCTTCTTTGTAACTGATCACTTTATTATCTGATTTAAACAACATCGTTATTTTGTTCAAACAAAGCATTTATCAAACCTTTAGATAGTATATGAAATATAAATTTTCTATAAACAATTTCACCTTGTAAGGAAACTTAATACAACTTGTTTTATAAAAGCATTATTTTTAATTAATAATTAATTATGACTTTTCTTGTTAAATTAATTATTTTTAAATATTCGCTTAATTATTAAATAATCTAGTCATTATTTCCTCTTAAAAATAGTATCCTTATAATAATTTTAAAAAAAATTAATAAAAAGGTTTTCGTTTAATTATCAATATAGTTAATTATTCAACTATTTTTCGTCATTTTATTATAACTACTTGTTTATTTACAAACAAAGAGCACAAATCAGTTATTCGTAAGCACACTGCTCTAAATATCTACACAACTTTCTCGTTATCTTACTCCCTTAGAAATGCATGATTATACTAGGCACTGCAATGAGATGAATCATTTCACGTAGGCATTAGTCATCTATATAAACCTCAACAAGATTTAAAAGTTAAAACCTAACTACCCGCATTACACATAAATGTCAAACAACACGCTTGTCTGCAACACTCATTCGATAGTGTACACTACTCATGAGATTCACTAACTTACATATGAATATTCACAATATTCATGATACTAGATTGATCATGTGATACATGAAACTTGGTTATTTACAAAATACATGACTGTTTACATTATACATGAAAACATATTTATTTACAAAATACACGATACTAAATTGTTTACAATATACATAAAAACTTATTATTTACAAAATACATGATTGTTTACATTATACATGAAAACTTATTTATTTATAAAATACACGATACTAAATTGTTTACATTACATATGAAAACTTATTTATTTACAAAATACATGATTGTTTACATTATACATAAAAACTTTTTTATTTACAAAATACACAATACTAAATTGTTTACATTATACATAAAAACTTATTTATTTATAAAATACATGATTGTTTACATTATACATGAAAACTTATTTATTTACAAAATACATGATTGTTTACATTATACATGAAAACTTATTTATTTACAAAATACACGATACTAAATTGTTTACATTATACATGAAAACTTATTTATTTACAAAATACATGATTGTTTACATTGTACATGAAAACTTATTTATTTACAAAATACACGATACTAAATTGTTTACATTATACATGAAAACTTATTTATTTACAAAATACATGATTGTTTACGTTATACATGAAAACTTATTTACGAAATACATGATACAAAAAATGGTCACATTATACATGAAACTTATTTGATACTAAATTGTTTCTATCATACATGAAACTTATTTGTTTACAAGATACGTGACACTAAATTACTCACATCAAACATGAAACTTATTTGTTACAATATACATGATACTAAATTGTTCACATTACATGAAACTTGAGTGCTTACATTATACACGGAACTAGATTGTTTACGTTGTTGCAGTTGATTAAGTACAATACACAATCAAAGCTACTCGAGGTTTGACATATTCTTGTTCAAACACGAGGAAGCGGCAAAACTTTAAAACTACTCGGGGTTTGACGT
The DNA here is from genome assembly GCA_023525975.1 of Smallanthus sonchifolius. Lineage (NCBI taxonomy): Eukaryota > Viridiplantae > Streptophyta > Magnoliopsida > Asterales > Asteraceae > Smallanthus > Smallanthus sonchifolius. The sequence continues at coordinate 60,029,768 of CM042034.1, forward strand.
ATTCTTATTCAAACACGAGGAAGCTATGTAACTCTAAGTTATGCCACATTATTACTCTTTAGCTTTTTGATTAACCTTACTATCTAGGAGGCACAGTTATTTATTAACAACTTATACGTGAAAACAATAGCCATGAATTAAGTAATTTTGTGTCCTCTCTTGACCCGCACACAACGGAAGGATCTATACGGACCATGCGACGATTCGAGTAATTACGGGTGCACACGTAATTGTAAAAATCAGCTCATGAAAAACACAGTGAATTCTGTCATGTGTTATGACATAAAACCTATCGTGATATATAATAACGAAACTAATGTGATATGATAAGGACATGGTGGATATGCCGCTGGTACTTCCTATATATAAGTGCTCATGTCATATCATCAGAAGTAGCATTGTTCGTGTCACGTTAAGTTTTATGTTTGTGAAATATCTTGTCGAGTAACGTATCTTGAAAATATTAGATTTCATCCTAAACAAGTGTTGACCATGAAATCCTCATCGTGTCCATCTCAAATGATACATCCCACCTTTAGAGTCTAAATTATGTTTCAACAACTTTCTCCTTAATCCTCTTAAACTAAATCCATTACTACCATCTATGCTTGACTTGATGACTTGATCTGACCTTAAGTATCAGACCGGAACATTGTCATCAGTTATACTCCTCAAACTGATAATCAAAACTCGTTGAGAACCCAAGCTCACCTCTTTCTAGATTCAGTAGACTCCACTAGTTCAATTTCGGGATGAAATTCCCTCAACATGGGGATACCGTAACATCCATTATTTTCAGACCACAAATTTTTGTCATTCATTTTATTATGTACAATAATGACATTCTATTTTAATCCCACACTTGTTCAATTCAGTGTGTCACATTAATTAATATTTCAATGTGTATCAATTCAGGGTTTCAATCTTACATATATCTTATCTTTTAACATAAATGTCAAATACAGTTTGGCTGGATGGTACTGAATGTCGTGAAACTAAGAATCATGGTGTGATTCAAGACTTATCGTGTAAGATCTTGTATTTTGAGTATGATTGAAAAATCCGCTCAAGGTGGATAGAAAACCCTAAGTGGATTTAGGGAGGAGGTGTATTGAAAATCAAATGGGAACTTTGACGATATAAAAGTCTCCCTTAAAATGGGGGTGTATCATGTTCTAAAACGTGGGAGGCCAAGTCCTCGTATTGTTGGACCACTCAGACTTCACTTTAGTTGGTTAAGGGGTATACCGTTTGGAGTTACACAGGGGATCATGTAGACTCCATGGTACATTCCCCGTGGTTCATCCACGGGAATAAGTGGTGAGAGAAGTGGATGTTGCTTCTCATAACTGTGTCGAAGTGGTCGATGAATTTTCATCTAGTCGAATCGATGGTTACCTTAGGTAGTTAAGTGAAATGCTTGTGGTATAAATGGATTAACCAAGTGTTGGTTCATCGGGATCTTTAGAAAATGGGGCGGAAACTACTTGGGAATCTGAGGATATATACTAGAGTGTTACCCTAGTCTATTGGTGGATCAGGTTTCGGGGACGAAACCCAGAATTAGGGGGAGTGATTTGTAACGAACCAACTTCCAGGTTTGTCCTATAATATATTATTTATATTCTAAGGGGGTAATTATGTAAAATAAAAGTTGGTGGGTGCATTTCTTTTAGTTAAAACTACCTAATTTGGGTTGGAGGAATTAAATTGCAAAGTGGAGGGACTGATTTGGTAAATATAAAAATCTAGTTATTTGATGTTGGAGGATGGCAACACACACACAAAAAGTGTGTGTGTGTGTGTGTATGTATCGTATTTTAGAGAGAAGAAAAAGGGGAGAAAAGGATTTTGCTTAAGAACTTAAATATGAGTTGTCTTGCACAATCCTTCATAATCATCAAATAAGTGTCATCTTCTCTTCTTAATCCTCCATAAATTCTTGTTCCTGATGGGTTTGGGTGGATGAACCACATATGGTCGAAATTGGGGATGATGGTGTGTAAATTGTTGGGTAAGATTGATAATCTAGCATTACTAAAGTTAGAGGAGTAATCAATTCATCCTAATTTCATCAATTGAGAGTTTTGAAAATTTGGGTTCTTGAGTACCCAATTTGGGGGTTTTTTCAATTTGAGTGTTTATAAGGTTGAATTTAGTGTTGTTGGAGCACATTTGTGTGGCAGACACTCTGGATATTATCTTATGCTTTTGTATCTTTACTTTCTGTATTTGTACGTGTATTTTGTACCTGTATGTATTTGTTTATCGAGTTGTAAACATGTATGTAGGTACTTGTACTTAGTTGACTTTTTCTAACTGTTGTGCGCACTTAGTAAGTGCGCAGGTGTTATAACATGCGTACTTAACAAGTACGCAAGAACAATTGTCTACGTACTTGTTAAGTACGCAGGAACAAAGTCCTTCGCACTTGCTAAGTACACAGGCATCAGGTCTAGTGTATATATAGCTGGTTGTGATAGAATTTATGTACACACTCATTATCCTCTGTAACCGGCTGTGATTATCAATAGACGAACTTTGAAGTATCTCTTTGTTTGTTGGAGCACGTTTGTGTGACAGACACTCTGGATATTGTCTTATGCTTTTGTATCTTTACTTTCTGTATTTGTACGTGTCTTTTGTACCTGTATGTATTTCTTTCTCGAGTTGTAAACATGTATGTAGGTGCTTGTACTTAGTTGACTTTTTCTAAGTGTTGTGCGCACTTAGTAAGTGCGCATGTGTTATAACCTGCGTACTTAACAAGTACGCAAAAACAATTGTCTGCTTACTTGTTAAGTACGCAGGAACAAAGTCTTGCGCACTTGCTAAGTACGCAGGCATCAGGTCTAGTATATATAGCTGGTTGTGACAGAAGTTATGTACGCCCTCATTATCCTCTATAACCAACTTTGACTATCAATAGACGAACTTTGAAGTATCTCTTTGTTTGTTGTCGGTTTACTTTATGTTGTCTGATACTCCAACTAGTCACTGGCATTCCGCACCCGGTCTGACTAGTCACACACTCGCATGTAACGATCCGAGACACCCGGGGGACCTACAAGTGTTGACAAGTGTTTACGGTGTTATATAAACACATTTTCCAGTGGAAAACTCAATTTATTTGGGGAATTATAAGTTGGGTGAAATTATGGAAATTGGATGAAATCCTTAACGGGTCAAATGGGTTGGATGTTGTTATTAGGGATTTGAAAGCTTGGTTAAAGTTGAATTAACCAAGTTATGTTAGAGTGTAAACCTTTGAGAAACTAGGTGGGTGTTATCCTAATTGGTGAGTTGGGTGGGATCACTAGATTTGCTAAACAATAGTTGTTCTTAAGGTTAAAGATCAATTGAGATCGTCTAAGGCAATGATGAAAGATTCAACATAAAAGGTAAGTGTCTTGCACTTACTTAGTATTTGATAAACTAATGCTGTTTCATAAGTATATAGTATGTTGAAAAAATACTTGCTTATGTATTGTTAATGTGGTATGTGGTTGAAATTGGCGTAGTTGACTATGTGGTTAATACTCATACTAAAATGTTGAGTGTGGTATATTGATGTAGTTGACTTATGTGAAAACTACTCAAACTAAATGTAGTAAATTGGTGTAACATAACTTATGAGGTAAAAGTCAAAGTAGTAACCTTATTATGGTTTTAATCTTGGTGTATTGAATCGTGTGGTAAAAGTCAAACTTGTATGCATAATGTGGTTGAAATTGTTGTAGTTGACTATGTGGTTAATAGTCATGCTAAAATGTTGAGTATGGTGGATTGATGTAGTTGACTTATGTGATAACTAGTCAAACTAAATATGATAAATTGGTGTAATTGACTTAGGTGGTGTATAGTCAAATTAAATGTGGTAAATTGGTGCAATTGACTTAGGTGACGTATAGTCAAACTAAATGTGGTAATTCGGAGTAATTGACTTATGTGGTATATAAGTCAAACCATTTTGGAATAATGGTGAAATTGGTGTAAATTGACTTATGTGATATATAAGTCAAACCATTATAGAATAATGGTGAAATTGGTGTAAATTGACTTATGTGGTATATAAGTTAAAACATTGTGGAATAATGGTAAAATTGGTGTAAATTGACTTATGTGATATATAAGTCAAACCATTGTGGAATAATGGTGAAATTGGTGTAAATAGACTTATGTGGTATATAAATCAAACCATTATGGAATAATGATGAATTGAAGTAAAATTGACTTAATGTGGTATAAAGTCAAACCATTATGGAATAACATGTGAAGTAGTGTTATTTGACTCCATATGGCAAAGGGTCAATCTAATATATGGTAATGGTGTAGTTTGACTTAATGTAGTAGGACTTGTATGGCGTCTTAAATACATGTCTAAAGTCATTTTGTGCACAAAAGTGCAAAAAGGCGGGTGATCTTGGAATTAAATGCTCCATGGGTGAAAGCGAGAGGTGGTTCTCGTGTTTAAAGCTAACAAATTAATATTAGTAGAAGTGGTAGGACTTGTATGGTGTCTTAAATACATGTCTATAGTTTTTTACTTGCATAAAGATGCAAACGGGTCGGTCGGTGGATTGGAAAAGGCTGAAAATTGGCAAATAAATTTGGATGATTTTGGACCGGAGTAATTTACGGCGAGCTGGAGTAGTTTACGCCGCCCCAGAGTATTTTACGCCCAAAGTAGCCTATTTACACTGACCCTATTTACGCCCAAAGTAGAAATTTGTCGTTTGGGGCAGGTTGTTGTAAGAGCTTGGAGGGCTCATTTGGGGATTGTATATCATTACTATTGATGAATTATGGGTGTTTTCTTGTAGGTAAAGCTCCTGTGTGGTCTCGGGTCTCACTACGCGTGGAATTAGATTTGCATACTAAAGCCGTGTGTTGTTTGCTACCCACTTCTCATGGTGAGGTTTTACAAACTTGTTGGTCGATAATTAACTTGTGGATTGTTAAAATAAGTTTAACTTCTTTTCTTTTTGGAATTTGGAGTCTTAAACTTATGTTTGTAAAACTTATTGTTATGGTCGTTGTTAATGTTGTAATTGGGACAGCTTCCGCGTCGTTTTAAAAAATTTAAATCGGTTTGAAATTTTTGGGTGTTACACCGAGGACCTATAGTTTGTCTCTAAAATTTTACATTTTCAATTATTATACACTCTATTAAAAATGGATGACAATGAACAGTAAAACCCAACCAATGGGGTGCTGCCACGTGAAAACTTTTATCTATGTATGTACGTGTGTGTATACATATGAAATTGATTGATAGCAAGAGTGAGCGTTAGCGCAGTTGGTTCGCGTGCCAACCCACACGTAGGTGTTCATCGGGTTTTCGGGTTATTCGGGTTTTTTGTAATAAGAATCCTACCCGTTTACCGACCCAAATAATATTCGAGTTAATCGGTTTCGAGTTATTCGGTTTCGGGTTTATTCGGGTCGAGTTAATCGGTATTCAGGTTTTTAAATCAAGTTGCAACGCATACTTTATTATTTAACTTAACATTATATTTATTAAATAATAAGCACAAAATGTCTGATAAAAACCTTCTCAATATGATTTTTCATTCAAACTCATGCACTAAACACATATTAATCAAAAAACCAAAGTGTATCAATCAATCGTAGAAACTACAAAAAAGACAAATCGTATCAACCAACAAACTCGTTAACAATGTTCACTCTTCAAATTCTCGCATTCATGTCTACTCGTACGTTTTCAATCATAAATAAAAAAAAAAGTGAAATAAAATAAGCATTAAAAATGGTTAGATGTATACTGAGCTAATATTGCTAATAAATATTAATAATAAAATACCTTTTTATTATTATTCGGGTTAATCGGGTTAACCCGATTAACCTTTTTTAACCCAATTACCAAACCAAATACTACCTTTGGGTTCGGGTTCCATCTTAAACGGGTTCGGGTTGTTCGGGTTCAGGTTAATTTGGGTCGGGTTCGGTATTCAGGTTTCTGGTAAAATGAACATCCCTAGGTGGCGCTGGTTCGAGCCTAAACCCCAATGCCACCCCCGCACGCACGACCAGTTCTTCCTTTTTCCTATATGCTTCATTTATTTATTTATTTATCTATCTGTTATATACATATACAAACGGAAGCGGATGTAGAACATAAATGTGCGCCGACCCAGGTGGTTCGCGCGCCACTTCCACATGCGCACACAAACGGCGCATGTTCGAGGACCCCTTGGTGGTTCTTCCCATTTGCAATTATTATTATATTTTTATTTTCTTATTATTTAACTAAAAATACAATTATAGTTTTTGAAATGTTAAATTAACTTAATTAATCACCTATTATTTTTATAAAAAAATTACAATTTTAGTCTTTAAATTAATTAAATCTTTATAGTTAATTTTAAGAATATTTTATTTTCTCTTATAACTTGTAAAATAAAAAAATTTACAAAACTTAATGCTTAATTTAAATAGTATTTACTAAATATTTATATGATTATAATAATAATAATTGTACCAAAATATAATCAATATTTAACACATTTTTATTGAATTTATGTTCTTCAAAATAACTTGGATAATACCCGACGTTTTACACGGACCACCCACCAGCACGAAAAGAAAATAAAATAAATCTCAATAAGATGTGGTTTTATGAGGTAACCAAAAAACGTGCATATCAAAGTCAAAGCAAAACTTTGATAGTAACGTGAATACGCGGTATGAAAGGGTATATATGTCATTTAAGCATATAAATTAAATAAACAGAAAAGGACAATACCGTCATTTTACCAGAACCCGTAAGATTGCTAGCTATAATACTACGAAAAGCATCTGTCGAGACAGTTGAAGCAAACTCGATTCGCCTTCCTCAGTCTCTAAAAATAAAATTCTTCTATTGGCGCCAGATTCCTATTCGTACGGTCAACGATTTCAATCCAGTTACTGTGTGTTTTAATTTTATGTGTTAGTGTGCGAGAGAGAAAGAATGGCATCTAGTTTCTGGACCCAGGCTGACGCTTTGTTCAGAAAGAATTTGACATTTCAGGTTTGCTTTTTTGTGTTTTCATGTGGTTGTAAATGCATACTTGATTTTAATTTTTAACCTTTTAATCGTTCGTTGGAATCAGAGAAGGAATTTCAGGACGAATCTGAGGCTCACATTATTCCCAATCGTTCTGTGCTTGTTACTTGTGTTGCTACAAGCAGTAATCAACAACGAACTAGATAAACCTTCCAATAAGTGTGGTTGCACCTGTATTGATCAAGACGGGGATGGTCGATGTGAGAGAGTGTGCGGAATTCAATACTCAGATTTGGACTAGGTGGCCACCTGTTCGATCCCTAATCCGCCTGAATGGCCTCCCCTATTGCAATTACCTGATCCACTGTTTCGTGCGGTGCGAACTGATTTTGTTTCATTTGGTGATTTGCCTGGTGACTCATGTAGAACTACAACTTCCTGTCCTACCACTGTATTAATGACTGGGAATAATCAATCTCTTGGAGAGAGTATGTCAATTTGATCCATTGCAATTTGTATATCTGGGATCGAAATAAGTTTATGATTGGTATTTGTTTGACAGGTTTGGCCCGAAATATGTTCCCAAGTTCATCCAGTTTTAACTCATCCAATGGCCTGGCTGGGGTTGTATTGGTTAGTTATTGTTCGTCATCGCAATTTCTGTAGTTAATGATTGTTTTTCTGATGTGATCTTTAAAATAATCAGGGGTCAGCTTCAAAGACTGAGATATCAAACTTTCTCGACCCGGCTTTCCTCTCTAGTCTTCCTTTATACTATGTTCAATCTCAGTGCGGAGCCAATTCCACATTCTCTATCTCGGTTCCAGTAGCATCGTTGGAATTGGATAAAGGTATGATTTCTTTAGATATCTGTAACTTCTGTTTGGTGATTTTGCAGTGAACATGATAAAGAATAATCAAAATGATTTTATGGTTCAGATTCTCATGGATGTGTAACCTTGTTATTGTTTTGTGATTTTATTGTAGAAATTAGATGTGTTCAAGGTCAGCATTTATGGCGCAACAGCTCCTCTGATATTAACAATGAGTTATTTGCGGGATATAGAAAGGGAAACCCTGAGGAGAAAATCAATGAGATATTAGCAGGTTGGACTGGCCAAACATAATTTGTTTGCATCAACTAAGTAAATGATTTAAGCTTTGATTATAGTTCTTCAATATTTAAGCTTATTTTTATCTTTTCTACAGGCTATGATTTCTTGAATTCGAATATCAATAATTATAATGTGACAGTATGGTACAACTCTACCTATAAGAATGATACAGGAAATGGTCCTACAGGAATCGTCCGGGTTCCTCGCTCAATAAATTTGGTACACATTCTAAACTTGTAGCATGCATATAATTCTTCTTGTAAACAAGAACTTTTCATGTTTTGGTCAAGATAATGGTTCTCATTTCAGGTATCAACATATTACTTATTTCTCATAATCCGATGCCATCAAAATGCGGATTTCTTTTGTTGTCTATCTGAAATAAGAGTTAACTGTTTTTTTTTTCTTTTTATTAAAAGTTATAATGCAAATTCTAACATTTTGAACATATGCATACAGGTGTCAAATGCTTTCCTAAAACTACTGGTTGGGCCTTCTACACAAATGGTGTTTGATTTTGTAAAAGAGATGCCCAAACCTGAAACTGAAATCAGGCTTGATTTCTCTTCTCTACTTGGACCATTGTTCTTTACATGGGTCATTTTGCAACTGTTCCCTGTTAGTAAAATATTAAAGATTCAAAATCACTTTGAATGATAGTGTTTTCTGTGAAGTAAATTTTAATTACCATACTTGTTTCAGATTGTACTAACAGCTCTGGTGTATGAGAAGCAACAAAACTTAAGGATCATGATGAAAATGCATGGGCTTGGGGATGGTCCTTATTGGATGATTTCTTATTCATACTTTCTTGCCATATCTTTGGTGTATATGTTCTGTTTTGTGGCATTTGGCTCAGCTGTAGGTACAAATTAGAAAAAATACTGAATTACACTGCCATCGTTTTTGATTTTATAAATTGTTTAACTAATGATATTCATATCATTGCAGGGTTGAAATTCTTCACATTGAATGACTACACCATCCAGTTTGTATTTTTTTTCATCTACATAAACTTACAAATTTCTATGGCGTTTCTAGTGGCTGCACTTTTTTCTAATGTGAAGACTGCTGCAGGTTCGTTGTCATATTTATTCATATCTTTTGGATTGATTTAATTTCTTGTAATAGTAATATTGATACATTTGGGTTATGACTTGGATGAATATGTTTATGGACAGTTGTGGGGTACATGACTGTCTTTGCAACTGGTCTCTTGGGTGGTTTCTTCTTTCAATTCTTCCTTCAAGATAAATCATTTTCAAGTAAGTAAAGATGCTAATGTAGCAGTCCTTATCAGATCATTTTGCACAAATGTTCGTGAAACATATATAGTGACAGTAGAATTTGAATTGTTTAGAGCTATATATGATATTTTATAGAGGTGGCAAGATTGATGGTTCAGGTAGGTTGGGTATGGGTCATAATGGGTCAGTTTTTAGTACCAGATGGTTCAGGTAGGTTGGGTAATGGGTCATTCTGTTTATATTCTACTGATAATTATGACATTGCTTATAATTACAAAAAACAATATTATTACAATAATATCAAATTTTTTGCACAAGATGATTCAGGACATTCAAGTTTGTATTCATTATAAATCGACTTTGAGTGACTTTCAACCGGTTTATCCCACTAGACCAATTCCAATTTAGATAAAAGAAATTAATTGACCTATTTGATTTAAAAGACGATCCAAATATAATATTTTTGGTTACTTGTTTGTTTGAATATTTGTACTTTTCTTTTTATGCAGGAGTTTGGATTGTTGTGATGGAGTTATATCCAGGGTTTTCTCTATATGGTGGATTATATGAATTTTCACAGTGTGCTTTTACTGGAAATTATATTGGGACTGATGGAATGCGTTGGGGAGATTTAAGTGATAGCAATAATGAGATGCGCCATGTGCTAATAATCATGGTTTTGGAATGGTTGATGGTTTTCTTTATTGCATATTATATTGATCAGGTTGTAACGTTGGGAAGTGGGGCCCGAAAAAGTCCACTTTTTTTCTTGGAGAAGTTCAAGAAGAAGCAATCAACATCGTTCTGGAAACCCAGTTTACAAAGGGAGGGTTCAAAAGTATATGTGCAACTGGAGAAACCTGATGTTGTCCAAGAGGCAAGTAATACATCTTTGTTCGTTTAGAGTTACTTTATATTGTATTTCAAGTAACAAAATGATAGGTGGTTACTTCAACCCATTTCGATCGGGATTGTGCTGCATTTCAAACGGATTGAAAGTCACCCAAAGTCTGTTATTAATGCATACATGATACAACCTCCAAAATCAGTATATCAGAGATTTAGATGTTTATTGTAATAATATAGTTGTTTTTGTAATTAACTCATTATCTATAAAAATGGACAAGTACTGTTTGCGGATCAACTCAACCGTGCTAGAAAATGACTTTTTTCAACCCGTTATGCATAGGATAGTGATTAATCTAGATTCATTGGATAGTTTCCATAGACAGAATAGGTGGATTTGTCATTTATTTCTTATGTAAGACACAGTAAGTTGTCAATAACCTATCTTAAAGTGATATCATGTATATATTTTCTATTAGTTGCAACCATGATGAAAACTATGTTTTTATTCTTCTCTTTTTAATGTAGTGCCAGTATATGTCTGCTGTACCTTATAAATTGAACTTCGTGTATATTACACCAGTTTGGTTACATATAATTATGGGTGTAGAAGGCAATTTTAAACTATTTTTTTCTAAAAATGGGTCAATTTGTGTCCTAGTTAATTTCTGTTAGATTATGTCACTTATTTGTTTACTTTGTTGACCAATGGGCCTTACGTTTAACTTAGAGGTGGTTCCCCCTTTATATATAAACAAGTCTGTATAATGTAAAGAAGATATGAAATACAATTGAATTATCTCTGATTACATGTCGGAGTCTACCCTCTTAGACCATGCGTTATTCCCATCTTTCACTTTCCATCATCTTTCGCCACCTCGGCGTCACATCGCCATCTTTCAATTCATCTTTAGCTGTATGTTATGGTCATTATTCACCCTTCTCCATCTTTCACTTTTCTTTTTTAACTTTTTAATACAAATAATATTACATAATAAAAATAATATTTTTTAAGAAAAAAATGTTACTAAACAAAAATAAAACATAAACTATGATTAATTAATAATAAATAAACATTACATAATAATAAAAAAAATGATTAAAACATTACATATATTCTTTTTGCAATTCGGACAAAGGTGCTGATGGGACGTTCGAACATTACTACCCTGCGTGCCTGACCCACCCATTTTGCCATCTCATTGTTTAACATACCTCCTGTCAATTTTTTATTTAATCTTCTTGATTATTGTTTTCTCTAATCTTTCATGTCCTATCAGAGAGAGAGAGTGGAGCAGTCACTACTTGGGCAAGAGACGAGCCATGCTATCGTCTGTGATAACCTGAAAAAGGTGTATCCAGGAAGGGATGGAAACCCTGAGAAATGTGCAGTTAGAGGGATGTCACTTGGATTATCTCAAGGAGAGTGCTTTGGTATGCTTGGTCCAAATGGTGCTGGCAAAACTTCCTTCATTAATATGGTCAGTTTAAAACCATCTTAATTCACAAGTTGTTTTTGTTTTATTTAAATTCTAAACAGATAGATGCATATTCTGTTATCCAGGGAGATACGTTACTTAATGCTAACCTTTTTGTCTTATTTGTTTGTGTAACAACTGAGTACATTTCTTAATGGTTTGTTATTAGTATATATGGTGTCAGGTTGGGTTGTCCCACACATTTTTATGCCCAGTGTTTATAAATAGTTAATGAGGTAACCAATATTACAAACTATGTAATTATAATGATGGGTTGAAATTACGACCTCAATGTTTCAATGTTGTTTTCTAGTGGAATGTGTTGTTTTTCGGGAAAATTGAAACTAACAAAAGAATGTTGATGTCGACAGATGATTGGGCTCGTTAAGCCAAGCTCTGGCACAGCATATGCTCAGGGTCTGGATATAAGAGCCGACATGGATCAGATTTATGCCAACATGGGTGTATGTCCTCAGCATGAGTAAGTATCAAGATTCCTTCGGAAGTTCTTAACCTTTACTAATTATGCTGGTTATTTTACATGTTAATGACCAATATTTGGTATATCTAGCTTGCTATGGGAAACCCTAACTGGTAGGGAGCATCTTCTTTTTTATGGAAGACTTAAGAACCTCAAAGGTTCCACCTTGACACAAGTAAGTTGGCACTCATTTTCTCACATTTCCTTGCTGAGGTACTTGCATTCAATTAAGTATCTAACAACACAGGTGGAAAGATGGTCGGTAACATGTCAAAATGTGTTTAGATTGAAACGGGTCGTTTTTAACTTCGGTTTTGGTTAGGTTGACACTCAAAACACTTTGTTGTCCATTTTTATTTTCTTTTATAGATACTTATTAATTATGATAACTAAAACAGTATTATGACAATAATATTCAAAATCTTTTAATAAAAACGATTTTGGAGGTTTTATACATTAAAAATAGACTTTGGCAACTTTCAACCTCTTCATCCCATTCCACTTGTAGCTAATTTTTTTTTATTTAACTCATTCCAGGATCTTTGTTGGTCTTTTTATTATCATCAAACTTATTCACTTCTAAATGCTTTTATTTTAGGAGGTCGAAGAATCTCTTAAAAGTGTGAATCTCTTCAATGGCGGGGTTGCTGATAAGCAAGCCTGGAAGTACAGTGGTGGCATGAAAAGGAGGCTTAGTGTTGCCATTTCATTGATTGGAGATCCCAAGGTATTGAGTGACTTTTTGACTATCCTCACACATGCCTTGCTAATATTGGTATCCAACAACTTAATTATCTAGGTTGTGAACATGGATGAGCCAAGTACCGGATTGGATCCAGCTTCAAGAAACAATCTATGGAATGTGATCAAACGGGCTAAACAAAATCGTGCAATTATTCTCACTAGTAATTCTCTAATCTATTTTCCTTCCATTTTACATGGTGGAGCACTATAGGTGACGGATATGGCCCATTTACCTATGAATGGATCGATTTGGGTTGTGTTTTGTCTCAAACGGGCAAAAAAAAATATTAGCTAAAAGGGGAACAGGTGAAGCGAGTTGAAAGTGTCCAAGTCTATTTATAAGGCATGCAACGTCCAAAATCGTTTTATTCAGTAACTTAGATTATTATTGTAATCACAAATAGCACATTTTTTATATAAAATAGACATAAAAGTGTTGGCGGGTCAACCCAACCTGAGCAACCACTATTATGACTTTCTTTTACCGGTAAGAAAAAAGAGAACAAAAACTACTCTTAGTTTCTTAATACGATCACTTTACATTTTGAAGCAAAGAGAGCATATTTTTTAAACTTGTTTTCTTGCAATGAGAAGACTATCCAGGCATTTTTCTTTCAAAATGAAGATTTTTAATCGGCTAATGTAATGTTTCAGCACATTCTATGGAGGAAGCAGAGCATTTATGTGATCGGTTAGGGATATTTGTGGATGGAAGCTTGCAATGTATTGGAAATCCTAAAGAGGTAATGTGCAAGTTCGACCTATTTATATGTAAAAGATTCAACTAAAATAAACAAGTCAAATTGGTCGTAAAGGTCGTATTTAAATGCGTAGAACATTGTACATCACTCTAAAAGAAAATGTTATTTTATTTGTGTTATAATACAACTTTTGTAATCTATCTTTTGTACATTACCTAAATATAAAATCCAAAAATGTATAAAAATATGTATTCGTGGGTCGGCCGATCTAACAAAAACCCATTTCGACTGGCATTTAAAATTTACCCATTTTGGTCTGACCCACGCATTTCACCACTGTTAAAGGTATGATTCTTTCTTTTATCATTGTATCTTACTATCTTTCTTTTTTCATTAATAAATGAGGATAGTTGAAGGGTAGATACGGAGGTTCATACGTGCTCACAATGACAACATCCTCAGATCATGAGGCGGATGTAGAAAACCTCGTAAAAGGTCTCTCACCGAACGCTAACAAAATATACCAAATATCGGGGACACAGAAGTTTGAGTTGCCAAAACAAGCCATCAGAATAGCAGACGTTTTTCGTGCAGTTGAAAACGCTAAAAACAGGTTCCAAGTTCAGGCATGGGGGCTTGCAGACACAACTTTAGAGGACGTTTTCATCAAAGTCGCTCGAGAGGCTCAACCATTCGATGTTCTCTCATGATAGCTTTATTTGTTGGTAGCAAGCTATAAGAGAGGGTATGCATTTTGAATTTTGTGTAGATTTGAATCATTAATTCATTTAACAAATTAAGCACATATGGTGTCGTATAGTATTTTATCTCATAAACATACAAGTTTTTGGTTTAGTGATTGTTTATATATAATATGAAGTATGTAATTTTTGTTTTTGTTACGTTAAATAATTATTCGTGTTCGTTGTAAAGGAGTTAGTTGGGAGATGTTTTTTGTATTTGCATTGCTTATTTATTCATGTAGGTATGATGAATGGATATGCTTGGTATTTTGAATTCCTTCCTATTCTCCCAGTTTCTCTCATTCTCTGATTCTAATGTATCAAAGGTATCAAAGTATTTTCAGGCGATCTTTATCGGTTTCACGCAACCACTATTATGAACACACCGGTAACCATGACATTGATAAGGCGGTTAAAGGTCACGACAAAGCCATTGTTGATCTCCAAGCTACTCTCGCCACCATGATGAAGTAACAGGAACAATCAATGAAACGGCAGAAATAGATAATGATGCATTGGGATTGGATCTAACCAGAATTAAGCAGAAACAAGTTTCTGCTGCGTTAGAACCGGCTCGTCGAAATAAAGCCTAGAGCTAAACATTAAAGCTAAACCCAAAACCTAACCACCCCACCCCCACCGCCCCCCAAAAAAACCTAAATCCTCCAACCCACACCCCCAAAAACCTAAACCTACCGACCCCACCCCCTAACGCCGTTGCAATGAGCTCAATCGGAATTCGTTTGACCCAGTTTCGGTTTTCTTATCGAAAATTCACTTCTTATTCGAACCTCCTCATATATATATATTAGGGTTTAGCTTTAGGGTTTAGTTTTAAGGTTTAAGGTTTAGAGATTTGTGTTTAGAGTTCGACGAATCGGTTCCAACGCCGCTGGAATGAGCTCTCTCTCTCTCTCAAAAATAATTTCGTCACAAGAGTTTCTTTTTCTTTTATGTTTCTTGTCTTATAGCTTAGTACTCTCTTTTCTTTGCCTATTTAAGGCAAGCTCTTTCATTTGTAAAGATACATCGAAAATAATCAATAGAATCATTCTCAGTTATGAGTAACTAAACGCTCCATTTTCTGATTTCTCTTGTAAACCCTTATTTTCCTAAGAGTCTTTTCTTTCTCTTCATACTATATCCCAAAAAAAAGTCATTCCGCTGCAAATATTCTCATCATTCACTGCAAATATACTGTAAGTTTTTATGTTTTATTGCAAGTGTCAAAAATCTCTGATGCCCCAACCTATTTTGGTATCAGAGCAAAGACTTTCCTAAAATATAAAAGACTAAGACAGGTCCATGTCAGGCAGCTTAGTATATGCTTAAGTCATATTTATATGGAAACCCGCTTAGGTGAAGATTATGGAAAAAAATTTGCTTTGATCTACTAATCTAGATAAGTTATCCAAGATTTATATGTTTCATATTTGTTTATTTTACTTTTGTTATGATAAAATTGGAATATAGAAAAATATTATAAGAAAAAACTCAAGAGATAATGTGCTTACTAAGGGAAATCAGATTCTTTTAAAATAATTATTGAATCATCAAAAGTGTTCAAAAAACTAGAATTCTTAAACCTAGAATTTGCAGAGCGAAGCGAAGTAAAAAACGTAAGTAATAATTACTACAATCATATTTGCAGATTTAAAGAACCTCACACACATAGTCTCCATACAGATAATACGCATCTAAATAGTATTACAGATCTTATCATAAATTTAGGATTCAGTCTACAAAAAGAATCTATAAATAGTAAACACTTATTAGAAAGAATTATACAATCAATAGCCAAGGAAACAGACGAAATTAAAAAACTTACAGAAAATTTAGAATACATAAAAGAACAAAAGAATTATACACCCCGCCAAGGCGGAAACGCGAGGCGCGACGTTCATGGTTTCCAAAGCATATGATTACGGCAAACACATACATGATAAATGGATACATAAACAAATTTAAAGTTTTACATTACAAAAATGTAATCAGAGTTTACAAAAAGTTAAGATTTCACAAATATGACTCAATTTAATGAGTTATACAGGGAAATCCTCCTTGAGTAGTATCCATCGTGCATGCATGTAATCTACATTGCTAACCTTGAAATCACGTTCAGTTACCTGAAAAACATACTTAAAAAACACTAGGTTGGTGAGTTCACAGGTTTAATCAAATAGTTCTTTGTAAACTTCGATTGTTCATAAATAGTTCAGTTGTATGTGATAAACAGAATAAGAATTGTTGACCCATTTGTAAACTAGCTAGGAATACAAATAATATGTTCATACATGAGGCGTAACCAAACCATGACAATTGTACATGCCCCTAATTTCGTTATCCGGTTCTATGCGGCCATAAATCCTCCAGATTGTGGTTAGCGCGACTAACCATGACCGGGAGACGTCACTCTCCATAGTACTATTCATAGGACCCTAGGCTACAGTTAATGGTTACTACGTTGTTCCAGGGGACTTTAGCGGCCTCAAATCGTTGTTCTCATCTCATGTAAACATAAAAGTCGTGTCTTATTCTCTTGTTATCCCATAAAATAGTTGTAAGTATGTTTCTCCCCCAAATATTGAAAACAGTAAAAAGGGGCCGTAAAACTCACCTTGAGTTTGTGTATACTTGTATGATACTTGTTGTAGTCAAACTTGACTATTCGTACCCTAAATACCAGAGGGTAAATTGTGTTAAGACCGATCGTCTTATATTTGCAAATTGTTCACCGACTTTGTAAATCTAGTTGCTTTTGTTTAAAATATCTTCTTAAATTTTCAACACTTGTTTTGTTATAAAAATAGATCTTAGTTACTGCCCAAAAGGGGACTGACACAGGTATCGAAACTACCTAGTTTCGATTGGGCAATTGAGTATCGAAACTTCCTAGTTTCGATTGAGTAGATGGTTATCGAAACTACCTAGTTTCGCTCGAGTAGTTGGGTATCGAAACTACCTAGTTTCGATTGAGTATTTGAGTGTCGAAACAACCTAGTTTCGATTAAGTAGTTGTTATCGAAACAACCTAGTTTCGATTGAGTAAAAGGTATCGAAACTACCTAGTTTCGATTGATCAACAGGTATCGAAACTCCTAGTTTCGATTGAGTTAACTGGTATCGAAACTCCTAGTTTCGATTACTGGACTTCTGTTTGACAGAATTAGTCCTGCATATTTATCTTTTAAAACTTGAATTTGACACACTTTTCTTGTTATCTTACTTGCGATTTGAACATTTTGTATGCTTAGATACGGTTTTAAAGAAAATAAAGTGGATAGTATTGAGTTTTTACCTTAAAACCGAGATGAAGATGATGAAAGAAAACAGAGAATGATCTTAGTTCTTCTGTAAAATTTCCTTTAGAAACACTTGAAATCTTCTTAAAACACCGAATGATGGTAAGTTTTTCCTTAAATCTTGGCTTCGATTTTGAAGAGAAATGAAGAAGTTTGCTGTATGAAAATGAAGGATGAAAGGGATTCGTGAGAGTTTTGATTGAAGGGAGTATGGTTTTGTCTGAGTTTTCTCAGTTAAGGTATGGAACGAGTGAAAAGAGTATGGTTTTCTCTGGCTTCGGCCGAGAAAGTCAAAAATGATTTGAGTGTTAATTATTAGATTTAAGTATTAGTTTATTATTATTTAGAGTTTCAAATGGTAATTAAATTCGGTTTATACTGGTATGTGCACCGGTAACTCCCAGAATTACCAAAAATTTAAAATGAGACCATGCACGGTCTTTGTTAGACCTTAATGTTCTTGTTTATGAAATTAAGTAAATCACAAAAATAATTATAATGTAATCTTGTTTAATACATGTACGGATATTGACCTGCAATGTCGGGTGTCACATTCTCCCCATGTTAACAGAATTTCGTCCCGAAATTCAATTTGTGTCATCTTGAACTGGTGTATCCTTAAACAAGGATGGGTATTTTGTTTTCATTTGGTCCTCTCGTTCCCATGTATACTCAGGACCACGTTTTGAGTTCCAACGTACTTTAACCAGTTTGATTCGACTACGTCTCAGTCTTTGAACCTTCCAATCCGAAATCTCAATCGGTTCCTCGATGAAATGAAGTTTATCATCAATATGAATTTCATCTGGCAGTATGATCAATGTCTCGTCTGCCAAGCACTTCTTGAGATTTGATACATGAAACGTATCATGTACATTGCTTAGTTCTTGTGGTAACTTGAGCTTGTAAGCTACAGGGCCAACTCTAACCAGTATTTCAAAAGGTCCAACGTATCTAGGGTTGAGCTTACCACGGTTACCAAACCTTGCAACACCTTTCCATGGTGAGACTTTTAACATTACTCAGTCACCAATTTGAAATTCTAATGGTTTCCGTCTGTTATCAGCATAGCTCTTCTGTCTATCTCGGGCCGCTTTCAGACGGTCCTTTATTTTGAAGATCTTATCAGTGGTTTCCTGGACAATCTCAGGGCCTGTCAAATGTTTTTCACCAACTTCCGCCCAACATAGCGGTGAGCGGCATTTACGACCATATAAAGCTTCAAACGGAGCTGCCTTAATGCTCGTGTGGTAGCTGTTATTATAGGAAAACTCTGCTAATGGTAAATGTGTATCCCAATTTCCTCCGAAATCAATTACACACGCACGGAGCATATCCTCTAAAGTTTGAATGGTCCTTTCGCTTTGACCATCTGTTTGTGGATGGTAGGCTGTGCTCATGTCTAGGCGTGTGCCCATGGCTTCTTGTAACGATTTCCAGATTCTAGACATGAATCTGTTGTCTCTATCAGAGATAATAGAAATTGGCACTCCATGCCTAGCCATAATTTCCTTGATATAAAGCTTGGCAAGTTTTTCGGTTTTATCTGTCTCTTTGATAGGTAGAAAATGAGCTGATTTTGTCAAACGGTCGATAATTACCCATATGGTATCATAACCACTGGACGTCTTGGGTAATTTCGTGATAAAATCCATAGAAATTTGTTCCCATTTCCATTGGGGAATTTCAGGTTGTTGTAACAAACCAGACGGTTTCTGATGTTCGGCTTTTACTTTTGAACATGTTAAGCACTTACTGACATATGTGGCAATATCTCCTTTCATATTGGGCCACCAATACAATTCTTTTAAATCCTTATACATCTTATCTGAACCTGGGTGAATGGAGTACCTGGACTTGTGGGCTTCGTCCATAACTAATTCCCGTAAGTTACCAAAACGTGTCACCCAAATTCTATTCATGAAGTATAAAGTGTCATCTGACTTAGACTCCGATTGCTTTATCATTCCTCGATTGCCTCTTGTTGTGCCATCCGAATTTGAGTCGTGAGGCTCGTATGAATTGTCAATTCTAGGGCACGAACACGGAGTGTTTTAATCCGTTCTTTGCGGCTTAAGGCGTCTGCTACGACATTGGCTTTCCCGGGATGGTACTTGATATCACAATCATAGTCGTTTAGTAATTCTACCCAACGACGTTGTCTCATGTTAAGTTCTTTTTTATCAAAGATATGCTGGAGACTCTTGTGATCAGTAAAGATAGTGCATCTTGTACCGTAAAGATAATGTCTCCAAATCTTGAGTGCAAACACAACTGCACCCAACTCCAAGTCATGGGTCGTATAATTCTTTTCGTGCACTTTTAGTTGTCGTGAGGCATATGCGATGACTTTGTCTCTTTGCATTAACACACAACCAAGTCCTTGGTGTGATGCATCGCAGTATACGACAAAGTTGTCGATTCCCTCAGGAAGGGATAAGATTGGTGCACTACACAGCTTCTGTTTCAGTAATTGGAAAGCTGACTCCTGCTTGTCACTCCAATCATACTTCTTTTCTTTCTGGGTTAATGTGGTTAAAGGCAGGGCTATTTTTGAAAAATTCTCAATGAATCGTCTGTAGTATCCGCCCAAACCCAAAAATTGACGTACTTCTGTCGGAGTCTTTGGTGCTTCCCAGTTTTTGATCGCTTCATTTTTTGATGGATCAACGTGAATTCCTTCCTTGTTGATGACATGTCCAAGAAAATGCACTTCTCGGATCCAAAACTCACACTTAGAGAATTTAGCGTAAAGATTCTCGTTGCTAAGTAGTTCCAAGATTAATTTCAGATGATGTTCATGATCCTCCTTGGTTCGTGAATATATCAATATGTCATCGATAAACACAATCACGAATTTATCCAAGTATGGCTTGCACACGCGGTTCATGAGATCCATGAAAACAGCTGGTGCGTTTGTCAAACCAAATGGCATAACTAGGAACTCGTAGTGACCGTAACGAGTCCTAAATGCCGTCTTTGGTACATCTTCTTCTTGGATTCTTAGTTGATGATACCCTGACCGTAGATCAATTTTTGAATAGAAGCTAGAACCTTGTAGTTGATCGAACAAATCATCTATTCGAGGAAGTGGGTATAGGTTTTTGATTGTAAGCTTGTTTAATTCTCGGTAATCAATACACATCCTAAAGGTTCCATCCTTTTTCTTTACAAATAGGACCGGAGCTCCCCAAGGTGAGAAACTCGGTCTTATGAAACCTTTATCAAGCAACTCTTGAAGTTGATTTGATAATTCCTGCATTTCAGAAGGTGCTAATCGATACGGTGATCGCGCAACCGGGGCGGCTCCTGGTACCAAATCGATTCGAAATTCGACTTGCCTCGGTGGTGGTAAACCAGGTAAGTCTTCAGGAAAAACTTCAGGATAATCCTTAACGATTGGTATATCCTCAAGTCGACGTTCCTTGGGTTTCTTCTCGACGACGTGAGCCAGGAATACGCAATAGCCTTTACGTAGATACTTACGAGTTTTCATGCAGTTTATCATCCTTAATGTTACTCCACTCTTCTCACCTTGAATCGAAAGTACTTCTCCGTTCGGGAGTGGGATTTGGACAATCTTCTCAAAACAAACAATTTCGGCGTGATTCTTTGACAACCAATCCATGCCAATAATAACGTCAAAGCTTCCTAAATCAATAGGTAACAGATCTATACTAAATGTGTGGTTTTTAAGACATAAGGTACAACCTTGAATGACCTCTCCGTTATTAATTAATTTTCCGTTCGCTAATTCAATTGTATACTTTTGTTCTAGTTTGTTGGCCTTAATACCGAGTAGAGACTTAAAGTCATTTGACACAAAACTCATATCAGCACCCGTATCGAAAAGTATAGAGGCATAGTGATTATTTATCGGGAACGTACCAGTGACAATGTTCGGATCTTGTCGTGCGTCACCAGCCCCCAGCACAAATGCTCTTCCACGGGCCTGATTGTCGTTTCGGTTCTTCAACTTTGGACAGTCTTTTCTGATGTGCTTTGGATCTCCACACTCAAAGCATCCCTGATTCATCCTTCCTGTTCCTGGTTTGACCTGTCCTGCTACTTGATTAGTCTTATTAGGATTTGCATTGCTCCAACAGTTATGGGTCATATGCCCATACTGTTTACATTTTCCACATTGGATACACCTTTCACTGTGATGATATCCACACTTGTCACACTTTGGTCGTGTTCTAAGATATCCACTTTGTCCTTCAAGGTTGGCAGCATAGGCCTTCATAGATTCAGGTCTCTTGTAAGCCTGATTCTTGTTTTGATTACTTGGTTTTCCAAACCATTTCCTCTTTTCTCCAGATTTTCCTTCTTCGGCCTCCTTCTTCTCAAACAAACCATCACGCACAACATTATCCCTCAGCTTGAAAGCTAGAGATATGGCGCTCTTGGCATCCATAGGGTTCGATGAAGTCACCAGACTTCGGATTTGAGGTGCGAGACCCCACAAGTATCTTTCAACCTTCTTGTATTCTGGGGTGACCATGTGTGGAACCAAGATTGCTAACTCATTGAATCGGTCAGTGTAGCCAGCAACATCATCTCCTGTCATTTGTAAATTCCACAATTCAGATTCGATCTTTTGCAACTCATTTCGAGGACAGTATTCCTCGATCATCATGGCTTTTAGGTCTTCCCATGACAACTCGTATGCTGTCTGCCTTCCTAAAGTCTTTACTTGTGAATTCCACCATGTTAAAGTTTTATCAGTGAGTGAGCATGTAGAATACTTCACCATGCAGTCAGCGGTGCATTCACTAATAACAATCACCGATTCCATCTTCTCTATCCATCTCATTAGTCCAACTGCACCCTCGGTGCCATTGAAGTTACGGGGTTTGCAAGATAAAAAGGTCTTGTAGGAGCACTTCCTATTTGGAGCATCTGTAGAATTACAAGTCATAACGTCATTAATTCGGATCATGACTAGGTGTTACGGCTTATTTATTCTATTACCTCCGGAACCTCTGGAACCTCCAGCTGTACCGCTACCTCCCGCACCTCCTCCGCCGGTACCACTGTCGTTTCCTCCTCCACTATTTCGGTTTGCCTCATACTGTTGCATAGCAGCAGCTACTCGTTGTGCTATGAGTTGTTCCACATTTGGAGAAATTGTCTCGTTGTTGTCACCAGTAGTGTTACGGGTTGTCCTACGCTTAGGTTCCATGACGTTCTTTCTAACATATCAATTAAAAAGAAACAACATTATATGACAATAATGATAGCGCATGACATAAGGATACAACAACATCAAACGTAAACAACCATCATTACAATATAAACCATCACATACATAGTTAAAACATATATAGTACATTGTTCCCAAAAGATAAGGATACAAAAAGGATGGGTTCACATGACCTCATCAGTACTAAAGTTTTAAACTACTTAATGTACTACGGCACAACCCGCCCGTAATAGGTTTAAAAGAAGAAGTGAGAGTACAATCCAATCATCATAGCAAGTCCTGCCATGACAAAGCTAGCTCTCGCCACAACTTCTGCTGCCAAAGTCCTTTCTTCCAGCGCCTCCACCATGTCTCGGACTGTGACAGTGAACTGCCAGTCCATGTCAGCTCTCAACTCGAGGTAGTTAGTGGCACCCTGTATGTCTCGAGTGCTGTCTTCCAGAGTCTGTACTCGAGATCCGAGTCCTTGACGTAAGCGCATGGCTGCATCCCCATGTGCTCGAATATCATCTAGGAGATCATCAGGACGCTCTTCGTGCGTACGAACTCGAGCTACCAAGGTAGGCACTGTGAGCTCCATGGCTTCCCCAGTGTGAGGTAGGGGTGTTGGAGAATTGGAAGACTCTCCGAGCTCAAAGGTAGATGGGATGCTCTCCATCTCCCTCCATCGTGCCAGGGTACTGGGCATCCAACGGATAGTTCCCACAGTAGGGTGGTAACAGGGTCGTTTCCTAGATGGTTCCTCACCGGTCTCCAAGTCTTCCGGGTCACGGGCTGCTAGAGTCCTTTTGCGTGGAAGTCGAAACTTCTTCCTAGCACTTTGCACCTTAACTGGTCCTCCGCTTTTCTTTCGGTAGACGATAGGCGGTTCTCCCAAGGCGACATTAGGTGGTGTGGAGCTACGGTTTCGTACTCGATTTTTGGGACCTGAGGCGGAAAGTTCCTCGTTTGATTCAGTGTCAGAGACGGGATCAGAATGTGAATGTGACGACATGCTTGTGACTACAATATCCATATGACAAAATGACTGGTTATACAATGCTTACGCAATGAAAACGTTTTAGTGAGTCATTTAGATTATAGACTAGGTTCCAATTTAGATTCCTAGTTCACTATAATCAATGGCTCTGATACCAATCTGTCACACCCCGCCAAGGCGGAAACGCGAGGCGCGACGTTCATGGTTTCCAAAGCATATGATTACCGCAAACACATACATGATAAATGGATACATAAACAAATTTAAAGTTTTACATTACAAAAATGTAATCAGAGTTTACAAAAAGTTAAGATTTCACAAATATGACTCAATTTAATGAGTTATACAGGGAAATCCTCCTTGAGTAGTATCCATCGTGCATGCATGTAATCTACATTGCTAACCTTGAAATCACGTTCAGTTACCTGAAAAACATACTTAAAATCGTCAACACTAGGTTGGTGAGTTCACAGGTTTAATCAAATAGTTCTTTGTAAACTTCGATTGTTCATAAATAGTTCAGTTGTATGTGATAAACAGAATAAGAATTGTTGACCCATTTGTAAACTAGCTAGGAATACAAATAATATGTTCATACATGAGGCGTAACCAAACCATGACAATTGTACATGCCCCTAATTTCGTTATCCGGTTCTATGCGGCCATAAATCCTCCAGATTGTGGTTAGCGCGACTAACCATGACCGGGAGACGTCACTCTCCATAGTACTATTCATAGGACCCTAGGCTACAGTTAATGGTTACTACGTTGTTCCAGGGGACTTTAGCGGCCTCAAATCGTTGTTCTCATCTCATGTAAACATAAAAGTCGTGTCTTATTCTCTTGTTATCCCATAAAATAGTTGTAAGTATGTTTCTCCCCCAAATATTGAAAACAGTAAAAAGGGGCCGTAAAACTCACCTTGAGTTTGTGTATACTTGTATGATACTTGTTGTAGTCAAACTTGACTATTCGTACCCTAAATACCAGAGGGTAAATTGTGTTAAGACCGATCGTCTTATATTTGCAAATTGTTCACCGACTTTGTAAATCTAGTTGCTTTTGTTTAAAATATCTTCTTAAATTTTCAACACTTGTTTTGTTATAAAAATAGATCTTAGTTACTGCCCAAAAGGGGACTGACACAGGTATCGAAACTACCTAGTTTCGATTGGGCAATTGAGTATCGAAACTTCCTAGTTTCGATTGAGTAGATGGTTATCGAAACTACCTAGTTTCGCTCGAGTAGTTGGGTATCGAAACTACCTAGTTTCGATTGAGTATTTGAGTGTCGAAACAACCTAGTTTCGATTAAGTAGTTGTTATCGAAACAACCTAGTTTCGATTGAGTAAAAGGTATCGAAACTACCTAGTTTCGATTGATCAACAGGTATCGAAACTCCTAGTTTCGATTGAGTTAACTGGTATCGAAACTCCTAGTTTCGATTACTGGACTTCTGTTTGACAGAATTAGTCCTGCATATTTATCTTTTAAAACTTGAATTTGACACACTTTTCTTGTTATCTTACTTGCGATTTGAACATTTTGTATGCTTAGATACGGTTTTAAAGAAAATAAAGTGGATAGTATTGAGTTTTTACCTTAAAACCGAGATGAAGATGATGAAAGAAAACAGAGAATGATCTTAGTTCTTCTGTAAAATTTCCTTTAGAAACACTTGAAATCTTCTTAAAACACCGAATGATGGTAAGTTTTTCCTTAAATCTTGGCTTCGATTTTGAAGAGAAATGAAGAAGTTTGCCGTATGAAAATGAGGGATGAAAGGGATTCGTGAGAGTTTTGATTGAAGGGAGTATGGTTTTTTCTGAGTTTTCTCAGTTAAGGTATGGAACGAGTGAAAAGAGTATGGTTTTCTCTGGCTTCGGCCGAGAAAGTCAAAAATGATTTGAGTGTTAATTATTAGATTTAAGTATTAGTTATTATTATTTAGAGTTTCAAATGGTAATTAAATTCGGTTTATACCGGTATGTGCACCGGTAACTCCCAGAATTACCAAAAATTTAAAATGAGACCATGTAAGGTCTTTGTTAGACGTTAATGTTCTTGTTTGTGAAATTAAGTAAATCACAAAAATAATTATAATGTAATCTTGTTTAATACATGTACGGATATTGACCTGAAATGTCGGGTGTCACAATAACCTTGCAAAGGATCAACTCGACACTACTGGCCAAAGGAAAGACACTAAACAATTTATAATCCAGAATCAGAAGACTCCCATTTTGCCATCTGGCTTTCACTGGGAAAATTATCATCTTCTTGCTGAATGATATTATGTACAGATATGGACACACAAAAATTGGAACATGTTTCTTCCTTTCATAGGAGAAGGAGAAGTTCTTGAACTACAACATATTATTAATTCATAAGATTTTTGTGACGAATTCTTGACTCTGATACTGGCACACCACCTTCCATACCAGACACTCACAGAGATTTCTAGAAGATTGATAAAAACGTATGCAATGACGTCTCTACCTACAAAGTCTATACAAATTATTTGTCCGACACTTCTCTGTGGATAAAAGAAAAGTCTTTGGTTGTTTAGTTTCTTTAATTCGTAGCCGTTTCTTTTTCTTTTATGTTTCTTGTCTTATAACTTAGTACTCTCTTTTCTTTGCCAATTTAAGGCAAGCTCTTTCATTTGTAAAGACACACCGGAAATAATCAATAGAATCATTCTCAGTTATGAGTAACTAAACGCTCCCTTTCTGATTTCTCTTGTAAACCCTTATTCTCCTAAGAGTCTTTTCTTGCTCTTCATACTATATCCCAAATATTAAAAAAAAGAGTCATTCCGCTGCAAATATTCTCTCTCTCTCTCTCTCTCTCTCTATCTATCTATCTATATATATATATATATATATATATATATATATATATTGTTAGAAGCGGCTCGTCAAATTCGATCTAAAGCCAAAAGCTAAACGCTAAAAGCTAAACCACACCCCCAAAAACCTAAAACCCCACCCCCCAAAATCCTAACCCCCACCCACCCACCCTCAAAAAACCTAAACCCCCCACCCCACCCCCAAAAACCTAAACGCAGAGTCGGTTCCAACGCCGCCAAAATTAGTTCATTCGGAGCTCGTTTGGGTCATTTTCTCGAGTTTTTTCATGATCTTTCCCCCATATATATATATATATATATATATATATATTATTGGTGGATAAGTATTTAAAGAAATATTTAGCGATTAATTCGGTAATTAATTATTTAGAGAAATAATTAAGGACGAAAGATTTAAACGTTACCCGGTTAAGATTTACTTATTAAACGTAACTAGTAAAGCGCAAGGATTAGAGATAATTAACAGTTAATTCTAAAAGGGCGGTTTCTAAGTTATGCGTCTATAAATATATCCTTAACCTCAAACCCTAATCAAGTTCTTTGCCTCCATACAAACCAGCGCAAAGAAGCAGCCAACCCCCCCCCCCCCTCGTGCGACGTCCACCGCCAAGAGCCACCATTACCGTGGGCCGCTGCCGGCACCACCTTTTGTTGTCGTTGCTAACACGTGCACTGTTTGGAGTCGTGAACCGGGCTCGTTTGGAACCGGTTTTTGCGCAAGATCACGTGAGATGGGAAATGTGAACTGCGGGTTTCGTGAACGAGTCACTAGTGCGACATTCGTTGTTCCAAAGTGTAGAACTTACAGGAATCATCAAAGGTATAAACTTTAACCCACTATGGTTGTTTTATTTGTTGTTTGTACACATGTAATCAGATCACTTACGGGATTCCGGTTTAGTACCGTTAACATGTACAAACGCTTCCGCTAATGCAAATATGATTTGATAATTAATATGATTAGTTAAACATGTTTTAAAAGTTAATACCGGCACATGGATTCTCAACAAAACGATCAAAACTTCGAGCAAAAGCTCTCAATCAACCATGAACGACAAGGGAGCGATCTTTGATGAAACCAAAACTCTCTCTATAACTCTCTCTCACTCTCTCTCTAGAATTGTGTGGAAGATGTTGGAAATGAGTAGGGAGAGGGGTGGCAGTTAGGGTTAAGGCTCCACCCTTTCTTTCGTGTGTTACCAGTATGGTCCCTGGTCTTTTTTTAATGACTTTATTTCAACAAAAACACAATTTAAGTGGTCGGGATTTCAATGCGTTACAGGTATAGAGCTTGACTTACAATAAACAACACATCAACAAACAAAAGAAATTGATGCAATCTTTTGTCCAACAAAGGGCTTGACAAAATAAAACCTGATTGCAAAAAAAAATGTTCTATTTGTTTGTAAAAGTGGCTCTTATACCACTGTTGGGATTCGTACACAAGTTTTAACACTTTTATAAAACAAAAATATCGGAAACATGTGTACGAAATGGACTAAACCAGATATTTAATCCCCCCCACCGGGAGTCCATTTACAAAACCTAAATAGAACAAAGAAACCAACAATAGGGTGTTTACTGAAAACATACCTTTCACATAAACAGTTAACCAAGTTGGAAACACCATGAGATCAATACATCCGGTTGCTAGATATAACACGAAAACACTAATGAACCCGAATATTTCGGTTCTTAACGATCACGACTCACCTGGAAACCCGGCTTCGGCTAGTGGGGGACAGCGAAGGTGGCGACGGCGCGACGACCGGCGGTGGTGGCAAGGTGACCTGTGGCGGCTATTGTTGGTCGGACCAGGAGGGTGGTGACAACGACTGGGGGGGGTGGGGGTGGGGGTGGGTGTGATTAGGGTTTTTGCAATTAAATCTCTAGATTGCAAATCATATAGAGATCAATTTTTCTAATAAGATACATCTCTGTTTATAGTTTTTTAAACTTAGGGAAGAAATTGAATTTTTAAATTTAAATCTAATTTTAAATTTCAAATTAAATAAATATATTATTTAATTCATGATTATCTATTATCTATTAGTTTAAACTAGCGGGCTTAACCCACGCGTTGCGACGGGGAGTCCTATACGATACTAAATACCTAAATGAGTGTTCAAGAAACCCAATACATAACGCAAAACACAATTAAACGTAAAACAGTTAAAAAAATATGAAGTCAAGTGGGAAAAAAAGGCTTAAAAATAAGTCACCCAAATATTAAGTCAAGTGGGAAAAAAAGGCATAAAAATAAGTCACCCAGGGACTCGAACCTGTTTCAAGGGTTAGGGCTGAACTATCAGAATGGGTTATCTTTTAGGCGGTCCAGGTACTGTTATGCACAAAATAAAACAAAAACAAAAAAAATTAATATTTATAAATTATAGAACTGGTCAATCTTATATCCAATTATCAAAATTGCTTAATTAATAAGTATATCGACGATATGAACGTATTAAAAAAATAGGTGTTGTTGAGGTGTAGCTTATAGCATAAACATTTACATAAAAGAAACTAAAATGAGTAAATAATAGCAAAATAAGCATGCAGACCAAGACAACATAATTTCCTGATACTTTTGTTTATCATGAAAACTGTATGATAAATGCGTGTTAAAGATGGAAGGGGAAAAATTAGGGTAGCTCAATTGATATGACTATACTAAGAACCTTTTGAATTTTCATATGCAACATCAATGACAAACAATAATAAAAATCACACGCTACTTTCAAGCTGCTACCTTTATTGCACCCATTTCATGCATTTTTCAGCTCATGTACTGCAAAACATATAACCTAATGGGTTGGTTTGGGAAATATTTTTTATATTTTGGGTTGAATTGGGTAACATCATAATACAAAACAGGTTGAAATGGGTAACACCTTAAAACAATTTTGGTCAAGATGGGTTGCCTAAAAACTATATAAATTTAGAATGGGTTCAAACGGGTAGCAGATTTTGGTACTTTGCTTTTCTAAGACAACTTATTTCAACCCGAGCCACTTTTTGGTTACAACACATTCTGATACGAAGCAAATTGATACTTTTTTTTAAAACGGCTCGTTTTGACCCAAACTCATTTTGGTCATAACACATCCTGACCTAAACCCATGTTGACCCGTTACCCAACCCAACCCACCCGTTTTGCCAGGCTTACAAGATATGATATCGATTCAATGGGAATCGTTTAAGATTGAAGACATACTTGTTTTGAAGATTGAGGAAAGATTGTAGTAACTTGTTTTGAAGATTGTTTTAAATACCTTTTTAAACACTTTTTTTTTGTTTTTCAAGTTCAGTTTTGTTCCCTACAAATTAGATTGATTCTTTCATCCTACTATTTATGAATTTGGTTTTAAAGATTATGAACTTGCTTTTGATCTAACGTTCAAAAAACCACATAACAGTACCAAAATAAATTTATAAACTCCTTTGTGTGCATGTCCAGCCAAGGTAGGATCAATTACAGCAGCATAAACTTTGACTAAACAAATCATAATACACCAAATTCTGTTGGATTTTATGGACCGACCCGATGGACAACACGACTGACCGAGTTATGACCCGTAAGAGTTACACCTTGGGCAACGAACATTAAATCCACTTAACCCACTTAACTGGTAATTACGATCTGTTAGCGAGACGGTATATATTTATATATATTCGTTAGACGGGAATTATTATTTATACTGGTTTATAAATAATAAATATTTATTGTTTTAATCTTTTTATTAAAACAATTAAATGGGTACAGGCCTTTTATTTCGTATTGGACTTTGGGCCCGGAAAACAATTGTTAGGGTTTATAATTATTATATAATTATAATCTAATTGTTTTTGTTGAGAATACCTACAATTTGAAAAAAAGCCGAAAAGGGTTTTTGTTTTTTCGGTGGTCAACGGCTCCAAAGCAAAAAGGAAGATATTCTTCCTTCCCTTGAGCGAGTTCCGGCCAATCTACCCTGTCCCACCGCCGCCGCCTTGCGCGGGTCGGCCATCCCGTTCTCGCGTTTCGGTTCCTGATCTAGCATCAGTTCGTTGTACCTCGGTGTCTCAACCGGTTAATCATTAACCACTAAGGTATAATTTATCTCATCAGTAGATTTAAATATTATTCCGTGTTCGTATGTTTCGTAACCCAGATCCTATCGGGTTTTATTTTGTGTTGGATCGGTTTCTTTCCGCTACGTATTAATAATTACTAAATAATTATTATTAATCTAAAATTATTTATCAACCGTTTTGATAACTAATCTAACTGATCACCACTGGCAATAAATCCCAACAGTGGTATCAGAGCCTTGGTTACGACATACGAATCGGATCCGGTCTTTTAACCGGTTATAGATCACAAACTTTAACTTGTTTAAAGTTTCTGATCTAGATTTTTTTAGGGAAATTTTTATTTATTTGTTTTGGTCAAAGTTTTTTATTTATTTTATTTGACCAAAAGGATTGCCCAGTTATTTGATTGTATTAAATATGTAAATCTGGCCCGACCCTGTCTTGTGTTTGTTTTCTGTTTTTGGTTTTATGGTTTGGCCCATTTGATGGCTCAAAATTGTAATACATTAGCTTTTATGTCACACCCCCAAATTTATTTACTTAATAAATAAATACAGGTTGCAACAATTGGTTCATTACACGATAGCGGAAGCTGTAATAGCGATTTCTAAGACTTGAATACATACACAAATATTAAGACAGACTTGAGACTGGATAATCTATGTCCTTCCAGCTAGTAGGAATTTATCCAATTATAGCTAGCTTATTCCAACAGCTCCATAGCTAAAGGTTACCTGAGAAACATACTTGAAAGTGTCAACACAAAGGTTGGTGAGTTCACAGAGTTTATTCATTTAGTACAGTTAGTTTTCCCCGAAAACGTATACATGACTTAATCGTCATAAAATAAGTAGTTTTCCTTTGAAAACATGTTCATGACTTTACCGTCATAAAATAAGTAGTTTTCCTTTGAAAACATGTTCATGACTTTACCGTCATAAAATAAGTAGTTTTCCTTTGAAAACATGCCCATGACTTTACCGTCATGAAATAAGTAGTTTTCCTTTGAAAAACATGTCCACGACTTAACCGTCATGAAATAAGTAGTTTTCCTTTGAAAACATGTCCATGACTTAACCGTCATAAAATAAGTAGTTTTCCTTTGAAAACATGTCCATGACTTAACCGTCATAAAATATGTAGTTTTCCTTTGAAAACATGTCCATGACTTAACCGTCATAAAATAAGTAGTTTTCCTTTGAAAACATGTCCATGACTTAACCGTCATAAAATATGTAGTTTTCCTTTGAAAACATGTCCATGACTTAACCGTCATAAAATATGTAGTTTTTCTTAGAAAACATGTCCATGACTTAACCGTCATAAAATAAGTAGTTTTCCTTCGAAAACATTCCCATGACTTTACCGTCATAAATCCAATGTTTAAACATGATCATTTTCCGATCAAAACTCTTTGTATGTATTACCAATGAATCCGAATACTAATCCGATCAATTGACCCCATTTGTAAACTTGCAAGGAATACAAAACAGTATGTAATGTACGAGACCGTAACCAAACCCCAACTTTCTGTGCCTCCCCTCGCCTTTCTGCGAGTTAAGACAATATGCGGTCATTCGGCCATTTGGACCCCTGATTAGCGCGACTAATCATGACAGGAGGCGTCACCCCCAATAGTACTATCCATAAAATCTCGGGCTAAGTCCATAGCTAATGGTTACTAATTTATTTCGAGGACTTTAAGCGCTTTATTTTTCCCTCAATACACACATACGGTCTGATCATTAGTTCATTCATTTACATACAAAAATTCTTTACAAGTATGTTTCCACCCCAAAACATTTCAAAAACTTAGAAAATAAAAAGGGGTTAGTGAAACTCAAAAGGAGTTAAACCCGAATGTTCATGATGTCAAACGTGTAAGCAAATGTAATTTATGTTTTCAAAACATAACAAGTAAGTATGTTTCTCCCCCGATGTTACAAAACAGTAAAGAGTAAAAAGGGGGCCGTGAACTCACCTTGTGTTCGATGAAATCCTAGCAAATAACCTTGTGCTAATAGTTCTTGTCTATCCGTACCCTAATCATACAAGGGTACTAATGTGTTAATACTACCCGTCTTATACGTGAGTTGTTCATCCGACTTAACGAATCCCGTTAAGTACGCCTTTGTTTAGTAAAAATAGTGTTTTTATTTACGACTCGTTGGTGATTATTATTCCAGTCTAGACGCTTACATATTTTCCGAGAAAATAATATGTTTCCCTATTGGTGACTTATTAAGTGTACCAAAAATAAATATTATTTTTGTAACTTAAAGTATATTCACTTATGTTCCACGATGTCATGTGATTATTTCTTTTTAGCCGAATCTCTTCATATGTTCCATGTACATATATCAAATGTTCATATTAGGATACTAATCTTTAATTCCTAAAACATTTCCATGATTTAACCAAAACCGTACATCAACACATATATATCACAATTTTATCCATAAACATATATTTTTAGTAACACCTTTCACGTTCATATGTTGATGATAATCGTTCGTATGTCTTCTTGAATCATAGGACACTACCTCGGGTCTTGCCAGGTAAGTCACACATGATCATATAACTTCACGAACATGTATCCTTCAACATAACACATGAATGGAATGAAGGGTTTATGAAGAACACCATCATCCAAGTGTTATTTTATGTGATAGTATATATATATGTAGTTCATATTTGATGTGTCCTTGTCTTGTCCATGGTCCTTCTAGTTTGGTATTTCATGTATGAACATGTGCGTGTATAAATATATGTATTCAAACATGACTTATGAAGAAATAAAGCCAAAACTCATCAAGACTTTTATGTTTTATTTTGTTCTTGAAAACTCAGAATTTTAAGCGTACTCCGAGTAGACTTTTAGATGGTTTTAGAAGACCAAATGACTTGGGGTTTTCTTCTAAAATCAAGTTTATTGAAACCAGAGGAAATGTGAAAAAGAATTACTAGGTTTGGAGTTGTGTAGGTACCTCAAAACAGGAAAATGAACGGAGCTGTCCAGATTCGACCTGCACTGAGCGGCCTTCTTGCGCCGGCTGTTTGGAGGTCGAATACTCCATGGATTCGAGTTATTCCACTTGGGTTCTCCTCTGTTAACATAGAGCTTCATTCTAGAAAAAAATGGACTGATTTGACAAAGGAACGTAAGAGATATGGCCTTCCGAAGTTGACCGAAATTCTGGCATGAAGCTGAGTTACGGGAATTGTTTGCATTTTCGGTTTTGGAGAGGGGGATAGAGGGTGATTTCTTCTTGAGGTACTAGGGCTTGGCACTTGAATTTGTGGGTATTTGTGTGTGTTATTTGAGCCGAGAAAGGGAGAAAGGACAAGAGCAAAGCTCTTGTTTTTCTTCCACACACACCTCTTTATATAGTAATAGGTGGAGTATTGAGTTGGTGATAATCATGGGACATCATTACAAGATATGGGGAATGGAGTGAAGTGTTCAACTATCTCAAATTATTACAAGGATGGTGGACATGATGGACATGACTCTTGCTTGACCAAGAGGATGAAAGAGTATGGTCTTACCATGACAACAAGCATGGTGATGAGATGGGGTAAGCAAGGTGGGTGGCCCCACCTTGGGGTCGGCCGAGAATGGGTAGGGGTGGGGGGTTGGGTGTTGTCAAATCTTGTAGTTAGGATCCAATGGTTAGTTAGGTCGGTTCTAGTTAGAATACACCCGGTAGGTGATACCGTGATATAATACTCGGTGTAGGAACTTTTAGTGATTAAAACTTTTTATCTATATACCTAGATATATATATATATATATACATACATATATATATAATTATTAGATGAAACGAGGGTTGAGTATAGATCTAAACAAGTCATCATCATTAAGATTTGATGCTGGAGTGGAGTACAAGCAAAGATATAATTATGGTGATGTGATCTTTAAGTTGCTTACACTCTTGGTCATAATCATGATGATTATGACGCTTGAGTGTTGTGTAAGCAAAGCAATCATGATGAAGATGTGATCGATTTAGACGCGGTATATTACCCGTAAATAATATCCACCTTAATATCTTTAATTATTAAGATGTCCTACATTTTGTGTAGTTTGACTAGCTTTAATAATCAGCTAGTGAATTCCCGACATAGTTATTACTTTAACTATATCATACATGTATACACATAAAATAACTCAAGGTCATGCAACCAACATTTTTATGTCCATGTTTTAAGGTTTAGTCACCAATATATACGTTTTTATATTAAAACGTGTCTCTAGACTTTACTGGAATAAAATCTTGTTAATCACCAATGGTCATACACTACGAGTAATAAATGTTTTTGACTTAGTAATTCTTAAAATTACTAAAGTATGATACGTTTTACTTTGCTAGACTCCTTGACAATACTATGTCAAAGATAATATTCTAGGAATATGGAGTATGAACGTGCTAAAATAATATGGCTTTTGACCTGAAATACTAGGTGTCACATTCTCCCCATGTTAAAGAGAATTTCGTCCCGAAATTCAATTCTTGTCATCTTGACTTGGAGTGTTCGTGAACAAGGACGGATACTTGGCTTTCATTTTATCTTCCCGCTCCCACGTATACTCGGGGCCGCGCTTTGAATTCCAACGTACCTTAACCAATTTAACCCGGCTATGCCTTGTTTTCTGAACCTTCCAGTTTGTGACTACAATGGGTTCCTCAACGAAGTGCAGCTTGTTATCTATGTGAATCTCATCAGGCGGTTGTAACATCCCAAAAATAATAAAACGAATAAACATAACGAGACCAGTGATTTAGTCGGAATATTTAAACAAAAATAGAGCGGGCCTGGGCCCGGCTCCAATGGGCCGAGGGAAGCCCATTGCACATAAGAGGCAAGGCAGCCCTCTTCCCTGCTCATTTCCCCTACTCACGCAGCTTTTAGAGAGAGAAAGGAGAGCTCGGGTCTAGAGAGAGAAAGTGACGGATCAACTCGGGAATTCAGGAGAACGTTGCTGCTGTTCCCGTGAGCAAAACCTCCGAATCAGAATTACAATCCAGGTAACGATTCGATCACATTATGAGTTTTTGTTCGTTTTGGGAAGTTTCGAGTTTTGGCTAAAAGATAACGATTTTACGGATGAAACTTGAAAGTGAACTTAGGTATAGCATCTAGAATGAAAAACGAACGTTTTGATCAAAGAAAATTTAGATATCGACATGATCAGATTCGCATGCAGAACATTCGGATTTTTGGGGAAGGCGATAAGTGCAGACCCATCGAAACTACTTAGTTTCGATATGTGCAGGTCCATCGAAACTACTTAGTTTCGATATGTGCAGACCTATCGAAACTACTCAGTTTCGATATATGCAGACCCAATCGAAACTACTATAGTTTCGATATGAGCCCCCGATCCGAAGCTAAGATAATACATAAGTTACTTATCGAAACTACTTATCGAAACTACCTATCGAAACTACTTATCGAAACTACCAAGTTTCGACATAAGCAGCCTATCGAAACTACCTATCGAAACTACCAAGTTTCGACAGGAACAACCTATCGAAACTACCAAGTTTCGATATAAGCTAATCAATCGAAACTACTAGGTTCAAGCATAGTAATGTCTAGTGTCATCTAGGAGCACTACCTTATGTATATGACTTTATTATACAGATCGTGAGTGACACTAGTGAAGCTCAGTAGCCAGCTAAGTGTATTACAGAAACTACTCATCAGGTGAGTTCTATGTGCCCCCTTCTAAGTTATGTGCAAATGATTTATAAATGTTTTGGGGCTGAAGTGTATACACTAAATGAATAAATGAAATGAATGTCAATGTGATCATACGAGATATATTAAGGTATATGTGTAGATACATATGAATGCGAATAATGAATTACGAACAAAGAACGACACGTATGTTTGCAAAGAATGAATGAATGAATGGTATAACGTAAATAAATGAAACCTTGCTTTATAAATATATATTGCATGCGAAGAATGTAAGTATACGTTATGGACGGAAACGAAGCTAACGACTACTACGGTAGACGGACGACCACTTGACTATTATGCAGCTAGAGAAGGAAGTCTAGAAAGGTAGACTAAATAAAGGCCACTACGGTGGAGTAAGACGCTAAATCAATATTCGGCTGCATAATTAGTTCAAGTGGGAAACGGATGCCTTAGGGCAGACGGGCGAATATGACGGACTACGACGGTAGGACGGTAAAGAAGGACGGCCGAAGGTTGGTCGGACGGAAGTTAAGGCGGACGGTTTCTAGGACCGGACGAGTAAAAGGGCTACGACGGTAGCTCAAGGGCGTATGTCTTTGTGACATACGTACCGTAAGATGGGTTGATCACCCTTATGTGTATGACCAATAAATGGTAAAGAAAGTAAAGGTGAATACATATCTATGTAATCACGTAAGAAAGATAAGGAAAGAATGTTAAGAAAAGTGAAAGAAAAAGGGTGAACGCATATATATATATATATATATATATATATATGTAATCACATTAATAAAGAAAAGAAAGATGAAAGAAAAGCAAAAGCTATGAATACGTATTTATATGAATGACTTTATATTAATGTTTACTTATGAAGTAAAGAAAAGAATGTTTATATCTAAACGCATTAAACTAGAACTCACCAGCGTTAGCTGACTTTAGTATACATTTCAGGTAAAGGAAGAAAAGGTCGTGCGAGGGCGTGAAGGTTACCCGACACAAGACTGACATCCCACTTTTGTCTGTTAAGACAATGTTGTGTTTTTAATTGTTAAGACTTCCGATGTTATGAAATGTAATTGAATGATGAATGTTTTTAATTTAAGTTCAGTATTTATGACTATGTTTATGAGTAAATCCAACAAGTGAGGTTACCCGAGAAAGGGGCCTTACAAGTTGGTATCAGAGCAATAGTTTGAGAGATTTAGACATCCCTAAATGTCTAGACTCAAACTGATTATGGGACCAACGCACGGATGTCAGTATGGGTAACCCACGCCAACGCCAGCACGGTAAGTAAGTAATGAAGTTAAGGCTCTTGCATAAGAATAGATACCATAACTTAGAACAAATAGATGTTAATGCCATGACTGATTTGAGGAGTTTTGAACCCGAAAAGCAATGTAAATTAGTAATCACAAACCGGTCACTGTAATTAAGAATTTACCTTGCTCGTACTGTTCCAAACTATGATCTGAAGAAATGACATTGATGTATTCCCTTTGTAACTATCAGGAAATTAAGAATTATGGTTGGGGGAGGAAGAACAGGACCTCGAGGTGGTCGCACTGGCCGACGAGGTAGACCTCCGCTGAACCCAAGATTTGAAGAAGAAGAGAGTGTGCACGTAGAGCACACAGAAAGTGTGCACGAAACAGAAGTGACCCTAATTAGGAACGACAGTCCAGGGCCTATACAGTTGGAAC
Organism: Smallanthus sonchifolius; assembly: GCA_023525975.1. NCBI lineage: Eukaryota > Viridiplantae > Streptophyta > Magnoliopsida > Asterales > Asteraceae > Smallanthus > Smallanthus sonchifolius. The sequence continues at coordinate 60,067,984 of CM042034.1, forward strand.
CTGAAGTCAGGGATGCTATTGCCCGTGAAGTTGTGCTCACTTTGAGGAAGGTATTGGCTGACCTACTATCTGAGGCACTAAAGAAAAGCAAAGAAGAGGATGAAGGGAACGATGAAGAGAAAATTTATGACAGTGACGGGGATGAAGTAAAAGTGGTATCAAGCAACCGTGGGTGTACTTACAAAGGTTTCAAGGATGGAGACCCACCCAAGTTTGATGGCAGCAAGGATTCGGTGGCTACGCTTGAATGGATAGAGAGGATGAGTGCTGTAATCAACATTAGCGAGTGTCGACCCGACCAGGCTGTTAAATATGTTGCTCATTCTTTCACCAATGAGGCCCTAGGTTGGTGGAGGAACATTCAGAGGACAAAGTCCCCAAATGCTCTTGCAAGAATGACATGGGAAGAACTGAAAAAGCTGGTAATTCAAAAGTTCTGTCCCCAGAACGAAATTGATCGCGTGGAAAATGAATTCCTAAACCTTAAGGCTGGCAACAAGACACACCGCCAGTACACTTCTAGATTCAATGAGTTGGCTCAGCTAGTACCCCACATGGTGGAGACAGAAGAGCGAATGATCAAGTATTATGTGAAGGGCCTACCTCAAAGGGTCCGTGTCCACGTGAAAGCCAACCTACCCTCGACCTTCGAGTCGGTAGTGAACCTGAGCGGAATCGTCTACGACGATTATGCCAATGAGGACCCACCAACAGAAACCCAAAAGAGAAAGTGGGAGAACCCGTCTAGAGGAACCGGGAGAGGGAATGTAACAACGGAAACTAAGAAGCCAAGGTTGGATGAATATGAAACTTGCAAGAAATGTGGAAGGCAACATCTTGGCGAATGTAAAATTGGCACCACCACATGCTATAAGTGCAGGAAGCCGGGGCACTTCTCCCGAGAATGTGTAAGAGACGTCAAGTGTCAAGTATGTGGATTGTTTGGACATTTGACAAAGAACTGCAGGAAGGCCGGCCAATCTGGTTCGGGAAAGGATAGGGAGCAGGAACAGCCTAAGGCAAGGACTCGTGCCTATGCCTTGACTGAGGAAGAAGCAAGAGGAAACCCTGATGTCGTATCAGGTACGTTTCTAGTAAATGATGAACATGCTGCTATTTTATTTGACTCTGGTGCTAGTAAAAGCTTCATATCAAATGCATTTAGTCGTAAATTGGATTGCACTATCAACACCATAGTAAAGGCCTTTAGCGTACAAACTGCCGTGGGTAAAAATTCGGCAGTATTCCAAGTAACAGAGGATTGCATCATAAAAATAGAGGTACATAAGTTTCCATCTAGATTATTCCTTCTTACCTTAGGAGGATTCGATATAGTATTGGGTATGGATTGGTTAGCTGCCAACGAAGCTCAAATCATATGCAAACGTAAGAGGGTACACCTAAAAGCTCCTAGCGGCAGTCCAATTATGGTTTATGGGGATTGGAATTGCAGGATGCCAAACGTCATCTCGATGATCAAGGCCGAAAGTCACATGAGGCGCGGTTGCGAAGCTTATCTGGCATATGTTATTGATGATAGAATGAAAATGAAAGAACTCAAGAATGTACCCGTGGTGTGCAACTTTCCGGAAGTATTCCCTGAGGATCTACCTGGGTTACCACCCGATCGGGAAATAGAATTTCAGATTGATTTATTGCCAGGAGCTGAGCCCGTTGCCAAAGCCCCCTACCGATTGGCTCCGTCAGAAATGAAAGAATTGATGTCTCAACTAGAGGAACTAACAGAAAAAGGATTTATTAGACCGAGCATCTCACCATGGGGCGCTCCGGTACTATTTGTAAAGAAGAAGGACGGCAGCATGCGCATGCGCATTGACTACCGCGAACTGAACAAGAGGACAGTAAAGAACAAATACCCACTGCCCAGGATAGACGACCTTTTTGATCAACTACAAGGTGCGAGTTGGTTCTCAAAGATCGATCTTAGGTCGGATTACCATCAGTTGAAAGTAAGAGAGGAAGACGTACCAAAGACTGCGTTTCGCACGCGTTATGGGCATTATGAGTTTCTCGTGATGTCCTTCGGATTAACTAACGCACCAGCAGCGTTCATGGATTTGATGAATAGAGTATGTCGACCCATGTTGGATCGATCTGTGATAGTTTTTATAGACGACATACTGGTATATTCGAAAAACGAGGGTGATCACCACTGTCACCTAAGGGAGGTTCTGGAGGTGCTAAAGCAGGAAAAGTTGTACGCAAAATTCTCCAAATGCGCGTTCTGGCTTAGGGAAGTCCAATTCCTAGGTCATGTAATAAACCCAAACGGCATCATGGTGGATCCTGCAAAGATCGAGACAGTAAAGGAATGGAACATCCCAAAGACACCAACAGAGATACGAAGTTTTCTAGGATTGGCAGGCTACTATCGAAGGTTCATTCAAGATTTCTCAAGAATTGCCTCGCCACTAACCAAACTGACACGGAAGGAAGTAAAGTATGAATGGGGTCCAACCCAAAACAACGCGTTTGAAGAACTTAAGACACGATTAACTCAAGCTCCAGTCTTAACACTACCTGAGGGAAATGAAGACTTGGTAGTCTACTCTGACGCTTCAGGGCAAGGTTTAGGGTGCGTACTCATGCAAAGAGGAAAGGTAATTGCTTATGCATCGCGGCAACTAAAGATTCACGAGGTTAACTACCCAACACACGATCTAGAATTAGCAGCAGTAGTTTTCGCGTTGAAAATATGGAGGCACTATCTGTATGGAGTTAAATGCACCATTTACTCCGATCACAAAAGCCTGAAGTACTTTTTCGAACAAAAGGAATTAAACATGAGACAAAGAAGGTGGTTAGAGCTACTGAAAGACTATGACTGTGAGATATTGTACCATCCGGGCAAGGCAAACGTAGTGGCCGACGCTTTAAGTAGAAAGGAAGAATCGGCACTTATCCGGATCAAAGCGTGTCAGCTGATTATAACACCAGATTGGATGGGTGAAATAGCAAAAGCACAAGATGAAGCGCTGTTAGAAAGAAATGTGAGACGGGAAAGAATAGTAGGACAACAAGGGAACTTGGATGCAAATGCATACGGTGTACGAACTAGGTTTGGCCGAATGTGGATACCTAAGCTTGGCGAGCTTAGAGCCAAAATACTTGATGAGGCCCATAAGTCTCGCTATTCTATCCACCCCGGAACAAACAAAATGTATCAAGACTTGAAGAAAGAATACTGGTGGCCTGGCATGAAGAATGATGTGACCGAGTACGTGAACAAGTGCCTAACGTGTTCACTAGTTAAGGCCGAGCACCAGAAACCATGCGGTAAAATGCAGCCTTTGCCAATACCAGAATGGAAGTGGGAGGAGATCACAATGGACTTCATTACCAAGCTACCGGGAACAGCTAAAGGCAATGACACCATTTGGGTGATCGTCGACTGCTTGACAAAGAGTGCTCACTTCTTGCCAATACGTGAGACTTCTTCGTCTGAAAAGCTAGCAGAAGTATTTATCAAGGAAATTGTGAGCAGACATGGTATGCCACTGTCAATTGTGTCCGACAGGGATACTAGATTCACATCCAGATTTTGGAAGAAATTCAACGAAGCGATGGGCACTAGACTGAACATCAGCACCGCTTACCACCCTCAGACCGATGGTCAATCTGAAAGAACCATTCAGACCTTGGAGGACATGCTCCGGGCCTGTATCATTGACTTCGGTGGGAGTTGGGACAACCATCTACCATTGGCAGAATTTTCATATAACAACAGCTATCACTCAACCATTGGCATGCCGCCATTTGAAATGTTGTATGGAAGGAGATGTAGGACCCCAGTTTGTTGGGGGGAAATTGGACAAAAGGACTTCGCAAGTCTCGAAGTGGTCAAAGCTACTTCCGAGAAATTTGATCAAATAAAGGCTCGAATGAAAGCCGCAAAAGACAGACAGAAATCGTACGCGGATAAGAGAAGAAGGGATTTGGAGTTTCAAGTAGGGGATATGGTACTATTGAAAGTGTCTCCGTGGAAAGGAATCATTCGATTCAGGAAGCGTGGCAAACTAAGTCCAAGGTTTGTCGGGCCTTTCAAGATTTTAGCGAGAGTGGGTCAAGTTGCTTACAGACTCGACCTACCCGTTGAGCTTAATGGAATACACCCTACGTTCCACGTGTCCCACTTACGCAAGTGCCTAGCTGACGACACAGCTCACATACCTTACGACGAGATCGAAGTGGATAATAGTCTGAATTATGTAGAGGAACCAATAGCCATTCTTGACCGAGCTGAAAAACGACTACGCAATAAGTCGATACCGTTAGTCAAGATACAATGGAAGCACAGAAAAGGGTCAGAAGCTACATGGGAAAAGGAAGACGAGATGAGGGGACTATACCCTAAATTGTTTAACGTATGAACAGTTTCGAGGACGAAACCTCTTTAAGGAGGGTGGACTTGTAACATCCCAAAAATAATAAAACGAATAAACATAACGAGACCAGTGATTTAGTCGAAATATTTAAACAAAAAGAGAGCGGGCCTGGGCCCGGCTCCAATGGGCCGAGGGAAGCCCATTGCACATAAGAGGCAAGGCAGCCCTCTTCCCTGCTCATTTCCCCAACTCACGCAGCTTTTAGAGAGAGAAAGGAGAGCTCGGGTCTAGAGAGAGAAACTGACGGATCAACTCGGGAATTCAGGAGAACGTTGCTGCTGTTCCCGTGAGCAAAACCTCCGAATCAGAATTACAATCCAGGTAACGATTCGATCACATTATGAGTTTTTGTTCGTTTTGGGAAGTTTCGGGTTTTGGCTAAAAGATAACGATTTTACGGATGAAACTTGAAAGTGAACTTAGGTATAGCATCTAGAATGAAAAACGAACGTTTTGATCAAAGAAAATTTAGATATCGACATGATCAGATTCGCATGCAGAACATTCGGATTTTTGGGGAAGGCGATAAGTGCAGACCCATCGAAACTACTTAGTTTCGATATGTTCAGGTCCATCGAAACTACTTAGTTTCGATATGTGCAGACCTATCGAAACTACCAGTTTCAATATATGCAGACCCAATCGAAACTACTATAGTTTCGATATGAGCCCCCGATCCGAAGCTAAGATAATACATAAGTTACTTATCGAAACCACCTATCGAAACTACCTATCGAAACTACTTATCGAAACTACCAAGATTCGACATAAGCAGCCTATCGAAACTACCTATCGAAACTACCAAGTTTCGACAGGAACAACCTATCGAAACTACCAAGTTTCGATATAAGCTAATCAATCGAAACTACTAGGTTCAAGCATAGTAATGTCTAGTGTCATCTAGGAGCACTACCTTATGTATATGACTTTATTATACAGATCGTGAGTGACACTAGTGAAGCTCAGTAGCCAGCTAAGTGTATTACAGAAACTACTCATCAGGTGAGTTCTATGTGCCCCCTTCTAAGTTATGTGCAAATGATTTATAAATGTTTTGGGGCTGAAGTGTATACACTAAATGAATAAATGAAATGAATTTCAATGTGATCATACGTGATATATTAAGGTATATGTGTAGATACATATGAATGCGAATAATGAATTACGAACAAAGAACGACACGTATGTTTGCAAAGAATGAATGAATGAATGGTATAACGTAAATAAATGAAACCTTGCTTTATAAATATATATTGCATGCGAAGAATGTAAGTATACGTTATGGACGGAAACGAAGCTAACGACTACTACGGTAGACGGACGACCACTTGACTATTATGCAGCTAGAGAAGGAAGTCTAGAAAGGTAGACTAAATAAAGGCCACTACGGTGGAGTAAGACGCTAAATCAATATTCGGCTGCATAATTAGTTCAAGTGGGAAACGGATGCCTTAGGGCAGACGGGCGAATATGACGGACTACGACGGTAGGACGGTAAAGAAGGACGGCCGAAGGTTGGTCGGACGGAAGTTAAGGCGGACGGTTTCTAGGACCGGACGAGTAAAAGGGCTACGACGGTAGCTCAAGGGCGTATGTCTTTGTGACATACGTACCGTAAGATGGGTTGATCACCCTTATGTGTATGACCAATAAATGGTAAAGAAAGTAAAGGTGAATGCATATCTATGTAATCACGTAAGAAAGATAAGGAAAGAATGTTAAGAAAAGTGAAAGAAAAAGGGTGAACGCATATATATATATATATGTAATCACATTAATAAAGAAAAGAAAGATGAAAGAAAAGCAAAAGCTATGAATACGTATTTATATGAATGACTTTATATTAATGTTTACTTATGAAGTAAAGAAAAGAATGTTTATATCTAAACGCATTAAACTAGAACTCACCAGCGTTAGCTGACTTTAGTATACATTTCAGGTAAAGGAAGAAAAGGTCGTGCGAGGGCGTGAAGGTTACCCGACACAAGACTGACATCCCACTTTTGTCTGTTAAGACAATGTTGTGTTTTTAATTGTTAAGACTTCCGATGTTATGAAATGTAATTGAATGATGAATGTTTTTAATTTAAGTTCAGTATTTATGACTATGTTTATGAGTAAATCCAACAAGTGAGGTTACCCGAGAAAGGGGCCTTACAAGTTGGTATCAGAGCAACAGTTTGAGAGATTTAGACATCCCTAAATGTCTAGACTCAAACTGATTATGGGACCAACGCACGGATGTCAGTATGGGTAACCAACGCCAACGCCAGCACGGTAAGTAAGTAATGAAGTTAAGGCTCTTGCATAAGAATAGATACCATAACTTAGAACAAATAGATGTTAATGCCATGACTGATTTGAGGAGTTTTGAACCCGAAAAGCAATGTAAATTAGTAATCACAAACCGGTCACTGTAATTAAGAATTTACCTTGCTCGTACTGTTCCAAACTATGATCTGAAGAAATGACATTGATGTATTCCCTTTGTAACTATCAGGAAATTAAGAATTATGGCTGGGGGAGGAAGAACAGGACCTCGAGGTGGTCGCACTGGCCGACGAGGTAGACCTCCGCTGAACCCAAGATTTGAAGAAGAAGAGAGTGTGCACGCAGAGCACACAGAAAGTGTGCACGAAACAGAAGTGACCCCAATTAGGAACGACAGTCCAGGGCCTATACAGTTGGAACCTGAAGTCAGGGATGCTATTGCCCGTGAAGTTGTGCTCACTTTGAGGAAGGTATTGGCTGACCTACTATCTGAGGCACTAAAGAAAAGCAAAGAAGAGGATGAAGGGAACGATGAAGAGAAAATTTATGACAGTGACGGGGATGAAGTAAAAGTGGTATCAAGCAACCGTGGGTGTACTTACAAAGGTTTCAAGGATGGAGACCCACCCAAGTTTGATGGCAGCAAGGATTCGGTGGCTACGCTTGAATGGATAGAGAGGATGAGTGCTGTAATCAACATTAGCGAGTGTCGACCCGACCAGGCTGTTAAATATGTTGCTCATTCTTTCACCAATGAGGCCCTAGGTTGGTGGAGGAACATTCAGAGGACAAAGTCCCCAAATGCTCTTGCAAGAATGACATGGGAAGAACTGAAAAAGCTGGTAATTCAAAAGTTCTGTCCCCAGAATGAAATTGATCGCGTGGAAAATGAATTCCTAAACCTTAAGGCTGGCAACAAGACACACCGCCAGTACACTTCTAGATTCAATGAGTTGGCTCAGCTAGTACCCCACCTGGTGGAGACAGAAGAGCGAATGATCAAGTATTATGTGAAGGGCCTACCTCAAAGGTCCGTGTCCACGTGAAAGCCAACCTACCCTCGACCTTCGAGTCGGTAGTGAACCTGAGCGGAATCGTCTACGACGATTATGCCAATGAGGACCCACCAACAGAAACCCAAAAGAGAAAGTGGGAGAACCCGTCTAGAGGAACCGGGAGAGGGAATGTAACAACGGAAACTAAGAAGCCAAGGTTGGATGAATATGAAACTTGCAAGAAATGTGGAAGGCAACATCTTGGCGAATGTAAAATTGGCACCACCACATGCTATAAGTGCAGGAAGCCGGGGCACTTCTCCCGAGAATGTGTAAGAGACGTCAAGTGTCAAGTATGTGGATTGTTTGGACATTTGACAAAGAACTGCAGGAAGGCCGGCCAATCTGGTTCGGGAAAGGATAGGGAGCAGGAACAGCCTAAGGCAAGGACTCGTGCCTATGCCTTGACTGAGGAAGAAGCAAGAGGAAACCCTGATGTCATATCAGGTACGTTTCTAGTAAATGATGAACATGCTGCTATTTTATTTGACTCTGGTGCTAGTAAAAGCTTCATATCAAATGCATTTAGTCGTAAATTGGATTGCACTATCAACACCATAATAAAGGCCTTTAGCGTACAAACTGCCGTGGGTAAAAATTCGGCAGTATTCCAAGTAACAGAGGATTGCATCATAAAAATAGAGGTACATAAGTTTCCATCTAGATTATTCCTTCTTACCTTAGGAGGATTCGATATAGTATTGGGTATGGATTGGTTAGTGCCAACGAAGTTCAAATCATATGCAAACGTAAGAGGGTACACCTAAAAGCTCCTAGCGGCAGTCCAATTACGGTTTATGGGGATTGGAATTGCACGATGCCAAACGTCATCTCGATGATCAAGGCCGAAAGTCACATGAGGCGCGGTTGCGAAGCTTATCTGGCATATGTTATTGATGATAGAATGAAAATGAAAGAACTCAAGAATGTACCCGTGGTGTGCAACTTTCCGGAAGTATTCCCTGAGGATCTACCTGGGTTACCACCCGATCGGGAAATAGAATTTCAGATTGATTTATTGCTAGGAGCTGAGCCCGTTGCCAAAGCCCCCTACCGATTGGCTCCGTCAGAAATGAAAGAATTGATGTCTCAACTAGAGGAACTAACAGAAAAAGGATTTATTAGACCGAGCATCTCACCATGGGGCGCTCCGGTACTATTTGTAAAGAAGAAGGATGGCAGCATGCGCATGCGCATTGACTACCGCGAACTGAACAAGAGGACAGTAAAGAACAAATACCCACTGCCCAGGATAGACGACCTTTTTGATCAACTACAAGGTGCGAGTTGGTTCTCAAAGATCGATCTTAGGTCGGATTACCATCAGTTGAAAGTAAGAGAGGAAGACGTACCAAAGACTGCGTTTCGCACGCGTTATGGGCATTATGAGTTTCTCGTGATGTCCTTCGGATTAACTAACGCACCAGCAGCGTTCATGGATTTGATGAATAGAGTATGTCGACCCATGTTGGATCGATCTGTGATAGTTTTTATAGACGACATACTGGTATATTCGAAAAACGAGGGTGATCACCACTGTCACCTAAGGGAGGTTCTGGAGGTGCTAAAGCAGGAAAAGTTGTACGCAAAATTCTCCAAATGCGCGTTCTGGCTTAGGGAAGTCCAATTCCTAGGTCATGTAATAAACCCAAACGGCATCATGGTGGATCCTGCAAAGATCGAGACAGTAAAGGAATGGAACATCCCAAAGACACCAACAGAGATACGAAGTTTTCTAGGATTGGCAGGCTACTATCGAAGGTTCATTCAAGATTTCTCAAGAATTGCCTCGCCACTAACCAAACTGACACGGAAGGAAGTAAAGTATGAATGGGGTCCAACCCAAAACAACGCGTTTGAAGAACTTAAGACACGATTAACTCAAGCTCCAGTCTTAACACTACCTGAGGGAAATGAAGACTTGGTAGTCTACTCTGACGCTTCAGGGCAAGGTTTAGGGTGCGTACTCATGCAAAGAGGAAAGGTAATTGCTTATGCATCGCGGCAACTAAAGATTCACGAGGTTAACTACCCAACACACGATCTAGAATTAGCAGCAGTAGTTTTCGCGTTGAAAATATGGAGGCACTATCTGTATGGAGTTAAATGCACCATTTACTCCGATCACAAAAGCCTGAAGTACTTTTTCGAACAAAAGGAATTAAACATGAGACAAAGAAGGTGGTTAGAGCTACTGAAAGACTATGACTGTGAGATATTGTACCATCCGGGCAAGGCAAACGTAGTGGCCGACGCTTTAAGTAGAAAGGAAGAATCGGCACTTATCCGGATCAAAGCGTGTCAGCTGATTATAACACCAGATTGGATGGGTGAAATAGCAAAAGCACAAGATGAAGCGCTGTTAGAAAGAAATGTGAGACGGGAAAGAATAGTAGGACAACAAGGGAACTTGGATGCAAATGCATACGGTGTACGAACTAGGTTTGGCCGAATGTGGATACCTAAGCTTGGCGAGCTTAGAGCCAAAATACTTGATGAGGCCCATAAGTCTCGCTATTCTATCCACCCCGGAACAAACAAAATGTATCAAGACTTGAAGAAAGAATACTGGTGGCCTGGCATGAAGAATGATGTGACCGAGTACGTGAACAAGTGCCTAACGTGTTCACTAGTTAAGGCCGAGCACCAGAAACCATGCGGTAAAATGCAGCCTTTGCCAATACCAGAATGGAAGTGGGAGGAGATCACAATGGACTTCATTACCAAGCTACCGCGAACAGCTAAAGGCAATGACACCATTTGGGTGATCGTCGACTGCTTGACAAAGAGTGCTCACTTCTTGCCAATACGTGAGACTTCTTCGTCTGAAAAGCTAGCAGAAGTATTTATCAAGGAAATTGTGAGCAGACATGGTATGCCACTGTCAATTGTGTCCGACAGGGATACTAGATTCACATCCAGATTTTGGAAGAAATTCAACGAAGCGATGGGCACTAGACTGAACATCAGCACCGCTTACCACCCTCAGACCGATGGTCAATCTGAAAGAACCATTCAGACCTTGGAGGACATGCTCCGGGCCTGTATCATTGACTTCGGTGGGAGTTGGGACAACCATCTACCATTGGCAGAATTTTCATATAACAACAGCTATCACTCAACCATTGGCATGCCGCCATTTGAAATGTTGTATGGAAGGAGATGTAGGACCCCAGTTTGTTGGGGGGAAATTGGACAAAAGGACTTCGCAAGTCTCGAAGTGGTCAAAGCTACTTCCGAGAAATTTGATCAAATAAAGGCTCGAATGAAAGCCGCAAAAGACAGACAGAAATCGTACGCGGATAAGAGAAGAAGGGATTTGGAGTTTCAAGTAGGGGATATGGTACTATTGAAAGTGTCTCCGTGGAAAGGAATCATTCGATTCAGGAAGCGTGGCAAACTAAGTCCAAGGTTTGTCGGGCCTTTCAAGATTTTAGCGAGAGTGGGTCAAGTTGCTTACAGACTCGACCTACCCGTTGAGCTTAATGGAATACACCCTACGTTCCACGTGTCCCACTTACGCAAGTGCCTAGCTGACGACACAGCTCACATACCTTACGACGAGATCGAAGTGGATAATAGTCTGAATTATGTAGAGGAACCAATAGCCATTCTTGACCGAGCTGAAAAACGACTACGCAATAAGTCGATACCGTTAGTCAAGATACAATGGAAGCACAGAAAAGGGTCAGAAGCTACATGGGAAAAGGAAGACGAGATGAGGGGACTATACCCTAAATTGTTTAACGTATGAACAGTTTCGAGGACGAAACCTCTTTAAGGAGGGTGGACTTGTAACATCCCAAAAATAATAAAACGAATAAACATAACGAGACCAGTGATTTAGTCGAAATATTTAAACAAAAAGAGAGCGGGCCTGGGCCCGGCTCCAATGGGCCGAGGGAAGCCCATTGCACATAAGAGGCAAGGCAGCCCTCTTCCCTGCTCATTTCCCCAACTCACGCAGCTTTTAGAGAGAGAAAGGAGAGCTCGGGTCTAGAGAGAGAAACTGACGGATCAACTCGGGAATTCAGGAGAACGTTGCTGCTGTTCCCGTGAGCAAAACCTCCGAATCAGAATTACAATCCAGGTAACGATTCGATCACATTATGAGTTTTTGTTCGTTTTGGGAAGTTTCGGGTTTTGGCTAAAAGATAACGATTTTACGGATGAAACTTGAAAGTGAACTTAGGTATAGCATCTAGAATGAAAAACGAACGTTTTGATCAAAGAAAATTTAGATATCGACATGATCAGATTCGCATGCAGAACATTCGGATTTTTGGGGAAGGCGATAAGTGCAGACCCATCGAAACTACTTAGTTTCGATATGTTCAGGTCCATCGAAACTACTTAGTTTCGATATGTGCAGACCTATCGAAACTACCAGTTTCAATATATGCAGACCCAATCGAAACTACTATAGTTTCGATATGAGCCCCCGATCCGAAGCTAAGATAATACATAAGTTACTTATCGAAACCACCTATCGAAACTACCTATCGAAACTACTTATCGAAACTACCAAGATTCGACATAAGCAGCCTATCGAAACTACCTATCGAAACTACCAAGTTTCGACAGGAACAACCTATCGAAACTACCAAGTTTCGATATAAGCTAATCAATCGAAACTACTAGGTTCAAGCATAGTAATGTCTAGTGTCATCTAGGAGCACTACCTTATGTATATGACTTTATTATACAGATCGTGAGTGACACTAGTGAAGCTCAGTAGCCAGCTAAGTGTATTACAGAAACTACTCATCAGGTGAGTTCTATGTGCCCCCTTCTAAGTTATGTGCAAATGATTTATAAATGTTTTGGGGCTGAAGTGTATACACTAAATGAATAAATGAAATGAATGTCAATGTGATCATACGTGATATATTAAGGTATATGTGTAGATACATATGAATGCGAATAATGAATTACGAACAAAGAACGACACGTATGTTTGCAAAGAATGAATGAATGAATGGTATAACGTAAATAAATGAAACCTTGCTTTATAAATATATATTGCATGCGAAGAATGTAAGTATACGTTATGGACGGAAACGAAGCTAACGACTACTACGGTAGACGGACGACCACTTGACTATTATGCAGCTAGAGAAGGAAGTCTAGAAAGGTAGACTAAATAAAGGCCACTACGGTGGAGTAAGACGCTAAATCAATATTCGGCTGCATAATTAGTTCAAGTGGGAAACGGATGCCTTAGGGCAGACGGGCGAATATGACGGACTACGACGGTAGGACGGTAAAGAAGGACGGCCGAAGGTTGGTCGGACGGAAGTTAAGGCGGACGGTTTCTAGGACCGGACGAGTAAAAGGGCTACGACGGTAGCTCAAGGGCGTATGTCTTTGTGACATACGTACCGTAAGATGGGTTGATCACCCTTATGTGTATGACCAATAAATGGTAAAGAAAGTAAAGGTGAATGCATATCTATGTAATCACGTAAGAAAGATAAGGAAAGAATGTTAAGAAAAGTGAAAGAAAAAGGGTGAACGCATATATATATATATATGTAATCACATTAATAAAGAAAAGAAAGATGAAAGAAAAGCAAAAGCTATGAATACGTATTTATATGAATGACTTTATATTAATGTTTACTTATGAAGTAAAGAAAAGAATGTTTATATCTAAACGCATTAAACTAGAACTCACCAGCGTTAGCTGACTTTAGTATACATTTCAGGTAAAGGAAGAAAAGGTCGTGCGAGGGCGTGAAGGTTACCCGACACAAGATTGACATCCCACTTTTGTCTGTTAAGACAATGTTGTGTTTTTAATTGTTAAGACTTCCGCTGTTATGAAATGTAATTGAATGATGAATGTTTTTAATTTAAGTTCAGTATTTATGACTATGTTTATGAGTAAATCCAACAAGTGAGGTTACCCGAGAAAGGGGCCTTACAGCGGTATAATTAATGACTCGTCTGATAAGCACTTCTTGAGATTTGACACATGAAACGTATCATGTACATTGCTTAGTTCTTGTGGCAACCCTAGCCAATATTTCAAATGGTCCTACGTACCTAGGGTTAAGCTTGCCACGGTTGCCAAATCTAGCAACTCCTTTCCAAGTTGAGACCCTCAACATGACGCGATCCCCAACTTGGAATTCTAATGGTCTTCGTCTGTTATCCGCGTAACTCTTTTGTCTGTCACGAGCGGCCTTCAGACGATCCTTGATCTTGAAGATCTTGCCAGTAGTCTCCTGAATAACCTCAGGACCGGTTAAATGCTTGTCGCCAACTTCCGCCCAACATAGCGGTAAACGACATTTTCGACCGTACAAAGCTTCAAACGGAGCGGCTTTGATGCTGGTGTGGTAACTGTTATTGTATGAAAACTCAGCCAACGGTGGTGAGTATCCCTATTTCCTCTGAAATCGATTACACACGCACGGAGCACATCTTGTAAAGTTTGGATGGTGCTTTTACCTTGACCATTCATCTGGGGATGATATGCAGTGCTCATGTCAAGGCGTGCGCCCAAGGCTTCTTGTACAGACTGCCAGATTCTTGACATGAATCAACTGTCCCTATTAGAGAAAATAGAAAATGGCATACCATGCCTAGCCTCAATTTCCTTAATATTTAGCCTTGCACGCTTTCTACTTTTATTTGTCTCCTTGATTGGTTGGGAGTGAGCGGATTTCGTCAAACGACTGATGATTACCCATATAGTATCATAGTCGCTAGATGTTCTGGGTAGATTTGTAATGAAATCTATGGAATTCTCCTCCCATTTCCATTGAGGAATCTGTGGTTTTTGTGTTCGCTCAGGTGATTCCTAACATTCTGCTTTCACTGTCGGGTATCTCCCAACATAGATAGCAGTTTCTCCTTTCATATTTTGCCACATAATGGAGTTCCTCGGGATCCTTATACGTTTTATTCGATTCTGGATGAATGGAGTACTTGGGCTTATGGACTTCATCCATAACCTCCAACATAGGCTACCGATACCTGGTACTCAAATTCTGTCTGTATCATTCAACATAGGCTTCAATTGTTTGATTCCATTTACTGGTTAGTCGGTATTCGAAAGCAAAGCAAATACTTCTCCGACTAACGATATTAAACTTGCAAGAACCCCTTTATTTGATTACCCTAAATATGGTAGGGTTATGTGATGCTCATTCCTGGTAATGAAAGGAATGGTACCTGCGAATTTTGAGCGTATTTTGACACATATCCTCTATTCGTCTACGCACTTTGTCACAAAAGCAGATCTCTATAGATCTTAGGAAAGAATTACTCGACGAGGTGTCTAGGTTTTAGTTGAATATTGGGTAGTAATGACATAGTACGGAAATGAAACTTTATGTTTGTCCCTCTTATGCTTTTCGAAAGCATTTTCTCGGACTAAGACTTTATTCTTAATTTAGGTTTCGTGTTATCTATGATCTTCCATTAAAATGGGTCATAATTGATTTAATATTTCAAGATTCCTTGTGTGCTCTCACTAGCAAAGTTCGAGTCTAATCACCACTTTACCCTTTGCATGTACCACCTTTCTGAGGCAGACCAGCCTTTGGGTTGTAACGTCCTGATATGTAAACTCATGGCTTGTCGACCATACTCTCGAACTATGTAAGCCATACAAAGTTCTATGTTTGTTTGGAATATTCACATTTCGTCTAGGTGAGGAAATGAACAATGATACTGTGAGAATGGTCTCATCGAATTAGTGCTTCCCCAAAATGGGCTATGGGTTTGTCAACCCATTAAGTTGGCAGAAAGGGTTGATAGCCAACTATTAGTCATACAGTGTGTATGCACTTCCTTAGTGTTTGAATGGTGCTTTGGTGACTTACTGTTACGTATTCCACTCATATAGGTTATAGCCTCAAAATCCTTAGCACAAGGATAAAATTGAGGTAATGAGTGTTAAACATCGAAAACTTTATATTCTTACTGAGCCTGCTTTAAGAGGTCATTTCTTAACAATAGATGATCTAGAGTTTCCTAATTACAGAAAATTAGGAGCGAAAGATGTGATCATGCCTCTCCTCTAGGCTGAAATCTGGGATCCATTCAACAAGATGATCTTTGGGGAAGTGCAGGTTCAAAAGAGCATAAAATTATCCTTTACCAATCCTTGTGGACAGTGGTCTGTTATGAACAGTGATTTGTTGTGAACAGCTCGAGCTTACGCCCCTTATGCATATCATGAACTAATGAGATTAGCACGAAATTCCGCATTTGGGACCCCATTAAAAGTTTTGTACGTCGTCCTTCTGTTATTGCATCAATAGTCGTTAGTCCACATTTAGGTTTCTTCGGCATTCGCTTGAGAATAAATCACGGCTTATTCATCACCAAAAGAATAGTCAGACTTAGAGGTGTACTGAATGTCAAAGTTTGTGAGAGCAACCATGTTTGACCAATATCCTGAAATGTCATATTACCTACTTGTCTGTCGAGGTTCCACAATATCCCATATGTGCCATGTGTATGCAGGTCAGAATAATATTCTGCCCCATTACAGAAGTTAGTGCATAGCACTCTTGGCGTAACTTTCAAGCAATTGTGAGATTGAACTGTATGATGGATCATGAGATTACACTATAATCTCCCACAATAATTATGCAGTTATTGTAAGTGTTAGTTGTGGTAACGCTCAATTTGAAGCATTCCTGACAAGTAGAATCTAACAGAATGAATGTGAGAATTCCTTCGCCGTTCAGGATTCACTAAGGATTGGTTGAATTCAATTTGAATTTCTCTCGTTACTCCAAAACTAGGAGAATGCTTTGTGAACATCTAATTGAGAAGTCCGATTTGTTAAGATCAAATCCTTAATCAATTGACTGAGAACATGGTTTGATCATTAGCTTAGACAACAAGACTCACTAAAGTTCCCATGCATTGCAAATTATGATTACGTGTGCACCCGTAATGATAATTTGCCTTGCCTGATCCCTATAGTGTTTCTTCTATCCCTAGCTTTTAATCAAAAGGAATTTGAAAGGATCATTAGATTGTGTTTGCACATTTGTGCATGAGTGTGTATTATCCTATCGGATTACTCTTAATTATGTGTACCAATACTCATGAATCTGCCGAATATGGTTTTTTGTCGGATGAGGCTAATGGTAGAGAGACACCACCGGTGTCTCTTAAAATAAAATGTGTATGGTGAAAGTCAGGCACTATGTGTTGGGCAGAGATCTTCAAATGAGTTTCGAGCAACTCATGCTCCAAGTCTGTATATATGCATGGATCCACATGATCCTGATGTATGTCTGGGTCTCCTGACCGTTGGAGTTCTCTCCCATTTAGTCCTGCTTATCCACCTTGAATTCCCTTCTGTCTGGGCAATCCTGTCTGCCATATCTCATGGCGAAAGTCTAGGCATCCGATCCGAAAACTTATGAAGGAGAGTATTTATACCGCAAATACGTTAGAGAGATAGCTGCCTCCATGGCTGGAGTAGTTGTGGTGCAGGTATAGGTACAGATTCTGGTACGGATTCAGCACGTTGTGATACCAAGATCGGTAACTAACGATTTCCGCCGTCGTCGCCCAAGCTCAGCTCGTAACTCGATCTTCTATGGTTGCAGTATGCTGAGTACCCGTTATTCATGACTTGTAATCCGAACAGTAACATGTTGTAAGTGTTTATTATTTCCACATTGTTGTATGTGTTTAAGCGTTCATTACATGTGCCATGTAATTGTATTAGTGTAGCTAAAGATACCCTAGTGTAACTCTATACACTAATAGTCTACACAAATTGTTCGGCAATGGTTGGAATTCCTATACTCAAGTCTTGGGTTAATGTAATGCAAGTCTTAGAAATCTTGGTCCCTAAATGAGTCCGGTTAGAGCCTAGGTATCACTAAGGAAACCTAATTCGCTAAAACCATTCTCTGATACCAATCTGTCACACCCCCAAATTTATTTAATTAATAAATAAATACAGGTTGCAACAATTGGTTCATTACACGATAGCGGAAGCTGTAATAGCGATTTCTAAGACTTGAATACATACACAAATATTAAGACTAAGTAGTACAATGATCTAAGTTCTTCTAGATCAACGACAGACTTGAGACTGGATAATCTATGTCCTTCCAGCTAGTAGGAATTTATCCAATTATAGCTAGCCTATTCCAATCGCTCCATGGCTAAAGGTTACCTGAGAAACATACTTGAAAGTGTCAACACAAAGGTTGGTGAGTTCACAGAGTTTATTCATTTAGTACAGTTAGTTTTCCCTAAAAACGTATACATGACTTATTCGTCATAAAATAAGTAGTTTTCCTTTGAAAACATGTTCATGACTTTACCGTCATAAAATAAGTAGTTTTCCTTTGAAAACATGTTCATGACTTTACCGTCATAAAATAAGTAGTTTTCCTTTGAAAACATGCCCATGACTTTACCGTCATGAAATAAGTAGTTTTCCTTTGAAAAACATGTCCATGACTTAACCGTCATGAAATAAGTAGTTTTCCTTTGAAAACATGTCCATGACTTAACCGTCATAAAATATGTAGTTTTCCTTTGAAAACATGTCCATGACTTAACCGTCATAAAATAAGTAGTTTTCCTTTGAAAACATGTCCATGACTTAACCGTCATAAAATATGTAGTTTTCCTTTGAAAACATGTCCATGACTTAACCGTCATAAAATATGTAGTTTTTCTTTGAAAACATGTCCATGACTTAACCGTCATAAAATAAGTAGTTTTCCTTCGAAAACATTCCCATGACTTTACTGTCATAAATCCAATGTTTAAACATGATCATTTTCCGATCAAAACTCTTTGTATGTATTACCAATGAATCCGAATACTAATCCGATCAATTGACCCCATTTGTAAACTTGCAAGGAATACAAAACAGTATGTAATGTACGAGACCGTAACCAAACCCCAACTTTCTGTGCCTCCCCTCGCCTTTCTGCGAGTTAAGACAATATGCGGTCATTCGGCTATTTGTACCCCTGATTAGCGCGACTAATCATGACAGGAGGCGTCACCCCCAATAGTACTATCCATAAAATCCCGGGCTAAGTCCATAGCTAATGGTTACTAATTTATTTCGAGGACTTTAAGCGCTTTATTTTTCCCTCAATACACACATACGGTTTGATCATTAGTTCATTCATTTACATACAAAAATTCTTTACAAGTATGTTTCCACCTCAAAACATTTCAAAAACTTAGAAAATAAAAAGGGGTTAGTGAAACTCACAAGGAGTTAAACCCGAATGTTCATGATGTCAAACGTGTAAGCAAATGTAATTTATGTTTTCAAAACATAACAAGTAAGTATGTTTCTCCCCCGATGTTTACAAAACAGTAAAGAGTAAAAAGGGGGCCGTGAACTCACCTTGTGTTCGATGAAATCCTAGCAAATAACCTTGTGCTAATAGTTCTTGTCTATCCGTACCCTAATCACACAAGGGTACTAATGTGTTAATACTACCCGTCTTATACGTGAGTTGTTCATCTGACTTAACGAATCCCGTTAAGTACGCCTTTGTTTAGTAAAAATAGTGTTTTTATTTACGACTCGTTGGTGATTATTATTCCAGTCTAGACGCTTACATATTTTCCGAGAAAATAATATGTTTCCCTATTGGTGACTTATTAAGTGTACCAAAAATAAATATTATTTTTGTAACTTAAAGTATATTCACTTATGTTCCACGATGTCATGTGATTATTTCTTTTTAGCCGAATCTCTTCATATGTTCCATGTACATATATCAAATGTTCATATTAGGATACTAATCTTTAATTCCTAAAACATTTCCATGATTTAACCAAAACCGTACATCAACACATATATATCACAATTTTATCCATAAACATATATTTTTAGTAACACCTTTCACGTTCATATGTTGATGATAATCGTTCGTATGTCTTCTTGAATCATAGGACACTACCTCGGGTCTTGCCAGGTAAGTCACACATGATCATATAACTTCACGAACATGTATCCTTCAACATAACACATGAATGGAATGAAGGGTTTATGAAGAACACCATCATCCAAGTGTTATTTTATGTGATAGTATATATATATGTAGTTCATATTTGATGTGTCCTTGTCTTGTCCATGGTCCTTCTAGTTTGGTATTTCATGTATGAACATGTGCGTGTATAAATATATGTATTCAAACATGACTTATGAAGAAATAAAGCCAAAACTCATCAAGACTTTTATGTTTTATTTTGTTCTTGAAAACTCAGAATTTTAGGCGTACTCCGAGTAGACTTTTAGATGGTTTTAGAAGACCAAATGACTTAGGGTTTTCTTCTAAAATCAATTTTATTGAAACCAGAGGAGATGTGAAAAATAATTACTAGGATTGGAGTTGTGTAGGTACCTCAAAACAGGAAAATGAACGGAGCTGTCCAGATTCGACCTGCACTGAGCGGCCTTCTTGCGCCGGCTGTTTGGAGGTCGAATACTCCATGGATTCGAGTGATTCCACTTGGGTTCTCCTCTGTTAACATAGAGCTTCATTCTAGAAAAAGAATGGACTGATTTGACAAAGGAACGTAAGATATATGGCCTTCCGAAGTTGACCGAAATTCTGGCATGAAGCTGAGTTACGGGAATTGTTTGCATTTTTGGTTTTGGAGAGGGGGATAGAGGGTGATTTCTTCTTGAGGTACTAGGGCTTGGCACTTGAATTTGTGGGTATGTGTGTGTGTTATTTGTGCCGAGAAAGGACAAGAGCAAAGCTCTTGTTTTTCTTCCACACACACCTCTTTATATAGTAAATAGGTGGAGTATTGAGTTGGTGATAATCATGGGACATCATTACAAGATATGGGGAATGGAGTGAAGTGTTCAACTATCTCAAATTATTACAAGGATGGTGGACATGATGGACATGACTCTTGCTTGACCAAGAGGATGAAAGAGTATGGTCTTACCATGACAACAAGCATTGTGAATAGATGGGGTAAGCAAGGTGGGTGGCCCCACCTTGGGGTCGGCCGAGAATGGGTAGGGGTGGGGGGTTGGGTGTTGTCAAATCTTGTAGTTAGGATCCAATGGTTAGTTAGGTCGGTTCTAGTTAGAATACACCCGGTAGGTGATACCGTGATATAATACTCGGTGTAGGAACTTTTAGTGATTAAAACTTTATATCTATATACCTAGATATATATATATATATATATATATATATATATATACATATATATATAATTATTAGATGAAACGAGAGTTGAGTATAGATCTAAACAAGTCATCATCATTAAGATTTGATGCTGGAGTGGAGTACAAGCAAAGATATAATTATGGTGATGTGATCTTTAAGTTGCTTACACTCTTGGTCATAATCATGATGATTATGACGCTTGAGTGTTGTGTAAGCAAAGCAATCATGATGAAGATGTGATCGATTTAGACGCGGTATATTACCCGTAAATAATACCCACCTTAATATCTTTAATTATTAAGATGTCCTACATTTTGTGTAGTTTGACTAGCTTTAATAATCAGCTAGTGAATTCCCGACATAGTTATTACTTTAACTATATCATACATGTATACACATAAAATAACTCAAGGTCATGCAACCAACATTTTTATGTCCATGTTTTAAGGTTTAGTCACCAATATATACGTTTTTATATTAAAACGTGTCTCTAGACTTTACTGGAATAAAATCTTGTTAATCACCAATGGTCATACACTACGAGTAATAAATGTTTTTGACCTAGTAATTCTTAAAATTACTAAAGTATGATACGTTTTACTTTGTTAGATTCCTTGACAATACTATGTCAAAGATAATATTCTAGGAATATGGAGTATGAACGTGCTAAAATAATATGGCTTTTGACCTAAAATACTAGGTGTCACATTTTATGTTTTGGCCCATTTTGATGGCTCAAAGTTGTAATAGCTTAGGGTTTTTTTTTTGTATTCTGTACAAATATTGTAAAGATAAAGACCCGAAGACAAAACAGAAGACGGAGACAGGATCTTGGATTTAGTGGGAGTCACATGGAACAGCTAGATGCATGCACGAAGTTCATCCTTGTGGTTGTTTGTGTGTTGTGACCCCGTGACCTAGTTTGGTCTTGCTATTAGGCTCTAGCAAGATCAAACACTTTTTTCCTTGGCCATATGATTTACATATTTTTGTGTTTGCTATTGTGGTTGTTTTTTATCTTATAAATGCTATAACATACCAACCAAATACCAAAATTTTCAAAATCAAATAAATAACAAGTTCTAAACTTTTTTTTGCAACTTGTGGATTTTTATATTAAAACAAATAGTTTGTTTTTAAAATAAATGATAACCAATAAAGTTTTACAATCTAAACTAGTTTTAAATTTTCAAAACGAATAACTTAATAGTTCATTTAAACTATTAACTTTTAATTGGTTAATTACATCGCGACAAACTTAGTTTTAATAGGTTATTTAAAATTAAGTGTCCTGAGAGATGAAAGGGTTCATCACGTTGTCACGGTCTAATATATAGTAAAACTGGTTTTTACAACACACGTATGATTTATCATTCGTTGTGTTTGACCCTATTCGGTAAACACTAAAATTAAATCCCATATTTAAAATCTTTAGTCTATGCCATCCTACTATAAGGAACACTTGGGGCATAACGTGAAACACCAGTGTTTGGAGCCACAGCACCGCATTTGGTGCGTAACCTATCCCTCCAAGGTGCAAGGGTTTCGTTGACACATCCGGCCCTTCCACATGTACCTGTACTAGGGCGACTATTACTTTTCTCTCTAGTACATGCCCCAGCTGTATGGAGACCAAAAGTGGGCATAGATGAGGCTAAACGTATCAAAGTATAGACAAGAGTTGTCTTAGCGGCCTCATACTCGAGAATTGTGCATTTTTCCACAATTGGCAATTATTGTCAGTCTGCCTAAATCACTTACTAATGTTGCGTGCCACAGCCGCCATTACTAATTGATATAACCAGATTCTCTATTCTTAATCTATTCTTGCCATGGGTCATTAATATAATAATTTATTACATCCAAAATACTAATTAACATTTAATTTGCTTATTTAACAGATGTCTACTGAAAAGGAATCTCACTCCTCCTTCTCTCTCAAGTCTTTGCTTGAGAATGAAAAACCGAATGACACCAACCTCATCTTGAACTCTCTCCCTAGTTCTTATGACAACTTCGTAATGAACTTAAATATGAACACATGGGAGAAGACTATGCCCGAACTGCACGGCATGCAGGAAACGGACGAGATGAGCATATCAAGTAAGACTAATCAAGAGTTGATGGTCAAATCTGTTGGTGTTAACAAGCCCAAAACCAAGAAAAGGGGTTATAACAGCAAAGGTAAGAAGCAAGTTATTGTTGCTGCCAAGAATGCCACCAACAAAAACAAGCAAGTTGCAAAAGCACCCCCTCCCAAGGAGCGTCAGTGTTTTGAATGCAACAATATGGGGCACTGGAAACGTAACTGCCCTGAATATCTAGCTAAGCTGAGATCGAAGAGAGCCAATGGTGAAGGCACCTCTTCTAGTATTTCTATCTATGTTATTGAACTTTTCACTATCTCTAGCGACACATGGGTATTTGATACCGGATGTGCTTATCACATCGTTAATGTATTGCACGAGCCTGAAAAGTGGAAAAAGCTTAAACAAGGCGGCATGGAACTCATCGTTGGTGATGGGAAGAGAGTACCAGTTCTTGCAACTGGAACATTTCACCTTTCATGTCCTTCTGGCCTTGTCGTTATCTTAAATAACTGTTTGTTTGCACCTGGTTTAACCAGAAACATTATTTCAGTTTCCTTATTGTTTGAACAAGGTTTTAAGTACGTTTTTAATGGAATTAATATTTCTACTTACTTAAATGATACTTTCTATTTTGAGGCTAAACCAAGAAATGGAATTTATGAGGTTGATGTTCAAACTAATAATAACATATACAATCTTTCTAAACGTATCAAATCTAGTATTAATGATACATTTCTATGACATTGTAGACTTGGTCACATAAGCAAGGACCGCATGAAAAGGCTCCAATCCGAAGGGATCCTTGAATCCACCGGACAAGAATCCTTTGAAGACTGCAAGTCTTGCTTAGCTAGAAAACTCACTAAAGGATCCTTCACCGGCGTTGGTGAACGAGCCAATGATCTGCTAGGACTCATACACATTGATGTATGTGGCCCTTTCAGAACCATGTCTAGAAATCATAAAAGATACTTCGTTTCATTCATCGACGATTATAGTCGATATGCTTATGTCTATCTTATGAAACACAAGCATGAAACTTTTGAAAAGTTCAAAGAGTTTCAAAACGAAGTGGAAAACCAACTCAGTAAAACGATAAAGACACTTCGATCAGATCGAAGTGGTGAATATCTCAGCACAGAGTTCATAAATCATCTCAAGGAGCGTGGAATAGTTTCACAACCTACTCCACCTGGCACACCCCAACTTAATGGCGTGAGCGAGAGGAGAAATCGAACCCTACTTAATATGGTTCGATCGATGATGTGTAGAACAAACTTGCCTCACTCCTTCTGGAGTTATGCTCTTATGACCGCCGCCCGCATTGTCAATCTGGCACCGACTAAGAAGGTAAACAAGACTCCATATGTGATATGGCATGGGTCTAAACCCATTCTGTCTTACCTTAGAGTATGGGGATGTGATGCATATGTCACCAGCGATTCTGATGACAAGCTCGATCCTAGAGGCGAAAAGGTCGTTTTCGTTGGATACTATAACAGAAGCGGATATTATTTCTACCATCCTGATGCAAATGTTATTTCCATCAAAAGGAAGGCACACTTATTCGAGAAAGAAATTCTTTAACGAGGAACTGGAGATAATATAGTGGATCTTGAAGAAATTCGAGAACCACAAACAACCGCTGATGAAGTCGGAGCGTCTGAACAACAAGAAGTTGTTGCTGGTGAATCAGACACAAACACAAGCGTTCGCAGAAGTGTAAGGACTCGCAAAGAACCTGACAGATACCTATGGCATCTTGATAGTACCGAGGTCCTATTAGTAGCCGAGTCTAATGACGAACCTACTAACTACAAATCTGCTATTTCAGATCCAAAATCTGCAAAATGGCTAGAAGCCATGAACCCCGAGATGCAATCTATGCGTGATAATCAAGTCTGGGACTTGGTTGAGCTACCCCCCGAATCTCGGGCAGTAGGGAGCAAATGGATTTTCAAGAGAAAAACCGACATGCATGGAAATATACACACCTATAAAGCACGGCTAGTTGCGAAAGGTTTTACTCAGACTCAAGGCATTGACTATGATGAAACCTTCTCGCCCGTTGCTATGATCAAATCGATCAGGATATTGTTTGCCATAGCCGCGTACTATGACTACGAGATATGGCAAATGGATGTCAAAACCGCTTTCCTTAATGGGCATCTCTCTGAAAATGTCTATATGGTACAACCTGATGGTTTTGTTGATCCAAAATATCCTAATAGGGTATGTAAACTGAATAAGTCTATTTATGGACTCAAACAAGCATCTCGAAGCTGGAATCTTCGTTTTGACCAAAAGATCAAAGAGTTTGGTTTTGTCAAAAATGAAGATGAGCCTTGTGTTTACAGAAAGGCTAGTGGGAGTACTATATCATTCCTCATCTTGTATGTGGATGATATACTTATCATTGGAAACAACATCCCCTATGCTTAACGATGTTAAACACCGGTTGGGAACTTGTTTTTGCAATGAAAGATCTTGGAGAAACAGCCTACATTCTAGGAATCAAGATCTACAGGGATAGATCTAAGCGGCTTCTAGGGCTTAGTCAAGGCACATACATAGACAAAGTCATGGCACGCTTTCATATGGAAAACTCCAAGAAAGGAGGTGTTCCTATGACTAAAGGCACCGTGCTGAACAAATCACAATCTCCTTCAACGGACATTGAAACCAAGCGTATGGAAGCAATTCCATATGCTTCGGCCATTGGATCTATCATGTATGCTATGTTATGTACCAGGCCTGACGTCTCGTATGCTTTAAGCATGACCAGTCGTTTTCAGCAAAGTCCTGGCATTGCCCATTGGACTGTAGTCAAGAACATCCTGAAGTACTTGAGAAGGACTAAAGACATGTTCTTAATATTTGGAGGAGTGGAAGAAGAGCTCACTGTAAGATGTTACACTGACGACAGCTTCCAAACTGACCGAGATGACTCTCGCTCACAATCAGGATTCATATTCACTCTAAACGGAGGAGCTATCTCCTGGAAGAGCTCCAAGCAGAGTGTGGTGGCGGATTCAACCACCGAATCTGAGTATATAGCTGCATCAGATGCTGCTAAGGAAGTTGCTTGGATGAAGAAATTCATTACTGACCTCGATGTGGTTCCGAGTATTTGCCAACCAATCGAGATACTTTGTGATAACACAGGTGCTATAGCTCAAGCCAAAGAGCCCAGATCTCATCACAAAGCCAAGCACATTCTCAGAAAGTTCCACTATATACGGAAAATTATGGAACGTGGTGACATCGTGATAAGCAAAGTAGACACAGATCAAAACCTAGCGGACCCGTTTACTAAGCCCATGATTCAGGACAAGCATGATCTTCACAGAGATGCTATTGGTCTTAGATTTGCTAGTGATATGTTTTGATTTAGTATTTTTAATGTGTGAACAATTAAACAGTTGTACTTTTGAATTCTTTTGGTTTACTGATTTAAATGCAATTCTGAATTCTTACAACTGTGTTCGATTTTAATACGTTTAATCCATGAATCTTGTATTCTTAATCATCCGTAGTCGATCAGAATCGTAGGAACGACTCTGAATTAAGACTATTCTGAACTTGGACTCAAGTAGTTGACTTCCAATTTCACAGACCTCATCTTGGATGACGTTGGATGTAACTCGCTTCAAATCATCTTCATGGATTTTAATCATAAGATGTTTTGATATTGGTATACTCATTTAGTATCCTTTGACCTGAGATGCATACTAGAACTTTCGTTTACCAAGGACTGTTCTTTAATCACTGTCAACCGATGTCGCGTAACTGTCAGTCATAAAGGCATTGGTTAGGAACAGATCTGAAGTTCAGTGGGAGTTGTATGTAGTCGATAAGGGATTTTGTACTCTTACATGATATGTAACAGTTAGACATCGTGGCGCCCTCGTGATTCAAACTGGTGAAGTGTAAGGCCTTACCCAAACTTACTGTGTGTTTGATTGGACCACTTTGATTTTTGATCGAGAACAATAATAATTGAACGCCATATGAGAATGAACTAAATCCATGTCTCATTGATTCAATTGATGTCTTATACGGAAAGGATGAATGACAACTATTGTCATAAGTCTATTGTCTTGCTTTAGTTAGCTATTACTAACACCAAGATATTTGGTTAATGACTTTAAAGCGTCATACCTTGTTAGGGACATCCATGTGCAGCTAGAGCGCCGCTGACTGTTTGCGTTGATTTATCGTGGATCGTCCAAGTGGGAGATTGTTGGATTTTATGGACCGACCCGATGGACAACGCGACTGACCGAGTTATGACCCGTAAGAGTTATACCTTGGGCAACGAACATTAAATCCACTTAACCCGCTTAACTGGTAATTACGATCTGTTAGCGAGACGGTATATATTTATATATATTCGTTAGACGGGAATTATTATTTATACTGGTTTATAAATAATAAATATTTATTGTTTTAATCTTTTTATTAAAACAATTAAATAGGTACAGGCCTTTTATTTCGTATTGGACTTTGGGCCCGGAAAACAATTGTTAGGGTTTATAATTATTATATAATTATAATCTAATTGTTTTTGTTGAGAATACCTACAATTTGGAAAAAAGCCGAAAAGGGTTTTTGTTTTTTCGGTGGTCAACGGCACCAAAGCAAAAAGGAAGATATTCTTCCTTCCCCTTGAGCGAGTTCCGGCCAATCAACCCTGTCCCACCGCCGCAGCCGCCTTGCGCGGGTCGGCCATCCCGTTCTCGCGTTTCGGTTCCTGATCTAGCATTAGTTCGTTGTACCTCGGTGTCTCAACCGGTTAATCATTAACCACTAAGGTATAATTTATCTCATCAGTAGATTTAAATATTATTCCGTGTTCGTATGTTTCGTAGCCCAGATCCTGTCGGGTTTTATTTTGTGTTGGATCGGTTTCTTTCCGCTGCGTATTAATAATTACTAAATAATTATTATTAATCTAAAATTATTTATCAACCGTTTTGATAACTAATCTAACTGATCACAACTGACAGTAAATCCCAACAAATTCAATATGAAAAAGTACGAAATCTTGAATGCATATGCACACGCAAAAAACAGAGGTAATTACCTACTTACCTGCGGGTTGTTGGTGAGGAGGAAAGGGTGCTTTGTCTAGGATGTGGATGATTTCCTGGGACACATGGTTTTTAAACTTGTTCATATCTATACTATCTAATAAATAAAGGTTTTTCTTGCCACATGTCGCATCCATATTCATCCTCATCATTTTTTTCTCGCCTCTCTCTCCTATTAAATACATTTCCATCTTTTAATAATTTTACTACTCTAATAAATGAAAATCTTTTCAGGACACGTGTCACTCTCTGGTTACTCCTCACATTTATTTTCCCGCCTCTCTCTTCTATTAAATATTAGATTTTTTATTTCTCATTCCTATTAAATAATAATCTTTATATTAATAAATCTGATTACAGATACTTATTATTTAATTATAAATAGTTATTATAACTTAATATGAACTAACATTTACCAATTAAATTAAAAAGTTAATACTCACTTGAAAAAAATGTTTTAAAAACTAACTTAACAGACCTTATAACTGTCACGACAAATTACATTTTTTAAAAACATATTTTGACAAATGTGTTTGTTAACAAATTACATTATATTTTATTCAACCGATATAATATACGTTTTAAAAATATAAAATTTTTATTACTAAATTTATAACATTTTATTTATTTAACCCGTGTAATACACGGGATTTTAACCTAGTTTTCTAACTAAAAAAATAGGTTAAAAATCATATATGAGTCAACAATAAGAAAGAGGCATTGCAAACCGTTGGCCCTTTACAATTTATAGATAATTAAAAACATAGATAAAAAACACATACAACCCAAACAATATATTGGTAGTTGTACAATACAACCATCTCTATGCAATGTGTGTTGTTCTTGAAAATGAACACAAAGTTTACCTTTTCTACAGCTGCAAGAAGAAAGGCAGCCACATTATACGCATCACCCACACAGTGGGTGCCAATCAGACTTTGCAAGCTTTGCATCGTGTCATAAATGGCCATGCTTGGAGTAAGCTACAAAAGGAACACACCAAAACCACCCTCAAAGATCTTGATCTCACTTATATTTTCCGGTTGCAAAAATATTGGTTTAAAGAGGTTAACTTCTTAATCTTTCTCAATTAATTTTTATGGACTTTAATTTGGAAAGGAAGTCGAATTCTGGATCATGGTAAGTTGCAATGACTCTTTAAAAAGTTGAAAAACAAATATGAAAATCGTATATGTTAATGGATAGTGTTATTATGTACTTGCTTGATGGTCTGCAAACAGTTATCTATATCAACTTCTTATAAACGGGTTGGGTAATGGGTAAATGGGTAACTTTTGCCGTAGTTTGACCCGAAACACTTTTTATCTTAAAAGTTTAACCTTTTTCATAGATAATTGTTGACCCATTACAGATAAAATAACCTGAAACGAATGCTATTTAAGTTTAATATTCGATCTATTTTTTAATCATGTTTTATGTCCAGGTTTCGAGTCAACAGCTATTTGTCAATGTTGGTTGCTGGACATGAAACCACTGGTCCATTGTTGACTTGGACAACATATCTTCAGCAATTCATCAAACTTTTATGTTTAAGTATAGAAGTAAAGCCTAGAGGTACCAAGACGTCAATCGCAGAAAGTTGCTCAAAGGTGTGAGGCTAGTATTTTATTGGTGGGCACTCATGTTAACTATTCTATTGGTATTTTGTAAAATTCTTTATGTATAGTATACATTCTTTTGGAAGTGTCAACACTGTCAAGGTACAACATCGTTGTCAATATTTGATTAATGAACTCTTCATCTATGTTTTGCCCAATAAAATCTATACTAATAAATAAATGTTTCTATTGCCACATGTCATCTTGTGGTTCAACCTCAAATTTATTTTCCCTCCAAAACTTCTTCTAATCTTATTTCTTAATTGAACATTTCTAAAATTGATGGTCTTTAAGTTGTTTCCATTTTGACAAAATTATGTCCCAAATCTTAGATATTTCTTTAATCATAAAAATATTATTTCAAACAAATAAAAATATTACATGATTGTCAAGATTGATTCATTCATAAAAATAAAAAAAATATTTCAAAGTTTTGTCTGTTTTAACACAATTAAGTTACCAAAATAATCTAAAACTATGTGATTTTCATATTCCTCACATATATAATTACTACACTTTACCCTTTTTATTATTAAATGTATTTTATTATTTTAAATTTTAATTCATTACGTTACATTATATAATGAGGATGAAATTTATTGTTTATTTTTTGAATTGTTAAGTAAATAGATGGTATAGAATACATAAAAAAAACAATTGTTCCTAACTGATTTATTTTAGTTTATAATTTTTTTCGGTAATATATTTTAGATTTAAGAAGAAAAAAAATTAGTTTTGTGAATGTAATTGTAATTTTATTTTTTCCCTATGTAAAGTAACTTATTGTTTTACTTATAAAATAGTTTTGAACACTTATGAATGATATATGTTTTTTTTATCAACCGTGTAATACACGGGGTACTAACCTAGTGATTAAATATATATAAGTAAGTATCAGGTAACTAAAATAGCATTTCAATAATCAAAATATTATACATAAACGATTACAGAAAAAAAAATACTCACAAGGGCATTCCACAGTGGGATGAGCATCCCACTGCCAGGTTCCTTCACCGGGAACCATATAAGTCAATGCCGGTGTCCCTATTGGCATCATTGTAATATGACCCCCTGAGTCCTGGATATACAAATTAAGCAATATAAGAAATTAAGACAAATTTGCATACATAATACCGATATGAAATAACCACAGGTCTGAATTTCACCATGAAGATGAACTACTATTTAGGTATTGGAATTCATAAAATAACCTAAAGTTTGATTCTTGATGTCAAATCAGACATCAATATTTATCAATTTGTGAAGCTTTCATTATAAAATCACGTGTTTGACATACAAAACAAAGGTCATTCTCAATATTTGCAGCCAATAGAATAAGAAATTGTGTTTAATGTCATACAATAGAAACATAGATTCATTTATCAAAATACAAATGCATGAATCATTGGATTATTACATCGTTCTATTGCCTAATTTCTTTATGAAATACATAC
The DNA here is from genome assembly GCA_023525975.1 of Smallanthus sonchifolius. Classification (NCBI taxonomy): domain Eukaryota; kingdom Viridiplantae; phylum Streptophyta; class Magnoliopsida; order Asterales; family Asteraceae; genus Smallanthus; species Smallanthus sonchifolius. The sequence goes on from CM042034.1 coordinate 60,099,126, forward strand.
CTGCTTTTATGAATTTACTTGCAGAATTCAACACTCAAAATAGGTCTCGAAATTCCATAAGAATCCCATAACAACCTGCTCGGAAAGGAAAAAAAAAACAATTAGAAAACTAATCTAGTAGAAAAAGGTGAAGGTTATAGGGAGTGATTAATAAGAAATCTGTCTAAGAGATTGACGCCTTAATCCAACGAAAACCTTGCCTCCGCAACTGTCAATTAAACAACACGATATGGTTAACTGAAAGTTTTTTCTCTCAAATAATTCAAGAAATTGAGTGTTGATGCGAGTGGTGACCTGAGAGAAGATGGAGGTGGGTGTAGATGTGAGGAACATCTGATGGAATTGAGCGCCATTGTAGCAAACTACGAACATGAGACGACGATTATGTCAACTACGATGATTTCGCTGCCCTAGTTCCCCTTTCTCTGCATTCTATCGAGCAACAAACTGATGAAAACTTGTCTTCGATCCAAAATCAAAACAAAACCAAGGTTCAAAATCGGTGCGGTGGGTATGGCGGCGATTGAGGAGAAGCTAGAAAGAAGGTTGATGGTGATGGTGATGGTGATGAGCAGAGAAAGAAAATTAGAATGGATACACGTGTAAAGAAATTAAGAGGCAGGGACACGTAGCAAAAAAAAGTTACTGTTATTAAGCCGTTGGTTTTTAATTATTCTTTATAATTATAATTATAATATAATATAGAATTAATTACACAGATGGCCCCTGTGGTTTGGTCAAATTATGGTTTTGACCTCTGGGAATGGGAAACTACAACTTTGGCCCAATAGTTTGCATGATTGTAACACATTTGGCCCCTGAAGTGAATGCCAGTTAAGTTTTTCAGTTAAGTGTATGTGAAATGACTAAAATACCCTTACATAATAAAATAATAAAAACAAAAATATATATATACACACATATACACATACTTATAAAATTCGTATTTTCAGTCACCCACACGTCAAACCAAGAACCCATCAATAATTGTCAACTAACCTTCACACCTTCAACGATTCCCTTCTCAAAGTTGATCAATTTCTCTTAGAACTTGATAGGTGTTCAAGTTCGCACAGCAGGGGCGATGGGGGTGGATAATCTGAGCGAGAAAGCGGCGAAGATGAGGGAATCACTGCAGCAGAGTCAATCAATCACGAAAAATATGGTTTCGATCTTAGGTTCCTTTGACCACCGTCTCTCCGCCCTTGAAACTGCCATGCGCCCCACTCAGGTTTATTGATCTATCCTTTTCAATCTGAGAAATTAGGGGAAATTTTCTAGGGTTAGAGGAAATTGTGATTTGGGGATTTTGAAAAGATGAGTATGCGGAAGAAACATAAAAAAGATTTGAACTTTTGAAATGTGTGATGATTGAGATTTGGTTGGAAGGGGGTGGTGCCAGAGGTATGGGGTGGGGTGGTGCCGGTGGCAGTGAAGGGTGGTGGTGGTGAATGTCTGGCGATGGTGGAGACGAATGATGGTGGAGACGAATGATGGTGGTGGCTGATGGTGGAGACGAACGATGGTGGTGGTGGTGCTGGTTGTGGACGGCGGCGACGGTGGTGGTCGGCGGCGGCGGCAGTGGTCGGCGGCGGCGGCGGTCCTCTCAAGATTATAAGTATATATGTGTATATGTGTGTATATATATATTTTTGTTTTTATTATTTTATTATGTAAGGGTATTTTAGTCATTTCACATACACTTAACTGAAAAACTTAACTGGCATCCACTTCAGGGGCCAAATGTGTTACAATCGTGCAAACTATTGGGTCAAAGTTGTAGTTTCCCATTCTCAGGGACCAAAACCATAATTTGACCAAACCACAGGGGCCATCTGTGTAATTAATTCTATAATATAATAATCTAATAATTATTAGTAACTTTGACGATTAATTAATTTTTTATTAGCAACAAAATCTAATAATTATTAACAACTTTGACGATTAATCAATTTTTAATTAGCAACAAGTTTGATAATTAATTGATTAATAGAATAAACAAGAGAAAATAAGAGAGAAATCCATCCATTCATATTAGATGGTTTGTTTTACATATACAATATATATAGTGGCATAGTGTAGATATAAAAACTGATGGTTACAAAATTCTCTAAGTACATTTGCTGCGGACTCCACAAATTTGCTGCAGACCTACTAGTTACTGCGGATAAGGCAAGTGATGTGGATAGACATGTTCCTCTACTGATGAACATTGTTACTACGGATAGCCTTATCTGCTGAAGTGTGACAACTGCGGTTTTTCAGGTCCTTACCGTTTCTCGACTTTTATACGTTTATATTTTTAAATTTTATGGTTTTATATATTATTAAGTGTTTCTATGAATTATAGGAATTTTTCCTTAGACAAACACTAAGGTCCGAACTAGAAAACCCGGTTAAGTGCATACACTGCGTATACAACGAACGCGTTAAATAATCGGTAAAAAATTAAATTCTCGAAAATAATTTTTATATTTATATTTTGGTTAAGAATAATGTTTTATAATATTTTATGTGCTAACTTTTGTGTTTCTTGATTTAAACTAACGATCACAGGTGGTTCTTTCGTTAAATACCCGGTGTTTACCCGGTATAACATTTTTGAAAAAAATTGAGTTTTTAGGTTTTAAAAATTTTTCAAAATTCATTATTTTAGATACTTAATTTTTATGTTTGATAAAAATGCTTATTTTTAGTGTTTAGGGGTGTAATTTTTATAAAAAGTGGGTATTTTTTTATAAAAATGGTCTTTTAAAGCTAGACTTGCTTTTCCACTATAAATACTCAACCCTCACCCCATTTTCCCATTCCCTTCTCCTTCTTCCAGCTGTAACCCCCCCCCCCCTTTGCAACCAAACACTCCAAATCTCCTTCCAAGCTCATAAACAACCAATTCCAAGCTTTGATTCTTGGTTCCATTGGGTTGATGAGCTTTGTTCTAGTGATTTGAAGGTATAAACATGTGTTTTAACACTTTAAATTTTCTGTTTTGATCTTGCATGTGTTCTCAAGAACACCAAGAACACACACACTCACTTTGATTTTCAAGTTTTGTTATTTTTAAGAGTTTTTAACTTGAATAATGTGGTTTTAACAAGGATTTGTGGATAAAAACTAGTTGTAATCATCCACAATGAGTTTTTTAGTGAAAAACTTGCAAGATTTGATGATCAAAGTGTATGAACACTTGGGTATTCATATTTGCATTTTCTTAAATTAAAAGAGCATTTTGTTAATTTTTAAGTTTTTGATCTTGGAATTGAACCACATTTTGATTGTAGGTTGTAAATCAAGGATAACTCAGTAGCTTAGCATCAAATTTCATCATCATTTGTTGAATTTGGAAGGTATAATCCTTGATTAAACTTGTTAGTTGTTGAATGTTCAAGAACAAACATGTTCTTGATGAATTTTTAAAAATTATTGATCCATCACCCAAAAGTGGTTTTAATCAGTAGAATATATTTTAAAATGAGTATCTGGAAAATTTGGTTATCTAACTCTTTATAGATTATTTATTAAAATTCATACAAGTTTAATACATGGAAATTTGGGAAAAATACTTCTGAGTATTGAAAAATTCTGAAAATTGGACAGTGATTGTTAATCGATTAACTAAGACTCCTGTCCAAAATTTATGAAAATTTAAGTTGTTTAAGTATACTTTTAGTATTTATATAGTTTAAACAGATGATTTAAGGTTTGTATACATCTGGATAAAATCAGGACTTGAAACTTGGTATGAGATCTTATATTGACTTAAAACTAATATGGTAAAAATTTGGTGAAGTTTTAATGTGTTTAACTATTTTTCCCGAATTTGTAAAGTTTTAACAATATTAAATTCATATTAAATAATCTGGATACTGAAAAAATATGAAAATTGATCAGAAATTTTTATTTATATATATGATCAATTGGTATAAATTTCAAGCAATAAATTTATGTGTAAGTATGATTTTGGAATTATGATCCATTTAAATTTTATAAAAAAAATATTAATTTTGGAAATTTTCATATAAAATTGATTTTATATAAATTTTAGAGGATTTTGGACAGAAGTATATGCTTAATTAAAACTTAAATTTGGTCATTTAATTTAGATGCTTAATATTACACTAAAACCCTAATTTTGGATGAATCGTATTTAAACCGTAGACCGGACTTTACGCGCGTAATGGCGTTTTTGGTCAAAGCGACACCGTGACTTAAGATTTTTTTTATAATAAATATTATAACTACTGATATACTTTAATAAGATATTAGTTTTAAAGTTTAAAGTCACGAATTTATATAAAAGTCGGTTTTATAATCTTAAGCGGTTAATACGCGTATGCACTGGTTTTTCGGTATGCACTACTTTGAATAGCCACTTTAGTTTGGCTGAACTAGTCACATACTTTAGGAGTCCTAAAATGTGTTTTATTTCTATTTGCTTAGTGGGACTTGGATAGGACTTGATATTTGTCTGTCTTTGTCGATTTCGTCGCACATCTCACCCGCTTTATTCAGGTGAGTTTTCGTGGCCCCCTTTTACTTACTGTTTTACTGTTTTTGAGGGAAAGCTGTTTCATTTTTTTTATTTAGTCACATGTTACATGATACATTGATTACATGAGTTATTTTTATATTTATGCATTAAAGTCCCCACGTTTTTTTTTTGTTGTAATCAATTAGCTGAGCGTAGCCGTTGGGAATTTTGAGTAGTACTACTTGGGTTGACACCCCCGCTTATGGTTTGGTTGCACCAACCAGACTTGTAGGATCACGTGGGCGCAAAGTTAGCCAATTATTTTTTTTAGGCGGTTGTTGGCATAAGACTTCCGTATGAGGTACTTTATTTTTATTTTGTTTAGGCTTTGATTACGGCTCATGGTAATATGTTGTCTAATACATGTGTACTGACTTTGGATTTTTATAAAATTTTATAGAGTCTTAAAACCTGTGATACTCACCAACTATTTATATAGTTGACCCGTTTTTGAAACATGCTTTCAGGTAAACAGAAATGAAGATAAGGTTCATAGGGGCACACTTTTGTTTAGATTTTGTGGTTTCACGTTGGAACAAACTTAGTACCTATGACTTTGGTTGTTTATAAGACGCTCCTTTTATTGTTTGAATTTCGGATGTTGTATGACTTCTTTTAATTTTGGGTTTAGTAATGGTTCTTTTGTAATTTGCGATGTACCCGTTAGCATTCTCTTGCGCCTAAGTGTTCGATGCACCGCTCTCGTCTCACCTCCGTGTTTTCGCCTTCGGCGGGGTGTGACAGACTTGGTATCAGAGCACTGGTTATAGAGAATTAGGTTTACCCTAGACTTGAACCTAGATTATGACCTTAAGAAACATTGCAAAGAACCTTAGGATCTATGTGTGCATTGCATATCATTTCGCATTTCTTATTCTTACCAGCTTTACGTTCTCCGTCACAGCATGTCTTCGTCTTCAGCATCTTCATTTCAGCAGTACTTCTCAGACGATGAGGCTGATAGCTTCAACAGTTTCCCTCTTGTACCTGTCCCTACAACATCAGGTAATTAGAGTGCGCCCGAGCCAAGTCATACGTCAGAGGAGGATTCGTCGGAGCACTATGTGCCCGGTGAGTCTAGCTACGCAACCAGCTCAGAGGATTTAGGGAGCCGTCTACCCTCACCTACTTCGGTCCTACCCCCTTCCTGGGTAGCACCAGTGACTGTTGTTCTACACCATGTTACTCCCGCTGTTGGACGGTCACTGTTTCCTGGATCGACCTTTGAAGTCGGAGGATCATCTACTAGGACTGCACCTGTTATTATAGAGTTATCATCAGATGAAGAGGAGGAGCCAGAGGACACTAGGACTAATAGGGAGGTACAGATGGACAAGTTAGTGGAGGATTACGCTGGACACGAGACGAGACTGAATCATCATCATACTGTGTTGGAGGATGTTCTAAAGAGGATACCGGAGCTATATTAGTATGTTACTACTCTTCAGGCGTCAGATCTGAACAGGAACCAGCGCATGGATCGATTTGAGAAGAGGGTCTACTCCATATTGGCTATTTTTGTGGCTTTCTTTATTTTTACTAGTTGCTGTTGTGTTAGGTTTCTATTTCAGACAATGAGCGACATGTGCTCAGTTCCTTTTGATGGGTTACAAAAACTTTATTTTTGGGGTATTGGCTTAGTTCTAACTAATTCCTAATTTTGTAAAATTATTACTAGCTCTTGTAAACCCTAGCTACTATCTATGCTTTATGAAGCATTTTTATAAATCTTTTGATGATGGAATGAAACAATGTTTTGGATAATTATTTGTATGCTATAAACTTCATTTGGTTATTGTTTGTGTATTGTTACCATCCTTATTTGTTACCTTGTGTACATGATTCGGTTAAAAATTTTATTGTCGTTCTCAAAAACATATCTTTTATATATGGTTTGTTTACTATGTTTTGAGTGATTTTTAATCAAGTATTTTCATTTACTCAAACTCTCATAAAAATCCTGTCCGTTTCCCTTTTTAGAAAATGCCACCGAGGAGGAATCCTCAGCATAATGAGACAGAGAATACTCAGTCGGATTTTGAACAGCTGATAAATCAAGGGATAGATGCGGCTATACCAAGAATAGTGGCACAGATCACCACAGGGTTAATCAGGAGTGCTGGTGGCACTAGTGGTGGTGCTTCTGGTAGTGTTGGAGCCGGTGGGGGTGCTGGTGGTGGTGCTGGTGGTGGCACAAATACTGGTAACACCAACCGCGGATGCACTTTTAAAGACTTCTCTGCAGGAAAACCTTTGGATTTTTATGGTAGTGAGGGAGCAGTTAGGATTGTTCGTTGGATAGAAAAGATGGAGTCTGTCATAAAAATCAGTAACTGCTTGGATAATCTGAAGGTTAAGTATGCTGCTTGCTCTCTGCAGGGCGAAGCCCTAACATGGTGGAATTCTCAAGTTGATGCGTTAGGAGAACAGGTTACTGATAACCTGACTTGGGATGAGCTTAAGAAAATGTTGATTGAGGAATATTGTCCTCGAAATGAAATAAAGAAGATTGAAGTTGAGTTTTGGAACCTAGAAATGGAAGGAGCTGAAATCTTGGTTTACACAACTCGATTCCAAGAGTTGTCACGTTTGGTGCCACATCTTATGACACCCGAATCTAAGAGGATTGAAAGGTATATATGGGGATTGGTGCCCCAGATTCGAGAATGGTTACTTCAGCCAAACCTTCTACTATTCAAAGTGCTATCCAATTGGCAAGTGAATTAACTGATGAGATGGTGAGAAATGTAATTTTGGTTAATAAAGGAACAATTGGAAAGAAACCAGAGGAGAAGGCTATGAAGAAATCTACTGGTGGTACAAGTAAGAAGCGTAAGTTTGTAAAGAATTATGTGGCGGTGACACCACAGAAAAGGGCAAACACTGGAAATCCACCTCTTTGCGCCAAGTGCAATTCTCAACACTTTGGGGCTTACGAGCAGTTTGTGTGTGCAAAATGTAAACGAGTGGGGCATAAAGCGAACTACTGCAGATTCGACCCTAATGCACCAAGGGGTTGTTTTGAATGTGGGGCAACTGATCACTTCAGGAACAAATGTCCCAAATTGGGCAGAATTGGTGGAAACGCAGCGAATCAAGCTAAGGGTAGAGCTTTTGTGATTGGGGCTGCAGATGCACGTCAGGACCCGGATGTGACGACGGGCACGTTTCTTGTCAACGATCTTTATGCATCTATACTTTTTGATACATGGGCTGATAAAAGCTTTATATCTTCTGAATTTAGATCATTGATTAAGTTAAAATCACAGAAATTGAAAGAGGCCTATACTATAGAACTAGCTAATGGTAAATTGATTAAAGCTAGTGACATTATCCGAGGTTGCTCTATGAACCTAAATAATCACCAATTTAATGTAGACCTTATCCCAATAGAGCTAGGTAGTTTTGATGTTGTTATTGGCATGGATTGGTTATCCGAAAACCGAGCCGAAATTGTTTGCTCAGAAAAGATGGTTCGAATTCCGCTTTCAAACGGTGAAGTCCTGAATGTCCAAGGCGATAAGCCCGGGAGGAGTTTGAACATTGTGTCTATCATGAAGGCATGGAAATACCTTAGAAAGGGAAGCTACGTGTTTCTTGCTAATTTCATTGAAAAGAAATCAAAGGAGGTTAAGATTCAGGATATTCCAGTTGTATGCGAGTACCCAGAAGTTTTTCCCGAGGATTTTCCTGGATTACCCCCTCCACGACAAGTTGAGTTCCGGATTGACTTGGTACCCGATGCCGCACCTATTGCTAGATCCCCATACCGTCTGGCACCATCTGAATTACAAGAGTTGTCGAATCAGTTACAGGAACTTTTAGAGAAGGGATTTATTAGACCGAGTTTCTCACCTTGGGGAGCTCCGGTCTTGTTCGTGAAAAAAGAAGGATAGATCATTTCGAATGTGTATTGACTACTGGGAGTTGAATAAATTGACGATTAAGAACCGATATCCACTCCCGAGGATCAATGATTTGTTTGACCAGTTACAAGGATCGACCCATTTTTCTAAGATCGACCTCAGATCTGGTTATCATCAATTAAGGGTCCAGGAGGATGACATACCAAAGACAGCGTTCAGAACTCGGTACGGTCATTAAGAGTTTTTGGTTATGCCTTTCGGGCTAACCAATGCCCCATTAGTATTTATGGATCTGATGAATAGGGTGTGTAAACCCTATTTAGACAAATTCGTGATAGTCTTTATCGACGATATTCTGATGTATTCTCGAAGTAAGGAAGAGCATGAACATCACTTGCAGTTGATTTTGGAATTGCTTCAAAACGAGAAACTATTCGCCAAGTTTTCTAAGTGTGAGTTTTGGCTTAGAGAAGTTCACTTTATAGGTCATGTGATTAATGAGAAAGGCATTCATGTGGATCCAGCCAAAATTAAGGCGATAAAGAAGTGGGAAACGCCTAAGACCCCAACTGAGATTCGTCAATTTCTTGGTTTGGCGGGTTACCATAGGTGATTTATAGAAAATTTCTCGAAGATAGCTCAGTCTTTAACCCTCTTGACTCAGAAAGATAGAAAGTTTGAATGGGGTGACAAGCAGGAAGATTCATTTCAGTTATTAAAGCAGAAATTATGTAACGCTTCGATTCTAACTCTTCCTAAAGGTACGGATGGCTTTGTTGTATATTGTGATGCATCTCACCAGGGTCTTGGTTGTGTGTTGATGCAAAAGGATAAGGTTATTGCTTACGCATCCCGACAATTGAAAGTGCACGAAAAGAATTACACAACTCATGACCTAGAGTTGGGTGCTGTTGTCTTTGCACTCAAAATTTGGAGGCACTATCTTTATGGAACCAAATGCACTATTTTTACCGACCACAAAAGCCTTCAACATATATTTGATCAAAAGATGTTAAATATGAGACAAAGGCAATGGGTTGAGCTTCTGAATGACTATGACTGTGAGATCCGTTATCACCCTGGGAAAGCAAATGTGGTGGCAGATGCTTTGAGTAGAAAGGAAAGAATAAAACCTTTTCGAGTTCGTGCTTTGGGGATAACAATCCAAACGAGCTTGAAAGCTCAAATTCTCGAGGCACAAAGGAAACACTACAGAGAAATAATTGGAAAGACGAACTTTTATGTGGTGATGAGAGAAAATTTGAACAGAAAACTGATGAGTTGATTTATTATTTGGATCGAATGTGGATTCCGGATTCCCATAACTTGAGGGAACTAATTTTTAATGAAGCTCACAAGTCGAGGTATTATGTACATCCCGGAGCCGACAAGATGTACAAAGACTTGAAAGAATTTTATTGGTGGCCCGGAATGAAGAAAGATATTGCAAGTTATGTTGGGAGATGCTTGACATGTTCTAAGGTCAAGGCGGAATACCAGAAACCGTCGGGACTTTTGCAGCAACCTGACATCCCTCAGTGGAAATGGGAGCAGATTGCTATGGATTTCGTCACCAAATTACCCCGAACTTCCAGCGGTTATGATTCAATTTGGGTCATTGTTGACCGGTTGACAAAACCTGCTCACTTTATTCCCATCCGAGAGGATTATAAGATGGAAAAGTTAGCCCGTTTGTACATTGGTGAGATCGTTTCTAGGCATGGAGTGCCCGTTTCCATCATTTCGGATAGGGATAGTCGTTTTACTTCCCGATTTTGGCAGACACTACAACGAGCTTTGGGAACGTGCTTGGATATGAGCACGACTTATCATCCTCAGACTGACGGTCAAAGTGAACGGACGATTCAGACCATGGAGGATATGTTAAGGGCATGTGTAATAGATTTTGGTGGTAATTGGGATACACATCTACCGTTAATCGAATTTTCTTATAATAATAGTTATCACGCTAGCCTCAGATGTGCACCGTTTGAAGCTTTGTATGGACGTAAGTGTCGATCACCACTTTGTTGGGCCGAAGTTGGTGACAATCGTTTGACGGGCCCTAAAATAATTCAGGAAACTACGGACAAAATTTTTAAGATTCATGATAGACTAAGAGCCGCGCGGGACAGACAGAAAAGCTATGCCGATAATCGAAGAAAGCCCTTGGAATTTCAAATTGGTGACAAAGTACTTTTAAAAGTTTCACCTTGGAAGGGCGTTCTTCGGTTCGGAAAGAGGAGTAAACTCAATCCGAGGTATATTAGGCCGTATGAAATTGTGGATAGAATCGACCCCGTGGCGTACAAATTGAAATTGCCTCAGGAACTCAGTGGTATACACGATACTTTTCATGTATCAAACGTCAAAAAGTGTTTAGCTGAAGCGTCCTTAGTGATACCACCCGAGGAAGTCCGTATTGACAAGAAGCTTCATTTTATCGAGGAACCGGTTGAGATTTCGGATCGCGAGATCAAGGCGCTTAAGCACAATCGTATCCCTATTGTGAAAGTCCGTTGGAACTCGAAGCGTGGACCCGAATTCTCATGGGAACGCGAGGACCAAATGAAGCAAAAATATCCTCATCTCTTTGAGAAGGAAGCGGTTACTACTATCACCGGTTGAATTTCGGGACGAAATTCCTTTCAACTAGGGGATAATGTGACAACTGCGGTTTTTCAGGTCCTTACCATTTCTCGACTTTTATACGTTTATATTTTTAAATTTTATGGTTTTATATATTATTAAGTGTTTCTATGGATTATAGGAACTTTTCCTTAGACAAACACTAAGGTCCGAACTAGAAAACCCGGTTAAGTGCATACACTGCGTATACTGCGAACGCGTTAAATAATCGGTAAAAAATGAAATTCTCGAAAATAATTTTTATATTTATATTTTGGTTAAGAATAATGTTTTATAATATTTTATGTGCTAACTTTTGTGTTTCTTGATTTAAACTAACGATCACAGGTGGTTCTTTCGTTAAATAACCGGTGTTTACCCGGTATAACATTTTTGAAAAAAATTGAGTTTTTCGGTTTTAAAAATTTTTCAAAATTCATTATTTTAGATACTTAATTTTTATGTTTGATAAAAATGCTTATTTTTAGTGTTTAGGGGTGTAATTTTTATAAAAAGTGGGTATTTTTTTATAAAAATGGTATTTTAAAGCTAGACTTGCTTTTCCACTATAAATACTCAACCCCCCACCCCATTTTCCCATTCCCTTCTCCTTCTTCCAGCCTTAACCGCCCCCCCTGCAACCAAACACTCCAAATCTCCTTCCAAGCTCATAAACAACCAATTCCAAGCTTTGATTCTTGGTTCCATTGGGTTAATGAGCTTTGTTCTAGTAATTTGAAGGTATAAACATGTGTTTTAACACTTTAAATTTTCTGTTTTGATCTTGCATGTGTTCTCAAGAACACCAAGAACACACACACTCACTTTGATTTTCAAGTTTTGTTGTTTTGAAGGGTTTTTAGCTTGAATCTTGTGGTTTTAACAAGGATTTGTGGATAAAAACTAGTTATAATCATCCACAATGAGTTTTTTAGGGAAAAACTTGCAAGATTTGATGATCAAAGTGTATGAACACTTGGGTGTTCATATTTGCATTTTCTTGAATTAAAAGAGCATTTTGTTGATTTTTGAGTCTTTGATCTTAGAATTGAACCACATTGTGATTGTAGGTTGTAAATCAAGGAAAACTTAGTAGCTTAGCATCAAATTTCATCATCATTTGTTGAATTTGGAAGGTATAATCCTAGATTAAACTTGTTAGTTGTTGAATGTTCAAGAACAAACATGTTCTTGATGAATTTTTAAAAATTATTGATCCATCACCCAAAAGTGGTTTTAATCAGTAAAATATGTTTTAAAATGAGTATATGGAAAATTTGGTTATCTAACTCTTTATAAATTATTTATTAAAATTCACACAAGTTTAATACATAGAAATTTGGGAAAAATACTTCTGAGTATTGAAAAATTCTGAAAATTGGATAATGATTGTTATATTATGAACTAAGACTCCTGTCCAAAATTTATGAAAATTTGAGTTGTTTAAGTATACGTTTAGTATTTATAAAGTTTAAAAGGATGATTTAGGACATCTAGATAAAATCAGGACTTGAAACTTGGTATGGGATCTTATATTGACTTAAAACTAATATGGTAAAAATTTGGTGAAGTTTTGATGTGTTTAACTATTTTTTTCCGAATTTGTAAAATTTTAACAATATTAAATTTATATTAAATAATCTGGATATTGGAAAAATATGAAAATTGGTCAGAAATTTTTATTTATATATATGATATCAATTGGTATAAATTTCAAGCAGTAAATTTATATCTAAGTATGATTTTGGAATTATGGTCCATTTAAATTTTTGAAATTTTTATATAAAATTGATTTTATATAAATTTTAGGGGATTTTGGACAGAAGTATACGCTTAATTAAAACTTAAATTTGGTCATTTAATTTAGGTGCTTAATATCACACTAAAACCCTAATTTTGGACGAATCGTATTTAAACCGTAGACCGTACTTTACGCGCGTAATGTCGTTTTTGGACAAAGCGACATCGTGACTTAAGATTTTTTTTTATAATAAACATTATAACTATTGATATACTTTAATAATATATTAGTTTTAAAGTTTAAAGTGACGAATTTATATAAAAGTCGGTTTTATAATCTTAAGCGGTTAATACGCGTATGCACTGGTTTTTCGGTATGCACTACTTTGAATAGCCACTTTAGTTTTGCTGAACTAGCCACATATTTTAGGAGTCCTAAAATGTGTTTTATGTCTATTTGCTTAGTGGGACTTGGATAGGACTTGATATTTGTCTGTCTTTGTCGATTTCGTCGCACATCTCACCCGCTTTATTCAGGTGAGTTTTCGTGGCTCCCTTTTTACTTACTGTTTTTGGGGGAAAGCTGTTTCATTTTTTTTATTTAGTCACATGTTACATGATATATTGATTACATGAGTTATTTTTATATTTATGCATTAAAGTCCCCACGTTTTTTTTGTTGTAATCAATTAGCTGAGCGTAGCCGTTGGGAATTTTGAGTAGTACTACTTGGGTTGACACCCCCGCTCATGGTTTGGTCGCGCCAACCAGACTTGTAGGGTCACGTCGACGCAAAGTTAGCCAATTATTTTTTTAGGGGGTTGTTGGCATAAGACTTCCGTATGGGGTACTTTATTTTTATTTTGTCTAGGCTTTGATTATGGCTCATGGTAATATGTTGTCTAATACATGTGTACTGACTTTGGATTTTTATAAACTTTTATAGAGTCGAAAAACCTGCAATACTCACCAACTATTTATATACTTGACCCGTTTTTAAAACATGCTTTCAGGTAAACAGAAATGAAGATATGGTTCATGGGGGCACGCTTTTGTTTAGATTTTGTAGTTTCACGTTGGAACAAACTTTGTACCTATGACTTTGGTTGTTTATAAGACGCTCCTTTTATTTTTTGAATTTCGGATGTTGTATGACTTCTTTTAATTTTGGGTTTAGTAATGGTTCTTTTGTAATTTGCAATGTACCCGTTAGCATTCTCTTACGCCTAAGTGTTCGATGCACCGCTCTCGTCTCACCTTCGTGTTTCCGCCTTCGGCGGGGTGTGACATGAAGTCCAAAGTTGCTACTGATAGGCTTCTCAGCAGCATTAAACATTGATGCTGCTGATAGGCAAATCATCAGCAGCTTTAACTTTGCTACTGACACCTCTGCTGCAACACTGACACATCTTTCAGCAGAAGGAATGTTATTGGTGCAGATGATAAAAGACAAGGCTACTACTTCTGAAGTCTCCTACAAAGATTTCTAAGAAGACTTTTGACATGTTTGTTACTATTTGCTGCAGTTGTCTACCAATAGTAATGTAACTTGTAACTGTCAAAGATCAACGACTTGTGTTTGATCTGATCCTTAGAATCAAGTGTCTGTCTTGATTCTAAGTTCCTTTATATGTATTGTATCTTCTTATTGTACAAGTGTGCTTCCTTAGAGTTTTCCCTGTAACTTGTAAACTTTGAAGATTAATACAATTTGCATTTATCAGTATTATCATTGTTTCTTATTTACATTGCATAGTTGTTATTATTTCCGCCAATCTCACTCAACTAGAACAGAACCATCTTGTAAACACCGATCCTACACATAGAGATTGAAACCGACTCTATAAAACTAATGGGGGAATGTCTGTATTAAGTGTGTGAAAGTGGGGGTTTCACAACACTCCCCCTCAGACATATTACCGCTATTATACACTATTAACAACATATTTCATGATGATATTAAATCGGTACTTCAGGACCGAAAAATATAAACTGATACTACTAGATCAGTTACAATGTCTCGTTAGAAACCTTACTAAGAAAACCCAATGGGAAAAAAACTTAGTTAAGGGAAAAAGAGTGCAGCATGTATAATTCTCCCCCTCGATTTAACAAATATATATCTTTCATCATGTGGAGTATAATCTTCTGTGACAATTGCCTGATTTGATCTTTGATGTAATCTTCTTTGATTTGTCGACGCGTGTTATATTGTCTTCATAGTGTACTCAGGCTTCATCGACTCTAATCCGCTCTCTTCTTGAATATGCTGAATCATTGGCCTCCACAAGTAAAATGTATCTAGATTGATATTGAACTTTGTGCAAGTCTGATAAGTATCTTGCATCTGTATAGCCAACTAGTTTGGGACACCATATTTTCTCATAGAACAATCTCATATCTCGAGTCCCGCAAGGATATTAACTTATCCTTTATTATGCTTGGCGATGTTACCTCATTAAAGACATTGCTATAAAAACCATATGGGACAAAACCATCGCAAAAGGAAAAAGAGCGCAGCGCGTATTTTCTCCCCCTGAGATATGTTAGCGTTAACAACATACTTCAAAATGATGTTAAACTGGTACTTTAGGGCTTATAAGATAAACTGATGCTACTAAATCAGTTATGTTGCCTCTTTATGAACCTTACTAAGAAAACCCAAAGGGACAAAATTTAATGAAGTGGAAAAGAGTGCAACATGTAATATTATTACTATAATTCACTAGCACATGTACAAGAATGCAATCACGCTTAAGTACGGTACTTCTGGACCATGTACTTCTTCGCCCTCTTCTTTGGTGAAGTAAGGATCTTCGTGTATGTTTAACATCGGATAATCATGGCTGTGCTTAGCGGATAACTTTTGTCCATGTTAGAATATGTTAACGTCTTCCGGATGTAATTTGATTTGTGGACACATATACAATCTCATATATACTCGATCATCAGGTTGAGGAATAATTTAGTCATGTCAAAATTCTCACTCTAGTAGTTCGACAGAATCTCTCGATGATGCTTAGATCGTCACTGTAAACTGCGATTATAATTAACTTTAAGAGCGGAATTTTGATAAATAGATATGGTTGATATTTATCAAACTTATACCCGTCATTTTCAAAATATATACTGAGTCGATTTTACCACATACGACCAGTTTTCTTGAGATTTATTTCACACATCTCGGGGTACTAATTATAATGCTTCAAGCATTTCTAACCTTTTATGGATTTTCAAGTAGATGTCAATTTAGGGGGTGATTGGGATTACTTTTCAAACCTATTTATTGACTTATTACCTTTTGAAATAAGTCAATAAGTTATAAGTTTGTTTGGGTAATTCAAAATAAGATGTAAAATGTGAGATGAAGAAGTTAAAATCCAAAAATAAGAAATACTTACTTTTGGAAATGACTTTTGCATAAGTCATAAGTAGTTTCAAAAAGTAATCCCAAGCACCCCCTTAAACTTTTCATACAAATATGTGGTGGCAACATCCATAAGTTTTTTGAAGTCCTTCTAAGATTGTGAGGCCGGTTGAACATCTTAAGGTTATCGCATCCACTACAGGGGGACACGTTTCCTCATAACCAACTTCTGGGATTTGGGAAAAACCTTTGTGTTACAAATCATGCTTACATCGCATAATCTCATAATTTTCATTTCTTTTTATTTTAAAGACACCCATTTATAACCTACTGGTTTGACGTCTATGGGTGTTCAAACTAAAGGTCCGAAAACGTTTCTCTTGTCATGCAAATTTAGTTAAGCCTTTTAGGAATCTTGCCATTTTAGGGAGTCATCTCTGTGTATGTACTCTTATAAAGTTTTAGATATGTAATCTTTTTCTTCGATTACATTTGTTGCTATAGCATATGCAAATATTTCAAACACGTGTTTTATTTCGGTTCCATATTGTACAGCTGTGTACATAATTTATAGAGATCTCATATTCATTTAATACCGGTGTTATATTCCTCTTTTAAGGCATTATCATTTTCTTTTAGAAATGTATTAGTCTCTTCTAGGACATTAACCTTTTTTGGGTTTCATCAATAACCTCTTCTTGGGTTTTGAATGTATCCTCTTATGGGTCTTATAGGATTATATCAATAACCACTTCTAGGGTTAGTTTTATAACCTTTTTCCAAGGTTTCACCAACTACGTTATTTTGCTTTTTTTTTCGTGGGTTCTTATCTTTGGAACCACTTTATTTCCCACGTTTCTTACATGGTAATCCTTATGGGATTACTTCAATTCGAGCAAATGTATTTGATACTGGTGTATGTGACTTTGTCACTATGTTTGTGTTTTTGAATGCATCTTGTAATTGATTTGCTATAATTCTGAAAATGTATGCTCTTTTGGACTTCAGATTCACATTGACCACTTCGGGGTCGAATTTTGAATAGTGATGATGCATTCCATGTTATTTATTCTGTTACCAGTCTTTCCTTATTCTTATCTCCCCCTAAGACTTGGAATACAGTCTTATTTAGTTGACAGTCAACATATTGTGATGTAAAAAATGTCTCATTTGAGTGCATTATGGTTGCAGTATTAGTAAGAAGACTGCACACAACTAAATATTTATAGTTGAGACAAACTTGGTTCTCTTCTAGAGACCAACTGTAAAGGGGAGTATCATGATCAGCAGTTGGTCTTAATCTAATCAGTGCAGCAGCATGCAGAATCGCATGCCGCCATGCAGATTAACTGTAATTTGCGCCGCATCAGGAGCGGTCTAGTGATTAACTACAGTCATTTAATTAAAGATTGAGCTAAACCTTTTATGTGTGAACATGAGCTACTAGATGTTCATCATTTATCCCAATCGACATACAATAGTCATTGAAAGTTTGGGATGTAAATTCACCTGCATTATCCATCCAAATATTTTTAATTTGATTTTCCGAGAAATTAACTCTCAATTGTAGGATTTTACGCTAATAGTCGGGCAAATGCTACATTTCAGGTAGCTAAAATATTCTCATGTGATCATATAGAATTAAATATCTTTAAGATTATAAAATTTTAAAATAGTTCAAATAGATATTTATAGGCCCGCATATGTCCTCTTGAATTATTTTTAAGAATAAAAGGGATTCTTGCAAGAGTTATTTTCGGAGGGCCAAAAGTTTGATTTGTCGACGAAACCCACTACACATGACAATTATATTTGTAGCAAAGCTTTTAGATTATTGAGAGGGTGTCCGTTGACACTTTTTATTATTCATATAATCATGATGCTACATGGATGATCTATTTAATCATGGCTAGTAACTTTTGGTTACTTATCATATATAATACTATGAAATTTATTTTGTGAAATATATACTAGTTGGTAAAACCTTTATTTTGCAATATAGTCTTCTAGCCATATTTGTCATGTGTAATTTGAGATAATTGTATCACTTTCGGTCACAGTTTCAATGTGGTAACCTTTTAGTAGAATATATTTGAAACATAGTAAATTCTGTAGCATTTACTAGAATATACATTATGTATAATAATTTTGGTACACGTAGCCAAGGTGATGTATGCTCTTCTAGGGCATCCAATAAAGTTACAAACACCTGCAATAGTACCAATAAATGTCTCTGCTGGAGACAACCGATAATAGTATATGGTAGCCATGTTCCCTTTAGGTAATGGGTTAGCAAAGTTTGGCCGAGTCCAGTGGTTTTAAAGCAAGAGGGTCTTATTTTGCTCCACGACAAACAAAAGCATTTATATGATCTTCGAGTATTTCGTGAAGCCACGTTCTTGGTATTGCTACGATAGGAGCAGGTTAAAAGTATGGAACGTATTTTCAAGCATGTTAATATTAGTGATGCTCTCTTCACGTAATGTGGATAAAACCGGACTTTATTTGTAACGAACCAAAATCCGGGTTTCGTTTTAAATAAATGAATATTTCTAATTAATATTATGGTGAAAATAATATTTTAGAAATATGTTGAAACAAGTGGGTTTCAAGTTAATGATGGGGTTATATTAGTTTTTAACTAATTTTGGAATGAAAATGGGTGAAATAGAAGTTGAGGGGCTAAATGTGTAATATGGCAAATCTGCCATATTTGACTAGTAAAAGTCAAAATTGAGCCTCATTTGGATGTGTTGGGTCGTTCTTTTGCAAGAGAGAAAAGAGAGAAAAGGGTGTTGAAGCAAAATCATGCATTTGAGCTTGAATTTGTGAAGGTGTTGACTTGCACATCACCTTGCTAACATCAAGTAAGTGATCATCATCCTTTCTAGTTCACCATTTATGAGTTCATAAATGGGTTTTGTAGAAATCTGGAAATTTTGAATGCGGTAAATTAGTGTTAGATTGTTGATAATCTAGCTAAACTAAAGGTAAAGAATGGTGAATAACATCCTAGAACCCTTAGATTTTGATTATGAGAAGTTAGGGTTCATATGGAGAGAATTGGGGGGTTTTTGAATTATGATGTTAGGATGATGAATTAATGAATGAGTAAGTGTTTATATGATGTTAGACACTTGAAAGAACACTAAATTAATCTAATGTTAAAGATTAAATGAAAAATTAGTGTTAAGAAAATGGTAATGAAACTCAAGTAGGTGAGTTTGGATAGAAAGAGGGTGTTTGGATATGGGAATAACCCAAACGGGTCAGTTTGGGTTGGGAATGGAAAATTGGGTTGTGAACCTAATTATAATGTGATTATGATGTATGATATATTACTAAACTAGGTGTATATGTTTTGGTAATCAAATTGTCAATCGAGAAGGTGGAACGGGATCTTCAAACCCGAAAGGTAAGTGCTCTTGCACTTACCTAGTATTGATGATGAAAGGGTGATACATGTATAATATTGTATGCATAATGTGTTAAGTGTTATGAATGTGGATGAATGTAGTTATAGTTGTATTACTATAATAGAAATGTGTATATGAAGTTATGATCTAAGTATCATAATGGAAATGGGATATGAGGTTATAATCTAAGTATCATAATGGAAATGTGGTAATGATGTTATGGTTTAAATACCATAATGGAAATGGGTGATGAAGTTATGATCTAAGAATCATAATGGAAATGTGGTGATAAAGTTATGTCCTATGTGCCATAATGGAAATGGAAATGTGTATATATGAATGATAAATGAAAATAATGAAACTTGTAGGTGTTATGCAAGTGATATGTAGCCTAATGACTAATTGGGTGGAAACAGGTCAAATGGGTGAATGGGTGAAAACAAGTATATTTTACTTGTTATCTT
Source organism: Smallanthus sonchifolius (assembly GCA_023525975.1). Taxonomy (NCBI): domain Eukaryota; kingdom Viridiplantae; phylum Streptophyta; class Magnoliopsida; order Asterales; family Asteraceae; genus Smallanthus; species Smallanthus sonchifolius. The sequence goes on from CM042034.1 coordinate 60,119,138, forward strand.
TTATCTTCATTACTAATGGTGTTATGTAGGAAAAGATTCGATGTAGTCAATGTCAAGTCCAAATGGCGAAAGGAGGATTCTCGTATGCATATATGATTATTTTTGGGGGTTAAATAGAAATCCTTAGAAAGGATGTAAAATGAATCATGAAATTGTGTTTTGATGTATGTATATGGTGTTTTGATTGTCCTTAAAAAAAACAAGTGTTGGGAAAATTTGGTGTCATTGTGAAATGGTAAATGTTAAAAAAATGGTTAAGTGTTGAACTGGGTAAAAAAGTAAACTTTCTGTTTACTGGGAGGCCTTGCGGTACGTGAAGATCAAGACCAGGTTCTTCGCGGTACGCGAAGAACTAGTTTCTTCGGTCAGGCACTTTTGGGGTTCTTCGCGGTACGCGAAGTTTGGCGACTGGTCCTTCGCGTTACGCGAAAGACATTAAAAGAAATAAAATTTCTTGGGACGAATGCTTCCGCGTGTTAAATGCTTTTCAAATAAGGGTGTTACATTATTGACTTAAAATCTTTTAATCACGGTTGGAGAAAAACATAGCGAACTTTTGGGTGGAGGACCAACCTCTTAAGGTTAAACCTATCTTTAAGACCCCGAAACAAGTTAAGATTTGTGTTGTCAGGAGTGTGGACATCGACAAACTCGGATTTGACAATGTGCCAATAATGAATGATTCATTGTAGTTACAAATGAGTCTTTGTATGCTTTGAGAGAACTTCGAATTCTTGTAAAGTAAAAATAAACTACAAATTTTGTGAGTTTATTGTATATAAGTTTGTGTGTAATCTCTTATTTGGATATTTGACTTTATGAAAGTCATTTTGGATTAAAAAAATGGTCATTCTTCCTTAATTTTTTTTTAGTTTGAGTCGAGGAACTTATGGTGATGAAAAATCGTAAGAATCATGAAGTAAAAAATTGTCTTAAAAGTTGAAGAGAATTAAAGTTTTTCTTGATGTGTTTAACCTCAATTCTAGACTTCAAATGATAAAATAAACAATTACTTTAAACCTATGTTTCATCATCTATTTATTTATTTAACAAACATAAAAGTAGTTTGTTTAAGATGGAGAAAACTAGCTAAATTATTGCTACTAACTACATTTCATAATATGTGTATGAAATTAATTGTCTAGTAAGTAGTAACAACAGTAACATGTCTAATAAATATTTCATCATAAATTTACCAATATCAACTACGAAAAACAATCCATTATAATTCATGAAATTATATATATTGAATGCAACCATATGCCACACCTTCAAAATTAGCCCATAGATTGTATTCCACAAACATTATATGAACAATATAAACTTTGTTACTAACTTTTGAGCATCCCCGCTATTATAGAAAACTTAGATGAAAAAGTTTTTTTTTTGATTTTTTTTAGAGTCGGTTATTATACTTTAACTCATATTTGAGGATGAAATAAAATAGTTATTATCAAAAAAAAATTAACAAGGGATGAAATGTAATCACTCAATTGTCTTTTTTTTAATTAGTATTAAAATAACACGATTTTAATAATTATGATAATTGTGAATAAGATGAAATGAGAATTAGCAAAACCATTGACCACAAACTAAAGAAACATATATTTAGTGATATTTTATTCATAATATTTGTGAACGTTATGGTGTGGTTAATAAGAATTAACTTCATGATTAGTAATAAATAACTCACTCTCGTAAGTTATATGTTGTGAATTTAATTGAATTTAAGTTATATTACTTAAAACTAAACAAACTATATAAAAAGAATTTATTATAATAATAATAATAACAATAACGTGGACTAGTCGGATAATATGTTACAAACCCTATACTGGATTTTATTTGTTTATATTTTATTTAGCTTAAAAGAATTATGCAAAGCTCGGTAGTCATTTAGGATTGAAACAATACTAGTTTCTATATTCATATTCTGACTTCCCTTGTCTCATATTTAGATTTTCTTATCCAACCTAAAAAGTTTCAACTGATAGAAAAATTCAGACAAGAAGGAAATCGAATCATACCTTGATTTTTGTGTGCTAAATTTGTATACATAACTTGTTTAGTCGAGTCCATGTTCAACGGCAGCTATGTGTCCCCCCTAATTCAGCAACGGGGATGCATGTAACCTACGACTGGTGATGGTGCTTTAGTAATGGATAAATCGAACAAAAAGACAGATTCATGGTGGGTTGCCACCGTTTTTGTGGCTGTCGGATCTTGCTCCAGAAGCGAAAAGAATGAGAAGATGAGATTTGATAATGCACTCAAATATAGTTAAAGGTGGTTCAAAGGAGGTTAGAGAAACCATGAAAAGAATATATTAGATAAGAATCAATGGAGAATTGGTTGAGCAACTCGTGCTGATAACGTAGAATAAATAAGAGAGAAAATGGGAGAGAAACTCATTCATTCATATTAGATGGTTTGTTTTACATATACAATATATATAGTGGCATCGAGATTGAAACCGACTCTATAAATAAATGTATTACTAATGGGGGTATAATGTCTGTACTAAGTGTGTGAAAGTGGGGGTTTCACAACAATTAAAACCTCTTTTAATTGTTAGTTTATTTCAAATAAATTAATAATAATTTATTGTAATTATTTCTCAAATAATTTCAACCTTATTTTCATTTCGTGTTAAGAATGCCTAATCAATGAGACATTCTATGATTCATAGTATAATTTTCTGGATCTTATTTCATTAGTACTGTTAGTGTTGTAAAAATTGGTCTAGGCAGTCGAGTACTCAATAGGGTGTCAAGCCGATTTTCTTCAACTCAGCTCAACATTACTCTGAATCGGTCAAACTCGGAGCTAGTCAGTCGAACTCGGAGATAGTCGGTCCCACTCGGATTTTCGCTGCTTTCACCGATATTCGTTGTTTTTCACTGATTCTTTTTGGATTTCCGATGTTTTTCACGAAGATACCATGGAATACGAGAATTAAATGATTACTATGTCTATAATATTAAATAGTGAATATCAAATTTTGAATTAGTTTAGTATTTAAACATGTATCATTTTAATTTATATTGATATTCACGTATTTTGTTATTTATATTAGTAAACTTATGATATTGTACATATATATAATTTCCCAAAACGTAAATTATTTATAATTACTCCCTGAGTACTTCCCGCCTAGGCCGAGTACTTACAACTCCTCAGTCGACCAACCTGGCAGCACCTAGCGACTTCTGTAACATTGAGTAGTGTTCACGAATGTCGTTACTCGGACATATAAGTCCAACACCGTCATCAGTAATTATGAAAAATCAAACAGTGGGAACCGAGCTGCATCAACCATGCTGCTTCTATGTAATGAAAACCATGACCAAATTAGGAACTGACCAGCAGTCGTAACTCAGGCAACATTAGTGCCAATCCATCAGCGGCAACACATGCAACTACGCCCAACACACATGGCTTGTGGTGATGTGAGTGGGCATTCGAACCATTGCGCTTCTCACCCAAGTCTGTGCATGCGCGTAGGTGCTTTGCACCGTTTAGTTACCAGTTGTCCTTATGGCTAATGAAACAATATCCTAGGAAAACTCCCATTATTTACCACTCTAAGGTTCAAACCTTCACCTATTTCGGACAAGCTCCCACGTATTTCGTATTTATTTACTATTTCAATCACACCAATTGACACTACAAGGATTTTACCCTACGTCGACGACGCCTATCCAGACGACATTTGTCGTCAGGATAGGTTACCCTATACCGATGATATGTCTTTGGGATAGGTTAACTTATACCGACGACACACTTGGGATATTGGTATGAAGCACTCCCGACGACACCTATTAATAATAATAACCTATAATTATCAGTATCAAAAGTTAATAAAAACCATTATTTCATTACATTTTGAGCAATTTACAAATTACGTTATTTAAGTATTATCTAAATTTCAGTATACGTCTTTTAACTAAGCAAGTTACAGAAAACGTCATTTATGTTTAAACAACCTTGCACATTACATCCTTTAGCCTACTGACCGTTAAATTTTACCGTTAAGTCAGGTCATGTGCAAGGCACATGAGAGTATTATGGTATTTTTTACGTAAAAATACTATTTCTTTAACCCTCATTCATATAAACAAATTACAAGAATAGTCATTTTATATGTGAAATCCCAAAAATACCCTCATGTGCATGGCATGTGACCAGAATTAACGGTAAAATTTAACGCCGTTAGGCTAAAGGACGTAACATGTAAGGTTTTTTAAATATAAATGACATTTTTGTTAACTTGTTTAGTTAAAGAACGTATACAGAAATTTAGATAATAATTAAAAAAATGATTTGTAATTTGCTCTTAAATTTTCCAACAAACAACGTGAGCAACGACGTAAACAAAGATTTATGTTGACTTGACAGGCTACTCTAATTTAGTTTAACAATTCGCTTACATTAAAATCAAAATATGAGTGACTACATGCTCTCTTATTGCATATCTCGAAACTCAACAAGGCAAAAATCAATTTATGATGAAAATGACAAAAAGGATATTGGATACTAATTTAGTAATCCATGTGGATAAAGTCTAAGGGTCCAAAGTGTCAATAGGTTAAAGTTATGTTTATTAGAGTTATGTTTACATACATGTGTGTGTGTATACTGGAATTAGGAACAGGCACCACCGGGGGATGCGACTGTACAAGGTGGCCATTCAAGGATTTCCGATTAGTATAAATAGGAATGTAATTGAGTATGTAAAATCAACCTTTGTTCATTCAATAAAAGATTAGTTTGATTATGTAACATCCCAAAAATAATAAATAAGTAAATAATAACACGATAGAGATGTAATCGTAAAAAATGTAAGAAAAATGGATGGGTTTGGGCTCGGCTCCAACGGGCCGAGGGAAGCCCAGATATATAAGGGTCAAGACAGCCTTAGACTCTCATTTCTACCACAACTTGCAATCTATAGAGAGAAAGAGGAGCTCGGCTCTAGAGAGAGAAAGTTGACGGACGAAATTGAAGGGGCACGTTACTGCTGAGCTCATGAGCAAAACCACCGAATCAGAATTCTAATCCAGGTAACGATTCGACCTTAAACTGAGTTTTTTGTTTGTTTTGGGGTTTTTCGGGTTTTAGCTAAATAGGAGATGTTTTTATGGATGAAACTTGAAAATAAGCTTAGAACTAGCATCTAGAATGAAAACCGCACAATCGAGTTTGCATGCAAGAATATCGGACTTGTTCAGGAAACAGGTCTTGCGTACTTATCAAGTACGCAAGAAGGATGTCCTGCGTACTTATCAAGTACGCATGAGGAAGATCCTGCGTACTTATCAAGTACGCAAGAAGAATGTTCTGCGCACTTGTCAAGTACGCATGAACAAGGCCATGTGCACTTGCTAAGTGCGCAGGCATCAAGCTAGTTAGTGAAGTCAGTATGTTCGCCTAATTCAGTGTGATTAAACCGTTAGAGTCGGGATTGGGTCTGATGTGTATTTAACTACCTAATTCAGATCGTACGTGACGTTGTTGGGCCTTTGTTTAGGACAACCAAGACTAGCTTATCAGGTGAGTTCTATGTGCCCCCTTCTATGTTTTGTGCAAATCATTTTAAATGTTTTGGGGCTGAAGTGTATACACTAAATGAATAAATGCTATTAATGTCAATGTGATCATACGTGGTATACAAATATATATACCTATATATGAAAACGAATTATGAACAAAGAATGAAACGTATGATTATAAAGAATGAATGAAAGAATGACATAACGTGAATGAATGAAATCTTTCTTTATAATATATATATTGCATGTTATGAATGTATGAATACGTTATGGACGCTTCGATGACAACGACTACTTCGGTAGACGGACGACCACGTGACTATTTTTGCAACCGGGACAAAAACGTTCCTTCACAAGCTAGGACGTATAAAAGGCACTCATGGACGGTCGAAGCAAATGCCTTAACTCATGTAGAACGGTTGCATACATAATAGTCGCGTGGGAAACGGATAACCTAGGGTAGACGGGCGAATGACGGACTACGACGGTAGGAGGGTTTAAGAGCGGACGAACAAAGGTTGTCGGACGGATTTTATGTTTTGACAGACGGTTTTCTAAAGCCTGACGGTTTATGAAAAGGGCTACGACGGTAGTTCTCACTGCGTTGTCTTTGTGACATTCGCAACAAGTATGACAGGTTGATCACCCCTATGTGTATGGCCAATAAATGTTCTCCCCAAGTAAGTATGTATGTACATATGTATATACTCAATATGAATGTTATGAGAGAACAGTAAAGCAAAGAATATGAAAAGCCCGAATATTACGTATATTATATATGCATACATATAATACTCATGATAAGATAAATGCTATGTAGTCTTTAAACTAGAACTCACCAGCGTTAGCTGACTTTTAGTATACATTTCAAGTAAAGAAAGGAAGGGTCGTGCGAAGGCGTGATGGTTACCCGGCAAGCGACTGACATCCCACTCTTGATTGTTAATTAAAAATGTTGTGTTTTTAATTGTCAAGCCTTCCGCTGTTATGTTATGTATTTGAATGATGTTTGTTTTCGCTACTCTTGAATGTTTTAATTTAAGTTCAGTATTTATGACTATGTTTATGAGTAAATCCAACAAGTGAGGTTACCCGGGAAGGGGGCCTTACAAGTTGGTATCAGAGCAATAGTTTGATAGATTCAGACATCCCTAAATGTCTAGACTCAAGCTGATTATGGGACCAACGCACAGATGTCAGTATGGGTAACCAACGCCAACGCCAGCACGATAAGTAAGTACCAAAGTTAATGCACTTGGATAAGAATAGATACCTTAACTTAGAAAAAATAGATGTCAATGTCACAACTGATTTGAAGAGTTTTGAACCCGAAAAGCAATGTAAATTAGTAATCACAAGCCAGTCACTGTAATTAATAATTTACCTTGCCCGTACTGTTCTAAAACTATGATCTGAAGGAATGACATTGATGTATTCCCTTTATAACTATCAGGAAACTAGGATCTATGGCTGGTGGAGGAAGAACAGGACGTCGAGGCGGTCGCACTGGCCGAGTCGGTAGACCTCCATTGAATCAAAGACACGAAGAGGAAGAAAGTGTGCACGCAGAACACACTGAAAGTGTGCACGAAACAGATGTGACCCCAACTGGGGGCGACAATCAAGGGCCTCTACAGTTGGAACCCGAGGTCAGGGATGCTATTGCCCCCGAAGTTGTACTCACTCTGAAGAAAGTATTGCCTGATCTACTATCCGAGGCACTAAAGAAAAGTAGAGAGGAGGATGAAGGAGACCATGAAGAGAAAGTGTATGACAGTGATGGAGATGAAGTAAAGGTGGGATCAAGCAATCGTGGGTGTACTTACAAAGGTTTCAAGGACGGAGACCCACCCAAGTTCGATGGGAACAAGGATTCAGTGGCTACGTTCGAATGGATTGAGAGGATGAACGCTGTAGTCAACATCAGCGAGTGTCGACCGGACCAGGCTGTTAAGTATATTGCCCATTCTTTCACCAATGAGGCACTAAGTTGGTGGAGGAACATTCAGAGGACAAAGTCGCCAAACGCTCTTGCAAGAATGACATGTGAAGATCTGAAGAAGCTGATAATCCAAAAGTTCTATCCCCAGAATGATATTGATCGAGTGGAAAATGAATTCCTAAAGTTTAAGGCTGGCAGCAAGACGCACCGCCAGTATACTTCTAGGTTCAATGAACTAGCCCAACTGGTACCCCACCTGGTGGAGACAGAAGAACGAATGATTAAGTACTATGTAAAGGCCTACCTCAAAGGGTCCGTGTTCATGTAAAAGCTAATCTACCAGTGACCTTCAAGTCGATAGTCAACCTGTCTGGAATCGTCTATGACGATTATGCTAACGAGGACACAGCTCCCGAAGCTCCAAAACGGAAATGGGAGAACTCGTTCAAAGGAAATGGAAAGGGAAACTACACCGCTGAGGCGAAGAAGCCTAGGGCAGAAGGGTATGAAGTTTGCAAGAGATGCTCAAAGAAACACCAAGGCGAATGTCTTGTTGGCTCAACCATGTGTTATAAGTGCGGGAGGCCGGGGCACTACTCCCGAGATTGTTTGAAGGACGTCAAGTGCCAAAGTTGTGGAAGATATGGACACCAGACTAGGGATTGCAGGAAAACCAAACAATCCGGTTTGGGAAAGGAAAAAGGAAGCTGAAAAGGAACAACCGAAGGCTGGGACTCGAGCCTACGCCCTGACTGAAGAGGAAGCAAGGGGAAACCCTGATGTTGTGTTAGGTACGTTCCTAGTTAATGATGAACATGCTGCTATTTTATTTGACTCTGGTGCTAGTAAAAGCTTTATATCCAATGCATTTAGTTGAAAACTAGATTGCACTATCAACACCATAGTAAAGGCCTTTAGCGTACAAACTGCCATTGGTAAAAATTCGGTAGTATTTCAAGTAACAGAGGATTGCATCATAGAAATAGAGGGCCATAAGTTTCCTTCTAGATTATTCCTTCTCACCTTAGGAGAATTCGATATAGTATTGGGTATGGATTGGCTAGCTGCCAACGAAGCTCAAATAATATGTAAATGTAAGAGGATACACCTCAAAGCTCCTAGCGGCAGTCCAATTACGGTTTACGGAGATTGGAATTGCACGATGCCGAACGTCATTTCAATGATCAAGGCCGAAAGTTACATGAGGCGCGGTTGCGAAGCTTATCTGGCGTATGTTATTGACGATAGAATGAAAACGAAAGAACTCAAGAATGTACCCGTGGTGTGCAACTTTCCGAAAGTATTCCCTGAGGATCTACCTAGGTTGCCACCCGATCGGGAAATAGAATTTCAGATTGACTTACTGCCAGGAGCTGATCCCGTTGCCAAAGCCCCCTACCGATTGGCTCTGTTAGAAATGAAAGAATTGATGTCTCAACTAAAGGAATTAACAGAAAAAAGATTTATCAGACCGAGCATTTCACCATGGGGAGCTCCAGTACTATTTGTAAAGAGGGACGGCAGCATGCGCATGTGCATGTGCATTGACTACCGCGAATTGAACAAGAGGACAGTAAAGAACAAATACCCCCAGCCTAGAATAGATGACCTTTTTGATCAACTGCAAGGTGCGAGTTGGTTCTCTAAGATCGATCTTAGGTCGGGTTACCATCAGTTGAAAGTAAGAGAAAAAGACGTACCAAAGACTGCGTTTCGCACATGTTATGGGCATTATGAGTTTCTCGTGATGTCCTTCGGATTGACCAACGCACCAGCAGCGTTCATGGACTTGATGAATAGAGTATGTCGACCCATGTTGGATCGATCAGTGATAGTTTTTATAGACGACATACTGGTATATTCGAAAAGCAAGGGTGATCACCACTGCCACCTAAGAGAGGTTCTGGAGGTGCTAAAGCAAGCAAAGTTGTACGCAAAATTCTTCAAATGCGCGTTCTGGCTGAGGGAAGTCCAATTCCTAGGTCATGTCATAAACCCAAATGGCATTATGGTGGATCCTACAAAGATCGAAGCCGTAAAAGGTTGGAACATCCCGAAAACGCCAACAGAGATACGAAGTTTTCTGGAATTGGCAGAATACTATCGGAGATTCATTCAGGATTTCTCGAGAATAGCCTCGCCGCTGACAAAGCTAACACGTAAGGAAGTAAAGTACGAATGGGGCCCAACCCAAAACAATGCGTTTGAGGAACTTAAGACACGATTAACCCAAGCTCCAGTCTTGGCACTACCTGAGGGAAATGAAGACTTAGTAGTCTACTCTGACGCCTCGGGTCAAGGTTTAGGATGCATACTTATGCAACGAGGAAAGGTAATTGCTTATGCCTCAGGACAACTAAAGATTCACGAGGTTAACTACCCAACTCACGATCTACAGTTAGCAGCAGTAGTTTTCGCATTAAAAATATGGAGGCACTATCTGTATGGAGTTAAATGCACCATTTACTCCGATCACAAGAGCCTGAAGTACTTTTTCAAACAAAAGGAATTAAACATGAGACAAAGGAGGTGGTTAGAGCTACTGAAGGACTATGATTGTGAGATATTGTACCATCCAGGAAAGGCAAACGTAGTGGCTGACACTTTAAGCAGAAAGGAAGAATCGGAACCTATCCGAATCAAAGCATGTCAGCTGATTATAACGTCTGATTTGATGAGTGAAATATCAAAGGCACAAGATGAAACACTATTAGAAAGAAATATAAAACGGGAAAGAATAGTAGGACAACAAGGAAATTTGGATGCAAATATATACGGTGTACGAACTAGGTTTGACCGGATGCGGATACCTAAGATTGGCGAGCTTAGAGGCAAAATACTCAATGAGGCCCATAAGTCTCGCTATTCTATCCACCCTGGGACAAACAAAATGTATCAAGACTTGAAGAAAGAGTACTGGTGGCCTGGCATGAAGAATGATGTGACTGAGTACGTGAACAAGTGCCTAACGTGTTCTCTAGTTAAGACCGAGCACCGGAAACCATGCGGTAAAATGCAACCTTTACCAATACCGGAATGGAAGTGGGAGGAGACCACGATGGACTTCATTACCAAGCTACCGCGAACAGCTAAAGGCAATGATACCATTTGGGTGATCGTCGACCGCTTGACGAAGAGTGCTCACTTCTTGCTAATACGTGAGACTTCATCGTCTGAAAAGCTAGCAGAAATATTTATCAAGGAAGTTGTGAGCAGATATGGTATGCCGATGTCAATTGTGTCCGACAGGGATACTAGATTCACGTCAAGGTTTTGGAAGAAATTCAACGAAGCAATGGGCACTAGGCTGAACATCAGCATCGCTTACCACCCCCAAACCGATGGACAATCGGAAAGGACCATTCAGACCTTGGAGGACATGCTCCGGGCCTGTATAATTGACTTCGATGGGAGTTGGGACAGCCGTCTACCATTGGCAGAATTTTCATATAACAACAGCTATCACTCAACTATTGGCATGCCGCCATTTGAAATGTTGTATGGGAGGAGATGTAGGACCCCGATTTGTTGGGGGGAAATTGGACAAAAGGATTTTGCAAGTCTCGAAGTGGTCAAAGCTACTTCCGAGAAGTTTGATCAAATCAAGGCTAGAATGAAAGCCGCAAAAGACAGACAGAAATCATACGCGGATAAGAGAAGAAGGGATTTAGAGTTTCAAGTGGGGGACATGGTACTGTTAAAGGTATCACCATGGAAAGGAATCATTCGATTCAGAAAACGTGGCAAACTAAGTCCAAGGTTTGTCGGACCTTTCAAGATTTTAGCGAGAGTGGGTCAATTTGCTTACAGACTCGACCTACCCGTTGAGCTTAGTGGAATACACCATACGTTCCACGTGTCGCACTTACGCAAGTGCCTAGCTGACGACACAGCTCACATACCTTACGACGAGATCGAAGTGGATAACAGTCTAAATTATGTAGAGGAACCGATAGTCATCCTTGACCGAGCTGAGAAACGACTACGCAATAAGTCGATTCCTTTAGTCAAAGTACAATGGAAGCACAGAAAAGGGTCAGAAGATACATGGGAACAAGAAGACAAGATGAGGGGACTATACCCTCAATTGTTTAACGTATAAGCGGTTTCGAGGACGAAACCTCTTTAAGGAGGGTAGACTTGTAACATCCCTAAAATAATAAATAAGTAAATAATAACACGATAGAGATATAATCATCAAAAATGAAAGAAAAATGGATTGGCTTGGGCTCGGCTCCAACGGGCCGAGGGAAGCCCAGATATATAAGGGTCAAGACAGCCTTAGACTCTCATTTCTACCACAACTTGCAATCTAGAGAGAGAAAGGGGAGCTCAGGTCTAGAGAGAGAAAGTTGACGGATCGACCCAAAATTGAAGGAACACGTTACTGTTGAGCTCGTGAGCAAAACCACCGAATTAGAATTCCAATCCAAGTAACGATTCGACCTTAAACTGAGTTTTTGTTTGTTTTGGGGTTTTTCGGGTTTTAGCTAAATAGGAGACGTTTTTATGGATGAAACTTGAAAATAAGCTTAGAACTAGCATCTAGAATGAAAACCGCACATTTTGATCAAAGAAAATTGTAAGATTGGCATGATCGAGTTTGCATGCAAGAATTTCGGACTTGTTCAGGAAACAGGTCTTGCGTACTTATCAAGTACGCAAGAAGGATGTCCTGCGTACTTATCAAGTACGCATGAGGAAGATCCTGCGTACTTATCAAGTACGCAAGAATAATGTTCTGTGCACTTGTCAAGTACACATGAACAAGGCCATGTGCACTTGCTAAGTGCGCAGGCATCAAGCTAGTTAGTGAAGTCAGTATGTTCGCCTAATTCAGTGTGATTAAACCGTTAGAGTCGGGATTGGGTCTGATGTGTATTTAACTACCTAATTCAGATCGTACGTGACGTTGTTGGGCCTTTGTTTAGGACAACCAAGACTAGCTTATCAGGTGAGTTCTATGTGCCCCCTTCTATGTTTTGTGCAAATCATTTTAAATGTTTTGGGGCTGAAGTGTATACACTAAATGAATAAATGCTATTAATGTCAATGTGATCATACGTGGTATACAAATATATATACCTATATATGAAAACGAATTATGAACAAAGAATGAAACGTATGATTATAAAGAATGAATGAAAGAATGACATAACGTGAATGAATGAAATCTTTCTTTATAATATATATATTGCATGTTATGAATGTATGAATACGTTATGGACGCTTCGATGACAACGACTACTTCGGTAGATGGACGACCACGTGACTATTTTTGCAACCGGGACAAAAACGTTCCTTCGCAAGCTAGGACGTATAAAAGGCACTCATGGACGGTCGAAGCAAATGCCTTAACTCATGTAGAACGGTTGCATACATAATAGTCGCGTGGGAAACGGATAACCTATGGTAGACGGGCGAATGACGGACTACGACGGTAGGAGGGTTTAAGAGCGAACGAACAAAGGTTGTCGGACGGATTTTATGTTTCGACGGATGGTTTTCTAGAGCCGGACGGTTTATGAAAAGGGCTACGACGGTAGTTCTGACTGCGTTGTCTTTGTGACATTCGCGGAAAGTATGACGGGTTAATCACCCCTATGTGTATGGCCAATAAATGTTCTCCCCAAGTAAGTATGTATGTACATATGTATATACTCAATATGAATGTTATGAGAGAACAGTAAAGCAAAGAATATGAAAAGCACGAATATTATGTATATTATATATACATACATATAATACTCATGATAAGATAAATGCTATGTAGTCTTTAAACTAGAACTCACCAGCGTTAGCTGACTTTTAGTATACATTTCAGGTAAAGAAAGGAAGGGTCGTGCGAAGGCGTGATGGTTACCCGGCAAGCGACTGACATCCCACTCTTGATTGTTAATTAAAAATGTTGTGTTTTTAATTGTCAAGACTTCCGCTGTTATGTTATGTATTTGAATGATGTTTGTTTTCGCTACTCTCGAATGTTTTAATTTAAGTTCAGTATTTATGGCTATGTTTATGAGTAAATCCAACAAGTGAAGTTGCCCGGGAAGGGGGCCTTACAGATTATATATTGTGTGTTCAATCGTTCAAGAGGAGAAGACCAACAATGGCATCAGAGCCAAGGTTAGATTCAGAAGAAAAGAGACATACCGGTTTGTGCGAGTGAGAAGACGTCGTAAGAGCGAGATCAGAGAGCCCGATTAAGAGAAGGGTGGTGTGCCCCGTTAGAATCAGAGAAAGAAAAATCGATTTAGTGTGAATCGATTCACAGAGAGAGAGAAACAGAGACTTACGTATGTGCGATAGTGAGAACGCCAACGACCGAACCGTCGCCGCCACCGTGAGCGCTTGCCGGAGAAGAGAACGCCGGAAACCAAGAGATTGGAGAGACCGATTGAGAAGCCATTGTTGTGGTTGTCGATCGAAAACCTAAGAAGCAGAAACCCATTGTTGCTGTTTGTGAACCAGAATCGAAGGCCTACCGTTCGTGAATCATAGCAAAGAAGAAAAGGTTTTTTTTGCCCTAGTTTGATCGAAGTCAGAGAAGTGAAAAGGGGAAAAGAATCGGTGGAATAGGACTTGTGGGCTGGACTACAATTTGTTTTTCTTTTATTTAAAAACAAACGAAAAATAACAAGCAAAGTTTGTTATATTTGAAAAAAAAACAAGTTTTAAAATAAAGATTTCAAAGAAAAACAAGTGTTGTTTTTAAAAATAGTGTTTTTAAAAAATAACTAATAAAAGGCATTCAAGTGCCTTTGTATTACGGTTCATGAGAGAGAAAGAACCGAGATAGAGACCGTCATCAGAATTGACGAGAAAAAGGAGACAAGTGGTGTTCGTGGTGTACGACATCAAAGAGACGAGAAACAGAGAAACGAGAGGTGTTCGTGGTTTGCGTCACCAAGTTCAAAAAATTAGTAATACGCGCAGAGGATTCGCGAAATTCCAAGTTTTACGTTCTGATTATCTTGGAATTTAAAGTTTATAGAGTTATTGCAATTTAGAGGATTAAATTAGATTAGAAATTGTAATTGAGACTGTGTTAGAAAGACACACGAGTTCGTTTTGGTTTTAGAAGAAAGCCTAAGTTACGATGCCAGAGGAATCAAGCAAGGAGACGAACAAGGAGATAATAATACATAAGGAAATGAGTTCTGTTTCCCATTTTAAATGCCCAGTCCTAAAATCTACAAATTATGTCGCATGGGCAATTTTTATAAAGACTATACTTAAGGCAAACGGACTATGGGAAATGATAGAACCAAGTGCGAGTACGCAAGTTGACGAGAAGAAAGATATGGAGGCGACAACGCATCTATTTCAAGCATTACCCGAATAGATGATATTACAAGTGGCAAGTTGTAAAAGTGCAAAAGAGATTTGGGATGCACTAAAGACAAGACATGTCGGTGTAGAGCGACTGCAGAAGGCACGTCTATAAACACTCAGAACAGAGTTTAAAATGTTGAGAATGAAGGAGGAAGACAATATAGATGCGTTCACCGCAAAGTTAAATAGTATTGTTACTAGATCAAAAGGCTTAGGATCAGTATGTGATGAACCAACCTTAGTACGGAAACTACTAAGTGATGTACCAAAGAGGTTTGCTCATATGCTGTAACCATCGAGCAGTTCGCTGACCAAGATACAAAAACTCTAGATGTGACTATTGGGAGGTTGAAATCCTTTGAAGAAAGAACCAATCTAATAGATGAAACCCCGGTGAACAATCAAGATAGACTTTTGTTCACACAACACGACAAGAACTATGGCCGAGGAAGACATTTTAGAAACCGTGAATAAGGAAAGTTTAATACATCACAAGGCAATTGGCACGATGAGAAGTTTAGACAAAGAGGAGGAAATCTCTGGCATAACAATTCCAGGAACAAGAATGAAGATGGATATGACAGAAGGAGGAGAAGCCCAAGAGATCAAAACCATCCTAGAAGAGATATTAGAGAAATAGAGTGTTACAGTTTCCATAAATTTGGACATTATGCATCGGATTGTCCAGAATTAGGTCATAGAAAGGAGGAGGCAAACCTAGTACAAGAGGATATAGAACCGATCCTCTTGATGGTAGATACAGAAGACAAAGAGAGATATGATGTGTAACATCCCAAAAATAATAAAACGAATAAATATAGCGAGACCGGTGATTTAGTCGGAATATTTAAACAAAAGGGAGCGGTCTTGGGCTCGGCTTCAATGGGCCGAGGGAAGCCCAGGTATATATAAAGGAGAGCTCGGGTCTAGAGAGAGAAAGTCGACGGATCGTCACGAGATTGGAGGAGCACGTTACAGCTGAGCCCGTGAGCAAAACCTCCGAATCAAAATTACAATCCAGGTAACGATTCGACCACATTATGAGTTTTTGTTCGTTTTGGGAAGTTTCGGGTTTTGACTAAAAAGATAACGATTTTGAGGATGAAACTTGAAAGTGAACTTAGGTATAGCATCTAGAATGAAAAACGAACGTTGTGATCAAAGAAAAATTTAGATATTGACTCGATCAGACTTGCATGCAAAAACTTCAGATTTTTTGGGGAAGACGATGTGCAGACCCATCGAAACTACTTAGTTTCGATATGTGCAGTAGTTTCGATATGTGCAGACCCATCGAAACTACTCAGTTTCGATATATGCATACCCATCGAAACTACCATAGTTTCGATATAAGCCCACGATCCGAAGCTAAGATTACACCTAAGTTACTTATCGAAACTACCAAGTTCCGACAGAAGCAACCTATCGAAACTACCAAGTTTCGACTGAAGCAACCTATCGAAACTACCAAGTTTCGACAGAAGCAGCCTATCGAAACTACCAAGTTTTGACAGAAGCAACCTATCGAAACTACCAAGTTTCGATGAAGCAAATCCATCGAAACTACTAAGTTCAAGCATAGTAATGTCTAATGTCATCTAGGAGCACTACCTTACGAGTATGACTTTATTATACAGATCGTGAGTGACATTAGTGACGCTCAGTTGCCAGCTTAGTGTATTTCAGAAACTACTCATCAGGTGAGTTCTATGTGCCCCCTTCTATGTTATGTGCAAATGATTTATAAATGTTTTGGGGCTGAAATGTATACACTAAATGAATAACAGTTATGAATGTCAATGTGATCATACGTGGTATACAAATATATATATATATATATATATATATATCTTTACACGAAATAGAATTATGAATAAAGAATGAAACGTATGATTTTTAAAGAATGAACGAAAGTATGACATAACGTGTAAAGAAGAAATCTTGCTTTATATCCATGTATATATTGCTTGCCAAGTATATGAAAACGTTATGGACGCTTCGATGATAACGGCTACTTCGGTAGACGGACGACCACGTGACTATCGTACAACCGGGACAAGTGCGTTCCTTCATCAGCTAGGACGTACGAATGCCACAAGTGCGTTCCTTCATCAGCTAGGACGTACTAAAGTTATTAATGAACGGTCTAAGAAAAATTGGCATCTTATAGTAGAACGGTTGTATAAATAATAGTCGCATGGGAAACGGATACCTTCTGGTAGACGGGCGAATTACGGCCTACGACGGTAGGACGGTTGTAAGTCATGACGGACGGACAAAGGTTGTCGGACGATTGTAAGAATAAAATGACGGACGACACTTGTTGCCGGACGGTTGTAAGTATAGGTGGGGCATGACGGTGGACCGCGGCGATTGTCTTTGTGACCTTCGCAACCAAAAGACGGGTTGATCACCCTTAAGAGTATTACCCATGAATGTAAAGAAAAGAAAAGAAAAGGTGAATGCATATATATATATATGTAATCACAAAATAAAGAACAAAAGAGAAGCAAAAGTTATGAAAATAAATGAGACCAATGATGTGAATATATATCTATATGTATTTGCGAAGAATGATAGATGAGGAGTAATTCAAGTCAATGTGTACTTATATAAACGTATATATATAATTATGCATACTTATAAAGAAAAGAATGTTTATACCTAATTGCATTAAACTAGAACTCACCAGCGTTAGCTGACTTTTAGTATACATTTCAGGTAAAGGAAGATGAGGTCGTGCGATGGCGTGGAGGTTACCCGGCACGAGACTGACATCCTTCTTTTGTTTTATATGTCTTCGAACAATGTTATGTTTTTAATTGTAAAGTCTTCCGCTGCTATGATTATGTAATTGGATGACGAATGTTTTTAATCTAAATTCAGTATTTTATGACTATGTTTATGAGTAAATCCTACAAGTGAGGCTACCCGGGAAAGGGGCCTTACAAGTTGGTATCAGAGCAATAGTTTGAGAGATTCAGACATCCCTAAATGTTTGGACTCAAACTGATTATGGGACCAATGCACGGATGTCAGTCATGGGTGACCAACGCCAACGCCAGCACGATAAGTAAGTACTGAAGTTACTGCACTTGAATAAGAATAGATACCTTAACTTAGAACAAATAGATGTCAATGTCACAACCGACTTGAAGAGTTTTGAACCCGAAAAGCAATGTAAATTAGTGATCACAAACCGGTCACTGTAATTAATAATTTACCTTGCTCGTACTGTTCCAAACTTTGATCTGAAGAAATGACATTGATGTATTCCCTTTATAATTATCAGGAAACTAAGAACTATGGCTGGTGGAGGAAGGACAGGACGCCGAGGCGGTCGCGCTGGCCGAGTAGGTAGACCTCCGTTGAACCAAAGATTTGAAGAAGAAGAGAGTGTGCACGCAGAGCACACCGAAAGTGTGCACGAAACAGAAGTGACCCCAATTAGGGACGACAGTCCAGGGCCTATACAGTTGGAACCTGAAGTCAGGGATGCTATTACCCGTGAAGTTGTGCTCACTTTGAAGAAGGTATTGCCTGATCTACTATCCGAGGCAATAAAGAAAAGTAAAGAGGAGGATGAAGGAGACAATGAAGAGAAAGTATATGATAGTGATGGGGATGAAATAAAGATAGGATCGAGCAACCGTGGGTGTACTTACAAAGGCTTTAAGGACGGAGACCCACCCAAGTTCGATGGGAGCAAGGATTCAGTGGCAACGCTTGAATGGATTGAGAGGATGAATGCTGTAATCAACATCAGCGAGTGTCGACCAGACCAGGCTGTTAAATACGTTGCTCATTCTTTCACCAACGAAGCACTAAGTTGGTGGAGGAATATTCAGAGAACTAAGTCACCAAATGCTATAAACAAAATGACATGGGACGACTTGAAGAAGCTGATCATCCAAAAGTTCTGTCCACAGAACGAAATTGATCGAGTGGAAAATGAATTCCTAAACCTTAAGGCTGGAAACAAGACGCACCGCCAGTATACTTCGAGATTCAATGAGCTAGCTTAACTAGTACCCCACCTGGTAGAAACTGAAGACCGTTTGATCAAGTACTATGTTAAGGGGTTGCCACAACGGGTCCGTGTTCACGTAAAAGCTAACCTACCCTCGACCTTCGAGTCGGTAGTGAATCTGAGCGAAATCGTCTACGACGACTACGCCAATGAGGACCCGGCACCTGAGACACAAAAGAGAAAGTGGGAGAACCCGTCTAGAGGTACCGGAAGAGGGAACGTAACTACTGAAAATAAGAAACCAAAGTCGGATAAATATGAGACCTGTAAGAAATGTGGTAGGCAACATTTTGGCGAGTGCCGGGTCGGCTCCACCACATGTTACAGGTGTGGGAAGGCGGGGCACTATTCTCGTGACTGTTTAAGAGACACTAAATGCCAAGTATGTGGACTGTTTGGTCACCTGACTAGGGATTGCAGAAAAACCAGACAATCTGGTTCGGGAAAAGAAAAGGAACAGGAACAACTGAAGACTAGGACTCGAGCTTACGCCTTGACTGAAGAGGAAGCAAGGGGAAATCCTGATGTTGTGTCAGGTACGTTCCTAGTTAATGATGAACATGCGGCTATATTATTTGACTCGGGTGCTAGTAAAAGCTTTATATCAAATGCATTTAGTCGTAAACTGAATTGCACTATCAACACAGTAGTAAAGGCCTTTAGTGTACAAACTGCCGTTGGTAAAAATTCGGCAGTATTCCAAGTAACAGAGGATTGCATCATAGAAATAGAGGGACACAAGTTTCCTTCTAGATTATTCCTTCTCACCTTAGGAGGATTCGATATAGTATTGGGTATGGATTGGCTAGCTGCCAACGAAGCTCAAATCATATGTAAACGTAAGAGGATACACCTCAAAGCTCCTAGCGGATGTCCAATTACGGTTCATGGGGATTGGAATTGCACAATGCCGAACATCATCTCGATGATCAAGGCCGAAAGTTACATGAGGCGCGGTTGCGAAGCTTATCTGGCATATGTTATTGACGATAGAATGAAAACGAAAGAACTCGAGAACGTACCCGTGGTGTGCAATTTTCTGGAAGTATTCCCTGAGGATCTACCTGGGTTGCCACCCGATCAGGAAATAGAATTTCAGATTGACTTACTGCCAGGAGCTGAGCCCGTTGCCAAAGCCCCCTACCGATTGGCTCCGTCAGAAATGAAAGAGTTGATGTCTCAACTACAGGAATTAACAGAAAAAGGATTTATTAGACCGAGCATTTCACCATGGGGCGCTCCGGTACTATTTGTAAAGAAGAAAGACGGCAGCATGCGCATGTGCATTGACTACCGTGAACTGAACAAGATGACAGTAAAGAACAAATACCCACTACCTAGAATAGATGACCTTTTTGATCAACTGCAAGGTGCGAGTTGGTTCTCAAAGATCGATCTTAGGTCGGGTTACCATCAGTTGAAAGTAAGAGAGGAAGACGTACCAAAGACCGCGTTTCGCACGCGTTATGGCCATTATGAGTTTCTTGTGATGTCCTTCGGATTAACTAACGCACCAGCAGCGTTCATGGATTTAATGAATAGAGTGTGTCGACCAATGTTAGATCGATCAGTGATAGTTTTTATAGACGACATACTGGTATAATCGAAAAACGAGGGTGATCACCACTGTCACCTAAGAGAGGTTCTGGAGGTGTTAAAGCAGGAGAAGTTGTACGCGAAATTCTCCAAATGCGCGTTCTGGCTTAGGGAAGTTCAATTCCTAGGTCATGTGATAAACCCAAACGGCATCATGGTGGATCCTGCAAAGATCGAGACAGTAAAGGAATGGAACATTCCAAAGACACCAACGGAGATACGAAGTTTTCTAGGATTGGCAGGCTACTATCGAAGGTTCATTCAAGATTTCTCAAGAATAGCCTCGCCACTGACTAAACTGACACGGAAGGAAGTAAAGTATGAATGGGGTCAAACCCAAATCAACGCGTTTGAAGAACTTAAGACACGATTAACCCAAGCTCCAGTCTTGACTCTACCTGAGGGAAATGAAGACTTGGTAGTCTACTCTGATGCTTCGGGGCAGGGTTTGGGTTGCGTACTTATGCAACGAGGAAAGGTAATTGCTTATGCCTCACGACAACTAAAGATTCACGAGGTTAACTACCCAACACACGATCTAGAGTTAGCAGCGGTGGTTTTCGCGTTGAAAATATGGAGGCACTACTTGTATGGAGTTAAATGCACCATCTACTCCGATCACAAAAGCTTGAAATATTTTTTCAAACAAAAGGAACTAAACATGAGGCAAAGAAGGTGGTTAGAGCTACTGAAAGACTATGACTGTGAAATATTGTACCATCCAGGCAAGGCAAACGTAGTGGCTGACGCTTTAAGTAGAAAGGAAGAATCGACACCTATCCGGATCAAAGCGTGTCAGCTGATTATAACACCAGATTTGATGGGTGAAATAGCAAAAGCACAAGATGAAGCACTGTTAGAAAGAAATGTGAAACGGGAAAGAATAGTAGGACAACAAGGGAACTTAGATGCAAATGCATACGGAGTACGAACAAGGTTCGGCCGGATGTGGATACCTAAGATTGGCGAGCTTAGAGCCAAAATACTCGATGAGGCCCATAAGTCTCGTTATTCTATCCACCCCGGGACGAAAAAAATGTATCAAGACTTGAAGAAAGAGTACTGGTGGCCCGGCATGAAGAATGATGTGACCGAGTACGTTAGCAAGTGCCTAACGTGTTCACTAATTAAGGCTGAGCATCAGAAACCATGCGGTAAAATGCAACCTTTACCAATACCGGAATGGAAGTGGGAGGAGATCACAATGGACTTCATTACCAAGCTACCGCGAACAGCTAAAGGCAATGATACCATTTGGGTGATCGTCGACCGCTTGACAAACAATGCTCACTTCTTGCCAATACGTGAGACCTCTTCGTCAGAAAGACTAGCGGAAATTTTTATCAAGGAAATTGTGAGCAGACATGGTATGCCGATGTCGATTGTGTCCGACAGGGATACTAGATTCACCTCAAGGTTTTGGAAGAAATTCAATGAAGCGATGGGCACTAGACTGAACATCAGCACCGCTTACCACCCTCAGACCGATGGTCAATCTGAAAGAACCATTCAGACCTTGGAGGACATGCTCCGGGCCAGTATCATTGACTTTGGTGGGAGCTAGGACAGCCATCTACCATTGGCAGAATTTTCATATAACAACAGCTATCACTCAACTATTGGCATGCCGCCGTTTGAGATGTTGTATGGGAGGAGATACAGAACCCCGGTTTGTTGGGGGGAAATTGGGCAGAAGGATTTTGCAAGTCTCGAAGTGGTCAAAGCTAGAAATTTGATCAAATCAAGGCTCGAATGAAAGCCGCAAAAGACAGTCAGAAATCATACGCGGATAAGAGAAGAAGGGATTTAGAGTTTCAAGTGGGGGACATGGTACTGTTGAAAGTATCACCATGGAAAGGAACCATCCGATTCAGAAAGCGTGGCAAACTAAGTCCAAGGTTTGTCGGACCTTTCAAGATTTTAGCAAGAGTGGGTCAAGTTGCTTACAGACTCGACCTAACCGTTGAGCTTAGTGGAATACACCCTACGTTTCACGTGTCGCACTTACGCAAGTGCCTAGCTGACGACACAGCTCACATACCTTACGACGAGATCGAAGTGGATAACAGTCTAAATTATGTAGAGGAACCGATAGCCATTCTTGACCGAGCTGAGAAGCGACTACGCAATAAGTCGATACTGTTAGTCAAGATACAATGGAAGCACAGAAAAGGGTCGGAATCTACGTGGGAAAAAGAAGACGAGATGAGGGGACTATACCCTCAATTGTTTAACGTATGAACAGTTTCGAGGACGAAACCTCTTTAAGGAGGGTAGACTTGTAACATCCCAAAAATAATAAAACGAATAAATATAGCGAGACCGGTGATTTAGTCAGAATATTTAAACAAAAGGGAGCGGTCTTGGGCTCGGCTTCAATGGGCCGAGGGAAGCCCAGGTATATATATAAGGCAAGGCAGCCCTCTTCCCTGCTCATTCCACACTCACGCAGCTTCTAGAGAGAGAAAGGAGAGCTCGGGTCTAGAGAGAGAAAGTCGACGGATCGTCACGAGATTGGAGGAGCACGTTACAGCTGAGCCCGTGAGCAAAACCTCCGAATCAGAATTACAATCCAGGTAACGATTCGACCACATTATGAGTTTTTGTTCGTTTTGGAAAGTTTTGGGTTTTGGCTAAAAAGATAACGATTTTGCGGATGAAACTTGAAAGTGAACTTAGGTATAGCATCTAGAATGAAAAACGAACGTTGTGATCAAAGAAAATTTAGATATTGACTCGATCAGACTTGCATGCAAAAACTTCAGATTTTTGGGGGAAGACGATGTGCAGACCCATCGAAACTACTTACTTTCGATATGTGCAGTAGTTTCGATATGTGCAGACCAATCGAAACTACTCAGTTTCGATATATGCATACCCATCGAAACTACCATAGTTTCGATATAAGCCCACGATCCGAAGCTAAGGTTACACCTAAGTTACTTATCGAAACTACCAAGTTCCGACAGAAGCAACCTATCGAAACTACCAAGTTTCGACAGAAGCAACCTATCGAAACTACCAAGTTTCGATGAAGCAAATCCATCGAAACTACTAAGTTCAAGCATAGTAATGTCTAATGTCATCTAGGAGCACTACCTTACGAGTATGACTTTATTATACAGATCGTGAGTGACATTAGCGATGCTCAGTAGCCAGCTTAGTGTATTTCAGAAACTACTCATCAGGTGAGTTCTATGTGCCCCCTTCTATGTTATGTGCAAATGATTTATAAATGTTTTGGGGCTGAAATGTATACACTAAATGAATAACAGTTATGAATGTCAATGTGATCATACGTGGTATACAAATATATATATATATATATATATATATATATATATATATATATATCTTTACACGAAATAGAATTATGAATAAAGAATGAAACGTATGATTTTTAAAGAATGAACGAAAGTATGACATAACGTGTAAAGAAGAAATCTTGCTTTATATCCATGTATATATTGCTTGCCAAGTATATGAAAACGTTATGGACGCTTCGATGATAACGGCTACTTCGGTAGACGGACGACCACGTGACTATCGTACAACCGGGACAAGTGCGTTCCTTCATCAGCTAGGACGTACGAATGCCACAAGTGCGTTCCTTCATCAGCTAGGACGTACTAAAGTTATTAATGAACGGTCTAAGAAAAATTGGCATCTTATAGTAGAACGGTTGTATAAATAATAGTCGCATGGGAAACGGATACCTTCTGGTAGACGGGCGAATTACGGCCTACGACGGTAGGACGGTTGTAAGTCATGACGGACGGACAAAGGTTGCCGGACGATTGTAAGAATAAAATGACGGACGACACTTGTTGCCGGACGGTTGTAAGTATAGGTGGGCCATGACGGTGGACCGCGGCGATTGTCTTTGTGACCTTCGCAACCAAAAGACGGGTTGATCACCCTTAATAGTATTACCCATGAATGTAAAGAAAAGAAAAGAAAAGGTGAATGCATATATATATATATGTAATCACAAAATAAAGAACAAAAGAGAAGCAAAAGTTATGAAAATAAATGAGACCAATGATGTGAATATATATCTATATGTATTTGCAAAGAATGATAGATGAGGAGTAATTCAAGTCAATGTGTACTTATATAAACGTATATATATAATTATACATACTTATAAAGAAAAGAATGTTTATACCTAATTGCATTAAACTAGAACTCACCAGCGTTAGCTGACTTTTAGTATACATTTCAGGTAAAGGAAGATGAGGTCGTGCGATGGCGTGGAGGTTACCCGGCACGAGACTGACATCCCTCTTTTGTTTTATATGTCTTCGAACAATGTTATGTTTTTAATTGTAAAGACTTCCGCTGTTATGATTATGTAATTGGATGACGAATGTTTTTAATATAAATTCAGTATTTTATGACTATATTTATGAGTAAATCCAACAAGTGAGGCTACCCGGGAAAGGGGCCTTACATGATGAGAATAGTTCAAATGAGAAGGAAAACAATTACCGGGCGTCATTAGGAAAGTATTTCAATGACGAAGAGCCGGAGTGGCTAGGATTAGTTACTAAGAGGAATCAAAATCCCGAAGATGCAAAGTCGAAAGAGATGAGATCAGAAATAGAGATTGATATAAAGGGAAAGTTGGAGATGTGGAGATTAGACATGCTTCATGAGTTCGAGGTAAAGAAACAAGAACTCACGACCGAGCTGAGAAACAGAGAATTAGAGTCTGAAAGAAAGATGAATGACAAAGAGAAGTCATTTGAAGATAAGATAGACAGAGAAGTGGAGAATCTTAAGGGTTTAAGAGAAACTGTAAACATAGAGATAAAAGAGCTGAAGTCAGAAATAGCTCAGTTGGAGAAAGAGAAGCAAGAAGTGCTTGCAAGTCAAAAGCATCTAGAAGATGAGCAGTTAAAACAAAAGAAATGTGAGAAACATGGAAGGATGACATCAAATGATGCTGAATCAAGTTGCAAAAGAAAGAAACGAGAAGTTATTGGTGACTTACCATTCAAAGATGAACCAGTCAAAACAAAGGAAGACGGACAATCAAAGTTCAAGACGATAAAATGACACAAGTGGAAGAAGATGACTTACAAGCTGAAAATGATCAAGAAATATGGACAGACATAGAAGATACAGTTCGTGGTAAAGACAAAGTTGATACTACAAAAGATGAAGACAAAGTTAGAGCAGCTAAAGCTTATCAAGAAACAGGAAGGAAGCCAAAGTTTAGAGACCAAGACTTGCTACAACATGCTAGTGATGAAGATGATGGAGTTTGAAGAAATAAAGATATAGAAGACATGGATTAATAAATTAGGGGGAGAGTATTGGATACTAATTTAGTAATCCATGTGGACAAAGTCTAAGGGTCCAAAGTATCAATAGGTTAAAGTTATGTTTACATGTAAATAGTATAAGGGTGTATTGTGTCAAAGTGGAAGTTAGTAACCCTCGAATACACGTGTTTGTGTATACTGGAATTAGGAACAGGCACCACCAAGGGATGCGACTGTTCAAGGTGGCCATTCAAGGATTTCCGATTAGTATAAATAGGAATGTAATTGAGTTTGTAAAATCAACCTTTTGTTCATTCAATAAAAGATTAGTTTGATTATATATTGTGTGTTCAATCGTTCAAGAGGAGAAGACCAACAAAGGATACCCTAGAAAATGTAGAGAAATCAGAAGGTAGTACAGGAATATCAAAATAAAATTAAGAATAAAAACATAAAACGAAAAGAGTGATGATGGATCTATTGCATCAGTAGACTCCGGATAATGGAAGCTTGGGTGGAGTCTGTGTTGTCCAGCAACTCCGAAAGACGCTCACTTCAATCTTCAACCTCTCTGTGCAAGCTTCTAATGTAGCTGCATGTCTCTTGTAAAACCCTAGATGCGGATACCTGAAACCACCAATCATATTCATGATTCCATTAGTAAAAAAAAATACAAGATTAATGACATATTGTTTTCAATATTACTTAAATTAGTATTAATATTATGTGCACAAATAATTATCTTGGTGTTCATAAAACTTGTGAATTTCTACTTGCATGAACATGTTAGGGGTAATAACTACCTTGTCTGAGCAGCGATTGCGGACTTCAGGAAGAAGTTGATGCAATTTGGAAACAAGATCGTTGATCTGGTCATCAGTGATCATAGTAGACGCTGATTGCCTAGATCTTGACCTTCTGCTCGACATTATTTCTTGGGATTTAAGTTTGTTCAAATATGAAAATTTAATGTGTAGAGAAGTTAAGATTTGAATTGGGATCAAGATCATAAAGACTTATTAAACAACTCTTAGTATAGATGCAGAAAGAGTTGGGATGTGCTTCAATTTAAATACCCTCCATCCTTGCGTTGAAGATGTATGAGGACAAATGAGGTTAAAATATTTAATCCAAGTCAGGAGAAGTGATTCGGATTTTGAATATTATACTTGTGTATTAATAACTAGGTTATAGACCCGTGTATTACACGGGTTATATAAACGAAAACGGTATAATTTATTAATCTGTAAATACTTCCTAAAACTGAAATTACATATTTATTCTAGTTACTTAGGAACGGGAAATGCCGCAGGATGCAATTGCATCTCTTTTACAAACAAAGTGTAAAGCTTTTATTTTACCATATGCAATCTAATTTACATTATTTGATTAAAACTTTGAAATAGCAATTGGTTTCTAGAAGACATATATGCACTAGTTTTTTTTTCTCGTGAATTATGCTCAAATAAATTCAATCAAATAAAAAAAAAACCCCATGTAAAAAAGAGATTTAAAAGTATTAAAAAAATAAGTGTCAAGAAAATAACATTAAAAATCCAAACTTTCACAATCTATTTATCTACAGAAGCTGATAAATTCTAGTAAACTGTTAACTTTTTAATCAAACAACACAATAAGATTAACCATAAACTCATTAGATGTCATTAAACTAATTCTATGAAGATTACTAAATTGCTAGATGATGTTCATAAAAAAGAACAGATAGCTAGATCCAATGTTATTAAACCCGGACTCCGGTCCGACCGGTTAAACCGGGAACCGTCTAAGTCACCGTTCCGGTTACAAAGATTAAACTGTTCAGAGGTTAAACCGGGTGGTTTTTATCAAACACCTTTTGAACCGTGACCTGTTTGAACCGGTATTTGAAAGAGTTGATTAGTTTTCTATTTATAAGAGGAGAGAAGGGATCAACTTTTGAGTTGTGGTCGATGGGGACAATGGATTCAAGTTTGTAAAAGAGTTGCTGGAGAGCTGTTTGGTAATTAGTGAAAAATTTAAACACTTGCACTATGCAAGACTCGAACTAAAGTCCACAAAGATGTATTCAACTTTGTTTACCAATTACTCTAGAAGGATGATGATGTCTATTTGTTGAGTATATAGCTTAAATATTTCCCCAAGGATGTGTTAAAGTCTTTTAACACTTTCCTCTCTTTGTTAATTACTAGGTTAGTTCCATGTATTACACGGTTAATGAAAATAAACATATATTATTCATAAGTGTCTAAATAAGAATTAGTTTACATAGTGAAAAAAATAAAATTACAATTACATTTACAAAACCAAATTACATAAGGTAAATTTTTTATATTCTAGAAAGTTGATTTTGATTAATTGTTATTTGCTTAACAAAGATAAGTTGTTAATTTTTTTTAAAAATTGTCAATTTAATTCTCTAATTATAGTAAATTTGGGAGAATTTATTGATTTTGTTATAATTTAAATAATACAAAGCTCAAAATTTTCAAATCAAACGGTTTTTAAGTTCTAGTCAAATGATATTAAATAATTTTAACAATTATATTTGTTAAGCATTTATTATTTGTGAGAGGTTTAAAATCTTAAATTATAATTA
The DNA here is from genome assembly GCA_023525975.1 of Smallanthus sonchifolius. NCBI lineage: Eukaryota > Viridiplantae > Streptophyta > Magnoliopsida > Asterales > Asteraceae > Smallanthus > Smallanthus sonchifolius. The sequence continues at coordinate 60,147,459 of CM042034.1, forward strand.
AACTTTAGGTGGGAAAACCATTTTATAAAAACCTTTATTTATTAGGGAGTACAGATTAGTATTTTTCTTTAATTAGTTATATTTTGAATTCTTATTATATATTCTTATTTAATATAATTATTATTCTTCTTTAATAATATATTTATAATATCATTATTATTTAATAAGATATAGGTGCATTTATTAGGAGAGAGAGGCGGGAAAACCAATGTGAGGAGCCATGAGGGAGTGACATGTGGCAATCCAAAACCTTTATTTATTAGTATGTATAGATTTTGTTTTTTAACAAACAATGAGATTTTTTTATTTATTGTAAGTTTAATTTATATAAATAGTATTCATTTCCTGATTGGGACCCTCCCATACCATGCTTGTGAGTGTCCACGTAAAGTTTCGTGCCAATCCGACAAGTTTTGATGTGGGTTGCTTCAAAACATCACCCGAGAACGTGTCGGGCCGACCCGGCCAGGCCCGAGGCCCCGAAAACAGAATTTTTTTATTGGGACCCTCATAATACATGTTTAAACACTAATTAATACATATATAGAACACTTAATCTATCTATACTACCTAATAAATAAAAATTAGTATTAATATTGGTGTTCAATATTATTTGATGGGTGTTCTTCTCTTGTCTAATGGAAATAGGGACAAATGGGAGTGTGGGGGGGGGGGGTTTGAAGTTTCTGGTTCATTCTCAGTGGCATCCGTTAGAAGGAAGATGTACGAGGAGGTGGATGTGAGTAGCCTTTATGTTATGGAATGGTCTAGATGGGTGCCGAGCAAATGCAGTATCTTCATGTGGCCCGACTTTGGATGGTCTCATTTGAAGGAACATTTAAGTTGATTCGGTGCTGTGCTCGTTCTGCGAGGATGCCATGGAATCGGTTAGTCACCTCTTTGCTGACTGTTGGCTTGCGGCCGAGGTTTGGCACAAAGTTAGTTCTTGGTGCAAGGTGCTCGAGATATATGGTTACTCAGTAATAGACCTGTTAGAAGTTCGCAATTTCTGCGGTGGTGACGCCTTAAAAAAGGAGGTGCTACTATTGGAATTATATGTCCGGTCACAATTATTTAACATTACTAACTGAGTTGTGACCCGTAAGAGTTACACCTTGGGCAACGAACATTAAATCCACTTAATCCGCTTAACTGGTAATTATGAACAGTTAGCGAGACGATATATTTTATATATACTCGTTAGACGGGAATCATTATTTATACTAGTTTATAAATAATAATTATATATATTGTTTTAATCTTTTATTAAAACGATTAAATGGTTACAGACCTTTTATCTCGTATTGAACTTTGAGCCCAGAAACTATTAATAGGGTTTATAATTATTATATATATATATATATATATATATAATAATAATAATAATAATAATAATAATAATCCTATTATTTGTTTTAACTACAATAGAGATCAGCCGCAAAGGCTAATGGACTTTTCCTTTTAATCGAAACAAGCAGGGGCAAAACATTTGGTTTTTGTTTTCGTTTCTTCGCCAGCTGCCAAACACCAAAACGGAATCATCCTTTTGGTGATTTTCGGCAACCACCAAGCCAGCCCTAGCCGCCGCTGCCTGCCCAGTTCTCAGTCAGCCTCGGCGTCCCGTTCTCTCGCATTTGGTTCGTGATCTAGCATTGGTTCGTTGTACCTCGGTGTCTCGATCGGTTATTTATTAACCACTAAGTTATATTTAATCTCATTGGTAGATTAACTTTATATTCCGTGTTCGTATGTTTTGTAACCAAGATCCTGTCAGGTTTGTATTTTGTGTTGAATCGGTTTCGTTTCGCTGCGTATTAATAATTACTAAATAATTATTATTAATCTATAATTATCAACCATTTTTTATAACTAATCTAACTGATCATCACTGCAAAATACCCAACAGCTGCAAGGTGTGATTAAGATTACGTGTTGACGGTTATGGAAGGCAAGAAATGAGAAGATTTTTTCGTCTAAAGAAGCTAAAGTAGAGGAGATTATTGAAGACATCAAATCTTTAGGTTTCCTTTGTTTCAAGAATCGTTCCAAGCTTAAGTCGATTGGCTGGAATGACTGGATTGATTTTAATATGATTTAGTGTATGTTGCTTTGGCTCTCGGTTATGTGAGAGCTGTTGCTGTTGTTTTTGGTGGTGTTTATAAAAGTGATATTTCAAAAATAACCTAATAAATAAAAATAATTTAGGGACGCTTGTCACTTTCTCAGTCATTCTCATTTCCCTTTTCCCGCCCAAACTATTTAAGAAACCTTAAAAAGCGTAAAGTTCCGTCCCCTTTCCGTCTCCATCGCCGTTTCCTCCAAATTTTCCGTCCCCTTTCCGTCTCCATTGCCGTTCCTCTAAACGTAATCCATTGCCGTTATTTCCGTCTCCATTGCCGTTCCTCTAAACGTAATCCATTGCCGTTTTGCAGATAACGGTGGATTGTAACGGCGTCTCCACCAACCGCCACCACAACCACGGTGGATAACAGCATCTCCGTCAACCGCCACAACCATACCCCATATCGCGTCTTTCCGGTGAAGCAACAATGTTTTGAAACCCGGACCGGACCGGCCGGTCGGACCGGGAACCGGTGGTCTGACCGGTCCGGTTACATGTGTTGAACCGTTTCTGCAGCAAACCGGTGGTCGGACCGGAAACCGGGTGGTCGGACCGGTTGAACCGCTTGACTATTTTTTTTTTTTTTAATATTTTTTAAGTCTCTTGGCTTCTTATTTCGTAGGTAATTGTTAGTTTAAAATTATTGGAATTGACTTGTTGGTGGTTTTTGAAAGGATTAAAAGCTATTTAGACTGATATATTTTTATAATATTTATGACGTCGTCCGGTTTTTAAATCTGGTCCGACCGGTCGGACCGGTCCGACCAGTGGACCGGTAAGGAGACCGGTTCGACGTCCGGTCCGGTTCTGAAAACATTGGTTCACAATCATCATCCTCCATCGTCTATAAATACCATCGGTCGTGAAACCGTCACAGCAGTCACCGAACACCGCCTTCTCCTCTCTGGCACCCGCAATCACCGGCGGCGGCGGCGCTGTCCTTCTCCTTACTCTCTGTTTCAAGATGAAAATGAAGACGTTGATGATGTTGACGGCACCGGGTCACCAACCGTCATAACTTTTCTCCCACACCGCAACCGCGAATCTTTGATCACGAACGTTCTCCACTTTCTCCGCCGTATGCCTGTGTACTACCTTCGCCTCCTCCTCGCAATTTGTTTTCTTTAAATCGACCTCCGAATTCGATTCTCTGTCCATCGATTCCGGCGTGAAATGAAGTATGAAATTGATGTTTGGGAAGTCAAAGAAGAAATTAAAGGTTTCAGTTGAAAGTTTATGGGAACCTAAGGCGGAGAGAAATGGAAAATTCCAGATAGGAAAAGGGGGTTTTGATTTGAGGAGTGAAAGGAGTTAAAATTCTGCAATTGAAAGAACTCTGAACTTTTATTCTTTTAATTAATATAGTATGTAATTTTAATTAAATCATAATATTCATTCATGTTCACTCATTTTTATAAAAAAATAACTATTAAATCCTTCAATCCATTTTAATAAGCAAGAAGTAGCCTTAATCTTTTATAAAAGCTTTCACATCAATTTTTCATCCTCATACGTGTAATTTAACTAAAAATCATAAATCTCTAAATTTATCTATCATTTTCTAACAACTTCTTACATTTCATTACTCATCCCTATTTCTATATTTATTATTATTATTATAATTACTTTCTCTAAAAATCGAATATGAATTAGTTTTTATAGAATTTATACATCGAAGCACAAATAAAAACCAACGTATGAAGTGTATATTTGAATTTATATAAAAAATATATACATGTGTAAAATAATATTTTAAAATAAAAAACTAAAAAAATTAATAAAATAATAATTTTAGTGGTGAATAGTGAAGCCTTAAATTTAGGGATATGGGGTGAAAAAAGAAAGTTTTTTTTACACTTTCCTTAAATTTTAGAGATGTGAAGAAATTTGGTTAATACTCTAAACTTATTATTTGTTTAAGTCAAATTCTGAATTGTTGGTTATTTACAAATTAATATAAGGGGATTTTATTTCTATTTTTAGTTTTTAAAAATTATTTTTGATTTTTTCAAGTTGGTAGGTATGGGTCGCCGGGCACAAATGATAGTTACCCCTAAAATATGTGACACGCGGATCCTATATCTGACTCATTTTTTTTCTTTTAAGCTGTCTCCTTTTCTTAAACCCTAAAAACTTCCCACGGTGTGTTGCCATACCACACCACCACCAGATCAGCCTCATCCGCTGATGCAACCGCCACCATCTGTTGTTGTTCGGATTGATTGTGCTGCCTGTTTCTATTACACTCAGATCGATACGCATCTGTCTCCTTCCAGTCTTCTTTCTATTCACGAGTAAGGTACCAAGCCAGACTATTCTTTTTAAGTCTTGTCCCGGTGAGATTTTGAAAAGAATGTTTATTAATTTCATTCCGGAGTCAAGCGCAGCAACCGTTTTGCCACAATCATTTACAGTTTTTCATATTTGGAGAGGGATTTTAGAGCGTTTTGGAATTACTGGAATCGATTTAATTGGTAATCTATGGTTTTTATTGATTAAGATTGGGGAAAGGTTTTTTGACCTTGGTATTTGGCTGAAGGTGATCAATTGCAGTTCTTTATTTGTTATTTCTGTTTGTACACCACGTGCTTGAGATCTACTAAGTTCAATTTTCTCAATTTTGATTATATTCGAATGTCTTAGTTTTGTGTTGGGTTTAGATGCTTCAAATTAATTGATACTCACAGGAATTTGATTGATTTAAAAGAAAATAATTTACATCATATTATTTTGCTTAATAGTTATGATTTAAGAGATTTATTTAGTCAAAACCTGTAGATCTTAGTATGTTTAAAGCTTTTTTGTAAATGTCGTGACCAGTTTTGATAGGAGGAGGTTGAGATGGAGGATATTTTTGAGGAACATGTTATTGATATTGATGCTTGTGATGGTAATCAGCTTGCAGTGGTTGAGTATGTTGAAGATCTTTATGCTAATTATAAAAGGATGAAGGTATATGGCTTCTTTGATTTTATAAAGTCAAACTATGCTCATTATTTGACTTTCTTCATGCTAAAAGTTGGATGCTTAATTTCTTTAAATTGATTTGGGATTAAATGTTGATTTCTGGATTAGTAATTTTAGACGTACTGTAGCTTTCATTGCTATTATAACATCATTTTGGGAACTTCGTGAGCTTTTATTAGAAAAGGTCAAACTATGTGAATTGGTTGACTTTCTTGCTGCTAAATAAAGAAGATTATTGTTTCACCATTTTAATTTCACTCATTCAGGTTTTTCATGGAACAGTAGCTTGTGTCACTATGCACATTACTTGAGGTTCTTGATGATAAAAATAAGAAGGTTCATTTATTCCATTTGTATTTTTGGGTAAATAGTGTCTGTTATTTCGGGTTGTTTGTAGAATTCAAGTTTTTTTCACTAGACTGAAACAACAAAATTAACTAAAAAAAGTCAAATTATGCGCTTTACTATGACCTTTTTATGCTAGAATGAAAATGTTAACTTTCTATTATTCGACTATTACACGGCAATGAGAAGTTAAGTGATGAAGCTATTGAGGAAACCTTGGATATGGTATACTTTGAGACATTTATATTTTGGTTTTGTTTACTGCCATTTTAACATAACTATGTATTTTAGTACAGTTACAAGAGTGTTGATGGCAAATATAAATTACGAGTCACTACCACTTTCTAGAAGATGGATGAAGAGTGTCGTTGTTTTAGAAGTAAAATAGTAAACCATTTATCTTTTTGTTGCTTTGATACACTATATCAGTAAAAATGTAACTAATTATGCAACCTTCTATTAAACATAATATGAGCAAATAGTTGTGGATATATATTATAGTTTGCTACTTTAGAAAATTATGAATTATATTGTTTTCAATATTGAACCCGTGTAATACACGAGTCTCTAACCTAGTACATGTATATAAATAATTATAAAATCATCCGGTTCTTGAAACCGGTCCGATCAGTGAACCTCTAAGTCGTCCGGTTCAATGTCCGGTCCGGTTCTGAAAACATTGGCTAGCACGACAAATAGACAACTATTAAAACAGTGAACAAATAACATCTAGAACACTTACAGATGCATACTTCTATTTTATAAATACTATCTTGAATTTGATTTTCATAATTAAGCTCAATTAGGCACTTAAAACACCTCTTTCCAACAACTCAATTGATCAAACTGTTAACTTTTTAATTTCTACGTTTGGTGCATAATTACAAATTTTGGGTCTAATTTCTAGAAGTCAATAATTTGATGTCAATAAAACTAATTCTGTAGAACCAAAGACTGATGGCTACAAAATTCTCTAAGTACAAATGCTACTGATCTCAGAGTTTGCTGCTAACCAACAAACTGCTGCGGACAAGCTTATCTGCTGCGGATACTTGTTCTCCTGCTGAAAAACAAATCTGCTGCGGATAGCCTTTTCTGCTGAAGATCAAAGTTGCTGCGGATAGGCTTCTCAGCAGCATCAACACTTGATACTGCTGACAGGCAAATCACCAGCAGCTTTGGATGGTTACATCTTGCTGCTGATCAACATCTTTGTTGCTGACAGCCTTGTGCCTTGAAGACAAATCGTTGCAGCTGACTATCCATACCAAACGTCACTGACAACTTTCTGCAAAAGCAACTGACACACTCAAAGCAGAAGGAACCGCAATGACATAACCAATGACGGACAACAATGCTCTTCTCCAAGCATGCAAGTAGTGATGCATAAAGAAGACGCTTCAATAAAGTTAACTAGATATAGACAAAACGTGTAATAGTTAGCTACATACAACAGATCAACGGTCTGTGTTAGATCTGATCCTTAGAATCAAGGGGCTGTCTTGATTCTAAGTGAGTATAAATAATCTGTAAACACTTCAATTGTAAGTGTGCGTTGTATATCTTTTGATAGAAATTTTCAATTGTAATCGTTTATGTGCAAAAACTTAATACAACAGTGTTCGTAAAAGTATTCTTTCTGCTTACTCGATTACACTTGTGTAGTTGTTATTGTTTCTGCCAATTTCAACTAAGAACAAAACCATCTTGTAATTTCACGATCCTACAAGTGGTATCAGAGCTTTGGCTCAGATTAAACAAACTCACACTTGTTTAATCACTTCTGGTTCTATTCTAAACTCTCTCTCTTTCATCAAGTCACCAAGAACAAAGATGGCACAGAGCAACGGATTTGAAGACATCGGCAGCATCAACCGACCACCAAGATTGGTGTCTGGGGAAGACTATAACATGTGGAAAAATCGCATGGAAAGTTTTTTCTGCTACCAAGAGTACGGAATGTGGAAATCCATCGGGGATGGACCCTACATTCCCATGGTGGCATCTGTTGACTCTGGAGGACCATCAGTTCCAAAGGAGCCCTCTAAGTACTCATAAGAGGATATAAAAAAGATGGAGGTGGACTTCAAGGCACTAGGAGCTATCCAAATGTGCCTTTCAAATGAAGTTTTTCATAACTTCAGAAGTTACAAAACCGCCAAAGAGCTCTGGGAGGCCCTCGAGAAGATGTTTGCTGGATCTGAGGAAGTAAAAGAAAACAGAAGAGACATCCTTAAGCAGCAGTATGAAAATTTCGTCTGGAAGGAAGGTGAGTCTCTAACTGTTCTATATAACATATATACTTATCTTGTAGGTGAGTTGCAGTGCTCAAAAGTGAAGTTGGAGAATGAAGATATTCTTAAGAAATTCATCAGATCTCTACCTAGTTGCTAGACACTCTACATAGTGTCCATCAGAAGAACTGAGAATCTGAAGACTCTTCAGATGACTGAGCTATTTGGTATGCTCAAAACCTATGAATTAGAAATGATTCAGGTCAAGGAAAGGAGCTCAAGCTACCAAACAGCTTCAACGTCCACCACCACCTCTTCTGCTTTTCACTCTGAGCACTCAGGTCCTAGTACTAGCAACTACTATCCTCCCATAGTCACACATCCTCAAACTCCTACCTCTAAAACAAACACATCACCATTTCTTCTTGAAGCTCCTTCTCAAGCCTCAACCTCTGCTGCTTTTGTTTATGAAAACTCAAGCAACATGTACTTTATCAAGAAGGATCTTGAGTGTTTCCATCCAGATGATCTAGAAGAAATGGATATACAGCACTCGTATGCCATGCTCTCTATAAGAGCAAAAAGGTTCTACTCTAGAACTGGAAGACCCATTCCAAGCAACAGCTCCAACACCAGAGTTGGCTTGGATAAAAGTAAATTGAGATGTTACAACTGTAACCAACTGGGTCATTTTGCTAGAGAATGCAAGGCACCTAGGGTAAACCTAGCTGATGATCGAACAAGACAAGCTCACCAAAGCCAACCTAGACAACAACAGCAACAAGCTACTCCTCCAGCTCAAACTGCAGCTTGTGCAGCTGTTGGAACTTCTGACTTTGACTGGAGCTTTCAGTATGAAGATCTGCCTACCAACAACCAAGCTCTTATGGCAGATACAACTGAAATACCACCTCAGGTATATGAACATCTATGTTCCCAAGCCTGTATTGATGAGGTTTTAGGCTACAGAAAGCATAATCAAAACCTCATAGATCAAAATGAAGAGTTTCACCAAATTAAATTTGAATTCAAAAGGGTCGAAGACAGTTACAAAGAAAAAATTAACTGCCTAAAGAAAGAGATTTCATCATTAAGACATGAACAAACCAATCTTGAAACTCAGATTGATGATCTACTGGCCAGATTAAAAGCTACCAGAGCAGAATTGGCAGAACAGAAAGTTCATGTCGACAAATATGAATTTGCATCCAAAAAGCCGCAAAGACTTTTGGATGCTCAAATTCATGAAAAGGTAAAAACTGGTCTGGGGTATCATGCTGAACAATATCAAGCCGTTGCACCTCCTGCTGACTACGTTACCATCCATGAACCAAGCTTCAATCTTGCAAATCTTGATATGGCCAACAGAAATCGTGATCCCTCTAAGGATGAACCTTTGATGCAAGAATGCACTACCTCATCAGAGTCTGAATCAACTTGCTCAGACTCCTCTGAAACAAGTGAAGCTTCATCACCTCTTGCACCTCAAGCTATTCTGACTAAAGATGAAGTCCCCATTATCCATTCAGCACCAGTGCCAGCCATTTCAGTACCAGTTCCTACACCTTTCAAGCAAATCAAAATTAGTTATCCTCCAGAAGGTAGGAAGCTAAAAACTGAAAAGGGGCAGTCCTCAACTTCAATCCAACCAAAGAAGGTGTTTGACATCTGTCATGCGCCTGGAGAGAGGGTTCCATATGTTCAAAAGACATTGGAAGAAGCCACCTTTGAGCATAACAAAGCACACCCCTGGAATTTTAAAGACTTGTTCAAAAGAAAGGACTATATGTACTTTCAAAGGGACAAACTGGCGAAATCATGCTTTGTGTGTGGGAAATACAATCACACTGCCAGCACCTGTTTCTACTACCTTCAGCAGTAAAGAAACCTCAAGCAACATGCTTTTGAGAAGACAAAGAAGAACAAACAGGTAAGAAGGTTTGAAGCTAAGACAACTCAATTCATAAACTCTCTTTCTCCACCAAGGGAGCAGTTGTCAAAACCTCTACAATCTTGCATCATCTGTGGTGAATCAGATCACTTTGCTGCAAACTGTAAGTTTAATCCTTTCAGTCAGATTCATCTTCCACCCCAAATTATACAAAAGCCCATTAGTAAGGTGAAGAAGGATAGGCATAAGTCTGTTCTTAAACCATCATCAGCCAACAAAACTGCTGCTGATCGAGTAAAGCTCAAGCAACCAAAAGGAAAGCCTTCAGCAGCAAAGTATGGAGGTGCTCAAGTAAAACCATCAGCAGCAACAAAATCTGCTTCTGATCAGTCAAAGTCCTCAGATGCAGCTTCTGCTGCTGAAAAGGCAAAGAGAGTTGGAAAACCACCAACTCATCAATGGAAGGCAAAGAAACCACCAACTCATCAATGGAAGGCAAAGAAACCACCAAGCATCATCATTGGTTCAGTTGAATGCGTCTACCCTTTGTTATAAATGTGCTTGTTCCTTATTGTAAATAAAAGTTATAAGTGAGCAGCATTTTTGTCCTTCAGCTGCTGATAGGTTTAATTCTCAGCAGCAAAAGATTTGTAGCTGACTGCTTTAAGTTATCAGCAGGAACAGGTTTCCTGCGGATTTTTTTAAGACTATCAGCAGCAACATCCTTGCTGCGGATTATTAAATCCATCAGCAACATATAAGTTTACTGCTGAAAGACTTAACCTTCCGCATCCACAGCAATCAAGTTTGCTGCTGATCGGTAAATTAAAGTCCAAATTAACTTTTACCCGCTGTTAAAATTCCCGTCAGTCTTTACCATGACTGCCTCGGTGTATTACAGCTATAACAATAAAAGGTGAATTGGGTTGTACTGTACAAGTCATTTTGCTTTTTCCCTCTTCTGCCGTTATAAGAACGAATCAAATTTCCTTACCACCTCTTCACCTTCCACTTCTCCCTAAACCAACATCAATTTCACCCTAATCCCACATCACTTTCTCTCAAGTCCCCACCATATTCAAAGCCCTTCATCTTTAAAACTTTCAAAGCCTCCCATATTCTGACCTTCCCTCCAAATCAAACAACAATGGCATACATCAATAACCCTGATGATAAGTTCTCCCCATACCACAACCTTACAGCATATCTTACCAAAGGAAAGAAATCCGAAGGATTTGACGATATGATCGATTTCTTATGTCGATCAAAGATCTACTTTGCCCTCACCACCAACCCTACCATATATATTCCTCATATGGAGGATTTCTGGAGTACCGCCGTCTACTCAACCGAACAGGGAATTCCCCAAATTAAAGCCAAAGTATACGGCAAGGATATCACCATCTTGGAAGCCACACTCAGAAAACATCTTAAGCTTCAAGATGAGGGAGCAGCCATCTCATACTCGAAGGACGAATACATGAGGACCTTTGTCTCCATTGGATACACTGGTAATCAAACCGAGTATACGATCGAGAAGGCGCTGATGGGCCCTCCCTGGAAATATCTTTGTTACACTCTTCTCCAATGCATATCTCAGAAAAGGAGTGGATGGCATCAGGTGAGCTCTGCACTTTCCTCCGCCTTCCATGGTATGGTCACTAACCAAGGCTTCAACTTTGCACACCTCATCTTTGAGGGTTTAAGATATAACCTTCAAGAGGGTGCAAAGCAGCAATTTTTTATGTACCCAAGATTCTTGCAGGAAGTTTTCAATCAAGAACTAAAAGAAATTTCAAAACCTGCAAGAATCTACATCATGTTGGGACATAAAAATAATATTTTTCAACGCATGAGAACTGTTTCCAAAAAGTTCTCAGGGGTCAATGTTCCATTGTTATCTACAATGCTGAACATACAGAGTACCCCGGGTGACAGTTCAGCAATCCCAGCTGATACTGATCCCACACCCTCCACCCCACATCCTGAACAACAGTCTGCTTCAACCATTCGAACCCCTATGCATACTACTAAGGATGCACAGGCACAAAAATTACTTACACCTGTTTTGGATGTTATCGTTCAACCGGAACACAGGGCCCCGGTTGCAATGACATATACTAGGAAAAGGGGCAAGAGAACTCCTTCTCTTGCGGACAAGATCACATTAAAATAAAAAAAAACTAGCAAGTTAAGTGAATGATGACCAAACCTCCCTGTATATATTGAATTTTGGAGGAAAATTCTTGAAAAAAAAACACAGATACAACATATTGAACTGGATTATAAAGTGCAACCAAAGCAGTCCCACGATCTTGTTTGACCAAGTAAGAAGTCCATAATACAACACATAAGATATGGTTCCTGAAAACAAAAATCATGTTTACAATTTGTAGCAGATGTATACAAAATTCTGTAAACTGATATAAGTGTTCTAAAAATGCAAAGTGTATGTCAGGTGTCAATTTTGTTATTAGTATCATTTTTCAATAGTGCAAACACAAAAATAGAACAATAACATGGTGATACAACCCATTTGACTCGTTTCCTTGTTAACTAAGATCCATTTAACTTGTCAAAAATAAAGCAAACCCCGAATTGATATACTCATATATATGGATCATAATCTTTTAAAATACAGCAAAACCTAATAACATCAATAGGTGCGAAACTTGTTGAACCACATTCATGTATTTGATGATTCATTTTATATGTTATTATTGTGTGTATGTGTGTCTAATTATCGATCCTAATATCACAATCACAACTACCGGTAGCAGATAAGCAAACAAAAATATGACAAAACCCGAAAAAAGAAATAAGATCTAAAATAATTTAAGAACAAAACTCAAAACTAAACTGGAGAAGAATGTTGAATGACCTGTTTGGGAAAGAAATACCTTTTCAATTGAACGGAAATCTGACTTGATCTGTTGAATACATGTTAATAAACCATGGCCCCTAGCAGCAGTTACACATGGTTGATATATTCCAGCAAGTAAATCTGCCCCGCTCTGGAGAACTATCACATCTAGTTGATAAATTTCAACAACTTTTGAAATTATCTGCAAAATAAAAAAATAAATCCAGCCCCCACAACCTCAATTTATTGAAAAACAAACGATATCTGGTTATGGAACGTACTGTTTTAAACAAACGTGTAAAGCTGGTGTCATCTACAGTCTTTTAAAGGAACAATAATTGCATAGAACTTTCCTTCTCGTTCCCTAATTTCCTACAAAATCAAGACAAAATAACTAAGAAAATTATTGTCATGAAATTAAATCCCACAAAAACAAAATCATATGCAGTACCCAAGCTTAACAATGAACAGACAAATCCCAAGTCCATCTAGATGTATAATGAATCTAAGCAAACCTTCAATTCAATGCATGCCCAAACTTTAAGAATGTTTAGGGATGGTTCAGCACCACCTGCATCTCAAATGACCAACAATTAAATGATTTGTGCAGTGTATAATAATGAATCTAAGCAAACCTTCAATTCAGTGCCATACTAAATCATAGGGAAAACTGAATGTGTTCCATGTTCAAGTTCAAGTCAATGCTCATAATAGGAATGAGTCATACCTCTATTAGCAAACGTGTTCATCTTAAATGATGATCTGATTAAACATCTCTTAGGGGGCATGCACATCAACAACCAAGTAAAAACCAGTTCAAAACCTAATCTTTTCACTAACTCAAATATACAATAACATTAACAATAACAAATAAGAATAACAGTGAAATGGACATGAATTTACCATGATAAACAAAAAACATGAATTTACCATGATAAACAAAAAATGGAATCGTTTGCTTACATAATTCTGCTTCTCAATAGTGTAATTTATAAATCATGACTTGCTACAAATACATAGCAAATCAATAACAGTGAAATGTCTATATTTATTCAAGCTCACTCGAGCAAATCAAACTTTTATCAAGTTCACAAAAAACAAAGTTGTAATATATAGCAAGTCAAACTCAAGCTTATGTAAATAAATAAAAATTGCACAAATACCAAAATTGCCGTCATAATAGTTGGATATTTAGCTGCTCAATTCAAGATAACAAACATTTGTTCTAGAACATAATTACATGTTTACGTTTCAAAGCAAGAGGTCAAGGTTACTACTCAATTACATCCTAAAGCCAAATAATGTTTCTGGATTAGCCCAATTTACAACAGTAAACATTTTACTTTCAACAATTATTAGGTAGTACAGATCTTAGCATAGTGAATTGTTATGGTTTATCAAGCCATAATCTGAGATTCAACAACATACCATTGCAACAAATAGTGAATCAAAAAGCAATGATAAACATACCTCGATAGATGGAACGAATTCGAAATCAAACGATTGAGATTTGAGAACTGAGAAATCTTTATGGAGTGAAACAACGATTGAAACCCTAAAAAAAGGAACTTCATCAAACCATAATATAAGATTCAACAACAATCGATTGACAGAAATCGTGAATGAGAAAGGAATGATAAACATACATAGATAGCAAAGGCGATGATGGCTTCGAAAGAGATAAAAAAAGTCGTTGGAGGAAGAAGGAAAAGGAATGGGGGTAAACGGGTTTTAGGTGATGGGAAAAACGCCGACCAGAAACGGTAAACAATAAAATGCGAAATTAATCTTCGTTTGGTTAAAACTTTCCCGACCCGAATGAACCTGTTAGGATGCAAACAAATAGGGTATTCCAAAATAACCACAACAACCCCAAATCACTATGAAAACAAAACAGAGAGACACCGAAATTTTTAGCGTGAAAAACCCTCAAACGAGAGAGTAAAAAACCACGGGACTACTAGAGTCGCTTCAAATCCACTATCACCAAATCAAGAGCAATACAAAGTCAAAGTTAGCAAACTTCCCTTGAGACTTACTACAATGTTTCCCTCTGTTACTTGGATCTCTACTTTGACTTCTCCCCTTGTTTTCTGTGACTAAAACATCTGAATGTGAAGAAGAACCTTGTGACTTTCTTCTCATCTCTTCATTTAAAATACTGCTTTTAGCCAATTCTATAGTGATAACACCATTTGCTGCAGAGTTGGACAATGATGTCCTAAAAGTCTCCCAAGAATCTAGTAAAGTGCCAAGGAACCATAAACCTTGTAGCTCGTCTTCAAACGTGATACCCATTCCTGCAAGATGATTAACAATTCCCTGAAAAACATTCAAGTGATCAGTAACAGGAGTATCATCATGGTATTTCAAGTTTATCAACTGCTTAATCAAGAACAATTTATTGTTCCCAGTTTTTCGAGCATACAATTCCTCAATCTTGTTCCACAAGGTACGAGCATGAGTCTCCCCGCTAATATGGTTTAAAACATTATCATCAACCCACTGTCGGATACACCCGCAAACCTTTATATGTAAAATATTCCATTCTTCATCTGTTTTATCTTTAGGTTTATCAGTGGTAAACACAAGCAAATAATAATCCTTCACATAAAGAAAGTCTTCTATTTAGCCTTTCCAAACATGATAATTAGAACCATTCAGATTCACAATCCTACTTGTATTTGCTTCCATTGTTCAAACAAGTCTAAACCCAATAACAAGAGCCATTGGCTCTGATACCAGTCTGATGAGAAAAAGGCAACCGACCACAAACGGTAAACAACAAAATGTGGAATTAATCTTCGTTTGGTCAAAACTTTCCCTACCCGAA
Source organism: Smallanthus sonchifolius (assembly GCA_023525975.1). Lineage (NCBI taxonomy): Eukaryota > Viridiplantae > Streptophyta > Magnoliopsida > Asterales > Asteraceae > Smallanthus > Smallanthus sonchifolius. The sequence continues at coordinate 60,162,714 of CM042034.1, forward strand.
TGAACCTGTTAGGATGCAAACAAATAGGGTATTCCAAAATAACCACAACAACCCAAAATCACTATGAAAATAAAATAGAGAGACACCGGAATTTTTAGCGAGGAAAACCCTCAAACGAGAGAGTAAAAAACCACGGGACTACTAGAGCCGCTTAAAATCCACCATCACCAAATCAAGAGTAATACAAAGTCTTCTCTAGAGATACTAGAGGCATACAATAATCATCATACACTTGAAATCACTAAACATCAAGCATATGGAAACATAAACAAAGATAAATGAGAGGGATCACCAAATAGAGTTACTCCAAGGCTCGATCTTGAGTATCCCGTTTCTTCTTCCTGTCAAACGAACCACACCCAATCGTGTCTCTAAAATAAGATGACAGAAAGGCAAAAATCACAAAACCCTTTTTTTTGTTCTTGTTCTTCGAGAGATGATCCCGGACCAACAACAACAAAGCAACTTTTTGTTGTAGTTGTTGAGCATTAAAGATAGCACTTTAATGCTATCCATTAAAAAAACAAACCCCTTCGGCTTTGGGGGTAATCCGACAGGAGCAAGAACCACACAAAAACAATATATTTTGTTTTCTTTTGGGCTAGATAGTATAAATAACTAGGCTAATAATCTGTGATTTTTCTTAGGTAAAAAATAAGCCCAACATTAGGCGGGAAACACACAATGCTAGATAGCCTCAATGAATGCCAAGTATCCTAAAACATTTTCATTTATTATATAACTAAGATTATATCATGAGTATATGTCTAATAAACAAAAGTTCTGATTAGCTTGATAGCTATGAAAGCTATTTAATAAATTTTTATTTCAATTTAGAAAAACTAAAATTGAATAATCAAAATGTATGTAGATCACAAGTCAGCAATGGGTGGCTTGTGATTACTTCCGACCAGTCTTGAAGTAGAAAGAAATTGCTAGTCTCATCACATGCTGACTCTAGCGTGAGAGTATGTATGGAAGTGTAACTATTTGAAAGTAGTGTGGGATGAATTTCCTAAACCGTCATATTACTCATATCGGTTGCCTTCTTTAATTTCTTACTATGAAATTCATATTACCATCAATGGTTCAGATTGCAATTAAGGTATACTTCAATTTCAGTGATATCGTTCTAGATTTGTAGAATTTGTTTGTCGTAGAAATGCATATAATTTGGGATTTTAAAATAAAATACCCAATTTAAAATTTAGACATACATATATAAACATCAAATAACCCAAGAATTTCGAACTATTCACTTGATTTGTTATACATGTGTGTTTATTTCACTTATACTGATTGTTGTAAATAATTTGTTAATACGAATAAAACAATTTGTTAATACGAATATCACCATGTGATAGAATATGGTGATTTCAATACAACAAGTTTATTTGTAATTTATGTTCATGTTAAATCCAATAATTATAATAAATCATTATTAGAGTTGTAAAAAAAATAATTACTTTTATTACAAAAAAAACCCCTAATTTTACGGTTCAATTTTGGACCGGAAAAGTTGAAGTCGTTCGTGTTGTAGTTATTGATACTGCGCTAGATATGTTAAATGGTTTCTGAAAAAATGTATTATAGTAGGTTAACATAGTTATATACTTTTGCAGGTTATAGTTGACTCATGATATTTTAATAACTGGTTCAACTAAACTTTTCAAAAACACTTAACTATTCACAAAATATACAACGAAAGTCTTAACTCAAAATAGTATTCGTATTTTAAAATCATTTTTCTACTCTTCATTACCGTACGAATGCATACACACCAACCCGAGTAGCCCCTCTCCTAAGCCAAGATACATCGTCACACGAACTCACCTGCAAAACAGTCTAATTGTACATACAAAGTCAGCTAGACTGAGTGAGATCTAACATTTTATCTTAAAAAGAAACATTCCCGTTATAAACGTCTTTTTATTAAAACTCAGACCTTCACTTCAATTTTAAAATAATACACCATTCATATCGTAACGGATATGTCCTAATTTATACATGTTTTGCATTCACAATAATCTTCATATTATGATACTTAAAACGTTTAGATTTCACAATTGCAGGATAAACAGTGTTCCAAGAGAAACAGTGCGAAAATAGCGTAAAAGCATCAAGAAATCAGGCTTTCGAAAGAAGCACACCTGAATTTTGATAAACAACCCCCCCAAGAAGTCAAAACTGGTCAACAATCAACAAATTAAAAGATAAAAAAATGGAGCACGCAAGGTATGCGCGGCATCCCATTGCACGGTCGTGCAATCCCCTTCCTTGCTCCCCAAGGACTCTCGTACCCTGCGACATATTCCTTTTGATTCCTTAGGTGTTTGCACTCCCGTGCAAACCAATGCACGACCATTGATATAGTCTAGACGGTCTATATAAAAACTAACAAAAAACTAATCTAGACTTTTAAGTAATAAGATGGAGTACCTATGAATTAAATCGCACTGACATGCAAGTGTATCTATCGAGTGTAGCACAGCTTAATGGTAAACCGGAATATCGAACCCTAGAGACACTATGATAACAATATTAGACTCTGACTCGGACTAAAGATTGATGATTTGGGGGGGGGGGGTTGGGGTTTACTACACTATTGATTATAACTACTAATGCAGAAAACAAGGTCGACTTAAGCTATCAAGACAAAGTACTAAGGAAGAAATCAGAGATGGAAGAATACCATCTAGGTCATAATCCTACTTGCAAAGCACAACTTCTACCGGTTCTAGAAACTAAGAAGGATTTGGGTTTCTAAGGAAACAACTCTAGACTACCTAGTGGATCCCTAATCACTCTCAGAGTGTCACCAACTAAGGAACCTAAAGATGTAATAACTCACCAGATGATTGGATCACCTCTTGGTCTCTCCAACAATGAAAATGTACCCAAATAGACAGATCACCTTTCAGTCTCACTGTCCACAATACATTCGAAGAATGTAACATCCGTGAATTTTGGATTTTAAATCAATAATAAAATTTGAATTTAAAAATCTAATATAAAATTAAATATATTATTCTTATATGTCTCTAAGAGATCATAGGAACATTTCCATACACGAATTACTCATTTAAGTGCGCGTACACACGCATGAAATACGAACGTGAAAACCGACAAAAATATACCCCAAAAATAATTTTATTATTAATCTTACTTATTTATATTGATGATGAATATTTATTATTTTGTTACTAATCTCTCTTGTGAATCTTGTTGAATATCGATCATTGATGGTTCTCGCGTTTATTAATTCGTATCGTGTTTTAAATATTTAAACGAATGTTTTTATTTTATATTAGTGACACTCATTAAAAATTTGCATGTCTAGTATTTTTTTTAAAAGTTTTGGGTGTAATTTTTAATTCGGGTTTTATACCGCGTTTTTAACCATTTAACGAGTTTTATACCCACTTTTTAAATAAAACACCCATAATATTTCATCCTCTATATAAACCAACCCTCCCCACCCATTTTTCCCCTTCATGCCATGAACACCCACTTCTTTTTTTCCTCCTTTCATTTCTCTTTCAAATTCTCAAGATCAATCTTCAAATCCTTGAAGATCTAGATTGATTCCAGGGAATCAAAGGCTAATTCAAGGTACTAGTGATGATCAAATGACATTTTTACTTGCATGTATTCATTTTTATGTTTATCAAGAACACCCACTTTAATTTGGTGATTTCTTGAGTTTTTATGGTTGCCTGTTGTTAGTAAAGCTTTAGATTGTGTTTTTCATGAATGATTCATGGATGGTTTTAGTTTTTACACCTCCAAGATGAGATTATATGACTAAATTTTCTGGAAAATATTTATAAGAAAACTCAAGAACACCATGTGTTCTTCAAGTGTTCTTCATAATGTTCATCCTTAAAATCTTGTAGATTTTGAGTTGTTGTTTGTTATTAGGAACCATCTTTGATTGTAGGTTGTTATAACAAGGATTCCAGGGAGATCAAGTATATATAACATCATAATCATCTTCCATTCTTAAAGTATAACATTGATATAGGAAAATTTTGGAACCAAGAACATGCATGCATGTTCTTTGTGTTGATTTTTCAAAGTTGGATTTAGCTTTCAAACTTATTTTTCCTAGATTTGATATAATATATAAGTAAGATCTGGAACATATGAACTTCCAACTCTTAAAAATCGATTTACTAGAATTATTTTACGGGTTAACCAATTTTAAAACCTTCAAAGGTGCACATAAGTGCAGCCCCTTGATTTGGACAGAATCTGCCGTGACTTTAGACGGCCATATCTTGGTCATTACAAACTCAAATCAAGAAAACTCAAACACCACGATTAAGTTCATTGAATTTTATTTCTAACCATAACAATAATGCCTTCTAGTTCATCCTTATGACTTCACAACAGCTCCTACAAGATAAGTGCGCAATTCTGCACCAGCTATATTGTACAACTGTTTTGACCAATTTTCGGACCTGATCACAAAAACTTTTCTAAACAAGAGTTGCCCGGAACACCTTAAATTAGTTGATTGTGAGGTCTCGAGGCGATTCGAGGTCGTTTTATATTTTTAAAATGAGCCTGAACTTTCAGTTCAGAATCTGTCCAAATCTGTAATTTTACAAAACAAGTAAACGAAAACCATAATATCAATAAATCAATTCTTATCAACATACTAACACTTCTAAACCAATCATCAACTCTAAAACAACCCTCTTTGAATCTACAAGGCATCAACGTTAATCAATTAAGCACTCGCAAAGTCTCATTCAAACAATCAATGTGAGTTCATAGTCGTCCTTTTTCTAGTCTTTTACACTTTTGGGGTGAAACATGCAATCATTAAAATCACTCTTTTATTACAATTCAAATCGTTATACAAGTATTTCATAATCATACATGTTATTTAGAGCAAACATCCATGATAATCGCTAACTCACAATCATTAACTTATTCAAGCCAACGGTAGTACTGGCGCTATAGGAATGACAAACCTACCCATCGCCAACATCGAGGTGATAGAAACCGTAATCAGTTGTCTGGAGGTTTGATTGTGTTCGTCAAGTGTTTGTTAAATAATATGTAGTTATGAATATATATACTTGTTGGATTGTACAAACGCAAATTTATCTGGCTTTATAAATCATAAACTTATGTTCTCAGCAACTATTTTTAGTTGACAGATTTTTTACATGTTTCAGGTAATCAAGCTTAGGGAATCAGGGCAAGATCACGTAGGATGCCTAGATATTAATAAATAAATTTCTTTTTGCTTTGTACTGTTTGAACAAGGTGTTTGTTTTGGCTATTTGGTTTGTTGAAAACAATGTAATCCTAATTATCTAAACTTAATAGTAATTGCGTGGTTTATTCTTATGCCTTGGTTTTTGCTATCAATTAGTCACGTCCCCGTGTTTTCTCCACAGGGGAGGGGTGTGACAAAGAATGCACGGGGTAATCTCAAGGTAACACAGTATAACAACAAGTACTAAGACAACCTAAGGAAATTTCCTCTCCGACAATTCACTCAGAATCCTAATACCAAAGACTAACTGACTATCTCTCACTTCTCGGGTATTGAGATAGGATGAACACTCGAATCTAATCAACATTCAAGCACAATACCTATGGCTACTACGTCTAGCAAACCACACAAACAACCACAAACCCTAAAGTCTATGATCTATATACGCTATTCAAACTGGAAGACATCCACAACCAACGTACGGAAATAAAAATCAACATAAATCAGATTAAAGCATGCATGTTCATCATAATTATTAACTCAAGATCGTTTACAAAATCATTATTCCATTCAATTGAAACCAAAACCGAAAAAAATCTAAACTTTACGAAGTATTCATCTAATGAACTAGACAATATTAATGTTTTAGCCTAGGATCATGTTTAAAACATCTAAGCAGAAGTAAATAAACAAGAACATGGGTTCAAACAACCAAATCAAGAATAAAGATTAAACCTTTAAACCGAAAAAGTTAAATCAACGAACCCGGAATCCAAAGATCCAACCTTTAGCATCAATTCGACTTCCAATCGCCCAAAATCGCCTCCGGATTCTCTTTAGATGACATAATAATCGATCTTCCTGAATAATGGAATTAGATTGATATTAAACTTCGATTTAGGGCTTTTTACGAATTAACGTGTCTCTCGCGTACCGCGAGAGACTGTGTAAGGTTCCTCATGTAGCGCGATGGCCAAATTAGTCGGGGCCTTTTTTGGATCCCCTCGCATACCGAGAGGCTTGAATCTTCCTTCTTCGCGTACCGCGAAGGAACAGAAAATCAGGTTTTTGACTTTGAACTTTTGGGCTTTATTCTCTTGCTCGGTTTCTTCCGGTTTTCACCTGTAATCATCACGAGCACCTGGAATTATAACAAAGACTCAATACGAAACAGAAATGACTCAAAAGAAATATGAAACAATCTAAAAACACACTAAAATACTAGGAATAAAGATGTGTACTTTGCACAAAATCAAACATCCCCACACTTAACCATTTTTCATACTCGAAAAAGTCTGCAATGGAATCATAACTAAGATCCAACTTAACAATTCATCAATTACCAATTTGCACAAATATACTCATGCGTTAAAAAGCAATAATCAGTATTTTTGTCCGATTAATCCCAAGCACCAACTATCAAGCCCGTAAGGTGTTCTAATTCCATTTTATACAACAATCAATCAACCTATGTGACTCACACTTAGAAGCTACAACTCTACCTAATCCCGTCTCACGGTCATGTCTAGGCACGGGTCAAACCATATAGATTTACCCACCACGTTAAACTAAGATTTACATGTTTTAGAAATTAAGATGAAACATGGAATGAGTATTATTAAATGTAAGAATCAACTTCACCTAGTGGTGCATCTCCCAGGTTACCATCCCAGAAGGTAGCACATAGGCTACAGTTTTGTCAATTAAAGCACATAAGCATCTAACTTAGAGGCGTATTGTGACACCCAGTATTCCAGGTCAATACCCATAGTCATATTTGCACGTTCATATTTTATATGTCCTAGAATATTATCTTTGACATGGTATTGTCAGGAATCTATCAGCAGAACACGTGTCATATTTTAGTAATTTTAAGAATTACTAGGTCAAAAACATTTATAACCCATAATATACGGTCATTGGTGATTATCAAAGTTATACAAGTAAAGTCTAGAGGTATATTTGTTTTATACAAAGTATATATTGGTGACTTAATCTTCAAAGATTGACGCAAAAATGTTTGTTCACATGGCCTTAATTTATTTCCTATATGTGAACATGTACGAATAGTTAAAGATAATAACTATGCCGAGATTAATTAACAAATTATCAAAACTAGTCATACTACACAAAATATATGACATTTTAATCATTAAAGTTCTTAAACCGAGTGTTAAATCACGGTAGCACCTACTAGGGATACACCACCACTGATTTAGCAAACTACCCTTTGGAATGAAACTAAAGCATGAACCAAACCCAACCCCCATCCCCCAACCCTGTTCTCGGCCGAAGGTGTCCAAGTGGGGGCCACCCACATACCAAACCTTCAATAATCATACTTGTGTCATATACACCCATTCCTATTCAACCAAGAATTCAAGTAAAGATCACATCCAACACACCATCCATACCTTGTAATAATGATTGGAAACTTGAACACTCAATCTCCCGCTCTTTTTTTCTTTTATACGGTCACAACCACACACACAAACACACACTTTCAAAAATCCAAGAACACGTTATTTAGGGGTTTAACTAGAAGGCTTTGGAGATTCAAGGAGTTCTTGAGGTTCTAGGAAGGTTTCCACTAGTGAATCAAGCCACCAACACCTTCTACACGTGATTCTTCCCTAGCTTGTCTAGAGGTATGAAAAACCAACTCTAAATCTCTAGTTTCATCTATATTTCTTGTTTCAAGCTCGGTGTTCACCCTAAAAACGAAACCATTTATAAAGGATTTTATGATTTTATAAGGTTTAACCTTAATAGGTTAAAAATTCAAGTTTAGTATGTATAAATACATACATGGCCAAAATATATATAAAGTATATATATGTTTGAATATTTTGAGTATAATAAGTGAAGAATAGATCTAAACTCATGAGTTTCTTTTGAAAGAGAATAATACTTGAACAAGGATGTGTGTATGAGTTCATGATATGTATGTATATGTATGATAATGGCGGTGTTAAGTTGAAAATTGTGGATATATGTATATATATACGTGGGCCAAAAATTGGGTATAAAAATTATGTGGATGAAGGTATTTGGTTAACATAAAAATTGTTAAGTATATGTATATGTATGCATGAGCCGATATATATATCAAATTGTAATTGTTGAACTTAGACAAGGTGCTAAGTGCATATTTATACATATAAATCGAGATTCATATATGCATGTGTAGAATTGTAACTTGTTGACTTGTAATTTGTTGAATATATATATATATATATATATGAAATAATGGATACATAGAGGTACATTTGGAAGTGCGATCATGAAAATATTTTGTAAAGCGTTAAAGGATTTGAAAACATACACATATATTCTTATAACTTGATGGTATTTAGTATCAAAACATAAAAAGTGAATATGTATATGTGTGGTCAAAAATGTATGTATATATGCATGTTTATGGAGAAGGTTTATAAAAGAGTTTAAGTTACTTGATATAAACATGATGAAAGAATATGCATGTTATGACTTGATAATTTCTAGAAAATAAATATGAAGATGATCATGTTAAAAACCCAAATACTAGGCATGAATATGTATGAGAATGTGGGGATTCATGTATATTTATATATGAAAGTTCATGATAAATTAATACATATATAAATGGATAAATGCATGTGAAACCATGTGTATGTGTATGTGTGTACATAAAGTATATGTATGTGTAAATACATGAATCTTGAAAGCATGCTAACAAGTTCGTCTAAAACAATATGTTTAAATATGCATGTAAGATAGTAAAAACACTTTAATGCATATGTAGAGGAGTGGAAATACATGTACGCATGCATTGATAAAAATAAATAAAGAGGAATGCATGATGAACGTAAATGAGGTAATAAATGTCGTTCGGAACATAAGTATTTGCATGTGGACGTGATAACGTGGTCTATACGCACGTAGGGTAATTAACATGCATAAGATATACTTGAACGATATTTGAGATTTTGTGTAATTATTTTTAAGAAATAATTATATGTTTATATATCAGAACTATAAAGTGAATATATTATAAGATTGTTACAAAAAGAATATTTATTTTTGATACACTTAATAAATCACCAATATAGAAACATGATATTTTCTTGGAAAATATGTAAGCGTCTAGACTGGAAAAATAATCACCAATGAGTCGTCACATGAAAACACTGTTTTACTAAACAAAGGCGTACTTAACGGGATTCGTTAAGTCAGGTGAACAACTTGCATTTAAGACGGGTAGTCTTAACACATTAGTACCCTTGTGTGATTAGGGTACGGATAGACAAGAACTTTTAGCACACTGTTATTTGCTTGGATTTCATCGGACACAAGGTGAGTTCACGACCCCCTTTTCGCTTTTTACTGTTTTGTAAACTACGGGGGAGAAACATACTTACCTATCATGCTTTACGTTATTGCTCAACACATTTGGAAACATTGTTGTTTCATACACTTGAGAAAACATTGCAAAATTTTTTTTATATGATAACAAGAAAACAAGACACTAACATTATGTTGTACATTGAGTAGAGCTCTTAAAGTCCCCGGAACATCATCAACATTTGTAACCATTGGCTATGGACTTGGCCTTGGATTATATGAATAGTACTATTGGGGGTGACGACCCCGGTCATGGTTAGTCGCGCTAACCGGGACCTGAAAATGGCCGCATATTGTCCTGTTCCGTTCTCGTGGTAAAGCGAGGGAGGGGCATTCACCTGTTAGGTTTGGTTACGCTCTCATGTATGAACATAGTATTTATATGCCTAACTAGCATACAAATGGATCAATAACACTTGTTTTGTTTATCATATGCGCTTGAAATTATTTGTTAACAAGGTGTTCTTATCATGTTTTCAGGGGAAAACTACTTATTTTATGACGGTAAAGTCATGTGCATGTTTTCGGGGGAAAACTACATATTTTATGACGGTAAAGTCATGTACATGTTTTCGAGGAAAACTACTTATTTTATAACTGTAAAGTCATGTGCATGTTTTCGGGGAAAACTACTTATTTTATGACGGTAAAGTCATGTGCATGTTTTTGGGGAAAACTACTTATTTTTATTACTGTTAGGTCATGTACATGCTTCCGGAGAAACTACTTATTTTATGACGGTAAAGTCATGTGCATGCTTTCAAGGAAAACTACTTATTTTATGACGGTAAAGTCATGTGCATGTTTTCCGGGGAAACTACTTATTTTATGACGGTAAAGTCATGTACATGTTTTCGGTGAAAACTACTTATTTTATGACTGTAAAGTCATGTACATGTTTTCGGGGAAAACTACTTATGTTATGACGGTAAAGTCATGTACATGTTTTCGAGGGAAAACAACTTATTTTTATTACTGTTAGGTCATGTACATGCTTCCGAGGAAAACTACTCGCACTGAAATAACTAACTCTGTGAACTCACCAACCTTTGTGTTGACACTTTCAAGTATGTTTCTCAGGTAACCCTTAGCCATGGCGCGGTTGGAATAGGCTAGCTATGTTGGATCAATTCCTAGTAGTTGGAAGGACATAGAATATCAAGTCTCGAGTCTATCATTGATTGATATAGTGCAAAGCACACATCTTTATTCCTAGTGTTTTCGTGTGTTTTAATTAGTTTTGTCTTCGTTTTAAGTCGTTTTGTAATGTATTGAGTCTACTGTGTGTTTACAGGTGCTCGTGTGAAATACAAGTGAAAATCGGAAGACACCTAGCACAAGAACAAGTCCCAAGGATCAAAAGTGAAAGATCTGAATATCCAGTCTCTCGCGGTACGCGACAACCAGAAGAAGATCCCTCGTGGTACGCGAGGGAAATGAAAAGTGAGCCCGACTAATTTGGCTCTCACGATACGCGCGGGGCTTGACTAATTCTCTCGCGGTACGCGAGAGAGTAGTATTTCGTGAAAAAACCCCTAATTTGTGAATTAAAAGAATTAGAATGCAATTAATCAAGGATTTCGATTTTTAGCCATCTAGAAGAGTTCTAGAGGCGATTTTGGGAGTAAGGAAGCGAATTGGAGAGGAAAGCTTGAGTCTTTGATTATAGCGTTCTAAGTTTCAAGATTCGATTTTTATTCTTTGATTGCTATGTTTGATACTAAATTTTTGTCTTTTACTTATGTTATGGATGTTTTGAGTATGATCCTGGGCTAGAACATTGATACTTCCTAGGTTTACGATGATAACTGCATAAAGTTTGAATCTTTTATCGGTTTTGGATTCAATTAATGGATTTATGATTTTGTAAAGAATCTTTGGTTAATAATTATCATGTATATGCATGCTTAAATATGATTTTGTGATTAATTATCAATTCCTTGCGTTGATTGTGGTTGTCTGTTAGTTCGATTAGCGTATCTTGGTCATAGATCCTATGGTTGCCATAGGAGTTGTCATTGATTACTGATTAGAGTTGAGTGTTATTCCTAGTTCAATACCCGAGAGGTGAGAATTAGTCGTTTAGTCTTCGTCATTAGGAATCCGATTGTCAACTGTCTGAGAGGATGTTGGTGTAGGTGTCTAGTGATTGTTGCTTATACGAGTCATACTAGTTATCCTGAGATTACCCCGTGCATTCCTTCAACGTATCGTGGACAGTGAGACTGAGAGGTGATCTATCTATTCGGTACTGTATCATTGTTGGAAATACTCGAGAGGTAATCCAACCATCTAGTGAGTTATTACATCTTTAGGTAGCTTAGTTGGTGACACCCTAAGAGTGATTAGGGATACACTAGTTAGTCTATAGATGTTATCCTTAGAAACCCAGATCCATCTTAGTTTCCAGAACCGGTAGAAGTTGTGCTTTGCAAGTAGGATTCCGACCTAGCTGGTATTCTTCCCATTCTGATATCTTACTTAGCTTTTGTCTTGATAGTTTGAGTCGACCTTAGTTTACTGCATTCATTAGTTTAATAAGTAGTGTAGTCAAACCCCCCAATCATCAATCTTTAGTCCGAGTCAGAGTATAGTTTTGTTACATAGTGTCTCTAGGGTTCGATATTCCGGTTTACCGTTAAGCTGTACTACACTCGATACGTATACTTTCCTGTCAGTACGGTATAGTTCATAGGTTTTACATTTATTAATTAGGAGTCTAGATTTGGTTTTATAGTTATTTTTGTAGACCGTTTGGACGACATCAAGTTTTTGACGTCGTTGCCCGGGACACTTGGCAATAGCAATATTAACTCTGATTAGTCTTTGTTTGATTTTTGGTTTGTTTTTGTTTTATTTGAGTCTGTGCTTGTCCTACATGCTTACTTGTGTGTCTAATCTTAGAATCGAGTCCTTTTGTCTTCGAGTCTCTGTTTCTTTTTCCTATTGAGTCTTTCTGTTTATGCACAATACTCGTTCGCAAGGATCACCACCTTATTCAGCTTTCCTAGAGTCCGAGCGAGAGCTGCACGAGCGAATTTCGGGAGCGTTTGAAATAGCTGTGCGAAAACCAGGTACGTCATATCAGCCCTATCCCGTTTCCTAACATGGGCGACGCTGACCGACCATGGAGACATACTATACACCAGAGAGCCAGTGATGGGGTCATTGGGGCGAGATCTTCGATCACTAGCCCCGCCATTCCAAACGCCAATTCTTGGCAGATCCCATCACATGTAATGAGTACGATCACTCATGCCATGCAATTTCATGGCCTCGAGGATGAGGATGCACCCGGATACCTGTCCCGCTTCGTGGGGATATGTGGTACCTTCAATATCACGGGTGTGTCTGAGGACGCAATCTACCCGCGTCTCTTTCCATTCTTGCTCTCTGGGCGTGCATCCACTTGGCTTGACACCCTCTTTGACAATTCTATCACCACTTGGGAGGATCTTCAAGCCAAGTTCAATAAAAAGTACTATCCACCTTCCAGGGCAGTTCGCCTAAGGGATCAAATCCACTCCTTCTGGATGGATCCCGACGAGCCTTATCACATGGCCTGGGAGAGGTTCAACACGCTGTTGAGCCGTTGTCCCTAGCATGGTCTATCAGTGTAAAACCTGCCATAAAAAATGTCCAAAATTTGACAAAATGTAAACCCTAGGGACTATAAGTGTAATTATACTAAAGTTCAGGGTTAAAAATATAAAAGTTGGAAATTTAGACCTTAGCGGACCGCTAAGGAAAACCATAACGGTCCGCTACGGGTGCAGGAATCCAGGTAGAGGTCCACTAAGGAACCCCCACCCTGAGTCATTGGGTGGCGGACCACCACCATCTGGGTAATGGTCCGCTACTTGGTCACTAAGCAAACAATCCAGAGATGCCATGTGTCTGGTGACTAATGGACACTAATCTTGGCACGTGTACTCGTGGCGGACCGCCACCCCCGATGGTAACGGTCCGCCAGCCGCAAACTCATTAGATGTAGGTCCCGGTAGGGTCTACTGATCGATCTCTTCTATAAATCACACAATACGTACACGAAGTGCGGAATCCTAACGTATACGTACGTCTCGAATACTCACACACACGATACAATCACACGCAAGACAAAATTTCATAAAAAGCTTGTTGCATTCACTCTGTAAACAGTACACACGTAGTAGTTCTAGAATTACAGATCATTACAAATGAGAACAACTACTGCACTATTTATAGGCAATACCACTGGTATAGGTGAACTTATCATGTTTGCCGACTTTAGTTCAGGCGAACTTGTTAAGTTCGCCACAACTAGATCAGATGAACATGTTAAATTCTCCTGTGCAAACTTAACTAATTACAAGACAGAAACATACAAAACATAACATAAAGACTAATCTATTACAAAGGCTTGTTGTCACATAAAATGCTCCAACAGACTCCCTCTTGACAACAGCTTGGTCTTTATCTTCAGGTCTTGTTCTTCCAATTCTTTGGTAGTTAGCTCCCTACACAAATTCTATGCTTTAAGAATATATACAACACTTTCTTGTACTGCAATGCCTGCTCTCTACATTTGTCTGTGTACATGATCTCTCTACGTTTCAGCATCTTCTGATCAGATGTTGAGAAGTTAACAAGATTCATAGCATCAAATAACTTCACTATAACCTTGCCTCTCATATCTTCAATTACAGCTTCACCAGTATAAACATCAACGTACCACCATTTTAGATCATTCAGGCAATCATAAGGAATCAACTTTAATGGAATCTTCGGTACTGATCTCACAGGCTTGAACTTGTATCTCTAAATCACCTTTTGAGTAACTGGATCAACTTCTTTTATTATCTAGCCCCGTTGAGGTTTCAGTTTCTCATACTTACTAGATCCACCTTCAATTCTTATCAACTTAGCTACTGAGTCAGCTATTCCATTATCTGATCTGTTAATCAAGGGCTTAGTTGATAACCCATTGACTTCACATCTCAGTAAGGAATTAAAGTACTTTAGCCTTGGCTTCAGATACTGAACTCCGTCCGATCTTTTCAAAGCAAATAACTTGAACTCAGCTTCGTAGAACCAGCTAATAATCCTTCCAGAGCATCTCTCTTTATTCACATATCTCTGTTTCTATACCGGTGCAGCTGGAGAGAGTGGCAACTTAGTTCTCCAACTCTTCACCATCTCTGCCCACTATGCCTTCATCATCCATGTATTCTTATACATCACTGTATCTTCAGGAAAACTATCAGCAGTATCAGGGTTTTGCTTTTCTAGATTAGGATCAGACTCTTCAGATTCTGCAACACCCTAAGATAAATCTTCCGGAATTACATCATCATCAAAGACATCCGCATCAATCAAACCATCACACCCTTCATATACAACATTTTGTTTGTCACTCTCTACTTCTAATTCTACAATCTCTCCTTCTTCCAACTCCTCCTCACCTGTATCCTCATCATCTAACAAATCATCTACGTCTAACAAGCATTCAATTTTATCTGCTTCATCTATGTCAGAGTTTTTAAAGATTGAATTATCTAACATATCAGCATCAATCTCAGCATCATTCTCAGCATGTTCTTTATTACTTGTACTTGCCATCATAGTAGCTTTAACTATAATCTCTGACTCCCCCTGAGTTAATGACGGGTTAGTATCAGCGTGTTGACGCTCACCCAGACCATCACCAGCATCTGGTTCTTCATCATCATCTTTTTGAGTACCAATGCTATTATATGAAGCTTTCTCAACATTCACAGCCTTCTCCCCCTGAGCGTTAAGACGCTCTACTAGTTGACTGACATGTATTTGCATCTCTGCAATCACCTTGTTCTGTTCATTGATAGTCAGAGTACGCTGGGTTTCACCTGCAATTAATGCATCTACTGTTGACTAAAGCTCTGAAACCTGTGTTTCCAAGGCAAGTATTCTGTCATCACGAGCATCTCTAGTAGATGGACCAACCTCATCTTGTGTTTTGGATACAGTAGGAGTAGCTTGAGGAGTATTAGATTGAGAAGGAATACGAGTTATTATCAAAGAATCTACAAACTCTCTATCCTGTGCAGCTTGAATAGCCGAAGCCATCAATTTAGGTCCTTTAGCCGCTGGAGCCTCATCTTCCTCAGAACTAGATGTTTCATCTTGTAATTTTCGTTTTCCAAGTACTGCATCGGGAGGAGGACCCCTTACAGACTTGCGTCTAGGTACTTTCACTTTCTTCTTACCAAGAGACTTTTGTCGTTTGTCATAAACATTCCTAGTAACCCTAGGAAGTTTAGCCAACTGAACATAATGCTCAGGACTAAAATCCTGGGAACTCTCATCAGCATCTTCGTCTTCACTAGATCCTGATGAACTAGTGCTAGTCTTTACAACCTCTACCTGTTCTACTTGAGGTTCATTCACATCAGCATTCATATTCAGATCACCTCCATCATTTCCACCACCATCATCATCATTATCATCAGCAGCATCATTGCTATCATCACCATCAGCTTCATCATCATCAGACTCACTATCAGTCCCATCACTTTCATTCTCATCATCACCTTCCTCTTCACTTCCTCCTCATCTTGATTATTAGCATGAGGTAACTCCAAAGCCGGATCAGCATGAATCCAATTGTTGTTTGGCGGTGCAAAATAACCAGGATTGATTATGTGCCCAAACAAAAGAGTAGCCACAGGAATAAGTGCTGGATTCTGCTGCTTAATATTAAAGCAATCTGTGAAAATCCTCTTTGTCATAGGAGTCAAAGTCAGTATGGGGTTCACCTGTGGTAGATCTGGAATGAGATGGTTTAAAATGACTTGCAAGAATCTAGGGTACATCAAGAAACCCTGACCCTCAGTTGTGACACCCGACATTTCAGGTTAATATCCGTACACGATATAAACAAGTTTATATTATATTTGTTTTCGTGATTTACCTAATTGCATAAATTAGGACATTAAAGTCTAAGAAAAGCCGTACATTGTTCATTTCATATTTTGGTAATTCTAAGAGTTACCGGTTCACATACCCGTATAACCCGACTAAATACGAACATTAGTGATTAAATTAAATAACCAGAAAAATACCCAGACGTATATGCTACACAAATTTTACGATTGGTCAATAATTTATTTTTAGAATAAATCATATATTATACGTAAAAGTAAACTAATGAACTCTTTCGAAAATGCTATCGTGTAGCGTCGCCTTTAGGTATCTATACCTTCAGATAATCACCCCAACGAATTATACAATCCAAAATTTCAATATCTTTCGTTAACGAACCATAAACTTAATGAATTTATAATATCGTGGAGAACCTAAACCAAATTAAATTACCCCTTTAAAACTCTAATTAATATTAATACCATTAATAAATTAATGGTAAAAGCTAATTATTATTAACCCAAACCACCCTTGACTTTCTCGACCAAAATCCCAGGGAATACTCCATTCCCACTTCCTGCGACCCATACCCCATGCCTTGGAGAATCAGATATACACCATACCCCTTCACTCGAAATCTCGCAATTCCTCTCATTTTCCTCATTTTCTTACGACAATTTTCCCCATTCCTCTTCAAGTTGAATCCAAGCTTTAGGGCAAAATCCACCATATTTCGGTGTTATAAGAAGAGTTCCAAGTGTTTTTCCCAAGAATCAAGCTAAGGAGTTAAAGACCATTCTCTGTTTCTCTCAAAATCGTCATCTCTGTCCAGAGGTAAAAACTAGAAACCATCCATATTATTTTCTTTAAATCATGGCTAAACATGCAAATCGTTCCCCAAAATATGGGATGTCTTCATAAATTATCCTAACCTAAGTAAAATAACAAGAAAAGTGTGTCGAGTTCAAGACTAAAAAATACGAATTTATGCACGTAAATATATATGCGTATATGTATGAACAAAGTTTTGAAACTGATTCTGTCAATAAAATTTCCGTAATCGAAACTATAGTTTCGATACCTGTTTACTCAATCGAAACTAGGAGTTTCGATACCTGTTTGCTCAATCGAAACTAGGTAATTTCGATAACTAGTACTCAATCAAAACTAGGTAGTTTCGATACCTATTGTTTAATCGAAACTAGGTAGTTTTGATACCCAGTTTTCTTAATCGAAACTAGGTAGTTTCGACATCTGTTCTGTCCTGTTCTGTTCAATCGAAACTATGTAGTTTCGATACCTGGTCATCAGTCCCATTTAGCAGTAACTTAGAATTGTTTTACAACGAAACAAGTGTTGAAAAACTAAAAAGATATTTAAACAAAAGTAACCAGATTTACCAAGTCGGTGAACAATTTGCATATGAGACATTCGGTCATAACACGAATTACCCTTTTGTAATTAGGGTACGAATAGTCAAGTTTGACTGGAACAATTAGCGTTGCTAACATACACAAAAACAAGGTGAGTTTCACGACCCCTTTTTACTGTTTTCAATATTTGGGGGAAGAACATACTTATAACTATTTTTATATGATAACAAGAAAACAAGACCCGACCTTTATCTATGCATGAGTTGATACATTTGGAGCTCTTAAAGTCCCCTGACCATCATATTTATAACCATTAGCTATAGATTAGCCTGAGATTCTATGGATAGTACTATTGGGTCTGACACCCCCAGTCATGGTTAGTCGCGCTAACCATGGGTCCCTCTGGCCAAATGACTGCATAGTGTTCTAATATTGCTCGTGAGGTACGAGTGAGGGGCAAAACACCTGGTCTTGGTTTGGTTATGCCTCATGTATGTACATATTATTTGTATTCCTAGCTAGTTTACAAATGGGTCAAACATTACTTGTTTTGCTTATCATATACGTAAAATCATTTTCATGCAATTGGTTTACTCATTGTATTCATATATGAAACTTGTGAACTCACCAACCTGGTGTTGACATTTTCAAGTATGTTTTTCAGGGAATTAATCGCGGCAACAAGAGTAAGACTACGTAGGGTTCATGCATACATGGTGGATACAACTTTTGAAGATTTTTCTTGTATAACCCATAATGTTCAGGTCATATTTGCAAAATCTTAATAATTTGTAACTTCAACTACTATTTTGGGTTGTAAAACCTTAAACTTAATTTATGTATCCAGTTGTATGTATGCATTTGCAATAATTATATGCTTTGGAAACAATGAACGTCGCGCCTCGCGTTTCCGCCTTGGCGGGGTGTGACAAGAAACCCTGACCCTCAGTGGTGTAATTTGCATGACTAACTCTCTGTAGATATACAAGGCAAAAATTGAACGACCTGTTTAGAGTTAAAGCTACCATGGCAGCTTGTAGTGATGTTTTCAAGCCATCTATTCCAGCTTTCCTTGGTGATAAGCATTGAATGATCACGTGCATGAAATATATCCATTGACCGACAAGACCACCCTTCCTGGCTTGAGAATCATTTAGTCTACCCCTATAACCCATTCTCTAGAAACACCCCATAATCAAAGTATTTGGTAAACCAATAGGATCAGCATTCTCTTCACCCAATGCTAAAGCTGTACGTATATCTTGAGCAGAAATTGCAATGTCTTGGTTATTAACAGTAGCTATAATCACATGAGGTTCAACATTGGTGTCTTGTTATGCCGTATTCCAGAACCGTTGAATATACTGTAGGCTGATATGTGGGTTAGCTGAGAGAGCAACATTGATTCTTGTCCGGTTCAGAAAAGTAATGATTTCTTGATAATTTGCCGCTTCTGCCAACTCCGGATCAAGTAGTGCCACTTGATTATGTTTATACTCAATTCTACGATCCATGACCTGCTCAAAACAAATGATTAGACATTCACAATTTTTCAAACAACAAACATAAAAGATAAAAAAAAGACAAAATAAGAGTAAAAGTAAAAAAAAAATCACTACTTTGAAAAATTGCTAAGTCTTTCAACACTGGTTCCCCTAGGCGAACTTAACAAGTTCTCTTAGAGTTACAAGAGGCGAACTTGTTAAGTTCGCCTGATCATGTTCGCCAATTCCTTCGAACAGTCACAAAATTTAACTTTCAAAATTCGATGAATTTAACACAATTCAATCACAGAAATCAACTCTCCAATACTCGATTAGATTAAATGAACCAACAATTTCATGCTTTATCCATAAAACGATGATGAACATGATGGGCGACAATCACGATTGAACTTTGATGAACAAGTCACGATTGCAATCAAATGGATGGAAGATATGGAATGATGTTACCTTCTTTGAACTCGCAACAAAATTTCGAATAAGGAACAAGAACAAATTATCATCCTAGCACACTCGTAATCAAAATCGAACAAGTTTGTAAAAAATCAGATAAAATCGCCTGATATGTTCGCAAGAGTCAACAAGTTAGATAGACTGGTCAAGTTCGCATGATTCCTTAATATAATCAACAAGTTAAGTCCGTCAACTTCAAGCGAACTTAACAAGTTCGCCACCCCAGGCGAACATAAGGAGCGAACAAGACAAGTTCGCTTAAACAACACTTGGCCAAAAATTTGAAAGTTTTCCATTTTCAACTTTTTCGACAATCCAATCACCTCGTAACCTGTACAGCAACTCAATCCAAACAATTAAGAATTTCTCATGGAAAATAGAAACAAAATCTTTTTGGATTTTTCATTTTTATGCTACAACACACTAAAATATTTTTGGACTTTTTCTAAATGAATTAAAGCTGTAAAAATATAACAACTAAAATCAAAATCTTTTTAGATTTTCTCTGTACATACAGAATCACATATTTTTGGTCAAACACTATGAGTAAGAAGATCATATCAGTATCTTTGATGTATCACACACATATTCTGAATATAAAATCCCTAGCAGATCTAAGGGTTGACCTATGGCATTCTGCAAATTTACAGATTTTTGTCTCAGCAAACAAGCACTTTGTGCTGCATTCTATGATATCTCAGCAAAGAATTTTTCAGAACTAACACTTCACATTGTCATAAACTATCAATTGTCTTGAAATTTTTATTCAACTTCTATCTCACGGATATCACAACTTTCTTTTCTTCATCTTTTCAGATTCATCCAATTAGATCATATATATCAGTAAATCATGAAATGATACGTGATAACTTCAAAGTAAACATGATCAGATCATTACATGCTAACTTATTCATACCAAATTTGCAATATACTACATGTCAATTCAAGTTGTCAGCATTATAAGTTTTGAAACTACAAGCGTTTTTATCCCACTTTCTTATGTGGACAACCTTTCAGAATATGACCAACAGTACCACAATGAAAGCAAGCACGTCTTTCTTTGTATACTGCTACATACCTCTCTCTCTGAACCTTTTTTGGCCTGGATGATGAACACTGAGAAGTAGTGTTTGAAGATTAAACAACTAGTTGATTTTCTTTTTCAACTTTCTTTTTACAAAATTCAAGAGTTGAGAGTTTCTCAATCTTGTTGGTTTCTTGAGAATCAAAACCACAACTTACTAAAGGTTTAACTGGTTTATAAGTAGATTTAGGTTTTGGTTGTTCAACTTTCTCATCCGGTTCAGTCAGGATGCATCTATCTCTGGTCACCATTTTCACCACCACTGGTTCAACATACTTACACTCTCTCACAACACCTTCAGACTTATTTGGATAAAAAACTTCATCATCAGTTGAATCATCATATTTCATATCCTCACTAACAGGATTGATATTCAACACAGTTTTTGGTTCCAAATCTGCATCTGAAACAACCTCTGTCAAACATGGAGTATAGTTTCCATTGAAAGGTGGACAATATCCAACACCTCCTCCAATGTCTGTGTCATCAAAAGATGGACAAGAACCAACACCTCCAATAACCTTTTCACCTGAAGCTTTTTCATTATAATATTTCAAAAGGAAGCTGGAATTCTTATAACCCTCAAGCTTTCGTAACAATTTTGTTACTTCAGTCTGTGACATGACAAGTTCATTGATTTTTTTTTTCATACTCTAAGTATGACACATCGAGATGAAATGCTTGTTCATTAACTTTGATTTGCAAAACTTTAATGTCATCTTTTAAAGATTCAATTTTAGCTTTCAAAATAGTTTCGTTTTCCTTCAAAGTTTGGTTCGATGTGTACATTGCTTTCATATTACAGATGAGATTCGTGTTGTCATCACACAATCTCGTAATCTTGAAATCAAAATCAATAAATTTTAAACAAGAAATAACATGTTGTACCTGTTTAGCATCTGCCATGAATGCATTTCCCTCAGCTAGCATCTTAGCAATCTTTTCTGTAACCTTACCAGCAGCTCCATCACTGAGCAAATCTTCATTGGAAAACTTCGGTTCACTTTTCTGTGGAACATACTCTTCACTTTCGGTTATATTCCCAGAATCTGTATAGTCACCACCAGAAGAACTGCATTCATTTCCATCTTCAGTATGGACTTCAGCTAGAAAGGCTTGACTAACATGAGCAACAATATCCTCCAAATGAATACCCCAATCATAATTTTCATCCTGTTGAGAAATTAAGGTTGTAGAAGTATTCTGCCTATTTTGGGATTCTGAGATTTTGGTTTTGTGCATTCCCTAGCAAAGTGACTAAACTCTTGACAATTATAACACTTAACCTTTGATTTATTCAATCCCATCTTTGTCTTGATTAATTCTCCAATGAGCTTCTTTCCCGTTCTCTTCAGATGATCTTTCCCTTGACGCATCCATAATGTCATATTCCATTGAATATTCATTTGTTCAAGATCATCTTTATCCAATTGCTTGATGTCTTCTTCAATCATATCAGGATCAGTGATTTTGCCTCTAATAAAGTTTTCATAAGACGTTAAAAACGAAGCAGTCATGGCCATCATATCATCAGCAGCCTTAGGAGACAACTTTTGAGAACATGAATGATTGTCATTGCTTGAATTCTTTGAACATCCAGAATGTGAAGCAACAAAGCATGAACTTTCATTACATGAACTATCCTTTGAGCCTTCAGAAACTTCACGAGAAAACAAAGCAACTCCTCCAATCTTATGTGAAGATGCACCTTTTCCAAAATAGATACTCGGATGTTGATAGATTGTATCTTTCTTCTGCTTATGCAAGTCATAAGACTAAATCTTTCCTATTAAATCCTCAAGACTCAAATCATCAAATCCAGTTTGCTCTTTGATCACAATAGTGTACATCTCAAAATGAGCCGGTAGAGCATCTAGAAATTTCTCAAGAATCTTCTTGTTTTTGTAAGTGATGTCATTGTTAACCATTTCACTTAAAAGATGATAATATCTTGACATGCGTTCATCCACAGATTCACCATCAAAGTGTTTGAAAACACTAAATTGCTTCTTAAGTAGTTCTCGTCTGCTCTTCTTGATGTCTGTGCGACCTTCACATCTCTTTTCTAAGCCTTCCCAAAGTTCACGAGAAGTTTTAAACTTTTTGAAAGTATGGTAGATGTCAAGTGGTAAACACATAGATAATACTGCAAGATCTTTCTTTTCACGATCATACAATTTCTTCTCTTCATCATACAATTTCTTCTCTTCATCAGTAAGAGCTGAGACTGGTTTAGGAGTATCGAAAACACCATATGAAGATGAACAAGATGCTCAATCCCTCACTGATTGGAATCCATAGACTAGTATCATTGATATTAACATAATTTTCAAAACGACTTTTCCAATTTGAATAGTCTTTGAGATTCATAAGCATCGACGGCTTGGTTGGAGTACGAATCTCATTATCATGATTCAATAGATGAGTCATGTTGTCCACACTCACATGATTAGGATTAGACATTTTTCAAGTCTTAGTAACACTTCAACACTTAGAAAATTTTGTCAAAAATCTGCCTGTAGCGAACTTAACAAGCGAAGTTAACAAGTTCGCCTAAATGAAATCTAGCGAACTTAACAAGTTCACTCGTAACTGATTAGACAAGTTTGTAACATTTATGAATTTTCATGTTTTGGTTCTAATGCAATAAACATTATTTCAAATTCCATACCTCAAGTTTCAATTCCAAGGTTTCATCCATATAACTTTGATTCCTACATGACCATATACACACATACTAATCTAAATTAAACCAAATTGAATAATTCTTTACAAATTTATTCAAATAGTTATATATATATATATATATGTGTGTGTGTGTGTGTTTACATAAGAAATTTGTATATAAAACATGTTTATAAAACTTATAAAGTTTTAGAACTCCCTTTCTTTAAAGCAGGAATAAATTTATAAATGTATATATATATTTATAATTGTTATATAAAACTTTTGAGTCTTTGAACTTTCATATTGAACCTTATAGTCTTTGAACTCCCAAATTGTGAATCCACACTTGAACTTGAACATTTTGAACCTTCAAAACGTAGAGTTGACCCCAAGTCCCAAATTTTGACCATATTTGACTTTCAAAAGTCAACACAGGCCAAAAGCTTTCAAAATTCGTTATGAGATTTGATCAAGCCGGCTAATTGAGTCCTGGATCGATTACCGACCTCACCCCGGCCCAAACATCATTCCAATTTGATCAAATTGAGCGGCTAAAATTTTAAACGGTTTGACTTCGCACAGTCAAAATCGTGTTCAATCCAACTGCAAATTAAGGAATTCGAGAGTAATCAATCCTGCAAATCACGCCCTAATCAATCTCGCATGTATCCAGTACCATAACACGATCCAATTCATTTCTAGATCGTTGAAATTATGCGTAATTGGTGATTCACAACTTTTACACGCAAACTCTTATTCGAATCATACAATTAGGATGGAATTAAACAAATTAAACATGTCACACACATTCACATACCCTCATACAAACACTCTGAAACCCTAAACACATGCCATTTCACTTCTGAACTCCGATTAAGCACCAAGAACATCGGATCTAAACTGGTAGTCGTCAGCCTCTGTTACTCGACCAAAACAAGTAAGATTACTCTCATTGGGCTCAATTGCGATTTGAATTCGTAACCTGTTCAATTCGTGTTCACTTATCAATTCGTGTTCACTTTTCGCAGTGGACTCAATTGCGATTTGAATTCGTAACTTGTTCTTGTGAAATCGGATTTGGGGATTTAGCTTGATTCAATTAACGGTTATACAAAATTTTGGAATCCTTAGATGACCAGCGAAACCATCTAGCCCAGCCGCTAAGTCACTGCACCGCTAGGCTAGATGGCGTGGGTTCGAAACCCACAGCCCACACGTCTGGCCTGCCTTTTTGCGCCCACACTAAAAGCAAACCCGGCCCCACTCCAGTATTATGATAAAGTAAATTAAAACCGGTTATGTATCAGTGTTCAGGCCTTGGCCAAGTGGTTCGTGCGCCCGGGCTTCCCAGCACAGACCCGGGTTCGAGTCCCTTGGCCTGTTATTCTTTTTAAACCAATTTTTAATGCTTCAAATAATTGTTTAAAAATTATTTTTATAAACTCAACATTTTCTAGATCGGATTAAAACAATAGTTTACGAATTTCCTTATAAAACATCTATTTTTACAAATTTAATTGGTTAAAATCTTATTTTAATCATTAAAAAAATATATTTTTAATCAATTATTAAAATACATAACTCAATAAATATTGTGACAAGTTTTATAAAAATACCTTCCATTGAAACAAGGTTTTCAAAGATCATTGTTAAAAATTGTAATCTATATTTAAAACAAATAAAACATTATCTAAATATAAATGTATATATATTTTTATATAGAACATACCATTTTAATTGATAAATAAATAAATGAATTTATTTATTATTTATATATTATACATTTACAATCCACTTAGAGTTAAATTGTATTTAACATTAGTTCTTATAAACTAATATATATTTACACTATAATTTGACACATTCTCATAAATAATTAAATAAATAACATAAACTTTTTTATTTAAATTATATTTGAAACAATATAATTTCACACTACTTTCCTAAATAAATAAATAAAAGGAACTTATTTAATTTATTTGGTTATTCAAATCTAAATCTTAAATCATTTATTATTAAAACCATATATTTCAAATTTACATTTTTATTAAAACCCTTATTCAAATACAAATACAAACACATACACATTCGCCTTTACATAACATAACACGAACCTATTGTACAAGACCCCACACTCACTCCCATTGAAACCCTAGACTTTGCCTTAGACATTGTGCATGTTATTAATTCATATTCATATACATTACACTCTAGGTTAACTTTGTGATTTGCAAAAGAATCACTTTTACTACCTTTTGCTCGTGCTATCTACACCATTACTATAGGTGAATTTACATAGCCCTTTTTACACTATTTATATTTTTGGGGTGGAACATGAATACAAACATACAATGTTTGCAAACTACATAATACAATTTCACCCTACATTCATGTGTGTAATTTGAGCCTTATGTTTGAGTACTAGGTGTGTTAACTATATTTTGTGTGTAATTTACATGTGCAATTATTAACTATACAAGCCGACGGTTAACAATGATAGATCTATTGAGTCTGACAAACCCACCCAGTTAGGGTGATTGTTACCGACAACACATTTTGGTTTTTGTATGCTAGTTACAAAGGTTTGATTGTACAATTTGGTTTCACAATAGTAACTCTCCATAATTGCATTATTAACCATGATATGTATGGATTGTATACACAAAACACTATGATACCTATTTAAAAATCTATGTATGCTCACCAACTTTCTAGTTGACATTATTTTAATCATGTTTCTGGTACGAATATATGAGTTGATCAAGACATGCTTCATTTAAGTTGTGGACCTAGTTTAATTAAATAAAGAACTTATGTATTTCAATTAATGTACTTTGTTAGATTTTGTTTGGTTTGAATTATGAAATGAAATGTGATGTTTAATATATAACAATTTAGTCAACCATGTGCTCATGAACAGTCTGCATGTCCCGCCTCGACGTATTTCGCCGTCGGTTGGGGTGTGACAGATTGGTATTAGTGCCTTGGTTATAGGGAATTAGGTTATTAGGCATCTTTGACCTAGACTATAACCTTAGGACACCTACCTATGCCATGCTTTATGATTATATGATATGTGCTACATGCTATGTGCTACATGCTTACTATTTTATATGTTAGTTTATTTGATGTCTTATTTGTTAGAATTCATGACTTATTAGGCTATACCTAAATAATAAACTAAATAAACAATATCCCTACCCATACCCTAAGCCTCATATCCTTCTTACCTACTTCTCTGTCATCATCATCATAGCACGTGGAAACTTCATACTCGTAGACATAAGTCTATAAAATTTTCTTTTACACCCCGTTAAGGTTTTAAACTTTGTTAATTATTAGAGGACACGTGCAATCTGGAAGGGTGACACCTGTATTCTGGGTTTTCTGTCTAGGAAAGCATTTCATATAAATCCCAATCAACCGAGGGATCCATATGCTTTCCTGGGAATTCCCGGGATGAGTGTTTACTTATAGGCTAAAGCATGTCTCCTTGAAAGTTATATGAGTTTAATTAACCTTAATATGTCATAGTATTCAAGTGATTATGTCACTATTTGAGTACAATCCAAACTATGATTACTTATGTTTATTTATTATCTTATCCTTTTTAAATCCAATCAACTTCCATCAATTCTTACATCTCTTCTTGTGTTATTCAAATCTGTAGAATGCCTCTCCGTCATGCCAACAACAATAACAACAACAATTACAATAGCAATAACAATGATCTTGCTGCACTTCTCACCCAACTTGTGACTCAACTCACCCAGGCCAATAACAACAACAATGGGGGCACCAATGGTGCTAATGATGGTGGTGGTAGCGCCAACCTGCCACAATGCACCTTCAAACACTTCAATTCATGTAATCCCCTCAAGTTCTATGGCACCGAAGGAGTCACGGGACTCCTTCAATGGTTTGAAAGTATCGAGGGCATAGCGTTTTCTAGAAACAGGCGCTCGCATGGTGGAATGGCGAGAGGAGGACTAGAGGTATGGATGCGGCAATGGCCTTGCGATGGGATTAAGTGAAAAGACTTATGACCGAGGAGTTCTGTCCTCGAAATGAAACGAAGAAACTAGAGGCCGAGTTTTGGGATCTTACCTAAGACAGCGGTGAGAGTTTGGTCTACACAACTCGCTTCCACAAGTTGAGTCTTCTTGTGCCCCATATGGTCACACCGTTGTCCCGTTGCATTGAAAAGTACATCGGTGGTTTGCCCAGATAGATTCAAGATACTATCTTAGGAAGAAATCCTGCTACTCTTGAAGACGCTATCCATCTATCCGCCACCCTAACTGATAATCATGTGATGGAGGGAACATTAACAAGAAATGGCATAAAGAAAGTTTCCGACACCACAACACCCTCCGCACCCATCAAAGAAGTTAAATCTGAACCCTACCACAATAATAAGAAGAGGAAAGCTAAAAATTTTGTCGTGGTCACCCCGGCTACTCCCGTTAAACAAGTTGCACCCATGGCTCAAGCTCCAGCCAAGAAACCGTATATGGGCAGCTACCCACTTTGTAACACATGCAACTATCACCATCCCTAAAACATTCCTTGCCGCCTTTGCAACCATTATGGGAAATATGGACATACAGCCAATATTTGGCAAGCCAAAGCACTTACCAACCAAACCAACCTAGCAAACCGAACCAACCAACAAGTGGCTAATCAAGGGGTTCCAGCCACTGCAAATGGACATGCATGCTATGAATGTGGCAACCCAAATCACTTCCGTAACCGTTGCTCAAGGCTTATCAATGCTAACCAAGGCGGGGCTCGTGGGCGTGCTTTCAACATAAACGCCAATGAAGCTAAGGCTAATAATGATGTGGTCAACGGTACGTTCCTCGTTAATAATCAATATGCCTCTATATTATTTGATATCGGTGCTGATAAGACCTTTGTGTCACTTAACTTTGAACCTTTACTTTTAAAAACACGATCCAAACTAGAGAAAACATTCACCGTTGAAGTAGCGGATGGTAACTCCATCATAATTGACTCCGTTATTTGTGACTGCTCCTTAGAACTCAATGAACATACGTTTCCAGTCAACCTTATACCGATGTAACTACGGAGTTTTGACATCATCATAGGTATGGATTGGTTGTCGAATCACCATGCTGAAGTCATCTGTTTTGAGAAGTGTATCCGAATACCCCTTCCGCCGGGCAACACGTTGAGAGTTTTTGGTGAAAAGCCTTGTAAAGAACTCAAGCTAATGTCGTGCACTACCGCCCAAAAGTACTTACGAAAGAAGTACGTGGCTTTGTTGGCCCATGTTGTCCAAAAGGATGAAAAATAGAGGAATATTCAAGACATCCCCATCATTCGGTATTTTCCCGAAGTATTCCCCGAAGACCTATCCGGTCTTCAGCCCATCCGACAAGTGGAATTTCGCATTGATTTTTTGCCCGGAGCTAACCCCGTTGCTAGAGCTCCATACCGACTCGCACCTTCTGAAATGCAAGAACTTGCAAGCCAACTTCAAGAAGTCTTCGATAAAGGTGTCATTCATCCAAGTCATTCACCGTGGGGTGCACCCGTCTTATTCGTCAAGAAGAAGTATGGATCATTCCGCATGTGTATTGACTACCGTGAACTCAACAAGCTTACCATTAAAAACCGTTACCCATTGCCTAGGATTGATGATCTCTTTGATCAACTTCAAGGTTCTACCTGCTTCTCGAAGATTGATCTTCGATCTGGTTATCACCAACTCCGCGTACAAGAAAAAGATATTCCAAAGACTGCCTTCCGAACAAGGTATGGTCAGTACGAGTTCATGGTTATGCCTTTTGGGTTAATCAATGCACCCACGGTTTTCATGGACCTCATGAACCGTGTGTGCAAACTGTACCTTGATAAATTCGTGATCGTCTTCATTGACAATATCTTGATCTACTCCAAGACTAAATCAGATCATGAGCAACACCTTAGGTTGGTTTTAGACCTCTTAAGAAAAGAGCAACTATATGCCAAGTTCTCCAAGTCTGAATTTTGGCTAAAGGAAGTTCAATTCTTGGGTCATATCGTCAACGAAAAGGGAATTCATGTTGACCTTGCTAAGATCGAAGCCGTAAAAAATTGGAGTGCCCCTAAGACCCCTACCGAAGTTCGTTCATTTCTTTGTCTTGCAGGTTATTACCGCCGTTTCATTTCAAACTTCTCCAAGATTGTCGTCCCCCTCACTGCTTTGACACATAAGGGTTAACCTTATGAATGGGGACCAAAACAAGAATAAGCTTTCCAAACTCTCAAGCAAAAGTTGTGCAATGCTCCTATTTTGACTCTCCCTGATGGGAATGATGACCTAGTTGTCTACTGTGATGCCTCCAACCAAGGTCTCGGTTGTGTTCTCATGCAACGAGGCAAGGTGATCGCTTATGCATTAAGGCAACTCAAGATCCATGAGAAGAACTATACGACGCACATTCTTGAGTTGGGTGCGGTCGTATTCGCATTGAAGATTTGGAGACATTATGTCTGTGGCACAAAATGTGTGGTGTTCACCAACCACAAGAGTCTCCAACACATCTTCAACCAGAAAGAACTCAACATGAGGCAATGACGTTGGGTTGAAATCCTTAACGACTACGACTGCGAGATTCGTTACCATCCTGAAAAATAGAATGTTGTGGCCGATCTTTGAGTCGTAAGGATCATGTTATGCTTCATTGTGTCAGAATTCAAACCGACATTCAAAATCGTATCCTAGAGGCTCAACACGTCTCGGTCACCGAGGGTAACATGTACAATGAAATGTTGTGTGGTGTTGAGCTTCAACTTGAATCCAAACCAAATGACTTGATCTATTACTTGAACCGTATTTGGGTTCCCGATCGTGATGACCTTCGTGCATTTCTCATGAACTAGGCACACAAGACTCGTTACTCTATTCATCCCGGTGTGGATAAAATGTATCAAGATCTTCGCCAACAATATTGGTGGCCTGGTATGAAGAAAGACATTGCACTCTATGTTGCCAAATGTCTAACTTGCTCCAAAGTTAAAGCCGAACATCAACGTCCTTCCAGTTTACTTGTATAACCAGAAATTCCCGTGTGGAAATGGGAGAACTTAGCCATGGATTTCATTACCAAACTCCATCGCACCTCAAGTGGTTATGATAGCATTTGGGTGATCATTGATCGTTTCACCAAATCTGCTCACTTCTTGCCCATCCGTGAAGACTATCGGGTTGAGAAATTGGCCTGAATTTACGTTGACGAAATTGTGAGTCGTCACGGTGTCCCACTAAATATAATATCCGATATAGATGCTCGTTTCACATCCCACTTCTGGCAATCCCTCCAAACTGCTCTTGGTACACGATTGGATTTGAGCACGGCTTACCATCCCCAAACTGATGGTCAGACCGAGCGAACAATCCAAACTCTTGAGGACATGCTTAGAGCTTGTGTAATTAACTTTGGTGGTAATTGGGATCTATCCCTCACTGAGTTCTCTTACAACAATAGCTACCACACAAGTATCAATATGGCCTCATTTGAAGCTCTCTATAGCCGTAAGTGTCGTTCTCCTATCTGTTGGAACGAGATTGGTGAAGCACAAATCACCGGTCCCGAGTTAATCCATGAAACGTCTGACAAGATCATTCAAATCCGTGACAACATTCAAGTAGCGAGGAGTCGGCAAAAGAGCTATGCCGACAAATGACGAAAACCCTTGGAATTCCAAGTCAGTGACATTGTGCTTCTAAAGGTGTCTCCTTGGAAGGGTGTGATCCGTTTTGGGAAGAAAGGTAAACTAGCACCTCGCTATGTGGGTCCATTCAAAATCCTTGAAAGGATTGGGAAAGTGGCTTACAAACTCGAGTTACCTCCATCACTTGGCAATGTGCATCCTAAATTTCATATGTCCAACCTAAAGAAGTGTCTTGCTGATGAGAATCTCCATATCACTCTTGACGATGTGCGCATTGATGACACGATGCACTTCGTTGAGAAGCCTGTGGAGATCATGGATCGTGAGATCAAGAAACTCAAACGAAGCCGTATTCCCATTGTCAAAGTTCGTTGGGAATCTAAACATGGTCCTGAGTTTACATGGGAACGTGAGGACCAAATGAAGGTCAAGTACCCACACCTTTATGCTGATTCAGTAGCTTCAACTAGTTGAATTTTGGGACTAAATTCACTCAAAATGGGGATATTGTAACATTTATGAATTTTCATGTTTTGGTTCTAATGCAAAAAACATTATTTCAAATTCCATACCTCAAGTTTCAATTCCAAGGTTTCATCCATATAACTTTGATTCCTACATGACCATATACACACATACTAATCTAAATTAAACCAAATTGAATGATTCTTTACAAATTTATTAGTAGTTATTTATATATGTGTGTGTGTGTATTACATAAGAAATCCGTATATAAAACATGTTTATAAAACTTATAAATTTTTAGAACTCCCTTTCTTTAAAGCAGGAATAAATTTATAAATGTATATATATTTATAAAGGTTATATAAAACTTTTGAGTCTTTGAACTTTAATATTGAACCTTATAGTCTTTGAACTCCCAAA
Source organism: Smallanthus sonchifolius (assembly GCA_023525975.1). Classification (NCBI taxonomy): domain Eukaryota; kingdom Viridiplantae; phylum Streptophyta; class Magnoliopsida; order Asterales; family Asteraceae; genus Smallanthus; species Smallanthus sonchifolius. The sequence continues at coordinate 60,194,856 of CM042034.1, forward strand.
TTGTGAATCCAAATTTGAACTTGAACATTTTGAACCTTCAAACCCTAGAGTTGACCCCAAGTCCCAAATTTTGATCATATTTGACTTTCAAAAGTTAAACAGGCCAAAAGCTTTCAAAATTCGTGATGAGATTTGATCAAGCCGACTGGGTTGGTCCTGCGTTGAGTCCTGGATCGATTACCGACCTCACCCCAGCCCAAACATCATTCCAATTTGATCAAATTAAGCGGCTAAGTTCAAATTTTAAACGGTTTGACTTCGCAGAGTCAAAACCGTGTTCAAACCAACCGCAAATCAAGGAATTCGAGCATAATCAATCCCGCAAATCACGCCCTAATCAATCTCGCATGTATCCAGTACCATAACACGACCCAATTCATTTCCAGATCGTTGGAATTATACATAATTGGTTATTCATAGCTGTTACATGCAAACACTTAATCAAATCGTACAATTAGGATGGAATTAGACAAATTAAACCTCATACAAACACTCTGAAACCCTAAACGCATGCCATTTCACTTCTAGACTCCGATCAAGCACCAAGAACAGCGGATCTAAACTCGTAGTTGGCAGCCTTTGTTACTCGACCAAAACAAGTAAGATTACTCCCATTCGATTCGTTTTTCAGTGTACACCGATAGCCCCTTATCAATTCGTGTTCACTTTTCGCAACGGGATCGATTGCGATTTGAATTCCTGACCTGTTCTTGCGAATTCAGATTTGGGGATTTAACTTGATTCAGTTATCGGTTATAATATTTTGGAATCATTAGATGACGAGCGAAACCATCTAGCCCAGCCAGTAAGTCACTGCACCGCTAGGCTAGATGGCGTGGGTTCGAAACCCACGGCCCACACGTTCGACCTGCCTTTTTACGCCCACACTAAAAGCAAACCCGACCCCACTCCAGTATCATGATAAAGTAATTAAAAACCGGTTCTGTATCAGTGTTCAGGCCTTGGCTAAGTGGTTCGTGCGCCCGAGCTTCCCAGCACAGACCCGGGTTCGAGTCCCTTGGCCTGTTTTTATTTTTAAACCAATTTTTAATGCTTCAAATAATTGTTTAAAAATTATTTTTATAAACTCAACATTTTCTAGATCGGATTAAAACTATAGTTTACGAATTTCCTTATAAAACATCTATTTTTACAAATTTAATTGGTTAAAATTTTATTTTAATCATTAAAAAAATATATTTTTAATCAATTATTAAAATACCTAACTCGATAAATATTGTGACAAGTTTTATAAAAATACATTCCTTTGAAACAAGGTTTTCAAAGATCATTGTTAAAAATTGTAATCTATATTTAAAACAAATAAAACATTATCTCAATATAAATGTATATATATTTTTATATAGAACATACCATTTTAATTGATAAATAAATAAATGAATTTATTTATTATTTATATATTATACATTTACAATCCACTTAGAGTTAAATTGTATTTAACATTAGTTCTTATAAACTAATATATATTTACACTATAATTTGACACATTCTCATAAATAATTAAATAAATAACATAAACTTTTTTATTTAAATTATATTTGAAACAATATAATTTCACACTACTTTTCTAAATAAATAAATAAAAGGAACTTATTTAATTTATTTGGTTATTCAAATCTAAATCTTAAATCATTTATTATTAAAACCATATATTTCAAATTTACATTTTTATTAAAACCCTTATTCAAATACAAATACAAACACATACACATTCGCCTTTACATAACATAACACGAACCTATTGTACAAGACCCCACACTCACTCCCATTGAAACCCTAGACTTTGCCTTAGACATTGTGCATGTTATTAATTCATATTCATATACATTACACTCTAGGTTAACTTTGTGATTTGCAAAAGAATCACTTTTACTACCTTTTGTTCGTGCTATCTACACCATTACTATAGGTGAATTTACATAGCCCTTTTTACACTATTTATATTTTTGGGGTGGAACATGAATACAAACATACAATGTTTGCAAACTACATAATACAATTTCACCCTACATTCATGTGTGTAATTTGAGCCTTATGTTTGAGTACTAGGTGTGTTAACTATATTTTGTGTGTAATTTACATGTGCAATTATTAACTATACAAGCCGACGGTTAACAATGATAGATCTATTGAGTCTGACAAACCCACCTAGTTAGGGTGATTGTTACCGACAACACCTTTTGGTTTTTGCATGCTTGTTACAAAGGTTTGATTGTATAATTTGATTTCACAAAAGTAACTCTCCATAATTTCCTTATTAACCATGATATGTATGGATTGTATACACACAACACTATGATACCTATTTAAAAATCTATGTATGCTCACCAACTTTCTAGTTGACATTATTTTAGTCATGTTTCGGGTACGAATATATGAGTTGATCATGACATGATTCATTTAAGTTGTGGACCTAGTTTAATTAAATAAAGAACTTATGTATTTCAATTTATGTACTTTGTTGGATTTTGTTTGGTTTGAATTATGAAATGAAATGTGATGTTTAATATATTACAATTTAGTCAACCATGTGCTCATGAACAGTTTATATGTCCCGCCCCGACGTATTTCACCGTCGGTTGGGGTGTGAAAAAGTTCACCTGCTTCAGTTGAAGAATAAGGAGGAGAGTTCTATCACCCAAACGAACGAACAGATCTGAAAAATTTCATAGTTCATGATTTTGAAGGAATTAGACAAATTCATTCCGTAGGAATCTGCTAATGATGATTTAGAACACTTCTATCAGATCAATTTTGGTAAAACAACACCAAAAATGAAGAAATTAATCAAAATTCTCTTCAAAAGTCGCCAACATCTTCTAGAACACAGAAACTTCAAAAATCTTCATCTTTTTGTGTGAAATCGATTGAAACGGTGTCAAACAACAATAGCAAATCAAGAGCAATGGCTCTGATTCCACTTGTAGATCCTTGTTCGGGCGTGACGGATCTCTAGACTCACGGTATGACACGGTGATAACTTGCGGAATCCATGATTAATGTGCAACGTGTAACTCAATCAACAACACGGTGTAAATAATCTTCTTTGTATTTCCACTACAAATCACTGTATACAAGATTTCTCAGTTTCTGATCTACACTATTCTATGTTCTTGTCTAAGCTTCTAAAACTGACAAACTCTGTTTATAGGGAAACCACAAAGACCATAGGCGAACTTGTTAAGAGCTTCGCTAACTCACAACATAGAATTTCAGCGATAGTTACAAAACATGCTCCAATAAAGGTTTGAGGATGAGGGTATGGTGGCAGGTCACAGCATGGTGGTGGCGACGACTGACTGTTGGAGACGAGAGCAGGAGGAGCCGGTGAGAGTGGCGAGCGGAGATCACACAACAAGGGGAGGAAGAGGACGACTGGGGTGGTAGCCTCGGGGGTAAGAGGAGACGACTAACTTGGCAAGGCTGACGGTGAGGAGGTGCTGTAACAGCAGTTATGGTGACGTGACGGCGACTGCCGGAGTTGGTGGTGATAGCTAACGGTGGCAAGACGATGGGATGGTGTGGTAGTCGTGAATGGTCAAGAAAGAGAGCCCGGTTATGGTTTTCTCGTAACTAGAAAGGCGACAGGATGGACACGGTTGGGCCAGAGGCCAACGATGGCGCGCTATGGTGGCACGGTGGTGTGTAGAAGACGAGGTGGAGATTGGTAATGGTGGTTCTCGTGAAGGCAGCAAGAACTTGGTGTCTCGATGATGGTGGTCATGGCTTGGGAAGCAATCGATACGGTGATAGCATGGTGTCGAGGGAGGAAATACCGTAGTGGTGCATGGCCGGTTAGGGTTATGGCTAGAAGAGAAAGACGAGGGTGGTGCGCGAATGAAAAGGACCATGGTGGCACTTGGTTGGTGCACAGAAGAGGTGATGGGATTGCACCCAAGATGTGTTTAGGATGCAGATGATGGATTTTAGACGTGCATAGGGGTCTCGGATCGGGTACTTGTAAGCCACGACACTAATACGTTGCATGGCATGTAAACATGCATGCATGCGGGTTCTGATCGGGTTCAGAGTAACCCGGATTAAGCAGAGTCGTTTATATAGAAACGACATATGAATAGAATGTGCACTTACTGTGTGATAACACGTTAACAGGTTCAGGTTCGTAAGAGGAAGCGTTGCAGTGCTTGTGGGGATCGTCAAACTTGTGAGTTTCTAATCCCCTCTTTAAATGTTTTACCGTTTTGGGGCTATCGTACATACTTATGTAAAAGGTTTACTTTATTAAATATGTTAAGGGTTTTGGGGTTTTAACCCGATGGGTTTTGATTTGAAATGATTAATAAAGAGTCGTAGGGTTTATGGTGTGTTTATAGAAATGTGTGAGCTAGAGAGACGTGTATATAATGTGTGACATGTTAAGGGTTGGTCAGCGAGAGTCGGGCTTAAAGTAAAATGGTTATGATTACATGTGGGATATGTTGTTCTAGTGTCAGGTGTGAGGTACAGGCGTAGTTAACGAGTCGTGTATATGATGTGTGATATGATATGTTTATATTTGTGTGTCGTGTTTGCATCGTTGTCATTATGGCATGGAAAACGGGATTGTGAAGGATGAGGTCCTTCGGGAAGTCACCAAAGGTGACAATTATTTAACAGGTTAATGATGAGCTCGGGGTGTGTTGAACGCCCTGACGAGGGTGCATTGACGAGGTATGTGTGTACAAATATATTTATGTGGTGTTGAATTGCATGGAAACGTAGAGTTATGTTTATTATGCATGTGATGATATTAATGTGGTAAGGCTAGTGTGACGTGTAGATGATATTATTGTGGTATGTAGAGTAGATTGACCGTTGTGTCAGGATTGTGACGTGATGTATATGACTGTCGTGTCATTTAATTGTGAGAGCCTTGGTTAAGGCCGAGTGTGTTAATGTCTAGGGTATGTTGTGTTAACCAAGAGTTGAGTTAATACTTGTTCTTGGGTACGAGTTATTAGTATAATATGTTGAGTCTATGTCGACGTGATGGTAAGGTTATTATTATTATTGGTAGTACGGGCTGAGTCTCGGGTGATAAACGGTTATAGGATGGCGTGGGATAACAGGGGGTTAACTATTCGTTAATAAAACCTAATATTGTTTTATAAGGACCGGAGGGTCCTTAGTGGGATAAACTAATGAATATGACGTGATGGTTTTTGTTTAAATTAAACTATTAGAACTCACTCATCATAGCTGACTTTGTGTGTACGTTAGAATGTTTTGCAGGTAAGCGTAGCATTGACGTATCTTGGCTTGGGAGCGGTGTACATGGATTGGCGTGCAGGCATTTGTGAGGTAATTTAATACCCTTAAATAACAATAAAATAATTTAGAAAGACTTCCGCTGTAATTGAGTTAATAGTAAATGTGTTTTAAATGCGAATGACCCGTTTTGAGAACCAACTGTAGGATAACCGTGTTGGGGTCTTACAAGTTGGTATCAGAGCTATGGTTTAAGAGAAAGCTTGTGTTTTTAAACAAATAAATACTTTAACTTAAACTAAAAATGGGACGAGGGTGAAACGAATGCCACCACGACTAACCCCCAGCCAAGAGGTACGTCTTTCGAGTTAGGCAGTAATTATTAATTATATTTGGGTAATGTTACACTAGGTAAAGCGATTGGCATGAGTAAGTGGTTTATGGTCCCGGATGGGAACATGGTATGTGGTATGTGTTGTAGTAGTATGTAGAACTAAGTGAAATGTGTGGTGTGACTTAGTGAAATCATGTTTTGTGAGCTAATTAATGTAGAGTAGCACTAATTTCGTTATGTGACATAGCTTGGTGTGTTAGCATATTGTAATGAATTTGTCTGTAACTACATGTAACGTGCAAGTGTGATATATATGACGATTTGCTATAAAATTGTGTGGTGTTAAGTGAGTTGCAAGGGATGCATGTACATCCGGTGTGGGAAAGATAGAAAGCTAGTGTGAATATAATGGGAAAGGTTTAGAGTACGAACAGTAATGTGGACCACCAAATTGCATTTGATCATCGTAATTTGGTAGTCTATGATTACTCTCATATTCTGAATTTGTGCCCATAGTAATCACTCTAATGTTCTATCTTGTGCAGGTATTGATGGTTAAAACAAAGCGGACTAAATCGGTCAGGCGAGGAGCTCTGGTTGGGATGGGGGCGGACCATAAGGACGAACCAACGGCTGCTGTTGACAAGACGGCCAATGACACGGGATTAGTGCTGGCGCTTCCTGTGACAAGCATAGCTAGGACTGAGGAAAGTGGCGTTTCGCATGGTGCTATGACCAAAACTATCGGATGGAAGAGGCGAGCGGTGTCGGCAGTACGTGATTTCCCTCCAGGATGTGGACCTGCATGGTAGAAGGATCAACCGCCTGTGACAGCTAAGAGATCTCTATTTCAGGAGGATCCGGTGATTGATCTGGAATCCGATGGGGAAGAACCAGAGGAGGATGTAGTATATGCACCTAAGGCGGTTGAGTAGTAACTTCGCAAACACTGTTGGAAATATTTGATTTTTCAGAACGATCGGTGATAATGACAATTTCCACGGGATATTGCATGGTGAATTGTTTGATTAGACGCTTATGTGGTGCGATAGTTGACTGAAATGTTGACTATTTGATTTGGATATTGACTTTTGCTTTGTCGTGATGTGATTTGGACGTGGTGAACAATAATTGTGAGCATGGATGCGTGGTATGGTGCTTGCAGTAGGAAACTATATGTAGTATGGCATAATGTGAAAATTTTAATTTTGCATGGCGTGAGTTCATACTAGATGGAAATTTGGGTGTGATTGATTTGATGGTGTTAGTGGACTTGTATAGACGTGAATATGCATAAACGTGAATTTTGAATTGGTCTGTGTCAACGGCCGTATGATAGTATCACCTATGTTTTAATGTCTAGGTGATGTTGTGAGGTGTAAAGGGTGCGTTGCACCTTATGTGAATATTCAGAATAGGGTCCTGAGGGGAGTCATGATGATACATCCTTAGTATGTGTAAATGTTCAGGACAAAGTCATGTGGGAAATCATGATATATATATATATATATATATATATATAATGCGTATGAATATATGGAGTGATGTTTGGTGTCCAGGAACGACGAAGTCATACTGTGCACACGTAGAATTACTCAGGTTTAGCTAGTTAAGAGTGCAATTGGTGTGAGTTAGAAAATTGAGATGTTATACCTATTCATAATAAAACATGATAGGTTTTGTCATTATAACCCGACGTTATGTGTCCTTGTAGTACACCATTAGTCATGCATAGGACGGATAGACGGTGTGTGCAGGTATAGTGTCTCTATCTATACGGTATTCTCAACGGTGATACGTCGATGCGATACGCGGAGTTTCGACGTTATTCCAGACGATCAGTGAGGTGCTCTCATGAGATACCTATACTTACATCTTGATAATGTATAGCACAGAGCCAAGGGATGCAGCGGTGAGAGACGACCATGAAAGTGTTAGGTGGACACTTGATCGGAGATGGTTACAACGAGATCGAGATGACGACGCTAGAGATATTAGCACGAAGCGGACGAAGTGACAATAGGGACTCCATGGAATATATCTATACGAAGAGTTTTGTCAATGTAGGATACAAGAGGGGCGGGAATGTTTTATTGGAGCGAGACAACGTATAGCTGAGACGTATGATAGGACGGACTTAACGTTTGTGCTCGATGAATGAGACGCGATAGGTGATCGCATAATAGTGATAGAGCAACGTCGAGGAAAGCAAGATTCAGGAGGGATCAATGCAGGTTTGCACATAAGTTCTGGGGAATGGAGTACCTACGCGAGAGGACATATGATTAGCTTAAAGTGAGCTTCTGGGGAATATCCAAGTGAAGCAATTTTTTGGTCATTGGAGCAGACATGACGATGTTAAGGGATCGTTGAGGAACATCGAGAGCTGATAAAGATAACTTGGGTATGGAGTGTATGATCTCACCGAGGGGAGTGGGGAATGCGTCATACAAAAGTAAAGAGACCCTAAAGCAGGGAATGCATGGAGACCAGGAAAGCAGTACGCGGGCCCTGGAAATCATAGGTGAAGGATGGACATGGCACTTTCTTAATCAAGGTAGAAGTGCCTGGGTTTAAGAAATCATCGTATGATGGCGATTAGGATATGAGGTGAGGGGTATGACACCCTCAATATGGAAGTACGGAAAAGGTCGTTGTTCAGGGAAGGCAAAGAACCTTACTGGGAAGTAACCATAGGAATGACGAGATTGCCAGGACTAGGTAAGGAATGATAGTACATGTGCGGTGAGCGAAACCGGGAGATTGGATAAGTAAGTAGGAACTAGTGATGTTGTGCCATAGAAGTTAAAGTTTGGGAGCAAGTAATAAGGGACCATACGGATGATCCTACAGGTTCCAAAATGAGAGTGAGCAACGAGAGGGGCTTTATTTAAACACCAAGCGTGGGGGGCCGAAACGAAAAGCAAATAACTAAGGGGATACTCATGTGAGGAGAACGGGTTGCACCTAATAGTTTTGGTTCACGTGTAAACCGAAACATATGAGTTGTGTTCGTCTATACCGACAAAGGATTCGAGTACGATTCCTCTTTTAAGGGGTTATACTTGTAACATCCCGAAATCCGCACACTAGTGGTCTGGGTTAGTGGACAACCCGAACACATAGTTAACGTGACATGGAGCAGGGATAATCCAGAAGGTGCGTTAAAAACGTGCGGTTTATAATCATCAAGGACCCGGATGTAATTATGTGAGATATATAATGCACTTATGGAGAAACCCTTAGCCATTCTCGGCTAAGGGTGCTCGACGACAGCAAAGAGAAGAGGAGGAGGAGCGGTGATTGGCGGTGGTCGGGAATCCTCTTCACGACAGCCGCTAGCGAAGAGATACTCACAGAACCAAGGTAATACCCGCTTATGTTTTCTTTCACATGTTTTATTATCATATTTCTTGAAAGATTGAGAGAAAGGTTCGAGGGATGAGGGTAAGGTGGCTGGTCACGGCATGGTGGTGGCAACGATCGACTGCTGGAGATGAGAGTAGAAGGAGCCGATGAGAGTGGCGAGCAGAGATCACACAACAAGGAGAGGAAGAGGACGGCTGGGGTGGTAGACTCAGGGTTAAAAGGATACAACTAACTCGGCAAGGCCGACGTCGAGGAGCTGCTGTAACAGCAGTTATGGTGGCGTGACGGCGACTGCCGGAGTTGATGGTGGTGATAGCTAATGGCGACAGGACGATGGGATGGTGAGGTAGTAGTGAATGGTCGTGAAAGAGATCCCGGTTATGGTTTTCTCGTAACTAGAAAGGCGGCAGGATAACACGGTTGGGCCGGAGGCCAACAGTGGCGCGCTATGGTGGCACGGTGGTGTGTAGAAGACGAGGGGGAGACTGGTAACGGTGGTGGCCGTGAAGGCAGTAAGAACGCGGTGGCTCGGTGATGGTGGTCATGGCTTGGGAAGCAATGGATACGGTGATAGCATGGTGTCGAGGTAGGCAATACCGTAGTGGTGCATGGCCGGTTAGGGAGGCTAGACGAGGAGGACAGGGGTGGTGTGCGAACGAAAAAGACCATGGTGGCACTTGGTTGGTGCACAGAAGAGGTGATGGGATAGCACCCAAGATGTGTTTAATGATCTTAGGATGCGCATGAGGGATTTTAGACGTGCATAGGGTTCTAGTCTCGGGTACTCGTAACCCATAAGACTAGCGCGTTGCATGGCGTGTAAACACGCATGTATGCGGGTTCTGAACGGGTTCTGAACGTGATGGTAAGGTTATTATTATTATCATTGGTTGTACGGGCTGAGTCTCGGTTGATAAATGGTTATGGGATGGCGTGGATAACAGGGGGTTAACTATTCGTTAATAAAACGTAATATTGGTTTATAAGGACCAGAGGGTCCTGAGTGGGATAAACTAATGAATATGATGTGATGGTTTTTGTTTAAATTAAACTATTAGAACTCACTCAGCTTAGCTGACTTTGTGTGTACGTTAGATTGTTTAGCAGGTAAGCGTAGCATTGACGTATCTTGGCTTGGGAGCGGTGTACTCGGATTAGCGCGCTGACATTCGTGAGGTAATTTAATACCCTTAAATAACAATAATAGAATTTAGAAAGACTTTCGTTGTAATTGAGTTAATAATAATTGTGGTTTAAATGCGATTGACCTGTTATGAGAACGAACGGTAGGATGCCCGGGTTGGGGTCTTACAAAACGCTTATACCACCCGCCCCGGGGAGACATAAAACAATTAAGACCTTTGCCGCATGCCAACCAGATAAGGAAACCGGAGGTGGATACACTACGAACCGCTAACATATAACTAGTTAGGTTTTCACCACATGAATTCATGTGAAGACTCCAAGTGCCAGAAATACAAGAGTTTCGGCCATGCCACCCCCAATTGCAGGACTGTTGATGAAACCACGAACATAAAATAAAAAAACCATGGATGCTTCGAGTATGGTAAACTCGGACATATCCACAAGGATTGCCCAAAGTCTAGAAGACATGGTAATAACAATACACGTGGCATAGCGTTCACTGTAGGAGCTGGAGGAGCTCGATAGAATCTAAGCTTTGTTACCCGCATGTTCGTGTGAACAACCGTTAAGTCTCCATTCTATTTGATACAAGTGCTGATAAAATCTTTGTGCCTACTGAATTTAGTTCACTGCTTGGTATTACATCAACTTGTCACGAGAAAATCATTCGCATTCCACCGCGAGATGAAGGAACACTAGCGGTTCAAGGAGAACATAGGGGTACATCACTAAGGGTCATTACTTGCATGAAAGTCCAGAAGTACTTACGAAAGGGTTACCATGCGATCTTAGCGCACTTGACGGAAAAGAAAGAAGAAGAGCCGATATCCACTACCAAGGATCGATGACCTATTCGACCAATTACAGGGGTCGAGCTATTACTAAAAAATTGATCTGCGGTCGGGATACCATCAGCTCAGAATTCAGGAAGAAGACATTCCAAAGACCGCCTTCCAAACTCGTTACGGTCACTACGAATTCATGGTCATGCCATTTGGGTTAACCAATGCGCCAGCGGTATTCATGGACCTCATGAACCGAGTGTGCAAACCCTACCTAGATACGTTCGTGATTGTATTCATTGACGACGTCTTAATCTACTCGCAGAGCAAAGAGGAGCATGTCGAACATCTAAAACTAATCATGGAATTATTGAAAGAAGAGAAATTGTACGCAAAATTCTCAAAGTGAGACTTCTGGATTCGAGAAGCACAGTTTCTTGGACACGTGGTCAACGAGAAAGGCATACATGTTGACCCATCCAAAATCGAGGCGATTAACACTTGGGAGACACTAAGACTCCAACCGAGGTGCGACAATTCTTAGGTCTTGTGGGCTACTATCAACGATTCATCCAAAATTTCTCTAAGATGCCCAACCTCTCACTGCTCTAACTCACAAAGATAAGAAATACGAATGGAACGAAAAGGCAAAAACCGCTTTTCAATTATTAAAACAAAAACTTTGCAGCGCACCGATCCTATCGTTACCAGAGCGAACGGAAGACTTTGTGGTGTACTGCGATTCATTACATCAAGGACTCAGATGCGTGTTGATGCAAAGGGAGAAGCTCATTGCTTATGCTTCTCGACAAATTAAAGTGCATGAGAAAAACTACATTACCCACGACTTGGAGTTGGGAGCTGTGGTATTTGCACTCAAAATCTGGAGACACTATTTGTACAACATGAAATGTACAATACTCACTGATCACAAGAGTCTTCAGCACATCTTCGATCAGAAGGAACTCAACATGAGACAACGTCGTTGGGTCGAATTACTAAACAACTACGACTGCGCCATCCGTTAGCATCCTGGAAAGGCTAATGTCATTACTGATGCCTTGAGCAGGAAAGAACAACCAAAATCGCGATGAGTGTGAGCGTTACATTTGACCATTCATACTGATTTACCCATTCAAATACGTGATGCTCAATTTGAAGCAATCAAGGAGGTGAATATGTGCCACGAGTCCCTACGTGGTATGGCCAAGCAATTTCAGGTCAGAGCCGATAACATTCGTTACATTATGGATCGGATTTGGGTACCAAACTTTGGGAACCTAAGGGATCTAGTGATGGACGAAGCACATAAGTCTAGATACTCGATTCACCCCGATGCCGACAAAATGTACCATGACCTCAAGTAGCATTATTGGTGGCCTAACATGAAAGCCGAAATTGATACTTATGTCAGTAAATGTCTAACCTGTGCTAAGGTCAAGGTGGAGTATCATAAACCATCAGGGTTACTCCAACAACCAGAGATTCGACAGTGGAAGTGGAAACAAAATTTCAATGGATATCATCACGAAATTGCCCAGGGCCTCAAACGGTTGTGACACGATCTGGGTAATTGTCGACATACTAACAAAATCTGCACACTTCCTTCTTATAAAAGAAACAGACAAGATGGAGAAGCTAACCATAATTTACTTAAATGAAGTAGTCTCGAGGCATGGAGTGCCAATTTCCATCATTTCAGATAGCGATAGCCGATTCACGTCCCGATTCTGGCAATCATTACAGAAAGCCTTGGGGTACTCAATTGGACATGAGTGCATTCTATCATCCTCAAATGGACGGTAAAAGAGAAAGGACTATCCAAACCCTCAAGGACATGCTTAGAGCTTGTGTGGTTGACTTTGGAAACGGTTGGGATGATCATCTACCGTTGGTCAAATTTTCTTACAATAACAGCTACCACACTAGCATTAAAGCCGCACCATTCGAAGCACTTAATGGACGAAAGTGTAGATCGCCAATCTGCTGGACCGAAGTGGGAGATAGCCAACTCACTGGTCCAGAAATAATTCATGAGACCACAGAAAAGAACGTACAGATACGCGAACGTATCAAGGCCGCGCGTGGCCGTTAGAAGAGTTTTCTGACGTAAGACGCAAACCATTGGAATTTCAAGTGGGAGACAACGTACTACTGAAAGTCTCACCATGGAAAGGAGTAATATGTTTCGGCAAGCGAGGGAAACTGAACCCTCGATACATCGGACCTTTCGAGATTCGGAAAAAGATTGGTCCCGTTGCTTATAAACTCAACCTACCGGAAACCCTTAGTGGCGTACACGACGTGTTTCATGTGTCAAATCAGAAGAAGTGCTTATCAGGTGAGACACTAGTCATACCATTGGGAAGAAATTCAGATAGACGATCAGCTTCACTTCGTCGAGGAACCGATAGGGATCATGGACCGTGAGGTTAAACAGCTGAAACAAAGCTGCATCCCTATAGTTAAGGTTCGTTGGAATTCTAGACATGGACCAGACTTCACTTGGGAGAGCAAGGATCAATTCACGTGTAAATACCATCGCTTATTTAAAACTACACCGTCTACCAGTGACATGAACTGAATTTCGGGACGAAATTCCTTTTAACATGGGGAGTATGTGACACCCGACAATTTCAGGTTAATATCCATACCCGGCCATTACTTAAATTCACATGATTACACGTGCATCATACTTAATTATAGAGTAATTAAGCACATATTTCATATAGCAAGTTCATTCGTTTCATTTCAATTCATGCATCGGTAGTTTGGAGGATTACCGGGTCACACACGAACGTTGGTGAATATTAGAAATAATATTTAGAGATATATTTGGGGTGAATAAATTACATGTAATACTGTGATTTATTATTTCTTGTTTAGATTAATTTTTCCGGAATTTATTGAACAACTTTAGTTTTTACGCTTTTTAAGCGGATACACGATATGTGCCAACAACACTTAATTAGATTTTATAAAAAAGATGGTCTTACACTTGGGCTTATAAAAATTCAGCTATTTAATTATTTTTAGTCCATTAGAGCCCATCTTGTATTAAAAGCCTTAAAGATGATAAAGCCCAATACCCATTTCATTAAAACTCCCTTACACTACACACTTAACCTAATTTTATCATTTTGCAAAACCCTAGCCCCCATTTTTCTCTTTGAGTCACCACCATTATCCCCTCTCCATCTCCATTTTTGAATTTTTCTTCCATTCAAGCATTCTAAGGAGCATTCAAGGTGTTTTCAAGGTGTCCAAGCAAGAAAGCATCATCATCTACATACTATACTTCGGTTTTGTAATTATCCATCCACCCATCTTCAAATTTTTAGCCATTATGTGGTACCACACCCATCCAAACGAAATTCTTTGATACAAGTCCTTTAATCCATGTTTTTATCAAAGGTTTTTCATTAAAAAGAGTTTATAAGACATGTTGGTATATATGATGACTAGAAATGCTTGTTTTGTATGTGTTATGCTCGTTTCTATTTAAGGAAACTTTGTTTGTTATGATTTTGTAAAAGTATGATTATGAGATGTTTGATGGATTGAATGATTCAAGTGTTGTTAGAACGAGTAGGAAAGATGATTTTTATGGTTGAACTGTGGACTTGTATCATTTTAGGTCGTTTCTATAAATAGAAACTTTATTGTTTGGTATTTTGAGTTACTGAGTTATAATGAATGATAGCATGCTAAAATGGTTAGATAACATCTATTAAAGTATTAGAAAGAGTTATTGAAAGTTGCTCATGTGTAGGAGGTCATATAGACCACTTTCCTAAAAAGGAAACTTTAATATTTGGACATAATATGTATGTGTAATCTATAAATGTTTAAAGTGTGTTTAATGACTTTATTACTATATGTATAGATGACTTATGCAAGATTTCATGGTTTAAAGTTGTGCTATGTTATATTTTGGGAGACCTTATTAATAAAGGAAACTTTATTAGTTTGGAACCTTCATTTTTGCTTTAAATGGAAAATGTAAGTGTAGAACCATGTTTGTAGCATATTACTAGTATGAATTTTCATGTGTAGGTTATTTATATGAGCTATGACATCTAAAGTATATTAGAAACTTTTTTATGTTGAGCATTATGGTACAAAATGTCATGTTATGTTGTTTTGTTCAAATGTGTTGAGATAATGTTAATAGGAGACTTGTGTAATGACATAACTTATGTGGATGGTTTATTAACATGTATGAAAGTTACAACAAAGATGAAAAAATGCCATGATGTTTGTCACATGCTACTTATAAAATTACATGAAGTGATATGTTACTATTTATGACACGAACATGTGCTGTAGGTCCCTCGGGTGTGGCGGATCGTCACATGCAATTGGTCTACTAGTCGAACCGGGTGCGGAATGCCCGTGACTAGGTGGAGAGTCAAACTAAACAAAGTAAACCAACAAGAGAATCACTTTAAACGTTCTTTGTATTATAAACACTTGAAGGTTACAAAGAAAAGCACTGAATTTACAATCTGCGTATTTGCGTTTATGCCTGCGTACTTAACTTCTGTCAACCTATCCTACTTATACCTGACCTGATGCCTGCACACTTAGCAAGTGCGCAGGGCAAAATGCTCTTGCGTACTTAACAAGTACGCAAAGGTATTCTTGCGTACTTGCTAAGTACGCAGGAGCTTTCTCCTGCGCACATGTAAGTGCGCAAAACACTTAGTAGGAAATACAACATTCAATATGTAAAAGTAAATACAACTCGATAAACTAATACATAAAGACTCTTACATACAAAGACAATTACAGACATGAAAATACAAACTAAGACTCTATCCAGAGTATTGTCACAGGAAAGTGCTTCAACAAACTCCCCATTGACAACAGCTTGGGATCTTCATCGTCTTCAGTCTTCAATCTTCAGTCTTCACAGCTGTCCATCCTTAGCTTCCATCTTCTTCTTGTAATCAAGGCAGAACTTAATCACCTTGTCATATTTAGAAGCAAGGAGCTTTATCCATTCGTCCGTGTGGACACAGTACCTATCAGCTAGTACCTCCAGATCTTTCACAGAAAAGTTGACGAAGCAGATTTCATCAAATATTCTGATCAGTTCTTTTGGTACTATGTTCCCACTCTCGGAACGTCCCTTTCCCATGATCACAGCCTCGCCCGTTTTTGGATCTACGTACCAGTACCACATGTCACCAAGAATATCCTGAGATAACTTGCTCAGGGGAATCTTAGTTTCACATCGCACTGGCTTGTATACCAATTTATTTAAGTGCTTCTTAGTCACAGGATGTATAGCGTGCTTATCCTTAACTCTCTTGGGCACCTGAGGCTTGAACATTTCAATGTTCCCAGATCTTGCTTCACGCTGCAGAGCCACCCACAAACCCATCGCCACTGCGTGATTGGAATGACCCAGCAGCTCTCGGTTTGCTAGGTTCACCAGGTCGTATTTGGGCAAGGAGCTGAACGCTTCACTGGTGGGTTTCAAGTATTGAACACCGCCAGATCTTTTGATAGCGAACAACTGCTTGTCCTCCTCGAACCTTACAGCTAAGATCATTCCTGTTGCTCCGTGCTTGTCTATGATAGACGTCTTTTGCCACACAGGAGCTCCCTTTGATGAGGTAGAAGGCATGTCTGTATCTTTCGGTGCCTCTGGGTCCACAGGTTCAGGGTCAACTGGGGAGGCTTTAGTCGAGGCTTCTACATTACTAGCTTGCTCGACTGAACCTGTGTCGAGCGGAGCGTCGAAGGATGGAACTTCAAAGATCTCTCCATCTTCTAGCTCGTACTCTCCTTCCCCGTCACCCTTGGGAATCTCTATCACCACGTCTTCATCATCATCATTCCAGTCATCACTAGAGTCGATCTCTCCTTCTTCTAGATTAAAGAGAGCATCGATCTGTGCTTCCTTGGAATAGTCAGGCTCTAGATATAGGATCTCATCATCAGATAAGTCCTTAAGTACTTCAGCCACTGACTTCCCTTTATCACCACCACCACAAGAGGTATCACCACCCTCTTGCTGAGTAGACTCCCCCTCAGCCATTGGAATAGCACAGATGGTCACAATTGCCAAAGCTTGGTGCTCACCTCCACTAGGATCGGCTTCAGGATCCTTGTCTTTATCGTCATCCTTAGTCAAGTCGGCTGGATGACAAGGCTCAGCACCAGTGGATTATTTTTCTTTCTCTTTCTCTTTCTCTTTCTCTTTCTCTTTCTCTTTCTCTTTCTCTTTCTCTTTCTCCTTCTCTTTCTCTTTCTCCCCCTGAGCATCAAGCTTCGTGGTCAGTTCTGTAACTAATTTGACCATCGCTTCGTGCTCTTTTCTTTGTAAATCAAGCCTTAGCTCAAGTGACGTTCTGTGGCCTAGAATCATTTCATTTGTCTTCATTAATAGCTCATTCTGTGCCATTATGTTCTTCAGTCGCTCATTAGTCCCCGTTCTCTGGCTATGTAGAATCCTAACTTCATCGGCCAGTGAATTAATCCGTGCTTGTTGAGCATCAGATTCCTCCTTTGACTTCTGAATAGTCTTCAGCAGTCCAGCAACTTGGGTTTCTAGCACATCGATCCTTGCCTCATTCGGATCAGGATGCCTAGACGATGATGCTTCGGCATTATGGATAGGGGAGGAGAAGATGGTACCAAAGTCAAACCCTTGTGAGTAATCTTCATAAGTGAAGGGTTGACTTGGAGGATCAATGGTGGGTGTTTGGATTTGGGATGAGATGATGGGAGTGGGTGTTATGGTAGGGGTGATGGTGACAGACTCCGTGACAATTGGAGTAGTCACTGCCACTTTGACTGATGTTGTAGGGAGGGTCACCGTCACAGGAACCTCCTCTGTGACTGTCGTGACTGACACATCAACTTGAACTTGTGGCCTTCTCCTCCTTCGATACAATTGTTGTTCTGGTGGGGTAGAGGCTGAATCTGGACTGGCAGCTGGAACTTGTACTTGCTCTCGTCTCTGTCTTTGTAGAGCAGCGTCAGAGTCAGATGTTGGCTCATATTCGCCGCTCGAGCTCTGTCGCTTTCTTTTGGAGGATGACACAGGTAGGGTTACCTGTGCCGATCTCCGTGGGTGTGCCTGCGATGGTGCGTCATCGGAATCAGAAGAACTTGATTCTGTTGCTTCTGAATTGGATTCCTCAGCACCACCATCACCGCCTTCGTCGTTTCCATCCTCAGACGATCCATCATCACTTTTATTCTCCTCATGGTGTTGTTCATGTTACTCATCGGAGTGTTCACTCATTTCAGGTTCTGAGTCATGGCTGTACCATCTCCAGTCTTCAGGTGCCACATATGCTTCATTTAGAAGGTGGCCAAAGAGTTCTGTGTGCACAGGGGTAGGTTCTACACTGCCTGGCTTCAGAAATTGAGCAAATACTCTTTTGTCCACCCGCTTGACTTGCAGTCTCTCCCCTATAGCAGGAAGGTTTGGCAACGCATCATTTATCAAAAGTTTCATAAACTGAGGGTATAACAAGAACCGAAACCTCTCCGCTGTGTTGATATGGTCATTGATGGCCTTAAAGATGTAGCGGGAGAAGTTGTAGCCCTTGTTGAGAGAAAGGCCGACCATGGCTGCTGCAAGGTCATGACCCATGGCATCTTTCCCAGCTTTCCTAGACGAGATGCACACGATCATGATGTGGGCGAAATACCGCCATTGGTCTAATACCCACATCTTTTTATAAGAAGCATAGTCCCTCGCTCTGACGTATCCCATTCTTTGCCTCCAACACCCATCCACAAAGTAGTCTGGATAGGCTGTCAGGTCGGTAGCAAGGTCTCTGAACTGCAGGACCCTTCTTATGGTATCTTTAGAAAATACGATAGCTTGACCTGCAACGGTAGCCCTAATGACATTGGGGGATACCGTGCAGTCGTGCTCCGCCGTCTCCCAGAATTGTTCGAGATAGGGTCTTGACACGATAGGGTCAGCAGAAATGGCGTAGCTGATTCTTGAACGGTTCAAGAAATCAACTATGTCTCTGTACTGCAACGCTGCACCCTTCCATTCTGGTTCAGTGTTAGCTAACAGGTTGAATTCGTTACAAAATGCCCGAGCCATAATCTGCAAAGTCACACAGAAAGCACAATCAGAACAACACGTATCAATGGAAATGGATAAACATGACTCAGTATAGCAGTTACTCAATGAAGTGAATTTCAGACTTAGGAATTTTTACTAAGTGTTGGTCCTGCGTACTTAGCAAGTACGCAGGGGTTTGTTCTTGCGTACTTAACAAGTACGCAGGAATTACTTCTTGCGTACTTGTTAAGTGCGCAAGACTTGCACTTAGCGAATATTCCAGAAATCTTAACTTTCAATCAGAGGTGAGGCATTGCCGTGGATTATGGTCACCAAAAGGTCGAAATACTTGATTAAGACCTACGGGACCACTATCCACCGCAACTAACCGCTAAACCCGTCAAATTTTGACCTAGAAGACGACCCAGTTGAACCAACGTGCAATTGAGGGTCAAGGCCAAAATCAAACCAAGTTAAGGACAAATTAGGAGTCAATAGGTTTCGATTAGTGATTATTAACAAGTTTTAGGTCTTAATTTGCATTTAGAACACCAAAATAGGTCAATAATTTCACACTCAAAACCCTCGATGAATCGGTCGAAAACATGGGATTTAATGGATGATACGGACCGAGATTCTCACCAAGTAAATGTTAGATGATGATTAAACAATGAGCGGGATGAAAAATCCGGTTGGAACACTCGAAATTTTTGAGGAAAATGATCGGAGGGAATATTACAGGAGAAACCGGTTTGAAAGTGATAATCCCTAAAAAAATTTCTAAGTCCTGTATTTATACCCAACACATATTGGTCGTGCGTACTTACTAAGTGCGCAGGAATTAACTCCTGCGTAC
This sequence comes from Smallanthus sonchifolius, assembly GCA_023525975.1. Taxonomy (NCBI): domain Eukaryota; kingdom Viridiplantae; phylum Streptophyta; class Magnoliopsida; order Asterales; family Asteraceae; genus Smallanthus; species Smallanthus sonchifolius. Next base: position 60,214,616 of record CM042034.1, read on the forward strand.
TTACTAAGTACGCATGACTTAAGTCTTGCGTACTTGTTAAGTACGCAGGGTTTACCTCTTGCGTACTTATCAAGTACGCAGAGACCCTTATGTGCGCACACTTTCAACTCAAATTATGAAGATTTCAAGTCAAATAACGAACAAGATAAAAATATTCAATCACGAGGTTTCAAATACAATTCAGGAAGGTTAAACACAAATATTTTTGGCTTTTCTGAATAAAGTTGAACTATGCATAAACTAAAAATATTTTTGATCTTTTCTCATAGAAATATACAAGTATTCACACAAACTATTTTTGATCAAAGACACGAGCAGAGGGTCATATCAGGCTATCTTTTAGCAAAAACGATACAAAATTAACATCAAAGAATATGGGATCATGTCATGGATTACTATTTATTCATACGTAATAAGCATATAGACAAGTAATTCAAGTTGACAATATTATAAGATTTGAAACTATAAGCATCTTTGTATCACATTCTTGTGTATTAAAGTATTTTTATAAGATATACAACGTGTACCCCACTGATATGCTATTCTAACTTGCACTATCTCAAGGCATCTAAGATTTTCCCAATGATTTTCTAAAATTTCAGAATGAAGCTACATCTATTAGCACAGGAAAATCAAGCAGAATCCATAAGGATTATCAGGAATCATAAGATTCAGAATCAAGTGATTCAGTTGTCTTGGTTTCATTTGATTTTCTTCATTGAATATCGGAATGATGATTCAGGATAATGTATATGGTGATTGAATAGGGTAAGGGGATCCAACTTTTATCTGGATTTGATTTCAATGAATCAGGAATGATTCAAGGGTGAATACATGCTCAACGGTTAATGTAGAGACATGTCTTGATTCAATCTCTCATTGCATACTTGTGAGTATGGGCAGTGAGATGAACCGCATTAATTGTGCTAACGACATAACCCGAAACTGACCTAAAAAGAAAATCATTGCCAAAATCTAACATCCTATATCTGATAATGATCTTTTCTATTCTTTTACACACACACACTTGCAAACATGAGTTCAAATCACAGTTGTAATTTAGATTTAGTTTCCACACTACTAGTGATTCAAAGACGCATACAGCCTACTGACAATTTAAATTACTTGTAAATAAGCAGATTAAAAACATAATAACCTAAACAGTTAAGTAAGCATGACGCAATCATTTCCCATATGAGCAGTCTGTGACGTTTAGATCATTTCTGATGTACTATCATTTCCTCTTTTCTCAAGTTAACTTTGAAATTTTCTCCATTTTCTATTTTTGTTTTTGTTTTTGTAAAATATTTTGAAACTTAAAAGAGCTATACAGAAAATTTAAAAGAAATAAAGTTTAACTTCCATGAATTGAATTGAATTAAGAAAAATTAATTTTCACTCAGGATTGAACATTCCTATCAAGTTGACAAGATGCTCAAAACGGGATTGATCAAATGCCTTTGTGAAAAGGTCAGCAAGATTGTCATCTGTGTGAACTTTTACAAGTTCAATTAAATGCTTTTCAGCACAATCACAGATGAAATGATGGCGAATTTCTATATGTTTAGTTTTGGAATGTTTCACCGGGTTATTTGTGATGGACATTGTGGCATTGTTGTCAATGAATAGCGGAGTTCTAGTGAAGTTTAAGCCGTAGTCTCTCAACTGTTGCTGAATCCACAGTATCTGAGAACAACTGCTCACTGCAGCAATGTATTCTGCTTCACATGTTGAGACAGAAACCGTTGACTGCTTCTTACACTACCAGGAGACCAGTCTGTCTCCTAAGAATTGACATCCACCAGAAGTTGACTTTATGTCAAGGTTACAACTGCCATAATCTGAATCAGTGTAGGCTTTGAAGTCGAATGACTGCTGCTTAGAGTACCAAAGACCTAATCGGGGTTTCCCTTTCAGGTATCTGAAAATTCTCTTCACGGCTATCATATGTGACTCCTTTGGTTGAGACTGAAACCTTGAGCACAAGCACACAACAAACATTATATCGGGTCTTAAAGCTGTGAGATACATAAGTGATCCGATCATCCCACGGTACAATATGCTGTCTACATCCTTTCCATCTTTGTCAGGATGCAGGCCATGATTGACTGGGATAGGTGTTCCATAAGTACTGCTATCATTCATCTTGTATTTTGATAAGATGTCCTGCACATACTTAGTTTGATGTAGATAAATTCCATCCTCTCTTTGACTGACTTGCAGACCCAGGAAGAATGACAATTCACCCATATTACTCATTTCAAATTTGGACTTCATCACCTGCTCGAATTCCCTACACATCCCTTCATTGGTAGACCCAAAAATGATGTCGTCGACATATACTTGTACAAGAAGAATGTCACCTCCTGCTTTCCTAATGAAGAGAGTCGAGTCAATCTGTCCACGGTCGAAACCATTAGACAGTAAATGCTTAGATAATGTCTCATACCATGCCCGCGGTGCTTTATGAAGACCATAAAGTGCTTTGTCGAGCTTATACACTTTATTGATATTATGTGGATCTTCAAAACCGGGAGGTTGAGTGACATAGACCTCTTCATGAACTTTCCCATAAAGGAAAGCACTCTTCACATCAAGTTGATAGACCTTGAAGCCGACATATGTGGCATAAGCCAAGAACAGTCGAATGGCTTCAATTCTAGCAACTGGGGCATATACTTCCGTGTAATCCAAGCCCTTTTGCTGATAAAAACCCTGAACAACCAATCTTGCTTTGTTCTTCACAACAACATGATGATCATCCGTCTTGCACTTGAACACCCATCTGGTTCCAATTGGCTGAAACCCTTTTGGCAAGTCAACCAAATCCCACACGTGCAGCTTTTGGAATTGAGACAATTCATCTTGCATCGCCTCAATCCAGCAGTTGTCAGTGAGAGCCTCCTTCACATTCTTCGGCTCTAACTGGGACACGAATGCAGCATGCATACATGTTTCCATGACACCAGTGTCAAGTATCTCTGTGTAAAGACTGGTGTTCTCAGTGATAGTTCGATGACGAGTCTTAACACCGGTATAAGGATCACCAATAATGTTGTCGATTGGATGATTCCTATGCACTCTCGTCTCCGGTACAATTGGTTCCTGAATTTCTGGATCTAGATTCGTGCTTAACTCCCCCATTTCCTGTGTTCCAGAGGAAGAAGATTCAATGTTAATTGGATCAACTGGAGCGTCATTTCCTACAGTTGTGTTAGGATTGGCTTGAGCATCATCTCCAACAACAAGAACATCTTCACTGTTATCACTGTCATGAGTTACAGATGCAGATGCAGCAATGGAATCAGGAGTTACAATCGGTACTGTAGCACGAGTAGAGAAGCTGGAGTCATCGCTGCCACCCAATAATTCATAAACATTTGCGGCATCATCTGCAGATATATCAGGAAGATTGAATGACTTGAATAGCGCATCATAATCAAAACCCCAAGCTGGACCTGTTGGTTTGGGTGGAATGCTGTGTTTACTACAATCCACTTCAAACCATTCCTCGACAGTACGAGTTCCTATGTTGTACACTCTCTTGCAAGGCGAGTTGGCAACGTATCCTAAGAAGATGCCTTCCACTGCTTTTGCATGAAACTTAGACTGGCGGTCTTTGTACTGTAGCAACAAGGAATAAGGACTAACAAAAGGAACTAGGTAATCAAGATTGGGAAGTCGATTGTTGATCAACTCGTAACAAGTCTTGTTGAGCCTTTTCACAACCAGAACTATGTTTAAGACGTGACAAGCTGTATTAACGGCTTCTGCCCAGAAAGTGACAGGAAGCTTTGCATCCGACAGGATAGTCCTTGCAGTCTCAATCAGTGTTCTGTTCTTCCGTTCAGCAACTCCATTCTGCTGAGGCGTGTACGGCGCGCTGAATTCGTGACGGATCCCTTTCTTGAGACAGAAAATCTCCATCAAATTATTCTTGAACTCAGTTCCGTTGTCGCTCCTTATCCTTCTAACTCTCAGCTTGCAGAGAGATTCCAAGCTCAGGATCAAGTATTGAAGGATGTCAGCAGTCTCGTCTTTAGTACCTAAAAAATGCACCCAAGAAAAACGTGAGAAATCATCAGTTACAACTAGACAGAACGACTTACCTCCAATAATCTTGATACTTATGGGGCCAAACAGATCCATGTGTAATAGCTCCAAAGGGGTATCAATAGAGTTTTGGAGCTTTGGCTTGTGAGACTTCCGTTGCTGTTTGCCCTTTTTACAAGGCATACAGTCATCTGCAACGGTAAATCTCAGCTTAGGAACCCCGGTTACCAAACCATTTCGGACAAGATGATTCATTTTACGATACAAAATATGTCCGAGTTTCCTATGCCACAAGATGGAGTCAAGCTCTGTCGCTTTAGAAATCAAACAGGTAGGAACTGATGAGGTGGTTGTTGCCACGCTCATATCGATCTGATAGGTGTCGTTTGTTCTTGGCGCTCTCATCAGGATCCAATCTTCTGGAACTTTAAAACCGGGTTTGAGAATCAGGCATTCTGACTTGTCAAACATCACCGAGTACTCCTTATCACACATTTAGGAGACACTCAACAGGTTATGCTTCAGCTGCTCGTAGAAGTTGACATTGTCAAAGCTGACACAACCGTTAGAAACCACGCCTTGAAACGTGATGCTGCCGCCTTTTTCTCCGGCAAAGGCCACATAGCCGCCTCTGAATGGTTTAACGTCTTGGAGCAGGGCCATGTTTCCTGTCATGTGCCTGGAACATCCACTATCTACATACCAGCGGTTAGAGATAGTACCCTTAGGACGTCCCTGCACGAGTCACAAAAGAATTAGTTAGTTTTGGAGACCCAAGCCATTGTGGTCTTGGGTCGTCCATCCTTTTCAAAATAAACTACTTCCTTTAACTCACAGTCATGATGACTGTTCAAAATTGATGAATCTTTAGAAGAAATAGAACTGGGAGATTGAGAAGTTTTGGATTTGGCAGTCCAGGATCTCTTCTGTTTCTTAACCTAAACAGGTGACTTTGGTTCAACTACAGTAGGTGAACTTGTGGAAGCTTCACCTGATTGAACTGAAGTCAGCTGTTCAAGCTTTCTCAACCTCTTGTTCCGTCTCCTCCTTTGTGGCTTAGAGAGTCTTACCACAGGTTTCTCACCAGTACGTGTACTACCAGAGGTAGATACACGAGGTACAGCAGGTTGCTTTACCTTTCTTGGAACAGATGGTTTAGCTTCAGATATGATCTTAGGCTTTACCATCGGTTTGACTGGTGGTTTCACCACATTTTGCTTTGGATGTTTGGGAGATGGTTTCACTGGTGGCGACCTGGGGATAACAGCTGGTTGTGAAACAACAGACCGTTTCCCTTGGTTCTTAGAAGGACAGTTCACAAAAATGTGACCAACCATGCCACAGTGAAAACAGTTCCTCTTGTCTACATAAGTTCTCTTGTAAGGCTCATTAGATCTGGCCTTAGATAACTCAGCATTATGAGAAGGAGGAGTTGGTTTATGAACATTGGTCTGAACCTTACCAGTTTGGTTTTTGGGAGTATAATATTTTTCCAAATTTTCTTTATACCGAAGCCCATAGTGAGCTGAAAAAGCCTCTTTATTTACTTGGTTAAGACTTTTATACCCCCCGTAAAGCATTACCTTTAGTTTATCATTTGTTTCAATGATATCGGGTTCAGTTAAAATGCAGTTATCACCATTAGTGATAACGTTTTTCTTTACCTTTTGTTCAGTCAACAACTCCTCAGATACTACTCCTTCAGGGCAAGAGTTAACCGACCAGTCTTCAGAAGCAGTAACAAACTCCTCACTAGATGTGGAGTTAGCCTTACTTGAGGATTCATCCTTTTTAGGGGAATCATCCTTATCAGAGGACTCATCTAGACAAGTGAGATCAATGTCTATTAAGCTATTGACAAACTTCCCGCTCACTGGTGGAGGAATGGCATTAGTACCAAAACCTAACCCATTCAGTTGTCTCACCACAGACTCGTAGTGTTCCACCACAAAGCGAGAGTTTTTCAACTTCTCATTAGTGCATTTTAACTGCAAGATCTCATTTTGCAGTTTGTTGATTTCATTGTTCCGTTTTTCTAACCCCTTATAAGCAATATCCAAGTGAAGCTGTTGATCGCTCATTTTTAAAGAATACTCACGTTTTTCCTTTTTCAACGTTTCAATAGACTCTTTAAAACGTTTTTCGTTTTCTTTATAGTTTAGAGCTACCATACTTAGGGGTTCGATTTTGTCTTGGAGCTTAGAATTTTCAAGTTTTAGCCCTAGACACTTAGAACATGAAACAACAGAAAAGGGATTAGAGTCTACCTCATGAGATGAACTTGTTGCTTCTCTAATGACCATGAGAGCAACAGCAGTTGTCGATTCCTCTTTCTCAGCTACAGGTGCTTCCATTTCTTCAGCTTCCTTCACTTCCTCTGTAGCAGCAGTAGTAGACTCTTCTAGGTCAGCCATAGAAGCTTCCCTTTTCTCTGCTTCCATCATCTCCATGATCTTAGCCATGAGACCAACCTGTGTTTGTGCGATGATGGCATCCTCAAGATGAACGCCCCAATCAAAGCTGTCATCCTGTTGGGCTACCAGTGCATTAGACGTTCCACCTTGGCTTTGATTGTGGTGGTTTGGATTGTTTTGGCCATGGCTGTTTCCTTGGCTGGGTCGGGTAAAACCAGAGGCAGGTGCTCTGTCTTTCTGACACTCACGAGCAAAGTGTCCATAGTTCAGACACTTGTAGCATTTGGCCTTGGATTTGTCAAACCCGACCTTGGCATTAGGATGCCCGCCAATAAACTTTCTTCCTGTTCTGTTCAGGAAACGCTTGGCTTTCCTCAAAAGCATGGCCATATTCCATTGAATATCCATGTCCTCCATGTCATCAGGATCCACTTGATTAAAATCTTCTTCAATCGTCTCTGGATCAGTAAGCTTGCCACCTATGAAGTTTTCATATGCAAGCATGCAAGATGAGAATAGTGCTACATGATCTTCAGCTATTCTGGCTATAGCTGAGTTGTTAGCTGAAGACGTAGCAGGAGGATTTCTTGAGGTATTTTGATGATGAGATCCCAATCCTGATCCTAAAGCATAGCAAGCATGACCACCACACCCAGTTGAGTGGTCTTCTTCAGTAGGATTTCCAGTGAAGAGGGCAATTCCAGAGCCCGATGACTTGGATGTAGAAGTCGTCCCGTGATACATAGAAGGGTCTTGTATCTGGGGTCTACCAGAGCTCTCCTTTCTTCTTAGGTTCATGTCATGAGCTTGAACCTTTCTTATTGCCTTTTCAACTGTCAGTGAATAGAATTTAGGATTTTCCCTCATCAGGGTTGTGTACATCTCAAATTTGGGTGGTAAAGCATCCAAAAACTTTTCCACCATCTCTTCATCCGGATACTTGAGTTCAAAAGCCTTCAAATCAGTCTGTAAATGATAGAACCTAGAGATGAGGTCATCTAAAGATTCGTTCTCAAAAAATCTGAAGCACTCATACTGCTTCCTGAGAAGATCCCGCTTACTCTTCTTGATGTCACTATTTCCTTCGAATCTCTTCTGTAAATATTTCCAGAGATCCTTAGAATTGTCATACCCTCGAAAACTGTGGAACAATTCCCGAGTTAATGCCATAGTGATCGAACCAAGTGCCTTCTTCTCTCGATCATATGCTTTCTTTTCTTCCTCATAGAGTTTAGAAATAGGCTTGGGCAATTCATCATCAAGATAGATGTGTGTGGGATGCTTATATCCCTCAAGGATTGGTATCCATAGTGATGAGTCGGTATAAGAAATGTAGTGCTCGAAACGTGCTTTCCAATTAGAATAATCGTTTACGTTTAGCAACTTTGGCGGTTTCTGTGGTGTACCGATCTCATTATCATAATTTAACATGTTTCCCAAATTCTGAAGATTCGACATAGTGAACACTTAGTCAACTTTTCAGAAAAATCAGACACAGCTGCGCACTTGACTTTGGCCTTGCGCACTTGAGAAATGGTCTTGCGTATTTATATTTGCTCTTGCGTACTTGTAAGTACGCAGGAGTAGATGTAAGTACGCAGGATATAACTTAAGTTCGCACAAGTTCAGTCCTGCGCACTTGTAAGTACGCAAGAGATAACTCTTGCGTATTTAGTAAGTACGCAGAAACCTGTAATTTTTGCCAGAAATGGTAAGTACGCAGGATACCTTTTCAGCAACTTTCACCAAACTTTTCTGGTCACCTGAAACTCACCGGAGATGGTAAAAATTCATCTGATGATCAATGCAAATGAGCCAAAGGGTCAGAAACTTGTTTCTAACCAACCTTTGATGATCAAAACACTCAAATACACAACAAAAATCAGTTTTTGAGTGATTTTTGTTTATAAAATAGTGCTCAAGAGCTACCCTTATTTTATCACAAAAATCAACAAAAATACCTCTTTTTGCTTGTAAAAACTCTCCAAACTCACTCATAACACTCGAAATCAGGAGCAAATGCTCTGATACCACTTGTAGGTCCCTCGGGTGTGGCGGATCGTCACATGCAAGTGGGTCTACTAGTCGAACCGGGTGCGGAATGCCCGTGACGAGGTGGAGAGTCAAACTAAACAAAGTAAACCAACAAGAGAATCACTTTAAACGTTCTTTGTATTATAAACACTTGAAGGTTACAGAGAAAAGCACTGAATTTAGAATCTGCGTATTTGCGTTTATGCCTGCGTACTTAACTTCTGTCAACCTATCCTACTTATACCTGACCTGATGCCTGCGCACTTAGCAAGTGCGCAGGGCAAAATGCTCTTGCGTACTTAACAAGTACGCAAAGGTATTCTTGCGTACTTGCTAAGTACGCAGGAGCTTTCTCCTGCGCACATTTAAGTGCGCAAAACACTTAGTAGGAAATGCAACATTCAATATGTAAAAGTAAATACAACTCGATAAACTAATACATAAAGACTCTTACATACAAAGACAATTACAGACATGAAAATACAAACTAAGACTCTATCCAGAGTGTTGTCACAGGAAAGTGCTTCAACATGTGCAAACTAGATTACTTATGACTATTAGGCGCTGTAAATCAGCGCTACACATCAGCAAATTAACTGGTCAAATCAATTAGTCAAATCTGTAATTATTTTTGATAGTCTTTCCTTAGTTATAGATAGTCTGTTACCTAGAATTAAGCTATATACGCTGTGTATATAAAGTATTGTAAATCAATGATCAAGGCATTCAATCTTTACCATTCTACATGGTATCAGACTTACAGGTCTATACCTAGCCGCTATCCCCTTTCCCACCTTCGATTACCTGCAACCTCACCACAGCAGCAATTTTTTTTTTCTTTTTTCCTCTGTCTTACTGTCACGATGGGAGACACAAACGTTGCAGCCACCACCCAAAACAAACCACTTCATCCAGCCTATGCCATAACAGACATCCAACGCAAGATCAGAATACTAGATGGAGTGAAAGTTTCCTACTCCTCATGGGTGAAGCTGTTTAAATTGCATGCTCGAGGCTACAAGGTTATGCATCACATCGACGGTAGGAAGGCACCGGCTAAAACAGATCCTGAATATGCTTCCTGGTTAGAGATTGACGCAATCATCCTACAATGGATCTACGGAACATTGTCGGACGACCTCCTGGTACGTGTTCTTGATATTGACTCCACCGCCTTTGACGCTTGGTCTAAAATAAAATCCATCTTTCTCAACAATAAGGGTGCAAGAGCCGCTGCTCTTGAGCATGAGTTTACAAATCTCATGCTTAAAAGTATGCCTTCTCTTGAAGCCTATTGTCAAAAACTTAAAGTCCTCAGAGACCAACTCAATGACGTGGATTGTCCTGTCAACGAACAAAGGCTTGTGTTACAGCTTGTTCGTGGCCTACCAACCGAATTTGATGTCGCAGGGGCTTACATCAATCAAAGTCTCCCTACGTGGGAGACGGCATGTACCATGCTTCAACTGGAACACTAAATACAAACAGCTCGTGAAAGCCTCTCTACACCAACAGCCTTGGCTATTGTCTTAGATGAACAACCACGACCTGAAAACTTCAATCGCAGACGAGGCAGCGGTAGTAGGCCAAACCAGTTGCGACGCCCTCACCATCCATCTAATGGGCCTATTCGCAGCAGGCCCAATCGCAGTCTACACACTGGCCCACTTCAGGTAATCGGCCCCCACATATTGGGCCTACTGGGCTCCTCCTCCCTGTTTATTTCCCACACATCTTGGCTGGACCCAACCTTGGCAGAACCAGTCTCAGCTCAAAACAGAAACAGTCAGACTCAGCCGCATGATCAATCTTCTAGCAAGGCACATCTCACCGATGTGGACCCTCTGCAGCCCACTCAACTTGGTCAGGCACTTCATGTTATGACCGGATGTTCTGATGATTCATAGTGGCATATGGACATGGGTGCATCGGACCACCTCACCGGCGACCAAGGTAAAATCAATAACCCTATGTTATCTTGTCCTATTGGCTCCATTTTTGTAGGTAATGGTGCTCGAATACCAGTCCTTAGATCGGGACATTCCACCATACCAACATCTACCCGAGACCTCCACCTCAACAATATTCTCTATACCCCTGACATCATAAAAAATCTTATATATGTTCGTAAATTTTCTATTGATAACTATGTTTCTATTGATTTTAACCCATATGGTTTTTCTGTGATGGAATATCCGAGTGGGAAGATCCTTTCCCAACACAATAGCTCGAGCCGTCTCTACCCACTCACCTATCCAGTCACCGCACCTGCTGAATCTGTTGCTCTTGCATCTACTTCTCAAGATCCGTGGCATGATCGCTTGGGTCATCCCGGCTTTCCTGTTTTTGATTATTTAGTTTCAAATAATTTCATTTCGTGCAATAAGCGTGTTAAGACTTTAATTTTCAACTCATGTCAATTGTCTAAGCACAAACGTTTACCTTTTGCAATTTCGCAATCTAGTACTATTTTACCCTTTGATATTATACATTGTGATTTGTGGACATCACCAATTATGAGCAAAACAGGGTATAAATACTACATGGTTCTTGTGGACGACTTCACCCAATATACTTGGGTATTTCCCTTAAAATATAAATCCGAAACCTTCACCAAATTTACTAATTTTCATACATATATTCGCACTCAATTTCAGTCGGTTATAAAATCCTTTCAATGTGATTTAGGGGGTGAATTTGACAATTAAAATTTCAAATATTTTGCAAACACAAACGGCTACAATTCCGTTTTTCATGTCCCCAAACATCCCAACAAAACGGTAAATGGGAACGCATGATTCGACAAATAAACGAAATCATGCTCACCCTTCTCACTCATGCCGCTCTCTCCCCAACATTTTGGGTAGAGGCACTCCACACCGCGTGTTATCTCCACAACATCTTACCCACCAAACTTCTGAAGTTTAAAACCCCCACCTCTGCCTTATATATAAAACAACCATCCTGTGACCACCTACAGGTTTTTGGATGTGCTTGTTATACTAACACCTCCTCCACTCGTTCACACAAACTTGCTCCTCGATCCACCTTATGTGTATTTCTTGGCTATCTAGCCGACTACCTCGGCTATAGATTCCTTGAACTATCATCCTGCAAAGTCATCCTGTCACGACACGTGACATTTGATGAATCATCATTCCCGCTTGCTAAACCAACTACCACCAGCCCCCACGACTATTCCTTTCTCCAATCAGAACCCTCCCCACCCCTCTTTCATCCTAACCCTCTCCACCACCCATCCTCTCCACCGGCCCAAGAAAATAGCCCTACTCCAACGACCCCACAAAACAGCCCCACTCCAAACCCATCCTCCACACCAGCCCCAATAGAACCCCCTTCTGCTCATTTTGGGCTCTAGTACACCAGAACCAACAAAACCTCCACCGCTTCCGCTCCACCACCACCTTCCCATACCACCTCCTCCACAACTCAGCCTCTACCTCCAACCCCCTCTCACCCAATGATCACCCACTCCAAAGCAGCCAAAAACCAAACCCTCTTACTTTCCACACCCAAACTGACCCACATGTGTCTCCCATCCCCACCTCCCACCTCAAAGCTCTCACCGATCCAAACTGGCACGCCGCCATGAATAACGAATATCAAGCCTTGATGGATAATAAAACTTGGGTTCTTGTTCCAAGGCCTCCGGACACAAATATAATCCGGTGCATGTGGCTCTTTCGCCACAAATTTAATGCCAACGCTCGACTTGTGGTCAACGGTAAAAGTCAACAAGTTGGTGTAGACTGTGACAAGACGTTCAGCCCCGTGGTTAAACCCATGACCATCCGCACTGTACTCAGCCTTGCTGTTTCCCGGGGTTGGCCTATTCACCAACTAGACGACAAAAACGCATTTCTCCAAAGTGACATCAATGAGACCGTTTACATGTTTCAACCCCCTGGTTTCACAAAAAATAGTCATCTGAACTACGTTTGTAAGTTAACAAAGTCTTTATACGGGTTGAAACAAGCACCACGCGCATGGTATGACTGGTTTGCCACCTACTTAATAAAATGCGGTTTTCACAGCACCATTAGCGACACATCCTTATTTATCTACAAAAAGGCCAACCAAATAGCATATCTCCTACTATATGTAGACGACATCATCTTGACCGCATCCGATGACTCGCTACTACGACATGTTATCAACTCACTGTCCACAAAATTTTGCATGTCGGACCTCGGTAAACTGCACCAATTTCTTGGCATACATGTTACAAACAGAAATGGCGGCTTATTCCTCTCCCAAAGCAAGTATGCCACTGAAATTCTAGCAAGAGCAAACATGTCAGATTGCAAACCTTCGACCACTCCCTTTGACAGCTACACCAAACTCAGCCCTACTACCTGATGGCACACTTTATAGACAGTTGACAGGGGCATTGCATTATATTACCTTTACCCGTCTTGACTTGACGTATGCTGTACAGCAAATATGCCTCTTTATGCACGCCCCCCGTGACCCCCACCTACAGTTTCTTAAACGTGTCCTGAGATATCTTAAAGGTACCATTGATCACGGTCTATGCATCTCCCCGTCTCGTTCTCAACAGCTCATTGCTTATTCTGATGCCGACTGGGGAGGGTGTCCCGATACACGCAGGTCTACTTCAGGCTATTGTGTATCCTTAGGCGACAACATCGTCTCATGGTCATCCAAAAGGCAGCCCACAATCTCCCACTCAAGCGCCAAAGCCGAATATAGGGGTGTTGCCAATGCAGTCGACGAAACGAGTTGGCTATGAAATCTTATGTTAGAACTATTCGTTCCAACTCGCAAAGCCATAATTTTTTACTGCGATAACATATCCGCTGTGTACTTGACCGAAAATCCAGTGCAACATCAAAGAACCAAGAATGTGGAACTTGATATCCACTTCGTAAGAGAGAAAGTTTGTATCGGGGCAGTTAAAGTTCTACACATACCAGCAAAGTTTGTATAGTATTGAAAGTCTCTCGGAGTAAACTTTGATGTCCTGTTCACTAAACTTTGACAGATCAAAAGGATCTAGTATTCTTAACTCTGTTTGATCAGTGACTGTTAGAGCTTCAGTAGTAATTGGATCGTATGCCTAGTATTGAAAGTCTCTCAAAGTATTTACTCGCATCTTCTTGTGAATGGGAACTATCTTGACTGTCTTCGAAGCTTGCCAAATAACATTGTACCAATCCTTCCCAGTACGAGGATCCTTGACTCCTTTGGTTTTCTTCAAAGTGGACTCAACTGTTTTCATCTTAGCAAAGTTTGTCAAGCACTGTTCATTAAGAAACGTGCGAAACATCTCAGCTAGTCCATTTCTCCCTTTATTCTCAAAATAAGCTTCATTCAACTGGTGAAGATCGAGTTTAGTTAGTGAGCTGAAATCAATAGCACTTTTGTAATACTTCAAGTGTCCACTCTTTCTCTTTATCAAATATAGATTTTTCTCTGAATCAATGGCCCAAGATGCAATGCCTGACCTGTCCCCTCTCTTTGAGTAGTAACTCTCTATGTTGACGGTGATATGAGATTCAAAAGGTGGACCAGGTGGCAATCTCCAAGGAGGTAGCTCTTTCTTATTTCTTGTATTAGCATTCTCAGATATATCTGTAGTTGAGCCTGTGATGTTTATTTCATCATCTATATCTTAATTCAGTCTTTCCATGTCTGAATCTGATGAACTCTCAACTCCTTCCTTTTGTACGTCTTTGTCTGGATTTGAATCCAAGTGACTAGGAGAGTCATTGTCTTTTGGATCTGTAAGGTCTTCTTCAAAATCAAAGTTGAATGGATCACTCCCTTGAGTGTCATCTTGATAACCACCTTGATTGTTACTTCCAGCATCTCCACCTCCTTCATCATTGTTATCATTGTTTATACCAGCAGTGGACTAGTCAGCCTGCTTTCCCGTAAGATCATCAACTTGATTCTTAATCTCATATACCAAGGTAATAAGGTAACCCTGATTAGCTTCCAAAGTCATAATCTTTGAGTTTTGAGTAGCTACCTGCCATTCCAATTCAAACACCCTCTGTTGGAGCACGTTTGTGTGACAGACACTCTGGATGTTGTTTTATGCTTTTGTATTTTACTTTCTGTATGTCACACCCCGACCGATGGCGGAATCATCGAGGCGGACACTAGTTGATTGTTCATAAGCACATGATCTACTTAGGTTGCATAATTCATTAATAAGATTTAAATATCAAATATTCATTTACAATTCAAGTTACAACACCCTATTCTAGAATATTACACATAATTATTTTACTAGGTCCAAAAGCCTTATGTGTAGCACCTTCAACACATAGTCACACAATCACATATCTTCACCTGAAACGTAATCCAAAACAAGTGTCAACTACGAGAGTTGGTGAGTTTATATATGGTTGAATATAATAAAAGTTTAATTAAAAACGTTTATACAATTCATGGTTTGACATGGTAAGACACAGCATAATGTGGAGGATTCACTATGTGTATACCAATTGTAAGCATGTAAGTATAAGCATACAGGTTTAACGTGATAGGCATGGAATCAAGACTATGTGGGTCACACACAGTTTAAAACTACCCTAAAAGTATCCAAAGCATGCAAGTATGTATAAGCACAAAGGTTTAACGTGATAGGCATGGAATCAAGACTATGTGGGTCACACACAGTTTAAAAACCACCCTAAAAGTATCCAAAGCATGCAAGTATGTATAAGCACAAAGGTTTAACGTGATAGGCATGGAATCAAGACTATGTGGGTCACACACAGTTTAAAAACCAACCTAAAAGTATCCAAAGCATGCAAGTGTGTATAAGCACAAAGGTTTAACGTGATATGCATGGAATCAAGACTATGTGGGTCACACACAGTTTAAAAACCACCCTAAAAGTATCCATAGCATAACAAGTTGAATTGTATGTAAGTATGCACAGATTACGTTGAATTGTATGTAAGTATGCACAGATTACGTCTCACCCCAAAATGTATAAAAATGTAAATAGGGGATATGTAACTCACCTTGCAGCGAGGGTTTTACTTCACGCGCGTTGGTTATATTTGTATTGTTGTTATACACGATGAAATCCTATGTAAACGAATATGTATCAAATATGTATTCGCGTACGCGTATATTTGTGTAAATATATGTGGATTTGTAAATGGAATAGCCTGTGCGAAAATTTATATGTTTTAAAATCATTGTACAAATAAATATTAATTTTTGTAAGACTTTGTATTTTTATAAAATTCCAAATTAAATATTTAAACTTCTCGAAATATATATATTTTTAATAACACTTGCATTTTATAAATCATAAATTACCTATTTTAAATTTCATGAAAATATTATATTTTAAATAACGCGTATTTTTATTTATTTATAAAAATGTTATTTTATTATTTTTTGTGGGTTTAAATAATTAAATAACTTATAAAAAAGTCGGTTTTATTATTTTATAAAATTCAACGGGTTTGAATATGTTCAAAAGTTGGGTTAAAAATAAACGGGCCGAGTTAACGGGCTCGAAATAATTTTTAGTGGGTTAAAAATATTTAAAAATAATTAAATGGGTTTTAAATTAATTATTTTAATATATAATATATAAAATAAGATTAAATAGTCAAACGAGTCGGACCGGGTCGGCCCAGGTAGGAAAAGCGCGGGTCAATCGGGTAACCGGGTCGGGCAGAGGGGATCCATGGGTCGGTCAACTGGTCGGTCAATACAATCAACAAAAAAGAAATTTAAAAAAGTTGGACCGGATGAAACCGGGGATCGAACTCGGGTCTCGGTTGTTATCGGGAACGAGTGTGACCAGCCGGGCTATAAGCCCATCGCTGATCAAAACCAACACTTAAAACTCTTAACAAGACTCGGCCTTCGTCCCTGTTCTCGGCAATGCGACCAGGGACTCCGACGATGGTCTGATTAGCCCGGATACGAAGCCAATGCTTTGCAAAGGGGGTTGGTTAGATTGCTAGAACAGAAAACGATAGTATTGAAAACAATTTAGGGATTATACCTGCTCGGAACCCGTCTGCGAAGTCGAGAACGAAGCCGAGAGAACCCAAAACTGGAAACGGGCCTTGGGGTCGAATTGGAACTCTAAATTAGAAGGGGGGCTTCGGAAAGAGGAGACGAACCTGAGGGTGTTGTCAATTTAGAGAGAGACTAGACAGAGAAGGTGCGATGTTCGAATGAAGGTCCGGAGTGGACTTTTAACTCAAATCAGAATCCCGATAGTACAAACAACAATTGGTGGCTTGGGTTCACGCGGACCAACCAGACGAACAGAAGGGGCTAGGCTATAGCCGGCGAGGTACAGTTCGCCGGCTAAATTTAGAGGTTGACTTTCGAGCATTTATGGCCGCGTGGGAAACCCGATGGTTAAAGGGGAAATTAACAGAGGGTAAAGGTTCGCGTGGTCGAGACGAGCACAGAGGTGCCTTTCTCGGGGGTCGAGGTGCAGTGTTTCGCGGTCTCGAGACTCGCCGGACAGCAGCTGTCGTCGGAGAAGAGAAAAGGGGGGGGGGGGGGGTGGCCGGAAAATCGTTTTCTCAGTTGGCAAGTTTAGTCCCTATAGTTTCTAAATTGTTTAAAATATACCCTGAAATAGTTACAATCAAACCCTTATAATTCTGTTTAGTTCCTTATAGTCCCTGGACTTAATTTCTGTACAAAACCTTTAAGTTTGATTAATTACAAAACGACCCCTAAACTTTTTATTAAATAAATTAATTTAATTTCTTTTAAATCAATTTAATTTAATATCATATTTTAAATGTTTTTATAAACTTATTTTATTAAAATAAATTATTTTATATAAATCAACTTATTTTTTTATCAAATCATTTTATTTGTTTACAAAGCCATTTATTTTTATAAAATTTAAATAAATTTGTATAGTTTTATAAAATTCAAATATTTTTAATATTTAAATTAAAAATACATAATTTATATATTATTGACACATTAAATTGAACAAATGCACTTGTATATTATTGAATCCAAATTGTTTACAAATACAGGATAAATTTATACCATCCTTTTAAATATTTAATTTATTAAAAATAATTGATATACTTTTTCATATATTTTTAAGACTTTAATTTAAAAATACATTAGTTGAAATTTGTAAACACACCCTTTTGTATAAACTTCGTTAAATACACGTGTGCATATTTGAATAAAATGTTGAAATTTTTACGTGTTAATATATTATAACTGAAATTTTGAAATGTCACAGTCTCCCCATGTTGAAGGAAATTTCGTCCCGAAATTCGATTTGCGAAGGTTATGGAAGCGGGAAAGAGATGCCAATGGACTTAGAATGGAATTACTCACAAGAGAAAGATTTCGCGGGGAAATAACGTATGATAACGGATGACGGCGTTAATTCGAGTCGAGTTGTCAATTAGTTGACATAGTAGTATATAGAGATTTATGCATACAATTGTTCATACAACGCATGAATGTAAACTACTGGAAACCATACTTAACAATACTGGTGCCAATCACCTTGTGACATGACATTTTCCTTTAAAACTCCACCCCACGGGTGTTCATATTTTCAAATTTTGCAAAAACATTTTCAAAAACCGGTCATCCTCCTAGTACTTATGCATGGTTTATACTCGTTATATCAAGTGAGTTTATGTATAGGGTGTACCAGCGGCTAACCCACCACCCCTTTGATATACTGGGGATTCCCCGTGCATAATTACTAGGATTTAGATCATTTTAATCAAATCACCTTTCTTAATTGAAAATTGTACAATGAAATGCATACAATTTGTAAACGTTATCACGTCTATGAGTGGTTTCATAGCACAAATATGTCTAACAATTCAAGAACCGATCCTCTTCCTAGTACTTATGCATGGTTTATACTCGTTATATCAAGTGGGTTTATGTATAGGGTGTACCAGCGGCTAACCCACCACCCCTTTGATATACCGGGGATTCCCCGTGCATAATTACTAGGATTTAGAACTTCAACAATTCAAGTAAACTTTAACAGAGCTAGCAAGTTGTATGATTGAATTTAAACATAATAGGTTTGTTTCACAAAAGTATAGGAATGAGATGAATGGTGAAAGCATAGCTGTTATATGCAATCACGGATTATAGAATTCATAGCAATAGCACGGCATGGGATGCCTTTGAAGATCGTATCTGACCGGGACACACGATTCACATCGAGGTTCTGGAAAAGATTTCACGAGGCGATGGGCACGAGGCTTAATATCAGCACGGCGTA
Organism: Smallanthus sonchifolius; assembly: GCA_023525975.1. Taxonomy (NCBI): domain Eukaryota; kingdom Viridiplantae; phylum Streptophyta; class Magnoliopsida; order Asterales; family Asteraceae; genus Smallanthus; species Smallanthus sonchifolius. Next base: position 60,233,381 of record CM042034.1, read on the forward strand.
CCACCCACAAACGGACGGTCAGTCCGAAAGGACCATTCAGACATTGGAGGATATGCTTCGTGCTTGTATTATTGATTTCGGCGGCAGTTGGGACAGTCATCTGCCGTTAGCCGAATTCTCCTACAACAATAGTTATCACACGACGATAGGCATGCCGCCTTACGAAATGTTGTATGGGAGGAGATGCAGGACCCCGGTTTGTTGGGGTGAGATTGGACAAAAGGAATTAGGGAGTCTTGAAGTAGTAAGAGAAATGTCAGAAAGGTTTGATCAAATCAAAGCACGAATGAAGGCCGCACAAGATCGTCAGAAATCCTATGCGGATAAACGACGAAGGCCTATTGAGTTCGATGTTGGGGACAGATTAATGTTGAAAGTGTCACCCTGGAAGGGAATAATACGATTTAGGAAGAGAGGGAAGTTAAGTCCGAGGTTCGTCGGACCAATCAGGATAATGGCACGGGTTGGTGAAGTCGCTTACCGGTTAGAGTTGCCTGATGAGTTAAGTGGGATTCATCCTACCTTCCATGTATCACACTTGCGAAAGTGTTTGGCGGATGAATCAGCTCACGTACCACTTACTGACATCGAGGTCGACAACAGCCTTAATTACGTCGAAGAACCTGTGGCCATCTTAGACAAGAAGGAGAAGCGTTTGCGTAATAAGATTATCCAATTGGTTAAAGTTCAATGGAAACATCGAAAGGGATCGGAAGCCACTTGGGAAACGGGGAAGGAGATGAGGGAGTCGTACCCTCATCTATTTGACTTATGATAGGTTTCGGGGACGAAACCTATTGTAAGGGGGGTAGACTTGTAACATCACAAAAATAAAACGACAGTTAAAATGACGAAATAAACGAACGAGGCATGTCGGGTCGGGTCGGATGGGCCGGCGGGATGGAAGGGGACTCTCTCCTATAAATAGCTTAGACCTCCACCATTTCTCTCATTTGCAAGTTCTAGAGAGAGAAACCATAGAGAGAGAAAGTTGGCGGATCGACCCGAGATTTAAGCAAAGTGTTGCTCCACAACTCGTGAGAAGAACCTCCGGATCAGAAACTCGATTCAGGTAACGATCCGACCTAAATCTGAGTTTTAGTTCGTTTTTGGGTGAAAATGTAACATTTTAACGGATGAAACTGAAGGATAAACATAAATTTGAGTTCCTTAATGGAAAACGAACGTTTTGAATGCAAACAGGTTCAGGATCTTGACGTGATCAGACCCGAATGAGAAAGTTAGGGTTTTTGCGAAGAATAGGTTGTGCGCACTTATCAAGTACGCACGGAGCAGGTCGTGCGTACTTATCAAGTACGCAGGAAGGGGATCCTGCGTACTTATCAAGTACGCAGGAAGCAGGGTCTGCGCACTTGCTAAGTGCGCAGGCATCAGGCTGATTAGGTAAAGTCGGTATGTTTAGAAGGTTAAACTGTTAGAGTTGGGATTTGGTCTGATGTGTATTTAACTAATCAATTCAGATCAGAAGTAACGTAGTGGGACCTTTGTTTAGGGTAACCCGGATTAACTTATCAGGTGAGTTCTACAATCCCTCTTTTAAATGTTTTATATAATGTTTTCGGGCTGGTGTGCATACATACAAAATAATGTTTTTACGAAACGATGTTTATGAAACTATGTTTATAAAATGATGCTTATGAAACTATGTTTAAGAAATGAAATGATTTGGAATGAACGGTTTATGGAAAGAGAGTTTTATGAACAGAATGTTTACGAACGAAATGTTTATAAAGAAATGGTTTGAATAAAGTAAAAAGGGTTTTGAAAATGGATGAAACGTTTATGAAAAGAAAAGAAAAAGGGCAAAGGTTTTAAAGAAGTCATTACAATTCTAATTTGTCGAATGATTGGAATTGACGAACGAATGGAATTGACGAACGAAGTCTGGGAATGAGATTCCCAGCCTTGTGGTAGATTATGGACAGCGAGCCATAGTTGCTATAAGAGCAACAGGGGCAGTGTCTTGGTGGCCTGCCAATGGTTTGATGTTGTACAATTAGTAAGGGAGTAACGACGGTTACTCGGGTGATGACGATCATCCTAGGAGAATGAGGTAAGGGGAAATCAATGACGGCGATACGTAACGGTTGATTCCCAAAGGAAAGATGCGTGTTGGGCAATGACGGCGATTCGTAACGGTTGACCCCACATATTGAATGGTTGTGGCAATGACGGCAATACGTAGCGGTTGCCCACAACATTAAAGGTTCCTTTGGGGACACAGAGACGCTTAAATAAAGATACAGACTGTAGACAGTAATGTATGATTTAAATGAATGTTAAAAGTTTTAAACGAACGATCCGTTCAAAGGCGTTAACGATGATGATAAAAGGTTTTAATGTTTTAATGATGAATGAAAGGCCCTGTTTTCTTATACGTGATGTTAAACCCTAACGAATGTTTTGAATGATGAACCATTTCTTAAATTGAACGAAAACTAGAAGTCACCAGCGTAGCTGACTTTTTAGTATGCACCTTCAGGTTAAGGCAGATATGGATGATGGACGGTGATGCTTGGCAAGCGAGAAGAGTTACCCGGTTGATCATGAAGACTGGCATCTCGATATGATTATATTATGATATGTTTATGTAATAGACTAGGTTACGCTTCCGTTGTTAAACATTGTAATGTTTATGTTTTATTGAAGTATTTTCCGCTGCGTTATTTGATAATCAAGTTTAAGAACTGTTTGTGAATGAGTAAATCCAACAAGTGAGGCCTCCCGGGTTTTGGGCCTTACAATTATAACTGTCGTTTTAAGTTTGGGATGTTACAAGTCTACCCCCCTTACAATAGGTTTCGTCCCCGAAACCTATCATGAGTCAAATAGTTGAGGGTACGACTTCCTCATTTCCGTCTCCGTTTCCCAAGTAGATTCCGATCCCTTTCGGTGCTTCCATTGGACTTTAACCAATTGAATCATCTTATTACGCAAACGCTTCTCCTTTTTGTCTAAGATGGCCACGGGTTCTTCGATGTAGTTAAGGCTGTTGTCGACATCGATGTCAGTAAGTGGTACGTAAGCCGATTCATCCGCCAAACACTTTCGCAAGTGTGATACATGGAAGGTGGGATGAATCCCACTTAACTTCTCAGACAACTATAACCGATAGGCGACTTCACCAACCCGTTCCATTATCCTGAATGGTCTGACAAACCTCAGACTTAACTTTCCTCTCTTCCTGAATCGTATGATTCCCTTCCAGGGTGACACGTTCAACATTAATCTGTCCCCAATATCAAACTCAATAGGCCTTCGTCGTTTATCCGCATAGGATTTCTGACGATCTTGTGCGGCCTTCATTCATGCTTTGATTTGATCAAACCTTTCCGACGTTTCTCTTACGACTTCAATACTTCCTAATTCCTTCTGCCCAATCTCACCCCAACAAACCGGGGTCCTGCATCTTCTCCCATACAACATTTCATACGGCGGCATGCCTATCGTCGTGTGATGACTATTGTTGTAGGAGAATTCAGCTAACGGCAGATGACTGTTGTGACGTTTCGGATTTTTTCATTTACGCATTTATACTCATGTAATTATTTTTATGTAATAAAATGCAAGTATTTTTATTTAAGTTTAAAACTTATAAAGTTTCGATTATTTTAAATCCCTAAAATAAATACATATATATTTTGTACAAAATTAAATAAAAATACTTGCATTTTATTACATAAAAATAATTACATGAGTATAAATGCGTAAATGAAAAATCCAAAACGTCACATGTTAGAGGAATTTCGCCCCGAAATTCAACTAGTGGAGGCTATGAAAAGATGTGCGGATACTTGGTCTTCATTTGGTCTTCACGTTCCCAAGTGAACTCGGGTCCACGTTTAGACTCCCAACGGACCTTAACAATTGGGATGCGGCTACGCTTGAGTTTCTTGACTTCTCGGTCCATGATTTCCACGGGTTTCTCAACAAAGTGTATCCTCTCATCAATGCGTACTTCATCAAGAGGGATGTGGAGATTCTCGTCGGCTAGACACTTTTTCAAATTAGACACATGAAAGGTCGGATGAACGTTGCTGAGTTCTGAAGGAAGGTCGAGTTTGTAGGCCACTCTTCCTACCCTCTCGAGTATCTTGAATGGATCCACATATCGAGGTGCAAGTTTTCCTTTCTTTCCAAATCGGACTACACCTTTCCAAGGTGATACCTTTAGAAGAACCATATCTCCAATTTGAAATTCCAAGGGTTTTCGTCGTTTGTCGGCATAGCTCTTTTGCCGACTTCTTGCTACCCGAATGTTGTCACGGATAAGAGAGACTTTATCGGAGGTCTCTTGGATAAGCTCGGGACCGGTGATTTGTGCTTCACCAATTTCGTTCCAACAAATCGGTGAACGACCTTTTCGATCAGCTTCAAGGTTCAACATGTTTCTCCAAGATTGACCTTCGTTCCGGATACCATCAACTTCGTGTTCTCGATGAAGACATTCCGAAGACTGCCTTTCGGACTAGATACGGTCACTACGAGTTTATGGTCATGACCTTCGGATTGACTAATGCACCTGCGGTCTTCATGGACCTCATGAACCGTGTATGCAAACCTTATTTGGACAAGTTCGTGATAGTTTTCATTGATGACACTCTTATCTATTCTAAGACGAAAACGGAGCATGAACAACATCTTCGTTTAATTTTAGAACTCTTGAAGAAAGAACAACTATACGCCAAGCTCTCCAAGTGTGAATTCTGGCTAAAGGAAGTTCAATTTTTGGGACACATAGTCAACGATAAGGGAATTCATGTGGACCCGGCAAAAATCGAAGCGGTAAAGAATTGGAGTACTCCTAAGACTCCTACCGAGATTCGTTCATTCCTTGGACTAGCAGGTTACTATCGTCGCTTCATCTCAAATTTCTCCAAGATTGCGGTTCCACTCACGGCCTTGACTCATAAAGGTAAATCTTACGAGTGGGGACCCAAGCAAGAGGAAGCTTTTCAAACTCTCAAGCACAAGCTCTGCAATGCTCCTATACTAACTCTTCCTAGTGGTAATGACGACTTTGTCGTTTATTGTGATGCATCCAACCAAGGTCTTGGTTGTGTTCTAATGCAACGTGGCCAAGTAATTGCATACGCATCACGTCAGCTCAAAATCCATGAGAAGAATTATACGACCCATGATCTTGAGCTTGGTGCTGTCGTTTTCGCTTTAAAAATCTGGAGACACTATCTATATGGCACCAAATGTGTGGTTTTCACCGACCACAAAAGTCTCCAGCATATTTTCAATCAAAAAGAGCTTAATATGAGGCAACGACGATGGGTCGAACTCCTTAACGACTACGACTGCGAGATTCGCTACCATCCCGGCAAAGCAAACGTTGTAGCCGACGCCTTGAGTCGTAAAGAACGTATCATGCTTCATAGTGTTTATATTCATAACGATATCCAGGCCCGTATTCTAAAAGCTCAACACACCTCGGTTACCGAGGGAAACATGTATCAAGAAATGGCATGTGGTGTAGAACTCTTGTTAGAAACCAAAGCCAACGGCCTATTGTATTACTTGGACCGTATCTGGGTTCCCGATCGCGACGATCTTCGTAAATTTTTGATGAACGAGTCCCACAAAACTCGATATTCGGTACATCCCAGAGCTGATAAGATGTACATGGGTCTCCGTCAGCAATATTGGTGGCCCGGCATGAAAAAGGATATTGCCCTCTTTGTGGCAAAATGCCTTACCTGTTCTAAAGTGAAGGCCGAACACCAAACAACCTGAAATTCCCGTGTGGAAGTGGGAGAACCTTGCTATGGACTTCATCACCAAACTCCCACGCACTTCTAGTGGGCACGATAGTATCTGGGTTATTATCGATCGACTCACAAAGTCTGCCCATTTCTTGCCCATTCGTGAGGACTATCGAGTTGAGAAATTGGCTCGGATCTACATTGATGAGATCGTAAGCCGTCACGGAATCCCTTTGAACATCATCTCCGATCGTGATTCGCGTTTTATTTCCCGATTTTGGCAGTCATTGCAATCAGCACTTGGTACTCGTTTGGATTTAAGTACAGCCTACCATCCTCAAACTGATGGACAAACCGAGCGAACAATCCGAACTCTCAAGGATATGCTTAGAGCTTGTGTCATTGACTTTGGTGGTAATTGGGATTCTCACCTACCATTGATTGAATTCTCCTACAACAACAGCTACCACACAAGTATTAACATGGCACCGTTTGAGGCTCTTTATGGACAAAAATGCCGTTCACCGATTTGTCGGAACGAAATTGGTGAAGCACAAATCACCGGTCCCGAGCTTATCCAAGAGACCTCCGATAAAGTCTCTCTTATCCGTGACAACATTCGGGTAGCAAGAAGTCGGCAAAAGAGCTATGCCGACAAACGACGAAAACCCTTGGAATTTCAAATTGGAGATATGGTTCTTCTAAAGGTATCACCTTGGAAAGGTGTAGTCCGATTTGGAAAGAAAGGAAAACTTGCACCTCGATATGTGGGTCCATTCAAGATACTCGAGAGGGTAGGAAGAGTGGCCTACAAACTCGACCTTCCTTCAGAACTCAGCAACGTTCATCCGACCTTTCATGTGTCTAATTTGAAAAAGTGTCTAGTCGACGAGAATCTCCACATCCCTCTTGATGAAGTACGCATTGATGAGAGGATGCACTTTGTTGAGAAACCCGTGGAAATCATGGACCGAGAAGTCAAGAAACTCAAGCGTAGCCGCATCCCAATTGTTAAGGTCTGTTGGGAGTCTAAACGTGGACCCGAGTTCACTTGGGAACGTGAAGACCAAATGAAGACCAAGTATCCGCACCTCTTTTCATAGCCTCCACTAGTTGAATTTCGGGGCGAAATTCCTCTAACATGGGGAGACTGTGACGTTTCAGATTTTTCATTTACGCATTTATACTCATGTAATTATTTTTATGTAATAAAATGCAAGTATTTTTATTTAATTTTGTACAAAATATATATGTATTTATTTTAGGGATTTAAAATAATCGAAACTTTATAAGTTTTAAACTTAAATAAAATTTTATATAAAAATCCAATTCAAAGGATTCGTAACATAAATATGAAAATCTAGCTAAAATATATATATATATATATATATATATATATATAATAATAAACTTTTATAAGAAAATAAATATATATACATTTATAATAATAATATGAATTTATAAAATAAAATTTGAAATGGAAAAAGAAATCTAATTAATTATTTTATAAAAGTTTAGGGGTCATTTTGTATTTAATCAAACTACAAGGTTTCAAACAGAATTTAGTTTAGGGACTAAAGATGTACAAACAAAACCCCAGGGACCAAAGTTGCAAACTCCCCATTCGCATTCCCGGTCACCCCCTTCGATTGTCCGGCGGTCCGAGGCTTTCTCCGGCGAACACCCCGACAGGGCTGTTCCCTGCACCTCGACGCCCGACAAAAGCGTCGCTGACTTCGCCTCTCCCACGCAAACTAGAGCCCTCGACCAATTTGTCGTTTAAACATACGAAAAGTATGATCCTGTTTGTGGCCGAAAGTTCACGCCGCGTAATTGACCCCGACAGTAGACCTCCACGCCTGAAAAAGGGCTCGACAGCTTCGTCTCGTCCAGACGAGTATCGGGGCAGGCTCAATTGCTTGTCTCATTGTCGGAATCAAGCTCGACTATAAGAAACCACTACCGGTCCTTCTCGGGCTCCATTCTCTCTCGACTCTCACTCTCACTCCAAATTGAGAATTCCATCACTCTCGTCGTCCCTGAAAGAAGCTGTGACCAAGAATTCAGAAGCTAATCCCACCCAGAAGTCTAGTTCCCGTTTTGGACATTTTCGGTTCAAAAGTCTCTGCCGACCAAGCCCTTCGCGACTAGGTTCGAGTCTCGATTCGATTCCTGTACCTTCTGTTATCATCAGGTAACCTATTCCAGTCGATATCTAGACAATCGCTCGAGGATTACCGGGCAAACCAAGTGTCCTCGGACACGGTTTGCCGGTTACCGAGAACCAGCGACCAGTATGGTTAGTGTGGTTATCAATTAAACGATCCACACATAACCAGCGATGGGCAGTAGCCCGGCTGGTTATGCGTGTGTGTGTCCGAGACTGAGGTCGCGGGTTCGATCCTCCTGGCCTCCGGCCCAACCCCATTTTTTCTGTTTTTCATTCCTTTTGTTTTATTAAATTATTTTAACTTATCTTAATATTATTTTTATACAATAAATACTAAAACGAGTCGGTTTACTCGTTCGTTTATTTTGAAATCAATTAAAATTATATTTTCATAAACCATCCCATTTTTCTTTTTATATACTTTTATAAACTTATTAAAATACTTTATAATATATAAAGTGTCCCATTTTTATAAATCTTGAAATAACTTTTATAAACTTATTAAAATACCTTATAATGTATAAAATGTCCCATTCTTACAAATCTTGCAATATTTTAATAAACTTGTTAAAACAAATTTTAACCTATATAATATAATTAGTCAAATAAAGAATTTTCTTTTATTTGTTATTGTTATTTATAAATACATTAATCATAATAAATACTTGTTTAAAACAATATATATTTTTATGAGTTAAAAGTTTTACAAAGCCGTTATCATTTTCTACCCTATTTTATACAAATAAATATTAAGGACATTATTATAAAACCTATACTCATTAAATACAAATGCGCTTACACATACAAACATACAATAATACATATTTATCTACATAGGATTTCGTCGTGCTTAGTTTTCAAACATCCTTATCACCCGCACTTGTGGATTATCATATCCGCTAGCCAGGTGAGTTACATAGCCCCTATTTTATATTTTTATACATTTTGGGGTGAAACATTATTCATGCTACTCACACTGTTTATACGTGTTATACATGAGACTATATGCTTATTCTTTGAATGTACATACATTTAAACACAAGACAACCAACTGTAATATTGATAGATCTATTGTGCCTGACCAGCCCACCCGGTTAGGGTGTTTATTACTGCATACTCGGATATAACCGCTTGTTATATTCAATCATACCGGATATAGTGGGTAACTATATTCAAGCATACCGGACTTAGCTGTTGTGCTCTGTTCAAGCGCGTCAAACTCGGTTTGAATTGTGATTAAATAAATGTTACATCATATGCTATGTTTAACAAGATAAACAATGAGTTGCAAAACGATTTACACTACTATTTACTGGATTCACTAAACCTATGTACTCACCAACTTTTTAGTTGACACTTGATTTAAATAATGTTTCAGGTTTGGATATGTGACTGCTTGCCGAAGATCTCTCCACTTAGGAATTATGGACCTAGTTAAATAAATTAATGTTTTGAACTAGACTAGGTTATTTGAAATGTATTGTATTTGGAACTTGTTGTCTTTAAACTTAATTAATGAATTATGCAACCTCTAGTTATCATGTGCTTTTGAACAATCATCACATTGTCCGCCTCGATGATTCCGCCATCGGTCAGGGTGTGACAACTGTCCCAACTGCCGCCAAAATCGATGATACAAGAACGAAGCATATCTTCCAATGTCTGAATGGTCCTTTCGGACTGACCATCCGTTTGTGGGTGGTATGCCGTGCTAACATTGAGTCTCGTGCCCGTCGCCCCGTGAAATCTTTTCCAGAACCTCGATATGAATCGTGTGTCCCGGTCAGATACGATCGTCAAAGGCATCCCATGCCGTGCTACTACTTCGTTAATAAATACTTCCGCTAACCTTTCCGATGAGAACGTCTCGCGAATAGGTAGGAAATGAGCACTCTTCGTTAAACGGTCCACAATTACCCAAATGGTGTCATGACCTTTAGCTGTGCGAAGTAACTTGGTTATGAAGTCCATGGTAATATGTTCCCACTTCCATTCCGGTATATCAAGTGGTTGAATCTTTCCATATGGTTTCTAGTGTTCGGCCTTTACTTGTGAGCAAGTCAAACACTTGCTTACGTACTTTGTCACCTCATGTTTCATTCCAGGCCACCAGTATTCCTTCCTCAAATCTTGGTACATTTTATTGGTACCAGGATGGATTGAGTACCGAGACTTATGAGCCTCATCCAGGATTTTGGTTCTAAGCTCGCCACCCATAGGTATCCATACATGTCCAAAACGTGTCCTAACACCAAGGGTGTTATATTCCAACTTGTCGTGTTGTCCAACCATTCTTTCCTTCTTTATGTTTCCTTCCTTAAGTGCTTCATCTTGAGCTCTTTCAATTTCCCTCATCACATATGATGTTACCACCAACTGGCACACTTTCACTCTAATAGGAGCAGGCACGTCCTTTCGGCTTAGAGCGTCAACCACCACGTTTGCCTTTTCGGGATGGTATATGATTTCACAGTCATTATCTTTCAATAGTTCCAACCATCGCCTCTGCCTCATATTAAGTTCCCTTTGTTCGAAGAAGTACTTCAAACTTTTGTGGTCAGAGTAAATAGTAAACTTCACCCCGTAAAGGTAGTGCCTCCAGATTTTGAATGCGAATACGACAGCAGCAAGTTCCAAATCATGAGTCGGATAATTAGCTTCGTGAATCTTCAACTGTCGTGACGCATACGAGATCACTCTCCCGCGTTGCATTAACTCGCATCCCAATCCCTGACCCAAAGCGTCGGAGTATACCACTAAGTCTTCATTGCCCTCGGGAAGGGCCAAGACTGGAGCTTGGGTTAGCTTCTCCTTCAATTCCTTAAACGCCTCATCTTGGGTCGAACCCCATTCGTACTTTACCTCCTTCCTAGTCAACTTTGTCAACGGCGAAGCTATTTTTGAGAAATCCTGGATGAATCTCCGATAGTAGCCTGCCAATCCCAAGAAACTACGGATTTCAGTCGGCGTCTTAGGAATATTCCATTCCCTTACCGTCATTATCTTTGCTGGGTCAACCATAATGTTGTTCGGGTTAATGACGTGACCTAGGAATTGGACTTCCCTAAGCCAGAACGCACATTTGGAGAACTTAGCATACAACTTTTCCTTCTTCAGAGCTTCCAATACCTCCTTTAAGTGACACGCATGATCACCCTCATTCTTGGAGTAGATAAGGATATCATCGATGAACACGATTACTGATCGATCCAGCATTGGTCGACAAACTCTATTCATCAAATCCATGAACGTTGCGGGGGCGTTCGTCAATCCAAAAGACATTACGCGGAACTCGAAATGTCCATAACGCGTGCGAAATGCAGTTTTTGGTATGTCTTCTTCCCTCACCTTCAACTGATGGTACCCGGATCGAAGGTCGATTTTTGAGAACCAACTTGCACCCTGTAATTGATCGAACAGGTCGTCGATCCTTGGTAGAGGGTACTTGTTCTTCATGGTACGTTTGTTCAACTCGCGATAATCAATACACATTCTCATCGAACCATCCTTCTTCTTTACAAATAACATCGAGGCACCCCAAGGCGAGATGCTCGATTGTATAAATCCCTTCTCAAGTAGTTCATCTAATTGGGCCATAAGTTCTTTCATCTCCACCGGTGCTAGTCGATATGGAGCCTTAGCCATGGGCTGGGCGTCTGGTACTAAGTCGATTCGGAACTCAATCTCTCTGTCGGGTGGTATCCCAGGCAAATCCTCTGGAAACACCTCCGGGTACTCGCGTACCACTGGTACTTCTTCTAGTTCCTTCATTTCCTTACACTTATCAATTACGTACACCAGATAAGCCTCGAATCCGCGCCTCAAGTAATCTGTTGCCTTAATCATCGAGATGACGTTTGGCATCAGGGCGTCTTGATCTCCAAAAACCTTAACTTTGCTACCATCCGGAGCCTTGAGTCGGATTATCTTTCGTTTGCATATAATTTGCGCTTCATTGGCAGTTAGCCAATCCATACCTAACACGACATCAAACCCTACCAAACCATAACAAACAATCTGACAGGGAACCTATGACCTTCTATTTTTATCATAGAGTTGTCAACTACATCGGTCACTCTCGCAGTTCTACCCTCAGCTGTTTCTATGCTAAAAGCCCTTTCCAGGTTATTGCAGTGTACTTCACTCGTTTACAAAAAGTCGCAGATATAAAACTCTTACTGGCACCCGAATCAAATAACGCAGAAACAAAAGTGTTGTCAAGGATGAACGTACATGACGCCACTCGGGGTCCACCCTGGCCTGGTCTTGCGTCAGCACGTACTCACGAGTCTTTTCTCGGGGCCTCTCTTCTTTCTTCTCGGTACTCTTCCCTTTCCCAGATCGCCCATTTTCGGTTTCGGGCATTCCCTACTCAGATGACCGGCATCCCCACAATTATAGCACTTGAAGTGTTGTGGGCACTCACGGGAGTAGTGCCCGGCCTTGCCACACTTAAAACACAAGTTAGATCCCAGTCTACATTCACCTGCATGCTCCTTTCCACACTTCTTACAAACAGTCGGCTCATCCACCCGAGCCCTCTTATCGCGAGCCCCAAACATCTTTCCACCAGTTCACTTATTTGAGAAGCTCGGTCTCTTCTTTGGTTCCTCAATGGCGGCATCATTTAATGCCAGATCATCATACACCACATCACTGAGTTCCACCACCGAATCGAAGGTGGTAGGAGTGTTTGCTTTGATAAAGGTGCGGACCTTGTCCAACGGTCCCTGGATATAACAAGAAATCTTTCTCTCTTCGGTAGTAATCAAGTGTGGCACCAGACGTGCCAACTCATTGTACCGGGTGGTGTATTGACGGTGAGTCATGTTACCAGCCTTTAAATTCAGAAATTCTCTCTCCACCTTCTCAATTTCGTTCCTTGGGTAAAAATTCTTAATAACTAACGCCTTCAAATCATTCCATAACATAGAGTCAACAGTTGTATCTCCCTTAGCTTGTCGCACTCCCTCCCACCAATGGGACGCTTCTTCTCTCAAAGAGTTAGCAGCAAATTTCACCACTTGATATGTCCGACATTCGCTGAGACGGATGGCAGCCTCCATACGGATTACCCAGTCAAACGTAGCCACCGCGTCTTTCTTTCTAGTCAGGACCGGTGGGTCACATGCTTTAAATGACTTATAGTCGCATCCGCGAGCAGGCGACGCGTTGTCAATCTCGTTGTTCTGGGAACCATTTGCCGTACTATACCCACCTTCCCCATTAACCTTCTTCAACGCTTCTGCAAACAGACTTGGTAGAGAAGTCTTCATCAACTATGTGAACTCTCGAGCTATAGCTGCTCTCACTTCTGGTTCAAAAGTGAAATGTTGTTCTTCAACCTGTGTCTGCTCAGTTCCATGCACACTATCCGCTGGTTCAGTGTGAACACTTCCTTCTTCACTATACTCTTGGCATGCAGGGGTCCTGTCACGCCCACCGTTACGACCACCGGTATGGCCCCCATCACGCCTTCCGTTTCCTTTCCTTGCCATTTCGTTCTGTAAGACCAGGAATCCAATGTCATCACGCTAGTTAACAAATAGAATTCAATGTCAGCACTGTAAGATGTTAATATACACTGCCATCTGCAATTAACCATTACACTACCTTTCGATTTTTATTTGACCACCTTTGTGATTCCATCAGAACACATGTCCTAATCTATTACTTTCTAAGGCATACTACATACACATACTCTACTTTTCATACCTGATGCTGTGGCTCGAGTTACCCGTACTGGCATCCGCTTTCGGTCCCATTCACAGTTTAAGTTTAGACGCTGGGGGTGTCCAAATCTCTCAAACTATTGCTCTAATACCAACTTGTAAGGCCCCAAACCCGGGAGGCCTCACTCGTTGGATTTACTCATTCACAAACAGTTCTTAAACTTGAATATCAAATAACGCAGCGGAATGTAACATCCCAAAAATAATAAAACGAATAAACATAGCGAGACCGGTGATTTAGTCGGAACATTTAAACAAAAGGGAGCGGGCTTGAGCTCGGCTTCAATGGGCCGAGGGAAGCCCAGATATATATATATATATATATAAGGCAAGGCAGCCCTCTTCCCTGCTCATTTCCCTAACTCACGCAGCTTTTAGAGAGAGAAAGGAGAGCTCGGGTCTATAGAGAGAAAGTGACGGATCAACTCGGGAATTCAGGAGAACGTTGCTGCTGTTCTCGTGAGCAAAACCTCCGAATCAGAATTTCAATCCAGGTAACGATTCGATCACATTATGAGTTTTTGTTCGTTTTGGGAAGTTTCGGGTTTTGGCTAAAAGATAACGATTTTGTGGATGAAACTTGAAAGTGAACTTAGGTATAGCATCTAGAATGAAAAACGAACGTTTTGATCAAAGAAAACTTAGATATCGACATGATCAGATTCGCATGCAGAACATTCGGATTTTTGGGGAAGGCGATAAGTGCAGACCCATCGAAACTACTTAGTTTCGATAAGTGCAGACCCATCGAAACTACTTAGTTTCGATATGTGCAAACCCATCGAAACTACCCAGTTTCGATATATGCAGACCCAATCGAAACTACCATAGTTTCGATATGAGCCCCCGATCCGAAGCTAAGATAATACATAAGTTACCTATCGAAACTACCAAGTTTCGACATAAACAACCTATCGAAACTACCAAGTTTCGACAGAAACAACCTATCGAAACTACCAAGTTTCGACAGAAACAACCTATCGAAACTACCAAGTTTCGATATTAGCTAATCAATCGAAACTACTATGTTCAAGCATAGTAATGTCTAGTGTCATCAAGGAGCACCATCTTATGTGTATGACTTTATTATACAGATCGTGTGTGACATTAGTGAAGCTCAGTAGCCAGCTTAGTGTATTACAGAAACTACTCATCAGGTGAGTTCTATGTGCCCCTTCTATGTTATGTGCAAATGTTTTCAAATGTTTTGGGGCTGAGATGTATACACTAAGTGAATAAATGTTATGAATGTCAATGTGATCATATGTGTTATACAAGTATATATATATATATACCCATACATGAAAGAGAAATTATGAATAAAGAATGAAAAGCATGATTATAAAGAATGAATGAAAGTATAACACAATATGAAAGAATGAAATCCTGCTTTATATCCATGTATATATTGCTTGCAAAGAATGAAATGAATGAATGGCATAACATGTGAGAATGAAATCCTGCTTTATATCCATAATATATTGCTTGCCAAGTACAGAAAATGTTATGGACGCTTCGATGATAACGGCTACTTCGGTAGACGGACGACCATGTGATTATTTTACAACCGGGACAAGTGCGTTCCTTCATCAGCTAGGACGTACGATTGCCATTAATGGACGGTCGAAGCAATTGGCATATTATAGTAGAACGGTTGTATAAATAATAGTCGCATGGGAAACGGATACCTTCGGGTAGACGGGCGAATTACGGCCTACGACGGTAGGACGGTTGTAAGTCATGACGGACGGACAAAGATTGCCGGACGGTTGTAAGAATAAAATGACGGACGACACTAGTTACCGGACGGTTGTAAGTATAGGCGGGCCATGACGATGGACCGCGGCGATTGTATTTGTGACATTCGTAAGCAAATGACGGGTTGATCACCCTTATATAGTATGACCCATGAAATTAAAGAAAGAAAGAAAAGAAAGAAAAGGGTGAATGCATATATAAATATATGAAATCACAAAGATACAGAAAAGAAAGATGAAAGAAAGGCAAAAGTTATGAATACGTATTTATATGAATGACTATACAGTAATGCATACTTATAGAGTAAAGAAAAGAATGCTTATATCAAATCGCATTAAACTAGAACTCACCAGCGTTAGCTGACTTTTAGTATACATTTCAGGTAAAGGAAGAAAAGGTCGTGCGATGGCGTGAAGGTTACCCGGCACAAGACTGACATCCCACTTTTGATTGTTAAGACAATGTTGTGTTTTTAATTGTTAAGACTTCCGCTGTTATGTAATGTAATTGAATGATGAATGTTTTTAATTTAAGTTCGGTATTTATGGCTATGTTTATGAGTAAATCCAACAAGTGAGGTAACCCGGTTTAGGGGCCTAACCAAGTTGGTATCAGAGCAATAGTTTAAGAGATTCAGACGTCCCTAAATGTCTGGACTCAAACTGATTATGGGACCAACGCACGGATGTCAGTCTGGGTAACCAACGCCAACGCCAGCACGGTAGTAAGTAATAAAGTTAATGCTCTTGCATAAGAATAGATACCATAACTTAGAACAAATAGATGTTAATGTCATGACTGATTTGAAGAGTTTTGAACCCGAAAAGCAATGTAAATTAGTAATCACAAACCGGTCACTGTAATTAATAATTTACCTTGCTCGTACTGTTCCAAACTATGATCTGAAGAAATGACATTGATGTATTCCCTTTATAACTATCAGGAAATTAAGGATTATGGCTGGTGGAGGAAGAACGGGACGCCGAGGCGGTCGCACTGGCCGAGTAGGTAGACCTCCATTGAAACAAAGACAGGAAGAGGAAGAGAGTGTGCACGCAGAACACACTGAGAGTGTGCACGAAACAGATATGACACCAACTGGGAACAACAGTCCAGGGCCTATACAGTTGGAACCTGAAGTCAGGGATGCTATTGCCCGTGAAGTTGTGCTCACTTTGAAGAAGGTATTGCCCGATCTACTATCCGAGGCAATAAAGAAAAGTAAAGAGGAGGATGAAGGAGACAATGAAGAGAAAGTATATGATAGTGATCGGGATGAAATAAAGATAGGATCGAGCAATCGTGGGTTCACTTACAAAGGTTTCAAGGACGGAGACCCACCCAAGTTCGATGGGAGCAAAGATTCAGTGGCAACGCTTGAATGGATTAAGAGGATGAGTGCTGTAATCAACATCAGCGAGTGTCGACCAGACCAGGTTGTTAAATATGTTGCTCATTCTTTCACCAATGAGGCCCTAGGTTGGTGGAGGAACATCCAGAGGACAAAGTCCCCAAACGCCCTTGCAAGAATGACATGGGAAGAACTGAAAAAGCTGGTAATTCAAAAGTTATGTCCCCAGAATGAAATTGATCGAGTGGAAAATGAATTCCTAAACCTTAAGGCTGGCAACAAGACACACCGCCAGTATACTTCTAGATTCAATGAGTTGGCACAGCTGGTACCTCACCTGGTGGAGACAGAAGAGCGAATGATCAAGTATTATGTGAAGGGCCTACCTCAAAGGGTCCGTGTCCACGTGAAAGCCAACCTACCCTCGACCTTCGAGTCGGTAGTGAATCTGAGCGGAATCGTCTACGACGATTATGCCAATGAGGACCCACCAACAGAAACCCAAAAGAGAAAGTGGGAGAACCCGTCTAGAGGCACCGGAGGAGGGAACGTAACAACTGAAAATAAGAAACCAAGGTCGGACAAATATGAAACCTGCAAGAAATGTGGAAGGCAACATTTCGACGAGTGCCGGGTCGGCTCCACCACATGTTACAGGTGTGGGAAGGCGGGGCACTACTCTCGTGACTGCTTGAGAGACACTAAATGCCAAGTATGTGGACTGTTTGGTCACCTGACTAAGGATTGCAGAAAAACCAGACAATCTGGTTCGGGAAAAGAAAAGGAACAGGAACAACCAAAGACTAGGACTCGAGCTTACGCCCTGACTGAGGAGGAAGCAAGGGGAAATCCTGATGTTGTGTCAGTTACGTTCCTAGTTAATGATGAACATGCGGCTATATTATTTGACTCGGGTGCTAGTAAAAGCTTTATATCAAATGCCTTTAGTCGAAAACTGAATTGCACTATCAACACAGTAGTAAAGGCCTTTAGCGTACAAACTGCCGTTGGTAAAAATTCGGCAGTATTCCAAGTAACAGAGGATTGCATAATAGAAATAGAGGGTCATAAGTTTCCTGCTAGATTATTCCTTCTCACCTTAGGAGGATTCGATATAGTATTGGGTATGGATTGGCTAGCTGCCAACGAAGCTCAAATCATATGTAAACGTAAGAGGATACACCTCAAAGGTCCTAGCGGCAGTCCAATTACGGTTTATTGGGATTGGAATTGCACAATGCCGAACGTCATCTCGATGATAAAGGCCGAAAGTTACATGAGGCGCGGCTGCGAAGCATATCTGGCATATGTTATAGATGATAGAATGAAAACGAAAGAACTCAAGAATGTACCCGTGGTGTGCAATTTTCCGGAAGTATTCCCCGAGGATCTACCTGGGTTGCCACCCGATCGGGAAATAGAATTTCAGATTGATTTACTGCCAGGAGCTGAGCCCGTTGCCAAAGCCCCCTACCGATTGGCTCCGTTAGAAATGAAAGAATTGATGTCCCAACTAGAGGAACTACCAGAAAAAGGATTTATTAGACCGAGCATCTCACCATGGGGCGCTCCGGTGCTATTTGTGAAGAAGAAGGACGGCAGCATGCGCATGTGCATCGACTACCGCGAATTGAATAAGAGAACAGTAAAGAACAAATACCCACTGCCTAGAATAGACGACCTTTTTGATCAACTGCAAGGTGCGAGTTGGTTCTCAAAGATCGATCTTAGGTCGGGTTACCATCAGTTGAAAGTAAGAGAAGAAGACGTACCAAAGACCGCGTTTCGCACGCGTTATGGACATTATGAGTTTCTCGTGATGTCCTTCGGATTGACCAACGCACCAGCAGCGTTCATGGATTTGATGAATAGAGTATGTCGACCAATGTTGGATCGATCGGTGATAGTCTTTATAGATGACATACTGGTGTATTCAAAAAGCGAGGGTGATCACCACTGTCACCTAAGAGAGGTTCTGGAGGTGCTAAAGCAGGAAAAGTTGTACGCAAAATTCTCCAAATGCGCGTTCTGGCTTAGGGAAGTCCAATTCCTAGGTCATGTAATAAACCCAAACGGCATCATGGTGGATCCTGCAAAGATCAAGACAGTAAAGGAATGGAACATCCCAAAGACACTGTCACACCCCGACCGATGGTGGAATCATCGGGGCGGGACATGTAAGACTGTTCATAGCACAAGGTTGACTAAATTGAAGTATATTAAAGTCAAATTCCCATTACAAATAATCCAAGTACAAACCAAATCCAAACAAGAAAATAAAACAACTCATAAACTTCTTGATTTAATATTGCTAAGTCCAAATCCTATATTGAGCACGTCTTGAATCATTCTCACATATTAGGGCCTGAAACATGAATAAAATAAAGTCAACTAAAAAGTTGGTGAGTATAACACAGTTGTATATAGATAGCATATAGTTGTAAAACAAATCCTTTACAAGACATGAAAAATAAGGCATTTATGTGGAGCTGCTATTGTGTAATCAAGTACAAACAAACCTTAGTAACTAGTATGCAAATTGTGTTGTCGGTATCAATCACCTCCACTTGGGTGGGTTTGTCAGACTCAATAGATCTATCATTGAAAACCGTCGGCTTGTATAGTTAATGATTGCACATAGTTTTCACAAAGACTAGCACAACTAGCACTCGGGCACAAAGCTCAAATTTTGCACACATGTATGTATGTAGGATATTGCACTTGTGTTGTTTGTATAAATGTAGTTGTGAAATGTGTAATGTGTATAAAGTTCATGTTCCACCCCAAAAGTGTAAAAGAGTAAAAGGGGGTTGTGAATACTCACTTGGTATGGAAGTGGAGCTAACAAGGAATATAGATAGCAAATAAGATCCTTGAAATGCACACTTTAACCTAAAGAGTAATATGTATTGAATCACATAGATGTACAAAGTTTAGGTCTAAAGTGAAAGTTGAATTTGTATATATAAAACTATTGCTTTGTATAAAATATATAGAGTTTGAAGTAAAATATGTTTGAAATAATTTGATTAGGTTTGAATTGAATAAATAAATAAATATATAATTATAGTTTATGAAATAATGTAAATATTAATTGTAATTAAGTATAAATAAATAAATGATTTTGATTTAAAATGTAAATTAAATAACTAATCATTATTTATGAATTTTGTAACTTAATTATTTAAAACATCATTTAATTAAATATAAATTTAATTTTTATAAACTTTTAAATAAATTATATTTATGCCAAGATTAAACTTTTAATCCATTTTTAAATACAGAACACAAATTTTTATAAAATCTGAAACATTTCCTGGTTAAATATAAAAATTATAATTCTGCTAAAATAATCTGAGTCTAGCACGACCGTGCCTCGGAAGGGCACGATCGTGCTCAAGCCACGGGCGTGACCGCGCTAGTCGGGGCGCGACTGGGTTGATCAACAGGAGCACAATCTAGACAAGTTTGACAGGCACGACCGTGCCTTGGCCCGGCACGGTCGTGTCTATGATCTTTAGACACAACAGGGACTAGCCCAGAGGGCATGACAAGGTCTAGACAGGAGGACACGACCGCGCTGCTAATCGGCACGACCGCGCTAAATGAGGCACGGCCGCGCTAGATGATTAGCGCGACCGTGTCTATTCCAAATCAGACACGAATTGACAGATTCTTGTATTTTAATTGGTGGAATTGTTAGGGCTTTTCATTTATGGGTTATTACGAGTGTTCTGAGATATTTTAATTGTATTAACAACATGATTAGGAGCGATTCCGATTAAATCATTTTTCTTATAAAAAGGATTCTGGTTCTGAACGATTTCTGTAATGAAAGCCCGAATTGACAGAGGGCTTTTGTTACATGGACCGAAACGAAAGAGAGGGATGATTCAATTAACCTGAACAGTAGTGAATCGATAGGGAATGGTAGAACTTAGTTCCGGCGACGGCAAGACTGGCTTCCGGCTACCTCTGCTGCGGTTCCGAATGCTTCAGCGGCTTCGGATGATTCAGAGATGCTTTGGGAAAACGCTTGACTGGATTTCTTGAGGTAATTCCGGTCGAAAGAGCTTGGGAGAATTTTCCTTGAATTGAGAGAGTTTTTCTTGAATTATTGAAACGAACTGAGGCGTTTGGAATTTGAAAAGTGGTAATACAATTGTTAAGGGAAAAGGAAACGTATAACGGTTTCGGATTCGAACGATCGGGTGATTAAACTGCATTTACGTTTTTCAGTTACGCAGGCGCGACCGTGCCAAGGAGAGGCGTGACCGTGCCTAGGCACCGGGCGCGATCGTTCCAGAGCAGGTCGCGCGACCGTGCCAAAGCACTTGGCGCGACCGTGCTAGAACGAAGCACGACCGTGCTAACTAGGGTTTCTTGATGTTTTTCAATTTTAGTCCTTGACTTTTCAGGTTTGATAAGTTTGTACCAAATAGTTTCTTGTATAGCGTTTAAATGTATATAATCTAGTAAAACTTGCGGATTTATATAGGATCATTGCATTAAATTTTACGACGAGAAAATAATGAGGCATTGCACGAGTATAGAACTTGAAATTGCATTACACTGAACTGAAATAGGCATACTAAAATCCGAAATGTTACAGTCTCCCCATGTTGAGAGAATTTCTTCCCGAAATTTAGCTAGAGGAAACTACATTATTAGTAAAAAGATGAGGGTACTTGAGCTTCATTTGGTCTTCTCGTTCCCAAGTGAACTCAGGACCACGCTTAGATTCCCAACGAACTTTAACGATAGGAATGCGACTTCGCTTGAGTTGCTTGACTTCACGATCCATAATTTCCACCGGTTTCTCAACGAAGTGCATCTTTTCATCAATGCGCACGTCGTCAAGCGGTATATGGAGATTTTCGTCGGCGAGACACTTCTTTAGATTAGATACATGAAATGTAGGATGCACATTGCCAAGAGATGGAGGTAACTCGAGCTTGTAAGCCATTTTCCCAATCCTTTCAAGGATTTTGAACGGACCAACATAACGAGGCGATAACTTGCCTTTCTTTCCAAAACGGATCACACCCTTCCATGGAGATACCTTAAGAAGAACGAGATCACCGACTTGGAATTCCAAGGGTTTTCGACGCTTGTCGGCATAACTCTTTTGCCGACTCCTCGCTACTCGAATATTGTCACGGATTTGAATAATCTTGTCGGAAGTTTCTTGAATTAACTCAGGACCGGTGATTTGTGCTTCACCAATCTCGTTCCAACAGATAGGAGAACGACACTTGCGACCATAGAGAGCTTCGAATGGAGCCATGTTGATACTTGTGTGGTAGCTATTGTTGTAAGAAAACTCAATAAGGGATAAATGTGAATCCCAATTGCCACCAAAATCGATTACACAAGCTCTAAGCATGTCTTCAAGAGTTTGGATTGTTCGCTCGGTTTGACCATCAGTTTGGGGATGGTAAGCCGTGCTCAAATCCAAACGAGTACCAAGAGCAGATTGGAGAGATTGCCAAAATCGAGAAGTGAACCGAGCGTCTCTATCGGATATTATGTTCAAGGGAACACCATGACGGCTCACAATTTCATCAATGTAAATTTGGGCTAATTTCTCCACCTTAAAGTCTTCACGAATAGGCAAGAAGTGGGCAGATTTGGTGAGACGATCAATGATCACCCAAATACTATCATAACCACTCGAGGTGCGAGGGAGCTTGGTAATGAAATCCATAGCTAAATTTTCCCATTTCCACACGGGAATTTCCGGTTGTTCAAGCAAACCAGAAGGACGTTGATGTTCGGCTTTGACTTTGGAGCAAGTTAAGCATTTGGCAACATAAAGAGCAATGTCCTTCTTCATACCGGGCCACCAATAAAGTTGGCGAAGATCTTGGTACATTTTATCCGCACCAGGATGAATAGAATAACGAGTCTTATGAGCCTCGTTCATGAGAAATGCACGGAGATCATCGCGATCGGGAACCCAAATACGATTCAAATAATATAGTAAGCCATTGGGTTTTGATTCAAGAAGAAGTTCAACACCACACGACATTTCTTCATACATGTTACCCTCGGTTACCGAGACGTGTTGAGCGTCTAAGATACGGGTTTGAATATTGGTTTGAATACGGGCACAATGAAGCATAACATGGTCCTTTCGACTCAAAGCATCGGCTACGACATTCGCTTTGCCGGGATGGTAACGAATTTCGCAGTCATAGTCGTTAAGGAGTTCGACCCAACGTCGTTGCCTCATATTGAGTTCTTTTTGGTTGAAGATATGTTGAAGACTTTTGTGGTCGGTGAATACCACACATTTCGTGCCATATAGGTAATGTCTCCAAATCTTTAACGCGAATACGACCGCACCCAACCCGAGATCGTGCGTCGTATAATTCTTTTCATGAATTTTGAGTTGTCTTGATGCATAAGCGATCACTTTTCCTCGTTGCATGAGGACACAACCAAGACCTTGGTTAGAAGCATCACAATAGACAACTAGATCATCATTTCCATCGGGGAGAGTTAATATAGGAGCATTGCACAACTTATGCTTAAGAGTTTGGAAAGCTTCTTCTTGTTTCGGTCCCCATTCATAAGTTTTACCCTTATGAGTCAAAGCGGTAAGAGGGACAGCAATCTTTGAGAAGTTTGAGATGAAACGACGATAATAACCCGCAAGACCAAGAAATGAACGAACTTCGGTAGGAGTCTTCGGGGCATTCCAATTCTTAACCGTTTCAATCTTAGCAGGATCAACATGAATACCCTTGTCGTTGACGATGTGACCAAGAAATTGAACTTCTTTTAACCAAAATTCACATTTGGAGAACTTGGCATATAGTTGTTCTTTCTTCAAAAGGTCCAAAACCAATCTAAGGTGTTCTTCATGGTCGGATTTAGTCTTGGAATAGATTAAGATATCGTCAATGAAAACGATCACGAATTTATCAAGGTACGGTTTGCACACACGGTTCATGAGATCCATGAAAACTGCGGGTGCATTGGTTAACCCGAAAGGCATAACCATGAACTCGTAATGACCATACCTTGTTCGAAAAGCAGTCTTAGGAATGTCATCTTCTTGAACACGGAGCTGATGATTACCAGATCGAAGATCAATCTTCGAGAAGCAAGTAGAACCTTGAAGTTGATCAAAGAGATCATCGATTCTAGGCAAAGGATAACGATTCTTGATAGTAAGCTTGTTGAGTTCGCGGTAGTCAATACACATGCGAAATGATCCATCCTTCTTCTTAACAAATAAGACGGGTGCACCCCACGGTGAATGACTTGGGCGAATGAAACCTTTATCGGAGAGTTCTTGAAGTTGACTTGCGAGCTCTTGCATTTCGGAAGGTGCAAGACGATAAGGAGCTCTAGCAACGGGGTTAGCTCCGGGCATAAGATCAATACGGAACTCTACTTGACGAACAGGAGGAAGACCGGATAAATCTTTAGGAAACACTTCGGGAAAATCCCTAATGATAGGAATGTCTTGAATACTCTTCTCCTTGACGTCCTTTTGAACAATATGAGCTAGGAAGGCGATGTACTTCTTTCGTAAGTACTTTTGAGCGGTAGTACAAGACATCAATTTAAGACCCTTGCAAGGCTTTTCACCAAAAACCCTTAAGGTTTCTCCCGATGGTAGCGGAATTCGAATACACTTTTCAAAGCAAATGACTTCGGCATGATGATTTGATAGCCAATCCATACCTATGATAATATCAAAGCTTCCTAGTGGCATTGGAACAAGGTTGATTGGGAATGCATGATCATTAAGTTCTAAAGAGCAATCATAGATAATAGACTCAATTGTAAGGGAGTCACCATTTGCTATTTCAACGGTGAAGGTTTTCTCTAATTGGGATCGCGTCTTTGCAAGTAAAGGCTCAAAATTAAGTGACACAAAACTTTTATCGGCACCGGTATCGAACAAAATGGAGGCATAATGACTATTTACAAGGAACGTACCATTAACCACGTCGTTGTTGGCTTGAGCTTCGTTGGCGTTTATGTTGAACGCACGCCCACGAGCCTTGTCTAGCATTTGCAAGTCTTGGACATAGATTACGAAAATAGTTCGGGTCTCCACACTCATAGAAAGCACGCCTATTAGCAATGGCGGGAGCACCTTGATTAGCCACTCGCGGGTTGGGTTGGTTCGGTGGATTGACTTGACCCTCAAAAGCTTTGGCCTACAAATATTAATAGTGTGACCATATATCCCACAATGAGTGCAAAGGCGACATGGGATATTTTGAGGATGATGAAAATTGCAGGTGGCACAAAGAGGATAAATCCCAACATATGGCTTTTTAGCCGGTGCTTGAACTACGGGTGCAACTTGATTAACGGGCACCGCAGGAGTAACCACAGCAAAGTTTCTAACCTTCCTCTTTTTGTTATTGCGAGAGGGTTCAGTTGTGGCTTCTTTGTTGTGGGCAGGAGGGGTTACGGTTTCAGCAACTTTCTTAGAACCCTTTTTGGTAAGAGTTCCAGCTTTAACATGATTATCAGTTAAGGTAGCAGACAGGCGGATAGCATCCTCCAAAGTAGCAGGATTTCTACCTAAGACAGTATCTTGAATTTGTCTTGGTAGCCCACCAATATACTTTTCGATACAACGGGCTAAAGGAGTGACCATGTGGGGCACTAGAAGACTCAACTCATGGAACCGAGTTGTATATGCTAAGCTTTCCCCACTATCTTGGGCAAGATCCCAAAATTCAGCTTCTAACTTTTTCACTTCATTTCGAGGACAGAACTCCTCGGTCATAAGCCTTTTGACCTCATCCCAAGGTAAGGCCATAGCTATGTCAACGCCCCTATTCCTTTTCTCCCCATTCCACCATGTAAGTGCCCGTTTTTGTAGGACACTTGTAGCATGACGAACACGGAGGTTGTCGGGACAGTCACTATTGAGAAAGGTATTCTCAATGCTTTCAAACCATTGAAGGAGTCCAGTAGCTCCTTCGGTACCATAGAACTTTAGGGGATTGCACGAATTGAAGTGCTTGAAGGTGCATTGAGATGGATTGTTTCCACCATTTCCACCATTACCACCATTATTACCACTATTGCTTCCATTTCCACCATTGCCATTTGTGGCACCATTGGCTTGGGTGAGTTGTGTCACTAATTGGGTGAGAATAGCAGCAATGTCGGTGTTGGCGTTGGCGGCGGGAGCACGACGAGGAGGCATTCTACAGATTTTCACAAGACAAGAAAGATTGTAAGAACTTATGAGAATTGCTAGGATTTAATAGAATGAGAAAACCAAATAAAAGTTAGATATTCATAGTTTGGATTGTACTCAAAAGTGATAAAATCACTTGAATACTAAGGCACATTAAGGTTAATTTAAACTTATATAATTTTCAAGGAGACATGCTTTAGCCTATAGGTAAACACTCATCTCGAGAATTCCCAGGAAAGCATACGGGTCCCTCGGTTGATTGGGATTTATGCGAAATGCTTTCCTAGACAGAAAACCCAAAATACAGGTGTCACCCTTCCAGATTGCACGTGTCCTCAAATAATTTAACAAGTTTAAAAAACCTTAACGAAGAAAATAAAAAAAAAATTTAAGATTTTTGCTTCAAGAAAATTTTTTCCACATGCTTAGAAAGAATAAAGATAGAAAAGAAAGTAGGAATATCATGGGG
This sequence comes from Smallanthus sonchifolius, assembly GCA_023525975.1. Classification (NCBI taxonomy): domain Eukaryota; kingdom Viridiplantae; phylum Streptophyta; class Magnoliopsida; order Asterales; family Asteraceae; genus Smallanthus; species Smallanthus sonchifolius. The sequence goes on from CM042034.1 coordinate 60,259,774, forward strand.
TTTTAGGATATAGGAAAGGTATTATTTAAGAAGATCCTAATAAGTCATGAATTTCTAACAAGTAAGGTACCAAATATAATAAACAATTTATCATGGTAAGCATGTAGCACATAGCATGTAACACATAGCACAAAATCATGAAGCATAGTATAAGTGGGTGTCCTAAAGTTATAGTCTAGGTCAAGATGTCTAATAACCTAAATCCCTATAACCAAGGCTCTGATACCAATCTGTCACACCCCGACCGATGGCGGAATCATCGGGGCGGGACATGTAAGACTGTTCATAGCACAAGGTTGACTAAATTGAAGTATATTAAAGTCAAATTCCCATTACAAATAATCCAAGTACAAACCAAATCCAAACAAGAAAATAAAACAACTCATAAACTTCTTGATTTAATATTGCTAAGTCCAAATCCTATATTGAGAACGTCTTGAATCATTCTCACATATTAGGGCCTGAAACATGAATAAAATAAAGTCAACTAAAAAGTTGGTGAGTATAACACAGTTGTATATAGATAGCATATAGTTGTAAAACAAATCCTTTACAAGACATGAAAAATAAGGCATTTATGGGGAGCTGCTATTGTGTAATCAAGTACAAACAAACCTTAGTAACTAGTATGCAAATTGTGTTGTCGGTATCAATCACCTCCACTTGGGTGGGTTTGTCAGACTCAATAGATCTATCATTGAAAACCGTCGGCTTGTATAGTTAATGATTGCACATAGTTTTCACAAAGACTAGCACAACTAGCACTCGGGCACAAAGCTCAAATTTTGCACACATGTATGTATGTAGGATATTGCACTTGTGTTGTTTGTATAAATGTAGTTGTGAAATGTGTAATGTGTATAAAGTTCATGTTCCACCCCAAAAGTGTAAAAGAGTAAAAGGGGGTTGTGAATACTCACTTGGTATGGAAGTGGAGCTAACAAGGAATATAGATAGCAAATAAGATCCTTGAAATGCACACTTTAACCTAAAGAGTAATATGTATTGAATCACATAGATGTACAAAGTTTAGGTCTAAAGTGAAAGTTGAATTTGTATATATAAAATTATTGCTTTGTATAAAATATATAGAGTTTGAAGTAAAATATGTTTGAAATAATTTGATTAGGTTTGAATTGAATAAATAAATAAATATATAATTATAGTTTATGAAATAATGTAAATATTAATTGTAATTAAGTATAAATAAATAAATGATTTTGATTTAAAATGTAAATTAAATAACTAATCATTATTTATAAATTTTGTAACTTAATTATTTAAAACATCATTTAATTAAATATAAATTTAATTTTTATAAACTTTTAAATAAATTATATTTATGCCAAGATTAAACTTTTAATCCATTTTTAAATACAGAACACAAATTTTTATAAAATCTGAAACATTTCCTGGTTAAATATAAAAATTATAATTCTGCTAAAATAATCTGAGTCTAGCACGACCGTGCCTCGGAAGGGCACGATCGTGCTCAAGCCACGGGCGCGACCGCGCTAGTCGGGGCGCGACCGGGTTGATCAACAGGAGCACAATCTAGACAAGTTTGACAGGCACGACCGTGCCTTGGCCCGGCACGGTCGTGTCTATGATCTTTAGACACAACAGGGACTAGCCCAGAGGGCATGACAAGGTCTGGACAGGAGGACACGACCGTGCTGCTAATCGGCACGACCGCGCTAAATGAGGCACGGCCGCGCTAGATGATTAGCGCGACCGTGTCTATTCCAAATCAGACACGAATTGACAGATTCTTGTATTTTAATTGGTGGAATTGTTAGGGCTTTTCATTTATGGGTTATTACGAGTGTTCTGAGATATTTTAATTGTATTAACAACATGATTAGGAGCGATTCCGATTAAATCATTTTTCTTATAAAAAGGATTCTGGTTCTGAACGATTTCTGTAATGAAAGCCCGAATTGACAGAGGGCTTTTGTTACATGGACCGAAACGAAAGAGAGGGATGATTCAATTAACCTGAACAGTAGCGAATCGATAGGGAATGGTAGAACTTAGTTCCGGCGACGGCAAGACTGGCTTCCGGCTACCTCTGCTGCGGTTCCGAATGCTTCAGCGGCTTCGGATGATTCAGAGATGCTTTGGGAAAACGCTTGACTGGATTTCTTGAGGTAATTCCGGTCGAAAGAGCTTGGGAGAATTTTCCTTGAATTGAGAGAGTTTTTCTTGAATTATTGAAATGAACTGAGGCGTTTGGAATTTGAAAAGTGGTAATACAATTGTTAAGGGAAAAGGAAACGTATAACGGTTTCGGATTCGAACGATCGGGTGATTAAACTGCATTTACGTTTTTCAGTTACGCAGGCGCGACCGTGCCAAGGAGAGGCGCGACCGTGCCTAGGCACCGGGCGCGATCGTTCCAGAGCAGGTCGCGCGACCGTGCCAAAGCACTTGGCGCGACCGTGCTAGAACGAAGCACGACCGTGCTAACTAGGGTTTCTTGATGTTTTTCAATTTTAGTCCTTGACTTTTCAGGTTTGATAAGTTTGTACCAAATAGTTTCTTGTATAGCGTTTAAATGTATATAATCTAGTAAAACTTGCGGATTTATATAGGATCATTGCATTAAATTTTACGACGAGAAAATAATGAGGCATTGCACGAGTATAGAACTTGAAATTGCATTACATTGAACTGAAATAGGCATACTAAAATCCGAAATGTTACAGACACCAACAGAGATACGAAGTTTCCTGGGTTTGGTAGGCTACTATCGAAGGTTCATTCAAGATTTCTCAAGAATAGCCTCGCCACAAACTAAATTGACACGTAAGGAAGTAAAATATGAATGGGGTCAAACCCAAAACAACGCGTTTGAGGAACTTAAGGCACGATTAACCCAAGCTCCAGTCTTAACACTACCTAAGGGAAATGAAGACTTGGTAGTCTACTCTGACGCTTCGGGGCAGGGTTTGAGTTGCGTACTTATGCAACGAGGAAAGGTAATTGCTTATGCCTCACGACAACTAAATATTCACGAGGTTAACTACCCAACGCACGATCTAGAATTAGCAGCAGTAGTTTTCGCGTTGAAAATATGGAGGCACTATCTGTATGGAGTTAAATGCACCATTTACTCCGATCACAAAAGCCTGAAGTACTTTTTCGAACAAAAGGAATTAAACATGAGACAAAGAAGGTGGCTAGAGTTACTGAAAGACTACGACTGTGAGATATTGTACCATCCGGGTAAGGCAAACGTAGTGGCCGACGCTTTAAGTAGAAAGGAAGAATCGACACCTATCCGAATCAAAGCGTGTCAGCTAATTATAACGCCAGATTTGATGGGTGAAAAATCAAAGGCACAAGATGAAGCACTGTTAGAAAGAAATGTGAAACGGGAAAGAATAGTAGGACAACAAGGGAACTTAAGTGCAAATACATACGGTGTACGAACTAGGTTTGGCCGGATGTGGATACCTAAGATTGGCGAGCTTAGAGCCAAAATACTCGATGAGGCCCATAAGTCTCGGTATTCTATCCACCCCGGGACAAACAAAATGTATCAAGACTTGAAGAAAGAGTACTGGTGGCCTGGCATGAAGAATGATGTGACTGAATACGTGAGCAAGTGCTTAACGTGTTCACTAGTTAAGGCCGAGCACCAGAAACTATGCGGTAAAATGCAACCTTTACCTATACCGGAATGGAAGTGGGAAGAGATCACAATGGACTTCATTACCAAGCTACCGCGAACAGCTAAAGGCAATGATACCATTTGGGTGATCGTCGACCGTTTGACGAAAAGTGCTCACTTCTTGCCAATACGTGAGTCTTCTTCGTCAGAAAGACTAGCAGAAGTATTTATCAAGGAGATTGTGAGCAGACATGGTATGCCGCTGTCAATTGTGTCCGACAGGGATACTAGATTCACATCAAGGTTTTGGAAGAAATTCAATGAAGCAATGGGCACTAGACTGAACATCAGCACCGCTTACCACCCTCAGACCGATGGTCAATCTGAAAGAACCATTCAGACCTTGGAGGACATGCTCCGGGCCTGTATCATTGACTTTGGTGGGAGCTGGGACAGCCATCTACCATTGGTAGAATTTTCGTATAACAACAGCTATCACTCGACTATTGGCATGCCGCCATTTGAAATGTTGTATGGGAGGAAATGTAGGACCCCGGTTTGTTGGGGGGAAATTGGACAAAAGGATTTTGCGAGTCTCGAAGTGGTCAAAGCTACTTCCGAGAAATTTGATCAAATCAAGGCTCGAATGAAAGCCGCAAAGGACAGACAGAAATCATACGCGGACAAGAGAAGAAGGGATTTAGAGTTTCAGGTAGGGGACAGGGTACTGTGAAAGGTATCACCATGGAAAGGAATCATCCGATTCAGAAAGCGTGGCAAACTCAGTCCAAGGTTTGTCGGACCTTTCAAGATTCTAGCAAGAGTGGGTCAAGTTGCTTACAGACTCGACCTACCCGTCGAGCTTAGTGGAATACACCCTACGTTTCACGTGTCGCACTTCGCAAGTGCCTAGCTGACGACACAGCTCACATACCTTACGACGAGATCGAAGTGGATAACAGTCTAAATTATGTAGAGGAACCAATAGCCATTCTTGACCGATCTGAGAAACGACTACGCAATAAGTCGATACCGTTAGTCAAGATACAATGGAAGCACAGAAAAGGGTCAGAAGCTACGTGGGAAAAAGAAGACGAGATGAGGGGACTATACCCTCAATTGTTTAACGATTAGCAGGTTTCGAGGACGAAACCTTTCTAAGGAGGGTAGACTTGTAACATCCCAAAAATAATAAAACGAATAAACATAGCGAGACCGGTGATTTAATCGGAACATTTAAACAAAAGGGAGCGGGCTTGAGCTCGGCTTCAATGGGCCGAAGGAAGCCCAGATATATATATATATATATATATATATATATATATATATATATAAGGCAAGGCAGCCCTCTTCCCTGCTCATTTCCCCAACTCACACAGCTTTTAGAGAGAGAAAGGAGAGCTCGGGTCTAGAGAGAGAAAGTGACGGATCAACTCGGGAATTCAGGAGAACGTTGCTGCTGTTCTCGTGAGCAAAACCTCCGAATCAGAATTTCAATCCAGGTAACGATTCGATCACATTATGAGTTTTTGTTCGTTTTGGGAAGTTTTGGGTTTTGGCTAAAAGATAACGATTTTGCAGATGAAACTTGAAAGTGAACTTAGGTATAGCATCTAGAATGAAAAACGAACGTTTTGATCAAAGAAAACTTAGATATCGACATGATCAGATTCGCATGCAGAACATTCGGATTTTTGGGGAAGGCGATAAGTGCAGACCCATCGAAACTACTTAGTTTCGATAAGTGCAGACCCATCGAAACTACTTAGTTTCGATATGTGCAGACCCATCGAAACTACTTAGTTTCGATATGTGCAACCTATCGAAACTACCCAGTTTCGATATATGCAGGCCCAATCGAAACTACCATAGTTTCGATATGAGCCCCCGATCCGAAGCTAAGATAATACATAAGTTACCTATCGAAACTACCAAGTTTCGACAGAAACAACCTATCGAAACTACCAAGTTTCGACAGAAACAACCTATCGAAACTACCAAGTTTTGACAGAAACAACCTATCGAAACTACCAAGTTTCGATATTAGCTAATCAATCGAAACTACTATGTTCAAGCATAGTAATGTCTAGTGTCATCAAGGAGCACCATCTTATGTGTATGACTTTATTATACAGATCGTGTGTGACATTAGTGAAGCTCAGTAGCCAGCTTAGTGTATTACAGAAACTACTCATCTGGTGAGTTCTATGTGCCCCTTCTATGTTATGTGCAAATGTTTTCAAATGTTTTGGGGCTGAGATGTATACACTAAGTGAATAAATGTTATGAATGTCAATGTGATCATATGTGTTATACAAGTATATATATATATATACCCATACATGAAAGAGAAATTATGAATAAAGAATGAAAAGCATGATTATAAAGAATGAATGAAAGTATAACACAATATGAAAGAATGAAATCCTGCTTTATATCCATGTATATATTGCTTGCAAAGAATGAAATGAATGAATGGCATAACATGTGAGAATGAAATCCTGCTTTATATCCATAATATATTGCTTGCCAAGTACAGAAAATGTTATGGACGCTTCGATGATAACGGCTACTTCGGTAGACGGACGACCATGTGATTATTTTACAACCGGGACAAGTGCGTTCCTTCATCAGCTAGGACGTACGAATGCCATTAATGGACGGTCGAAGCAATTGGCATATTATAGTAGAACGGTTGTATAAATAATAGTCGCATGGGAAACGGATACCTTCGGGTAGACGGGCGAATTACGGCCTACGACGGTAGGACGGTTGTAAGTCATGACGGACGGACAAAGATTGCCGGACGGTTGTAAGAATAAAATGACGGACGGCACTAGTTACCGGACGGTTGTAAGTATAGGCGGGCCATGACGATGGACCGTGGCGATTGTCTTTGTGACATTCGTAAGCAAATGACGGGTTGATCACCCTTATATAGTATGACCCATGAAATTAAAGAAAGAAAGAAAAGAAAGAAAAGGGTGAATGCATATATAAATATATGAAATCACAAAGATACAGAAAAGAAAGATGAAAGAAAGGCAAAAGTTATGAATACGTATTTATATGAATGACTATACAGTAATGCATACTTATAAAGTAAAGAAAAGAATGCTTATATCAAATCGCATTAAACTAGAACTCACCAGCGTTAGCTGACTTTTAGTATACATTTCAGGTAAAGGAAGAAAAGGTCGTGCGATGGCGTGAAGGTTACCCGGCACAAGACTGACATCCCACTTTTGTTTGTTAAGACAATGTTGTGTTTTTAATTGTTAAGACTTCCGCTGTTATGTAATGTAATTGAATGATGAATGTTTTTAATTTAAGTTCGGTATTTATGGCTATGTTTATGAGTAAATCCAACAAGTGAGGTCACCCGGTTTAGGGGCCTTACACGGAAAATACTTCATTAAAACATAACCATTTCAATGTTCAACATGCAGAAGCGTAAACATTGTCTAAACATAACATAACGAAATCAAAACGTAACGTGATGCCTGTCTTCATAAGCAGTCGGGTAACTCTTCATCGCTAGCTAAGCATCACCGACCATCCTCGCAACCTGCCTTAACCTGAATATGCATACTAAAAAGTCAGCTACGCTGGTGAGTTCTAGCTTTACATAAAACTTTCACAAAACCAATTGCCAAAAACATTACATTCATTCATTAATAAAAGCGTACATAAAGCATGTAATAACATAACATTAACCATAAGTCAACAATAAACCGAATCTGCGCCTTTTCGTAACCGTCAATTCCTCATTACAGCACGGTACCTCATAGGGTACACCCCCCGCCTTGAGTAATGTGCTTCATTGAGCACACGCACCCACATTAACCATTTCAAGTACGGCGCCCCAAAGGATAGCTCGTACGACCTTAAATACTATTCCCTCACGGAGAATGGTATCTCATTAGGGATCCCGGTAATCCCATGGTGACCGTCGTCACCCCTTTATCCACCCAGTTGTACACCCGTTAGCCAACCACAAAGGACCCCATAAGGGTAAGGCCCATTCATGCATACATACCTTAGTTCCCATAGGAACTCATGGCAGATTCGTTCATTTCGTGACTTTCATAAAAACCGTTACCGCATTTACATCATTTTAGTTAAAGCATTCGTATGTTTTATTATAAAACATTTCATCATTAAACCGTTCGTAAACCATTCATAAACCTCTTTGGAAAAACACTTTGTAAACACATTTCGACTTTCTTTTCGTAAACATCATCATTTCATAAGACATCATTTCGTTAAACATCATTTCGTAAGTATGCACACCAGCCCAAAACATTAATAAAACATTTAAAAGAGGGCTCTAGAACTCACCTGATAAGCTAATCTGGGTTGTCCTAAACAAGGTCCAACAACGTCACTTCCGATCTGAATTGATTAGTTAATTACATATCATACCTAGTCCCGACTCTAACGGTTTAACAATTATGAATTAGGTGACTATACTGACTTTACTAACCAGCCTGATGCCTGCGCACTTAGCAAGTGCTCTGGGTCCTGTTCTTGCGTACTTAATAAGTGCGCAGACTTCGCTTCTTTCGTACTTGATAAGTATGCAAGATCTGCTTATCCGCAAAACCCTAACTTTCGCATGCGGATCTGATCACGTCAAGACCCCGAACATGTTTACATTCAAAACGTTTGCTTTTCGTTTAAGGACTCAAATCTATGTTTTTCTTCCAGTTTCATCCGTAAAAACGTTACCTTTTTATCCAAAACCTAAAAAAACCCAAAACGAACAAAAACTCAGATCTAGGCTAGATCGTTACCTGTATCGAGCTTCTGATCCGGAGGTTCTTCTCACGAGCTATGGAGCAACACTTGGCTGGAATCTCGGGTCGATCCGCCAACTTTCTCTCTCTACGATTTCTTTCTCTAGATGTTGCAAAATGAGAGAAAAGGGTGGTGACTTAGGCTATTTATAGGGAGGCTCCCCTATGTTCGCCCCCTTCTAGCCCGTCATGCCTCGTTCGTTTATTTTGTTCGTTCTCACATTAAATCCCGTTATTATAACTATCGTTTTATTTTTGGGATGTTACACCCTGATACTGCCTGAGTGAACTTAATAAGTTAGCCTGAACTTCACTGAGCGAACAAGACCACAAGCGAACTTGATAAGTTCGCCTGATTCAGTTCATCTCTAACAAAATGATTAAGTTCGTCTGGTTCAGCTTTTCAACCAAAACACGAACCAAAAATTCTGAAAATCATCATATCTTGCTGAATTGATGGAATTTGATGAAATTGAACCGTATGATTGACTATAATGTGATATAGAACACTTCTAATGGATCAAATTCTTCAAATTAATCCAAAATCATTCCAAATTTGTCAAAATTTCTCCATTTTTGTCAAGAACACAAACAAGATGAAAAATTCTTCAAAATCTCTTCAAATTCAGTGATTTTTTATGTTGATTGTACACGAAAACACCACGAATCTTCTGCTAATCAAGAGCAAAGGCACTGATACCACTTTGTAAGTCCCGATTCGGTGCGTGACGGATCTCTAAACTCGCGGTACGACACGGTGATAACGTGCGGAATCCATGATCAACGTGCTCGTGTAACTCAATCAACAACAATAGTGTAAATAAATGCTTTGTATTTCCACCACAAATCTCAGTTTACAAGTTCTCTCAGTTTTTCTGTTCTGTATTCTATTCTGATCTAATCTATCATCTAAGACTTCTAAACACCTATTTATAGGAAAACACAAATCCACACAGCACTATAGGCGAACTTAACAAGTTCGCTCCTAAAGACGCTTAGGCAAACTTGTTAAGTTCGCCTCTCTATGAACTTACACAATATTGTTATCAACAGTTACAAAACATGTCCTAACAACTCCATGTCTGACAGAGGTTGTTTCAAATGAAGATTTGGAACCAAAAACTATGTTGAATATCAATCATGTTACTGGTGAGGATATGATATATGATGATTCAACTTATGATGAAGTTTTTGATCCAAATAAGTCTGAAGGTGTTGTGAGAGAGTGTAAGTATGTTAAACCAGTGGTGGTGAAAACGGTGACTAGAGATAGATGCATCCTGACTGAACCAGATGAGAAAGTTGAACACCCAAAACCTAAATCTACTTATAAACTATTTAAACCTTTTGTAAGTGATGGTTTTGATTCTCAAGAAACCAACAAGATTGAGAAACTCTCAACTCTTGAATTTTGTAAAAAGAAAGTTGAAAAAGAAAATTAACAGGTTGTTCAATCTTCAAACACTACTTCTCAGTGTTCATCATCCAGCCCAAACATGGTTCATAGAGAGAGGTATGTATCAATTCAAAATTTCAAACTTTCAATAACGCATTATTTGTTATAACAATAATGAGCTTTAATCACGTATTTATATATATATATACACTTAATTTAGATTTTTACAAGTCTTTATAAAAACTATTTTGTAATAAAATTTCAAAGTAAATTAGTCTTGAAATTTTTAAAAGCAAGGAATCCCCTCTAGTCACCTTTGAACCCTCAAATTGAACCTACCCTCTTGAAATTTGACCTTTTCGTCAATTTTGACCCCAAGTCCCAAATTCTTGACCATATTTGACTTCCAAAGGTCAAACATGCCAAAAGCTTGACATTCGTGATAAGAGTGGATCAAACCGGCTGGGATGGACCTGCATTGAGCCATAAATCAAATTACCAACTCATCTCGGTCCATTAAGCATGACAATCCGATCAATCCAACGTGCAGATTCAAATTCAAACGGATTTGACTTTTGCATAGTCAAAACCCGTATCAGTCTGTTTTCAATCCATGCAATTAACGCGTTTAAATCCCGTAAATCACGCACAAACATCTCTTGCATGTTTTCAGAACATAAGCACGACTCAATTCAACCCTAATTGACCTAATTGACGCGTAATTCACCTCAACGGCTGTCATACGCAAACTTCTAATCGAATCATACAATTAGAGGAAATTAAACAAATTAAACCACACACACAGGTTCGCATACCCCCATACAAACCCTCTAAAGTTTCATTCGATCCCCATTTCACCTTTGGAGTTCTGTCGAGCAACAAGAATAGTCGGATCCTCGTTCCAGTCGTTCTCACTCGTCACAGCACCAATTCACGTAAGTTTTGTGTTATTGAATTCTTTATAGTTTCTAAATTGTTTAAAATATACCTTGAAATAGTTACAATCAAACCCTTATAATTCTGTTTAGTTCCTTATAGTCCCTGGACTTAATTTCTATACAAAACCTTTAAGTTTGATTAATTACAAAACGACCCCTAAACTTTTTGTTAAATAAATTAATTTAATTTATTTTAAATCAATTTAATTTAATATCATATTTTAAATGTTTTTATAAACTTATTTTATTAAAATAAATTATTTTATATAAATCAACTTATTTTTTTATCAAATCATTTTATTTATTTACAAAGCCATTTATTTTTATAAAATTTAAATAAATTTATATAATTTTATAAAATTCAAATATTTTTAATATTTAAATTAAAAATACATAATTTATATATTATTGACACATTAAATTGAACAAATGCGCTTGTATATTATTGAATCCAAATTGTTTACAAATACAGGATAAATTTATACCATCCTTTTAAATATTTAATTTATTAAAAATAATTGATATAATTTTTCATATATTTTTAAGACTTTAATTTAAAAATACATAAGTTGAAATTTGTAAACACACCCTTTTGTATAAACTTGGTTAAATACACGTGTGCATATTTGAATAAAATGTTGAAATTTTTTCGTGTTAATATATTATAACTGAAATTTTGAAATGTCACACTGTACTTCTAATTGTATTTAGTATCTGTATGTATTGGTTTATCGAGTTGTAAACGTATATGTAGGTACTTGTACTTGTGTTGTCTTTGTAAAGTGTTGTGCGCACTTAACAAGTGCGCAGGATGTCAATCTTGCGTACTTAGCAAGTACGCATGAACAAAGGTCTGTGTACTTGCTAAGTACGCAGGAGTTAAGCGTTGTGCACTCGTCCAGTGCGCAGGCAATAGGTCTTAGTATAAATAGCTGGTAGTGACAGAAGTTATGTACGCACTCATTCTCTGTAACCAACTGTGATTATCAATAGGCGAAGTTTGAAGTATTTCATGTTTGTTGTCGGTTCACTTTGTTGTGTTGTCTAATACTCGACCTAGTCACGGGCATTCCACACCCGGTCCGACTAGTCACGCTCGCTCGCACGTAACGATCCGAGACACCCGGGGACCTACAAGTGGTATCAGAGCATTGGCTCTTGATTTCCAGTGTTGTGAGTGTGTTAGGAGCATTTTTGACACAATCTACAGCCTTTTTACAAGCAAAAGTGACCTATTTGGGTGATTTTTGTGATAAAACAGAGGTAGCTCTTGAGCGCTATTTTAGACTAAAAAATCAGTCAAAATCCGACATTTTTGTTGTTTGTTTGATTGTTTTGATCACCAAGGGTTTGTTAAAAACAAGTTTCTAACCTTTTGGCTTGATCAACTTGTTCAAAACTTCAATTTTTGAAGATTTGAGCATATTCCGGCGATCGGAAAAAGTTGGTGGAGCAGGTGGATAAAGTGAACTGCGTACTTACCGTTTTTGGCAAAAAGTACACTGTTGCTGCGTACTTGTTAAGTATGCAAGACCAAATTTGTGCGTACTTAAATTTCCTTCATGCGTACTTGTTAAGTAGGCAAGAGCAAACGTTAAGTGCGCTAGAACAAATTGCTAAGTGAGCAAGGCCAAATCCAAGTGCGCAAGTTGTGCTGATATTCTGATTTTTGTCTAAGTGTTACAACATGGCAAACCTACAGAACTTAAGTAGCCTGTTTAACAATGACAACGAGATTGATACTCCTAAAAACCCACCAAATCTGCTTAATGTAAATGATTATTCGAATTGAAAAGCACGCTTTGAAGAGTACATCTCATACACTGATTCCTCGTTGTGGATACCTTTTCTATAGGTATATAAGCATCCAACTTATGTGTTTCTTGAAGAAACTATTCCCAAACCTATCTCTAAGCTAGAAGAAGAAGAAAAGAAAGTATATGACCGTGAAAAGAAGGCTCATGAGTCTATTACTATGGCATTGTCTAGAGATCTTTTTCATAGCTTTAGGGGCTATGATATATGTAAAGATCTTTGGAAGGCCATTCAGAAGAGCTTTGAGGGGAACAGTGACGTCAAGAAGAGCAAGAGAGAACTTATGAGGAAACAATGCGAGTGTTTCAGGTACTTGGAGAATGAATCAACAGACGAACTTATTTCAAAATTCTATCTTCTCTAAACTGAGTTGAAGTCGTATAAGCTCAAGTACCCTGCTGATGAGTTGGTGGAGCAGTTTCTGGATGCCTTACCACTAAGTTTGACATGTATACCATTCTGTTGATAGAAAACTCAAAATTCTATGGGATGACTATTGAGGAAGTGATAGGCAAGGTTCATGCACATGATATGAACCTAAGAAAGAAGGAAAGTTCCGGATGACCTCAAATACAAGATCCCTCCATGTATTTTGGGGTGAATTCTATTGCAAAATAGTCAGGTACTGGAATTGCCTTGTACCTCGGTAGTCCTCAAGAAGATGAAAACTTGAATGGTGGTGGTAATCATACTGGTTTTAATGCATCAGGATCTGGTCAACACCATCAATCCTCGTCAAGAAATACTACATCTACCTCTTCAGCCAACCAAACTACCATAGCCAAAATTATTGAAGATCATGTGGCCTTGTTCTCGTCGTGTATGCTTGCCTACGAGAACTTCATTGGTGGGAAGCTAATGGATCCTGAGACCAATGAGGAAGACTTCAATCAGGTGGATCCAGACGATATGGAGGAGATGGATATTCAGTGGAATATGGCCATGATTTTAAGAAGGGTGAAGCGTTTCCTAAACCGAACTGGCAGGAAGTTCATTGGGGGGCATTCAAATGCCAAGGTTGGATTTGATAAATCCAAAGCTAAGGGCTACAAATGTCAAAACTTTGGACATTTCGTAAGGGAATGTAAGAAGGAAAAAGCACCAGTTTCAGGTTTCACCAGACCAAGCTAGGGAGGCAGCTCAGGAAACAACCAAGGCTTCAACAATCAGAACAACCGCAAATAGAGTCAAGGTGGAACGTCTAGTGCTCTAGTGGTTTAGCAGGACGACAACTTTGATTGGGGTGTTCATCTGGACGATGCCATTCTTTCACAGACTCAGATGGGTCTCATGGCTGAGATTATTGAAATGATGGAAGCAGAAGAAAGGGAAGTTTCTGTAGCTGACCAAAGTGAATCTACTCCTGCACTTGCCCTCATGGCTATTGGAGAGGCATCTAGCACTTCAACTGAGGTAGATTTGAATTCTTTTGCTGTTATTTCATGTTCAAAATGTTCAGTCTTGAAGGAAGAGAACGCTCGACTTCAAGACAAAGTCGAACCCCTTCGTATTGCAGCGTTAAGTTACAAAGAAAATGAAAAACGCTTTAAAGAATCAATTGAAACTCTTAAGGAAGAAAGACATGATTTTTCAATTAAAATCAGTGAACAACAGTTTCATTTGGACGTTGCATAAAAAGGGTTGGAGAAAAAGAACGTGGAAATTGCCAGACTGCAAAATGAGATTCTGCAGTTAAGTGGCAAGATTGAGAATTTAAAAAACTCTCGTTTTATGGTGAAACACTATGAATCTGTAATGAGGCAAGTGAATGGTTTGGGCTTAGGTACCAATGCCATTCCACCACCAGTAAGCGGGAAGTTTGTCAATGGGTTGATTGACATTGACTTGTCATGTCTTGATGAATCCTCAAGTCAGGATGATTCATCAATCAAGGATGAGTCCTCATGTAAGGGCAGCTCATCATCCTAGGATGAGTTCTTTTCGAATGAAGGCTCTGAGAACACTAATCTTGAGTGTGTTATCTCAGAGGAGTTGCTTGGTGAGCAAAAGGTTGTGAAAAACATTATCACTAATCAAGATAATTGCATTTTAATTGAACCTGACACTGTGGAATCAAATGATAAACTGAAATTAATGCTTTATGGAGGTTTCAAAACCATTAAGCAAACCAAGAAAGAAACTTTTATTAATCACTTGAGTAGAATTTACCAGAAAAACATTGATAAATATTATACTCAAGGTGATAAATCTAAGTTAGATCAAGTGCAGGGTATTAGTTATGTTCACCAAACAACCATTGGCACTCCAAAAGCTGAATCATCTGCATTCATAAGCAGGGAACCTTACATGAGGACTTACAAAGAAAAGAGGACTTGCTTTCACTGTTGTATGGTCGGTCACATTCTTGTGAACTATCCTGATAAGAACCAAGGGAAACGGCCAGTTGTTCATCAACAAGCTGTTTCTCCCAGGACACCATCAATGAAGCAACCCTAGAATCCCAAATCAAATGTCGTGAAACCACGAGTGAAACCTATGGTGAAGCCGAAGACACCATCTGAGGCTAAGCCATCTGTTCCGAAACGGGAGAAGCAACCTGCTAAACCCAGTGTATCTACCTCTGGTAGTACACAATCTGGTGAGAAATCTGTGGTGAAACTGTCAAAGCCACAGAGAAGAAGAAGGAATAAGAGGTTAAGAAAACTTGAACATCAGCTAACTGGTGGTCAACAAGGTGAAGCTTCCACTAGTTCACCCAAGGTTGAGACTAGCAAGCCTAATGTTCAGAAGGCTAAACAGAAAAGGTCCTGGACCAAGAAAACCAAAAATTCTCTACCTTATGATCCTAAATCTTCTAAGGATTCACCCATTTTTGATAGTCATGATTGCGAATTAATAGAGGTTGTTTATTTTGAGAAAGACGAACGACCCAAGACCACTATGGTTTGGGTCTCCAAATGTAACTAATTTGCTTGTGACTCGTGCAGGGACATCCGAAGGGAACTATTTATAACCGTTGGTATGTAGATAGTGGATGCTCCTGGCACATGACAGGCAACATGGCCTTGCTTCAAGATGTTAAACGATTCAGAGGCGGCTATGTAGCCTTTGCAGGAGAGAAATGTGGCAATATGACTTGTCAAGGCGTGGTTACAAATGTATGTATTAGCTTTAACAACGTCAACTACTGCGAGCAACTGAAGCATAACCTGTTGAGTGTTTCTCAGAT
Organism: Smallanthus sonchifolius; assembly: GCA_023525975.1. Taxonomy (NCBI): domain Eukaryota; kingdom Viridiplantae; phylum Streptophyta; class Magnoliopsida; order Asterales; family Asteraceae; genus Smallanthus; species Smallanthus sonchifolius. The sequence goes on from CM042034.1 coordinate 60,275,528, forward strand.
GTGCAATAAAGAGTGCTCGGTTATGTTTGATAAGTCTAAATTCTTGATTCTCAAGACTGGTTTTGAGGTTCCTGCGGAGTGGATTCTGATGAGAGCACCAAGAACAAACGACACCTATCAGATCGATTTGAGCGTGGCGACAACCGCTTCATCAGTTGCTACTTGTTTGCTTACAAAAATGACAGAGCTTGACTCAATCTTGTGGAATAGGAAACTCTGACACATTTCTTATCGAAAAATGAATCATCTTGTCCGAAACGGTTCAGTAACCGGGGTTCCTAATTTGACATTTGTCGTTGCAGATGACTGTATGCCTTGTAAAAAGGGAAAACAACACCGGAAATCTCACAAGCCCAAGCTCCAAAACTCAATTGATACCCCTTTGGAACTCCTACACATGGATTTGTTTGGACCCATAAATATCAGGAGTATTGGAGGTAAGTCATACTGTCTAGTTGTAACTGATGATTTCTCACGTTTTTCTTGGGTGCATTTCTTAGGTACAAAGGACGAGACTGCTGAAATTCTTCAATACTTGATCTTGAGCCTGGAATATTTATGCAAGCTGAAGGTTAGAAGAATAAGGAGTGATAACGGAACAGAGTTCAAGAATAACATGATGGTGCTTTTCTGCCTCAAGAAGGGTATTCGTCATGAATTTAGTGCACCGTACACACCTCAGCAGAATGGTGTTGCAGAAAGGAAGAACAAAACTTTGATCGAGACTGCAAGGACAATGCTGTCGGATGCCAAGCTTCCTGTAACTTTCTGGGTAGAAGCAGTAAATACTGCTTGTCACGTTTTGAACAGAGTTTTGGTAGTTAAAAGGCACAACAAAACATGTTATGAGATGATCAACAATAGACCTCCAAATATTGACTACCTAGTCCCCTTTGGTAGTCCATGTTCCTTATTGTTACAGTAAAAGGATCGTAAATACAAATTTCATGCAAAAGCGGTAGAAGGAATCTTCTTAGGATATGTTGCCAACTCACCCTGCAGAGAGTGTACAATATGGGAACACGCTCAGTTGAAGAATGGTTCGAAGTGGATTTCAGTAAACACAGTACTCCACCAGAGCCTACAAGTCCGGCGTGGGGATTCGATTATGATGCTCTATTCAAGTTGTAGAGTCTTATCTTATGTATAAGCTGTTGTCATTTATTGTATGTTTAAACAGTTTTAGACTAGTTTACTTTATGTCATTTCATTAAATGTAATTTTAGTTTTCTGTAATTTACTGCTTTATTAGCTAAGTCTGGGCCATCGAAACTACTTAGTTTCGATTGAGTTTGTTCAATCGAAACTAATAGTTTCGATAGATGGTAGTTTCGACAGTTCTGTGTATCACTTGTAAATGGTCAATCGAAACTAGTAGTTTCGATTGAACATAGTTTCGATACCTGTCACTACTATAAATAGCCTAGTTTGAGAATGTTTAGGGTGTGAGTAGCGGCTGTAACCCTGAACCTTCTCTTTCAAATTGTTATTGAATCAATACACTTTGCAGTTGTTTTTACACTGTGTTCTTACATTTTCATATCATTTTGTGTTGATTCATTGTGAGGTTAGCCTGTTATCTTCACCGATTCTGTTTCTACCATCTGTTTCACCACCATACACACAGTTTCCGCCTGTGTGTGTGTAATCGATCAAATCAGTGATTTAAAGAGAAATCTGGACCTACAATTGGTATCAGAGCTTTATGCTCTAGTGTTTTTTAGTGTTATCAGGTTTATTGATCGATTCTAGGTGTTTGTGAGGATATTCGAAGCTTATTTTGGGTTTTTGCACATCTATTTTCGGAAGTACTGTTTTATTGATTGACGGCTACTGTTTCATCGATTTCCAAGGGTTTTTGCTCGTATTTTCAACATCGAAGGTTGGTTTAGTGATCAGGACTGTTAGACGAAGGTTTTCGCTGGATTGGTTTGTCTCTTCTGCTCTATTGATTTCTGGAGCTTATCATCAATGGAGTATTTCTGAGCTTGGAGAAGAAGGCATCGAAACTACTGGGGACAGTTTCTGATTTTTGTTGATCATCGAAACTTCTTGTCTACGTTTTGTCGGGAGAAGGTACTATCGAAACTAGATTTTTGTCTTATATAGAAACTGTGGTTATCGAAACTTGTCTGTGAATTTTTCAGTATCGAAACTAGTTGTTTCGATAAAAGTTGTCCTATCGAAACTAGTTGTTTCGATAAAAGTTGTCCTATCGAAACTAGTTGTTTCGATAGAAGTTGTCCTATCAAAACTAGTTTCTGTTTAGTTTTGATTCCGAATATTATGGCCACTTCAAGTTCAACAGAACCTTCTGGGGGAAATAGACCACCTGCTCTTGTGTCCACAAGAGAATTTGATGACTGGACTAAAAAGATGAAGCTTTTCTTTCAATTTCACGATTATACATTGTTGAGTTCTATCACCGATGGTCCCCACAAGCCCGTAACTACTACTGCTGATGTTCAACGTCCTAAGTTAGTATCTGAGTATGATGAGAAAGATCTTGCCTTGATTGCCCGAGACAACAAGGCCTACGGGACTATTACCATGGCTCTTCCTATGGATATTTTCAACATCTTTGCTGAGTACACAACTGCCAAAGACTTATGGGTTGCATTGTGCACAAGATATGATGGAAGTGAGGATGTCAGGGAAAGCAAAAGAGATCTGATCAAGAAACAATATGAGATGTTCAGCAGTGTAAGGGGAGAATCAATGTCTGATTTGATCAACCGTTTCTCAAGCATTGTATCAAGGTTGAAAGTAATGGGAGTTGAGTACCCTACTCTTGATCTAAACAAGAAACTCCTAGATTCTCTTCCTGGGGAATGGAATATGTATCGAATCATGATCAAAAAGACTGAGAATCTGAGTGCTCTGTCTTAACTGGAAGTTTATAGCATTCTTGAATCTTATGAAATTGAGATTAAGAAGGGAGCAGTCACCCCATCAAATCAGTCTGGAAACACAGCTCTTATTGCTGGATCAAGCTCATCCGGTAGCCCATACTTTCAGACTGATGTCCCTCCTTCAGCTGCTGCAATTAATTCTACCAGCTCCTCTGCTCCTCAAAAGACTGTCACCATGATCCCTGATGATTATGTCCCAATCATGACTGCTTTCATGTCGTGCTATGATTCACTGATTTCTGGAAATCTAACACCGGTTAGCTTTCAACCTGATGACTTGGAGCAGATTAATCCTGATGATTTGGAGAAAATGGACATTGATTGGTGCATGGCCATGTTGACCTTAAGAGCCAAAAGATTCATCAAAAGGACTGTCATAGACAGTTTCAAGCAGGGAAAGACACTTGGGTTTGATATCAAGAAGGTGAGATGCTATAATTGTGATCAGCTGGGTCACTTTGCCAGAAACTGCAAGTAGCCGTCCTCCAAGGATCAGCAAGAAAAGAAGATTTCCTCTGGAAAACAAGCTGCCAATCCTCCAAAGACAAACAAATCTTCAAGTTTCACAGCTCTTGTGTGTCAAGCTGATGGACACTATCATTGGGGAGAACAAGCTGAGGAAGCTGCTGATAAAACCTTGATGGCTAATGTGGAGGACATGGGCAAGTGTGTCATGATTGAACCTGCTGAGGATCTCACTGTTGTGCCTGCTGAGGTTATTTCTAAACTGTGTAATTCTAGATCTTGCTTGAATGAAATTCAAAAATACAGATTCATCAATCAAGCCTTGATTGATGAACGAGATCACATTAAGGTGATGTATGACTCTGTGGCCAAAAATGAGAAACTTTACTTAAAGAAAATTCGTGACATTTCTGGTGAAAATCGCTCTTTAATTGTGCAACTCAATACTCAAACCATTAATAATACGATCTTAAGTGAAAGAGTCCAAAAGGCAGAAAAATCCAAATTACAAATTGATCACATGGATATGGATCAGAAAATTCTGTTTGGGATAATCGATAAACAATTTAATAGAAAAGGCACAGAGGGTCTTGGGTATAACTCTCATCCACCTCCTTATTCTAAATCAGGGAGATTTGCTGATATACCAACTCCACATGTTTCCACACCTTTTGTTTGTACATTATCTCCTGATGATTATATTACGTCCTCCGATTCTGACAGTTTTGCTTCTTGTGCAAAATCAAATTGTGTAAATTCCGAAGATGATTGTGATAAGAGTACTAATGATAGAACTATTTTAAAAGAACTTGAATTGGATGAATGTAATAATATGTCCGTGTCAAAACCAAATATTTGTGAACACGTTAAAAACTTGTATTTTGATTCTATGCCTGCTGAGCATACGGGTTTGGGATGTGATGTTTCTAAATTTAAAAATGCTTTGCCTTTTGTTCCTAAATATTTGAATGTTATGCCATGTGTTACCAAGTTTAAAAGTGCAGGAATTATTGTGAATGATGTACCACGTGAAACCATGAGCAACATGGAATTTTTCAGATTAAAGGAAGCACATCGTCTTCAAGACAAAGTTATTGATGAGAGAACCATCTCATGTTCAGATTCCTCAACATCACAATCATCTTCATCTTTTGATGACTATTATCAGGCTAAGATATCTTGTGAAAACGTTTGTTTTAGTTGTGGTGCCTCAAATCATGTTTCAAAAAGTTGTAAATTGACAACCGCAAATTCTAATGAAGAATCGCCTTCCAAAAGTTCATTAAATTCATATGTGTTGCCTAAGTCTTCTCACAGTAGGAAATCTAGGCGTAAAAGAATTAAAAATGCTAAAAATTATTTAAAACGAACTTGGAAAATTAAAAATAATGTTCTATTTGATGACCATGCTTCATCAAAGGATGGTTGTAATTCTGATTCCAATGAGAGGTCATATCCTGACACTAAAATCTCTTAATTGAAACAATTTTGGTCAAATCGTATAAATGGTTCATTGTGTATAGGGTCAATCAAGAAGAACCGGCGATAACATCTGGCATGTAGATAGTGGATGTTCAAGACATATGACAGGGCACTTTAACTTGCTGCAAGATTATCATCAAATTGATGGAGAGTATGTTGCTTTTGCTGGAAACCCAAGAGGAGGAAAGATTGAAGGACAAGGAACAGTATCAAATAGAGTAAATAGTCTGGAATTTGTCAACTTTGTTCCTCAGTTGAAATACAATCTGATGAGTGTTTCACAGATTTGTGACAAGGACTTTTGTGCTTTATTCAATTCAAAAGAATGTCTTATCTTGAAGCCGGGAGTGGTGATTCCGGAAGAACTCATTCTCATGCGTGCTCCCAGAAGATACAACACATATAGCTTGGATATGAACAACCCATCGGGCATTGAATCGTGTTTTCTCTCAAAGGCTTCCAAAGATGAATCTTTCCTGTGGCATAAGAGGTTGGGACATGTCAATTTCAAAACAATGAACGAACTGGTTCGAGGCAACCTAGTCACTGGATTACCTCTCAAAGATTTCACTCCTATGGAACACTGTATCTCATGTTCCAAGGGAAAACAACACATATCTTCACATAAGCCGAAAACCACCAATTCCATTGACTCTCCTCTCCAATTGCTTCACATGGATCTTTTTGGTCCGGTGAGTGTCATGAGTCTTGGACGAAAGTCATACTGTCTGGTGGTAACAGATGATTTTTCTCGATTCACTTGGGTGTTTTTCCTAGCTAAGAAAGATGAGACGCCAGAGATTTTAAAAACCTATCTGCTTCAAATTGAGAACCTCTTCAATCTAAGTGTGAAGACTATCCGCAGTGATCATGGAACAGAATTCAAAAATGCAACTCTTGATTCCTTCTGTGAAAGCAAAGGAATTTCTCGACAATTTAGTGCACCTCGTACTCCTCAACAAAACGGTGTTGCTGAAAGAAGAAACCACACTTTAATTGAAGTTGCACGAACTATGATTGTTGACTCTAAGCTTCTCGTGACTTTCTAGGCTGAGGCGGTCAACACTGCATGTTTTGTGCAAAATTGGGTTCTTATCACTAAAAGTTGCAACAAGACACCTTATGAGATCATGTACAAGCGCAAGCCAGTTATCGATTTCTTTAGAAAATTTGGGTGTGTGTGCACAATGCTGAACACTTCAGATCAGCTCAACAAGTTTGAAGCCAAAGCTGATGAATGCTATTTTGTTGGTTACTCATCCAATCAACGTGCTTTTCGTGTCTACCATAAGAAGAAAAGGATAGTGATGGAGTCCATTGATATCAATTGGCATGAAAACAATCATACGGACGCAGGAGACGGTCCCAATTGGCTCTTTGACGTCGATTCAGTTTTTAAGTCATTTAGTCTTTCTAATTTCTCTATTGAATCAACTCATGCTAATCCTTACTTCTCTGTGAACAATCTAGGGAACATAAATGATCAAGGCTCTTCCTCATCTGCTCAGGTTGAAATTCCTGTGGTTGCTAATGCGGAATCTGATATGGAGTCTTCCGGTTCTGGTGCAACAAGTGAAACTGTTGAAGACAACTCCATTCCAATAGTAGATGTTGCACCACAATCACCTGCTGAAGATCCTATTAATGATATTGCCGATCCTCCTGCTGAAAATCTTACCAATTTGGAAGAAGTCGTGGAAGAAGATGAAATTCCTCAACTGTGAATTCACAAGATTCATCCCACCAATAACATCATTGGACCACTCAATGTGGGTGTTAGTACCCAAAGTGCCTGTGAAGCATTTGAAAACAGCATGTTTTCTTGCTTCATTTCTCAAGCTGAACCAAAGAACATCAAAGCAGCTCTACTAGAAAACAGCTGGGTGGAAGCAATGCAAGAAGAGCTACAACAATTCTCAAAGCTGCATGTGTGGAATTTGGTAGATCTTTCCAAGAACAAAGTTCCAATCGGCACTCGTTGGGTTTTTCGCAACAAAAAGGATGAAGGCGGCACTGTGATTCGAAATAAAGCTCGTCTGGTGGTTTAAGGTTTCTATCAAGAAGAAGGGATGGACTATGAGGAAGTCTTTGCACCAGTGGCTCGCTTGGAAGCCATCCGAATGTTTCTCGCCTATGCAGCCTACATGGACTTCACCGTTCATCAAATGGATGTCAAAAGCGCATTTTTATATGGCAAAGTTCAAGAGGAAGTTTATGTCAAGCAGCCGCCGGGTTTCATTGATCCTAATTTTCCAGACCGTGTTTATAAGTTAGACAAAGCATTGTATGGTCTTCACCAAGCACCTCGTACGTGGTATGAAACTTTATCAAAGCATCTGCTTAAGAATGGTTTCACACGAGGAGCAATTGACCAAACTTTGTTCAAACGGAAGGATGAAAGGATACAATCATGGTGCAAATTTATGTGGATGATATCATTTTTGGATCTACAAATCCCCGTCTTTGCATAGAATTTGAGGAAGTGATGAGATCTAAGTTTGAAATGAGCTCCATGGGAGAAATGAAGTTCTTTTTGGGACTACAAGTTGATCAGTCTGAGTCAGGAATCCTTATCCATCAAGAAAAATACGTGAAAGAAATTTTGATCAAGTTCAAAATGGCTGATTCCCACCCTGTAAAAACTCCTGTGGAAGTTCGTCATTGTTTGACTCCTGATGTGGATGTTGAAGCGTTGATCAGCATCTCTATCGCTCTATGATAGGCTCTCTCATGTATCTCACGGCCAGCAGACCCGACATCATGTTTGCAGTGTGCTTGTGTGCACGTTTTCAGGCTAATTCTAAACTCTCTCATTTATCTGCTGTCAAACGTATTTTAAGATATTTAAAGTATAAGCCAAAATTGGGTTTGTGGTATCCTAAAACTGACTTATTTGATCTTATGGCTTATTCAGATTCAGACTACGGGGGTTGCAACTTAGACCGAAAATCCACTTCTGGAGGTTGTCAATTCCTTGGCAACCGCCTTGTCTCATGGCAATGTAAGAAACAATCCACCGTTTCCCAATCCACCGCCGAAGCCGAATACATTGCCGCAGCCCTCTGTTGTTCCCAAGTCAGATGGATACACCATCAGATGCTTGACTTTGGGATTTCATTCCATGAGACACCCATTCTATGTGACAACACTGCTGTTCCCCATATCACCAAAAACCCCGTTCAGCATTCCAAAACAAAACACATTGAAATCAAACATCACTTTATCCGTGACTGTGTGGAAAAGAAGCATATTCAAATTGTTGAAGTCAAAACTAATAAACAAACCGCAGACATCTTCACAAAGGCTTTTGACTCTACCAGATTTGCCTAACTGGTGGAGATGCTTGGAATGATCAACTTTCAGTAAATTGTGTGAATAGTATTCTTTTTTCTAAATTCTGTTTAATTGTCAAAGAAAATTCCAAAAGATTTTATTTTTATGTACAGTTTGTACGCAAATATTTTGGGGGAGAAATATAATATTGAAAAGAATTGTTGTGTATATAATCTTACAAGTGGTTTTGAGTTGCAGGAAAAATTGAATCTGACCTTTGAGAAATGATAGTGTCTGATCTCATCTCTTGGACATGGAATAGACCAAAAGCGATGGTGTTTACTGAGGTATAGCTGGTAGGCCCGACATATGGTTAAAACTTGTAAGTAGTGTGAAAACCTAATATATATATCTCATACTTGTGTGTTTGAACCCATTATTGAAACATCTAACCCATTTTTATATCTAAGAAAACCAATTCAATCAGATACAGGCTTACGTATTGGATTCCTATTCATACGCAGTGACCGTCAATATAACGATATTTACCACCGATGACCCCGTATGTTTTGCTTACGCAAAGATCTCGAGTGCTCATCCTTTTCCCATCCACTTGGATGATTTGACCCCGTCTGTTTTGCTTACGCAAAGATCTAGGGTGTTCAACATTTTTCTATCCGCTTGGATAATTTTACGACTTCTTCTGTTTTGCTTACGCAAAGATCTAGAATGCTCGTACCTTTTTAATATCTACTTGAATATATTTTATTTTAATTTTCTAAATCCACTTGGATATCTTATTTTATTTTGGTGGTACTTTGACATTACTAAGACGGTACCTTGGTTAATCAGAAAGAGATTATAGGATGAAGATGGGTACTTCTTGAGGATTGATAGGTTTTCAAAATCATTTTATTTTAATATGTGGGTAACACCTTGTATATTGCTTAAATGGTACCTTTTAATCACATGAAATCTTAGTACAAACAAATGTTCGGGTTTACTTTGCACAAATATCAGTTATCTTCAGGGACTCACAGTAGTGAATTGCAAAAGGAAGTGTTTCAAGAGACTGACCAGATCTGATCTCATGTTGGATCTTTTTCAAGAAGATAAGTGTAAATATCTTGTGTATAATTTCATTTCTATAGAAAGTCTGTTTTAACAGTGTATATATATTAGTCTTATTTCTGTTCTTTGAACTATCGAAACTAGTTGTACTTATCGAAACTACTTTGTGCATATCGAAACTACTTTGACATATCGAAACTACTTTGTGCATATCGAAACTACTTTGAACTATCGAAACTAGTTGTTCATATCGAAACTAGTTTGCCCTATCGAAACTAGTTGTTTCGACAGGGGCATTTTTGTCTTTTGTCTTACGAAAAATTAAATGCCTTCATAATCAATCCCTCCCTTCATACTGAGTTTCACTCGTCTTTTTCGAACCCTCTTACCTTTTCTGTCATACGCAAAAATCTCTCAAGCCTTTGGTCTGAGTTGCAAGAAATCAGTGTTAATCACCTGATTTTCCCCCGTTGTCACCATCGTCTCCATCATCAGGTAACGTCTCACTACTTCCTACAGATGATTTTTCAAATCAGCAGACCTAGGGTTTCAAAAAATTCAAAATCTGTTCGACTAAATCTTCATAATAACAGTCATTTTTGTGCTTATCCGCGTTTACAAACATCTCTATCATCTTCGAACTCATGATTAATGTGTACTCTTGCTGATAACAGTCTCACATTCGGTAAGATGAAGTTCCGTCACTAATAGGCCACTCTAAACCCTTCTTTAAATTGTCTATATTAGTCTAAGTATCGTGAATCAAAAGGGGTTTGGGTTTCAAAACCAAGTAGTTTCGACAAAAGGGATTCAACACTTTCAAAATTTCTCTAATGATTTTTCATCGAAACTACTAGTTTCGACACCTAAACTTGCCCTAGTATCTCTGATCGAAACTAGTTAGTTTCGATAAGTTCATCTCAATCGAAACTAGTTGTTTCGACAGTAAGGTTTTCAAATTTTTTCTAAGTGTTGGTACATCTTGTTTCGATTAAGTATATTCAGAAACTTCACTTATTATGCACAACTGATGAATTTTACAGGTATGGATCTCTTATTCGTAAAGAGACACAATGTCTGTGCATTTCTTAATGCCAATGATCCAAAAGCTGCAGAATTCACTCGTGTCTTAAACTTCCTGGAAAAACTCTAACAAGACCATCACCATTCCAAAGTCTGTTCCTGTCCAACTGCAAACTTTTAGAAAGTGGTACTATGACCCAATCATTGGCAGTGCAGTAATAGAGTGTGAGGGCAAGGAAGACATCACTATCTTTGAACCTATGGAGCTGTTGAAATTTAAGCCTGAAGATCTGGAGATACTATTCCAGAATCACATTCAGGCATACAGTGATGAAGATGAAGCTGATGCCAAGGCCTACCAAAGAGTTGTATCTCTCCACGTTAAACCATTCATCCCAAGGACAACTGAAGGACCAGCTGCTTGACGAAGAATTGAAGACAGTAATGCAACAGCTTAGGGGGAGATTGTAGAGTCTTATCTTATGTATAAGTTGTTGTCATTTATTGTATGTTTAAACAATTTTAGACTAGTTTACTTTATGTCATTTCATTAAATGTAATTTCAGTTTTCTTTAATTTACTGCTTTATTAGCTAAGTCTGGGCCATCGAAACTACTTAGTTTCGATTGAGTTTGTTCAATCGAAACTAATAGTTTCGATAGATGGTAGTTTCGACAGTTCTGTGTATCACTTGTAAATGGTCAATCGAAACTAGTAGTTTCGATTGAACATAGTTTCGATACCTGTCACTACTATAAATAGACTAGTTTGAGAATGTTTAGGGTGTGAGTAGCGGCTGTAACCCTGAACCTTCTCTTTCACATTGTTATTGAATCAATACACTTTGCAGTTGTTTTTACACTGTGTTCTTGCATTTTAATATCATTTTGTGTTGATTCATTGTGAGGTTAGCCTGTTATCTTCACCGATTCTGTTTCTACCATCTGTTTCACCACCATACACACAGTTTCCGCCTGTGTGTGTGTAATCGATCAAATTAGTGATTTAAAGAGAAATCTGGACCTACACAAGTCTTTTAACCTTCCTAATCTATCTGCCGAAGATGCTGCCCACTTGTACGAATTCCTTAATGGCGGTGATGACTCCAATTTCTCAACTCGTGCCACTATACCAATTGTAACTCCCGATTCCAATGCTGCATCTGCATCTTGAACTCGTGCAAGTGATGACGATGAAGTTGTTCATGTTGATGGAAATGACGCTCCAGCTGATCCTAACACTCGTGTAAGAAATGAAGCTCTAGTCGATCCAATAAACATTGAATTATCTTCATCCGGTTCATAAGATACGGGGGAGATAAGTACGAATCTTGATACAAATCTCTAGGAACCGTATGTACCAGAGACGAGAGTGCATAAGAATCATCCAATTGACAACATTATTGGTGATCCTAATGCCGGTGTTCATACTCGTCATAGGACCATTGTCGACAACACAAGTTTAAATGCTAACATACTTGACACTGGTATCATGGAAACATGTTTGCATGCTGCATTCATATGCCAATTGGAGCCGAAGAATGTGAAAAAGGCTCTTGTTGACAACTGTTGGATTAAGGCTATGCAAGATGAGTTGTCTCAATTCCAAAAGTTGCATGTGTGGGATTTGGTTAACCTTCCAAAGGGCATGCATCCAATTGGAACCAGATGGGTGTTCAAATGCAAAACGGACGATCGGCATGTTGTAGTGAAGAATAAAGCAAGGTTGGTTATTCAGGGTTTTTATCAGCAAGAGGGTCTGGATTACACTTAAGTATATGCCCAGTTGCTAGACTTAAAGCCATTCGCCTGTTTCTGGCTTATGCCTCATTCGTCGGTTTCAAGGTCTATCAACTTGATGTGAAGAGTGCTTTCCTATACGGCAAAGTTCATGAAGAGGTCTATGTCACTCAACCACCCAGCTTTGAAGATCCGCATAATATTGATAAAGTGTATAAACTGGATAAAGCACTTTATGGTCTTTATCAAGCACCTCGGGCATGGTATGAGACTCTTTCAAAGAATTTATTATCCAATGGTTTCGATCGTTAACAAATTAACTCGACCCTCTTCATACAGAAAGCAGGAGGTGATATTCTACTCGTGCAAGTGTATGTCGACGACATTATATTTGGGTCTACAAATGAAGAGATGTGTAGGGAATTCGAAAGGGTGATAAAGTCCAAGTTTGAAATGAGCAATATGGGTGAACTGTCAATTTTCTTGGGTCTGCAAGTCAGTCAAAGGGAGGATGGTATTTATCTATATCAAACTAAGTACGTACAGAATATTTTGTCGAAATACAAAATGAATGATTGTAGTTCTTACGGCACACCAATCCCAGTCAATCACAGTTTACATCCAGAAAAAGATGGAAGGGATGTGGATTGTAAATTGTACCGTGGGATGATCGGATCATTTATTTATCTCACAGCTTCAAGACCTGACATAATGTTTGCCGTCTGCTTGTGCTCGAGGTTTCAGTCACAACCGAAGGAATCTCATATGACAGCTGTGATGAGAATCTTCAGATACCTAAAAGGGAAACCCCGATTAGATCTTTGGTACTCCAAGCAGCAGTCATTTGACTTCAAAGCCTACACTGATTCTGACTATGGCGGTTGTAATATCGATAGAAAATCAACTTCAGGTGGATGTCAATTCTTGGGAGACAGGCTGGTCTCCTAGCAGTGCAAGAAGCAGTCAACAGTTTCTGTCTCAACATGTGAAGCAGAGTACATTGCTGCCGCAAGCTATTATTCTCAGATATTGTGGATCCAGCAGCAATTGAGAGACTATGGCTTAAACTACACTGGAACCCCCTTGTTCATTGACAACAATGCCACCAAGTCCATCAGAAATAACCTGATGAAACATTCCAAAACTAAACACATTGAGATTCATCACCACTTAATCCGTGATTGTGCTGAAAAGCACTTAATTGAACTTGTAAAAGTTCACACGGATGACAACTTTGCTGATCTTTTCACTAAGGCGTTTGATCGGGCTCGTTTTGAACATCTCGTCAACATGTGATGTAGGGTTTAATAACCCGTGTTTATATCTCGTTGTGTGTGCGTTTTAGTTATTTTGAGTTGTATATTTGTTCGATTTTATGCGTGTTTGTGGTTGTGTCTACCTCCCAGGTTTTATGTGCTAAATGAGGGGATAACGGAAGCAGAGCAGTGAAACGCGAAGCACGATAATTGAAAAGGTCAAAAATTCAAATTTCTGAGAATTCTGGTGCGCGAAGACCTGGGGAAGCATCTTCACGGTACGCGAGAGATCAAAGACATATGCTCGGCTGTTTTGTCCTTTGCGACACAAAAAGGACTTGTTCAAGACTTTCGCGATACGCGAAGAAGTCTAGAGGCGCGCCCGATTAGTTTGTCCCTCGCGGTATGCGAGGGACTTGTCTCCCATTTTCGCGGTACGCGAGGCACATGTTTTACGGGAAAAATTAACCTAAATCAGGTTTTCACCATCAGTAACCTTCATTCCGACTACCCTTGATTCCAGCCGTTCCAAAGCTCCAAGAAGGCGATTTCTACCATATTTGGACCTATTGTTCTTAATATTTCATGATTGTAAGACCTAGTACATTAGATTTGATTATTATTATGAGTATGAGTGGCTAAATCTCTTGTAGTCCTCTTTGGGTCTAGGGTTTTGTGAACACTTGTGAATTCTTGTATGATTAACATGGTTTGTAATCTTGATTGGCATGTTAAGCCATATGATTTCATTTATTGATTGAATGCTTTAAACTTCATTGATTGATTTCGAATTATTGTTCAAATTTCAATAGTCTCGGGTTTTTTTACACCTGGGACAATTTGGGGGTTGGATTTTAATTGGTTTGTCATTGATGGTTGTATGAGAATAAGTTTTATTTACAACGGGTTCTCATATTATCACTGAATTCAATTGAACAGTATGATTATGTATATGTAATTGCTTGTTAATTATCTTGAAGGAACTTGTGTTTGCATACCCGAACCCTGGAGAGGATTGCCTCTCTCATTAATGTTTTAAACCCAAATCCAAATCAGTTTATTGTTTTCTGTCTTTGAATTATTGTAACAAAGTAACACTTTCTACATACTCCTTATGGATACGATACTCTACTTACCCTTACTAGTTAAGGTGTTTAAGCATTGTTTTTGATTGACCAAATGACATCGATCAAAATGGCGCCGTTGCCGTGGAGTTAGTGCGCTTAGTGTTAATTTGTTATTGTTTACTACATCTCATAAAAATCAAAACTCTTATTTAATTTTCCTGTCTTATTTTGTTTTGTTTTGTTCAGTGTTACACGGGTTTTCTTGTTTGTGTTGTGCAGGTGATTTATCAGTTGTATGCATCATACAAGATACACCAAAAAATCTTCCCCATTTCTTTTTTATCCAACAATTGAGAAGACTGCTAGGAAAAACAGGGTCTTTCACAGAACAAACATAGTACTGTCTTTTCCTCCCGACGTGGAGAATAAACTGGACCATGGGAAGCAATCTAATCTGCCTCCAGCAGGTCATTACCACCAGAGCAGCAAGCCATCTCAGGCATGTTCTCATCATCTGTTCTTCCACCTAGAATAGATGAGAACCTCCACCAATCGAATAGCCAAATCCCACCATTACCAACCTTTGGCCACTTCCTACCACAAGTGAGTCAACCCTTTGAGTTTAAACCCGAATCTCACTATTCCTAACCATATGTGATGATAGTGACAGATCCCTTCCACCATCAACTTCTCAACCCCCAATCATAAAGCCTTCTATGTTCCAGTCTACCCCACCACCAGGTTTCCATCCATACACTTAAGGCCTAAATTATGAGGATGAGACAGACGGTTTTGATGATGAGTTTGAGGGTTATGAGGAGGATGATTTTGACAGAAGGGAAAGACAGAGGGCTAGGCCACCAGTTTACAGGAGACAGGATACATGTGTTCGGTTTCAAAGGCCGAATGAGCATCAGTTCGATCACAGGTTGCCACAGCAAGCGCCTCAGCATGATATTCATTCACCAATCCCACCACAGCAGCAGCCTATTAACAGGCAAAGACATCCGGGTCCTAGGAATGCCATTCCTCCTTTTGAAAATCCGATATGCATTCCAAGGAGGCATGACAGGGGCCCTGTTAGAGGGGTTGAGAGCCACTTCAGACCATTCATTTCTTATAACCCATCTCCAGTTGTTATTCCACAACAACATGGAAGGTCCTTTAAAGTGCGTTCCCAAGCAATCCAAAATTTGCTATCATGGCCGGGGAACAAAAGAGCCATACTAGCTTCTGAGTGCATATGATGCCATGTGCAACACCAATGGGGGACAGGGATTCACACCTGAGGATGTGAAATTGGTGTTGTTCCAATTCACCCTAGAAGACAAGGCTCAACAGTGGTTTCATTCCTTGCGTTCTGCTTCTATCTACACTTGGGGTGATATGCATCAACTGTTCCTAGATGAGTTCTACACTAATCAAAGAACTAGTGATGCTAGGAAAAACATCAGAAACTTCCAACAACAGTCTGGGGAGTTATTCCATGAAGCCTTCCTTCGCTTCAAGATGTTTATAAAGAATTGCCCACACCATGGTTTGCAAATGTGGGAGATGTTGAATGCCTTCCATGAAGGCTTGACAGATGATGATGCTCGTGACCTCAATTCTATCTCTAATGGTACATTTGGTACCAATTTTGAGGATATTGACTGGGATTATTTAGAGAGGATGGTTGTGACATCCAAGAGGAAAGCCCAATCTTCAAGGCGAGCAAGGCATTCTGTGGTTAGAGCAGTTGATAGCCCTAGTGTTAAGGCAAGCAGGTTAGAGAAGCTTGAGAAGCAGGTTGCCCACATGGGTATTGGAGGTCAACAGTATTAGGTTTGTGATCAGTGTGGAGACTTGGGGCATAATGGTGCCACTTGCACATGTACCTTTAAAGATGTGAATTATCTGCATGGGGGTGGTAGGAACTATAACATGAACTCCAACACTTACCACCCGGGCCTCAGAAATCATCCCAACTTCCGTTATGGGGATGCCTCAAATCAAGCTAACCCAAATTTTCAAGCTAGTGGTCAAAGGGGTCAACAACCATTACCATCCCGAAATCAGAATTATAATCAAAACAACAACCAATGGGGATACCAAAAGGGGAATGAGCAGGGAGGATCATCTGGACCCTCTAATCCGAGTAATGAGGATGTTGTGTTGGGTATCTTGAAGTCTATCCAAAAAGACTTGCTAAAGAAGATCCAAGCTGATGATGTGCGTGATAAAGCCTTCCAAGTCATGACTACTCAAATGGGGCAATTTGCCACTGAAATAGCTGAGTTGAAGAAGAGTAGTGGGAAGCTTCCAAGTGATACGGTGACCAACCCATCTCATCACATTTCGGGGAAAAGAAACATGAAGAACAACCACGTGGGCAAGGTTAGTATTCTCCGAAGTGGTAAGGTTTATGATAACAAAGTTGCACCTCCACCACCTTTTGTTGATGGTGTGGTGGAAGACATTGATGAGCATGATGTTAGTGATGATGAACCTGAACCGATTCCGGTTACACGGGTTGCTTTTCCAAAAGAACCATATTTTCCTAAAACATCATCTACTGTTGATAATGGGGGAGTGGTGTCTCCAAGGGTGCCATTCCCTGCTTCTTTAGTGAGTGCAGGTAAACAGGCGGCAGTCAAGAAGTGAGGTCCTCAACAAGAGGAAATCTGGGAACTCTTCAAATAGGTAAAAATTAATATGCCGCTTCTTGATGCAATTAAACAGGTACCAGTCTATGCTAAGTATTTGAAAGACTTGAGCACTCAGAAAAGGCATCACAAAATTCCTGAAAAGCTTGATCTGAATGCACAAGTTAGTGATATCTTGACTGATTCTCTTCCACCTAAACTCCAAGATCTAGGAGTGACCATAATTTCTATACAAGTGGGTGATTTCAAAATAAGCAAGGCGTTGTTGGATCTTGGAGCAAGTGTAAGCATCCTTCCTGGAAGTTTGTATAACCAATATGACTTTGATCTCTACGTCAAGCCAATACCACCATGGTGTTGGCGGATTTGACCCCTAAACTTCCAAGAGGGATGGTTCGTGATGTGATAGTGAAAGTGGATCAATTCTACTATCCGGTGGATTTCTTGATTCTTGACTATGTGCAATCTGAAAAGGTCACCGAACCAACTGTCATTTTGGATCGACTCTTCTTAGCCACCTCCCACTCTTTGATTGATTGTCGCTTAGGCACAGTTGATATGACATTTGGCAATAGAAGGGTCCGTTTAAATATCTTTTCAAATGAATCTAACCCTCTACCAAGTGATGAATGCTTTATGGCAGACATCATTGAAGGATGCAACCCTTATTCTAAGGATGAATCCACAGAGGAGTGTTTTGTTTGTGACAGGGTTGAACAGGAACTGGAGTTTGATTTGAAGGAGGAAGAAGAGCTTTCTAAAGCTCTAGCCATGAAGGATGGTAGACTCCATGGACACATCATGTGGAGAGTCTACCAATAGAGATTGACTTGGGGCTACAACCATCAATTGTCAGCCCCCCAAAGGTAGAATTGAAGGACCTCCCCAAGAACCTCAAGTATGCATTCCTAGGGGTGGGTGAAACTTTACCTGTCATCATTGCATCCAACCTGGATGAAGAACAGGAGGAGCCACTACTGAAGGTGCTTCAAGATTACAAGGCTGCAATTGGTTGGACCATTGCAGATTTGAAGGGTGTTAGTCCCTCCATTGTGATGCACAAGATCTCACAGACACGGATGCAAGACCTTCACGAGATACTCAACACCGTCTCAATCCAAACATGCGTGAAGTTGTCAAGAAGGAGGTTTTGAAGTGGTTGGACGCAGGGATTATCTATCCCATTTCTGACAGTCCATGGGTGAGTCCAACCCAAATAGTGCCCAAGAAAGCAGGTATACAGGTAGTGACAGGTGATGATGGTGAGCAAATTGCCACTCGGCCGGTAACCGGTTGGCGTATGTGTATTGAT
This sequence comes from Smallanthus sonchifolius, assembly GCA_023525975.1. Classification (NCBI taxonomy): domain Eukaryota; kingdom Viridiplantae; phylum Streptophyta; class Magnoliopsida; order Asterales; family Asteraceae; genus Smallanthus; species Smallanthus sonchifolius. Next base: position 60,293,773 of record CM042034.1, read on the forward strand.
TATAGGAAACTAAATGCTGCCACCTCAAAGGATCACTTTCCTTTGCCATTTATTGACCAAATCATTGAGAAGTTATCAGGTCAGAAATTTTACTGCTTTCTAGATGGTTACTCAGGTTATAACCAAATAGCTATCCATCATGACGATTAGGAAAAGACCACCTTCACATGCCCTTATGGTACCTTTGCCTTTAGGCGGATGCCATTTCGGTTGTGCAACGCCCCGGGTAATTTCAAAGGTGTATGATGAGTATTTTCTCGGACATGGTCGGGGAGTCGCTTGAGGTCTTTATGGGCGACTTTTCAATTTTTGGCTTATCATTTGATTATGTTTAAATGAATTATCTAAAGTTTTGCAACGATGTGTAGAAACTAATTTGGTCTTAAGTTGAGAAAAGAGCCATTTCAAGGTTCAAGAGGGTATTGTATTGGGTCATGTTGTGTCAAGTCAGGGGATTGAGGTAGAAAAAGCAAAAATTAGTGTTATTGCAACTTTACCTCCCCCGATGAATGTCAAGAGTGTGCGCTCTTTTCTAGGGCATGCCGGGTTTTACTGTAGGTTTATTAAGGGATTTAGTGTCATCAAAAAACCTTTATGTAACTTACTTCTTAAAGATGTGCCTTTTGAATTTGATCAAAATTGTTTAAATGCTTTCCATGTTTTAAAAGATCAATTGGTACAAGCCCCAATCTTGCAATCACCAGACTGGAATCTTCCTTTGGAAATAATTTGTGATGCGAGTGACTATGCGGTTGGGGCTGTTTTGGGTCAAAAGGTAGACAAACGACCCGTTGTCATTTACTATGCAAGCAAGACCCTCTCCGGTGCTCAATTGAATTACACCACAATAGAGAAGGAGTTGCTTGCAGTTATCTATGCCTTAGAAAAATTCAGGTCATATATTTAGGGCAGCAAAGTAATTGTTTATTCTGATCATGCAGCTATCCGATATTTGATGGCAAAGAAGGATGCCAAGCCTAGGTTAATCAGGTGAGTCCTTTTGTTGCAGGAATTTGATCTAGAAATCCGAGACAAGAAAGGATGTGAGAACTTTGTGGCGGACCATCTATCAAGGATTCAAAGGGAAGAGGAGGATGTCACTCCTGAAATTAATGAGCGGTTCCCTGATGAGTGTTTAATGTCTATTTCATCTTCTGATCCTTGGTATGCAGGTATTGCTAACTATTTGGTTACAGGTACTATTCCTGAAGACTGGACCAAGAAGAAGAAGAACAAATTCCTGACAAAGGTCAACCAGTACATCTGGGATGAACCGGATTTGTTCAAAGTGGGAGCGGACCAACTCATCAGGCGTTGCATTCCTGAATCAGAGACCCCAACAGTGTTGGAGCTTGCACACGCGTCTGTGTGTGGTGGCCATTTTAGTGGCCAGAAAACAGGGTATAGAATTTTAGCTTTCGGGTTATTTTGGCCCACTATTTTTAAGGATGCCTTTGAATTTGCTAAAACTTGTACAAACTGCCAAAAGATGGGTAGCATCACAAAGAGGATTGAGATACCCATGCAACCAATCCTCATGATTGATATTTTTGATGTATGGGGAATTGATTTCATGGGCCCATTCCCAAACTCCTTGGGCAATTTATACATCTTGGTGGCCGTTGACTATGTGTCAAAATGGGTCGAAGCAATTGCCACCAAGACCAATGAACATAGTGTAGTTTGCAAATTTGATAATCAAATATTTTTTCTAGATTTGGGCTTCCCCGTATGATCATAAGTGATGGGGGATCTCATTTTAAGAATTTCCATTTTGGCAAACTATTGAAACGCTATGGTGTAGACCACCGGATTGCCACACCTTATCATCCACAAACAAGTGGAGGTGTCCAATAGGCAAATCAAAGAAATTTTGCAGAAAACAGTACGGTCTGACCGCAAGGATTGGTCAAACAAGCTAAATTATGCCTTGTGGGCATACCATACTGCTTACAAAACACCTATTGGCACTACTCCATATCGGTTGGTCTATGGGAAGGGATGTCACTTACCTGTAGAGTTGGCTCATCGAGCATTATGGGCTATTAAAAATGTTAATCTTGATTATGATGCTGCAGGTAAGCAAAGACAAATGTGCTTGAGTGAGTTGGAAGAATTGAGGGATGATGCATACGAGAGTGCTCGGCCTACAAGGACAAGATGAAGAAGGTACACGATGCAAAGATCCGGTTGAAAACCTTTGCAATTGGGCAAAAGGTATGGTTGTTCAACTCAAGATTGAAGCTCTTCCCGGGTAGGTTAAAGGGCAAGTGGACCGGTCCTTACTTAGTGACCAAGGTGGGTCACTCGGGTGAAGTGGAGATTGAGGACTTTGAGGACCATTTGAGGCAAACAGTGAATGGCTATCGTTTGAAGCCATACTTAGAGCCTACTGACATCAATGGTCCAGACAAGTAAGTGGAGGTGTTGTTCTTGAGCATTCTCGAGGATGGAGACATGTAACTCATCTCAGGTACACCACGTCTAGCTGAAGACATTAAACTTAGCGCTCTTAGGAGGCAACCTAAGTTTTACTTTGTCTAGTTTTGTGTTTTATTGTTTGAACTTTGTGGGTGTGTTCCCTAGAAACCCTCACGAGACTAAACTCGTCCACTAGGGCTACTGAGGGGTTTAAATGGCTTGGTGCATACGCTAAATGCACCCGTGATGCCTATGAAAGTGAGTTAGGATTTTATTGCTTTGTTTCTTTGTTTTTGTGAGTCCGACCAAGTGTGGGGAAGCCTTTGAAGTGTTCTGGGGCTCATCTAAGTGCTATTGAGGGTAATGCAAAAGGTCTTGGGAGGTAGGGAACCATTTGTTGGGTTTTGTGAATTTTGATGTTTTCGTAGTTTTTTTTTCCAAAGTTTTATAAGTTTTCGTGATGATTTTGGCAAGGGAAATGATGGGGAATCACCTTCCAGGTACGTACGAACATTATTCAAGTGTTGGATCAGGTTTTGGACAAGGTTGAAATTTTGAGTTTGAAAATGTTTAAATTTTTCTAAGGCAAAAACCCAAAATTCCATCCTATCTTTCTGTCAAGAAGAGGTCCTCGCGGTACGCGAGGATCTCTGGCCTTTTTCTCGCGCTTCGCGAGGGATGATGTCGTCCGACAGCAATTCCAGGTCTTCGCGGTACGCGAAGACCAGGTCCTATTCTTTCACGACACGCGAGGGACTGGTTGTCCGGTACTTGTTTCTTGTCCCTGGCGGTACGCGAGCATCCTCCCCCGTCCTTTCGCGACACGCGAAAAAAAAATAATAAAATATATTATTTTTCTTTTTTTGTTGTCTTTAATTGTTTGCGTCATTCTTGTCTTTTATTTCATGTGCGTCTTGTTATTTAGTCATTATGATGCTTGTTGGTGTGTTTTGAGCTTAATTTTACAGATTTGAAAGTCCTTGCCCGTACTTAATCTCCATTCGGGTGATGACTTCCGACTTCCACTTGATTCTTATTCATGGTTACCCGCTTGCATCTGTGCAGCACGATCGCGAATGAATTGCTATACGATCGTATATCTAGCTAAGTTCTTTAATTTTTGTATATGTCTTTTTGTTTTTGTTTCTCTTCCTACATTGAGGGCAATGTAGTGTTTAAGTGTGGGGAGGGAGACTGTCGTCTAAGTTGTCATTGAGTCTGTATAGTTAAAATTTTTTGAAAATTCATAAAAATTAAAAAAAATTTAAAAAATGTCCTTGGATTATAATCTGTGCAGTTAATTGGAAAATGATAGGTACAATTGGAACTTTGCTCGTGTGTAATTGAATTGAATAATAAATAGAAAGCGCGTCTGATTTGTAATGTTTTGGTAGGCCCAACCGATTTAAAGAGCTTAAATATCCTGATAGTGTATCTAGGTTTAATTGATAATTAATTCAGGATGTCTTGCGGGTTCTCATCTTAGGGGTGGTGGTAAGGTCGGAACTGTTAATATAGGGTGATAGGTACCACTATAAGCAAAAGTTTATAAGTTTTTTTGAAAAAAAATATTATTTGGCACATCACTTTCTTTTATGAAAATAATCCGAAAGTTGATGGCGCCCGCACCCATTATCAATCTTGCATGAGCTTAATTAAATCAATTGAAAGCTTGAGTTTTGTCTACGTGTTTCCCTTCGGGATGGTGACTTGGAGGATACGCCCATGGGCGGGACTTAAGTGATCAATAGTGGATAATTAAGTTAGGAGTACGTGTTTCCCTTCGGGATGGCCACTTGAAGGATACATCCATGCTCTGAAGCTTATGTACTTAATTGTTTAAGAACTGCAACCTACGTGTCATATATCGTGTTCCAGCGTGATTGAAACACCACTGGGTTAGGTTCATTCATAAAATAATAAAAGCTCAAAAACATGCATCCATCGATAATTCCATAATTTTCAAAACTTGTAAATTAGTGTTTATAGTGGTGGGAAATCTATAAGGTTTAACCCATGCCTAAACATGACCTTGAGATGGGATTAGAATAAGTTGTAACTTCCAAAGTGTGAGGCCCATAGACAAACGGTTGCTTGGTAATGAATAGGATAGTAGATCACATAATCGGGGGCTCAATAGATCAGTGGTTGGGTTTAGTCGGATAGAAATGCCAATTGTTATAGTCAATGCTTGATTATATTTTAATTGTTTGAGAATGCGAGATCAGATTCCAATTATGATTCCATTGCATAATTCTTTTTTGGGACGCAAAAGAGTAAGTGTGGGGATGTGATGTAGGGTTTAATAACCCGTGTTTATATCTCGTTGTCTGTGCGTTTTAATTGTTTTGAGTTGTATATTTTTTCGGTTTTATGCGTGTTTGTGGATATGTCTACCTCCCAGGTTTTATGTGCTAAATGAGCGGATAACGGAAGCGAAGCAGTGAGACGCGAAGCAATGAGACGCGAAGCACGAAAATTGAAAAAGTCAAAAAAGTTAAATTTCTGAGAATTCTGGTCTTCGCGGTACGCGAAGACCTAGGGAAGCAACTTTGCGGTACACGAGAGATCAAATACATATGCCCGGCTATTTTGTCCTTCGCGACACGCGGAGGACTTGTTCAAGACTTTCGCGGTACGCGAAGAAGTCTAGAGGCGCGCTCGATTAGTTTGTCCCTCGCGGTACGCGAGGGACTTGTCTCCCATCTTCGCGGTACGTGAGGCACATGTTTTATGGGAAAAATTAACCTAAATTAGGTTTTCACCATCAGTAGCCTTCATTCCGACTTCCCTCAATTCCAGCCGTTCCAAAACTCCAAGAAGGCGATTTCTACCATATTTGGACCGATTTTCTTAATATTTCATGATTGTAAGTCCTAGTACATTAAATTTGATTATTGTTATGAGTATGAGTGGCTGAGTCTCCTGTAGTCCTCTTTGGGTCTAGGGTTTTGTGAACACTTGTGAATTCTTGTATGATTAACTTGATTTGTAATCTTGATTGGCATGTTAAGCCATATGATTTCATTTATTGATTGAATGCTTTAAACTTCATTGATTGATTTCGAATTATTGTTCAAATTTCAATAGTCTCGGGTTTCTTTACACCGGGGACAACTTGGGGGTTGGATTATAATTGGTTTGTAATTGATGGTTGTATGAGAATAAGTTTTATTTACAATGGGTTCTCATATTATCACTGAATTCAATGAAACCGTATGATTATGTATATGTAATTGCTTGTTAATTATCTTGAAGGAACTTGTGTTTGCATACCCGAACCCCGGAGAGGATTGCCTCTTTCATTATTGTTTTAAACCCAAATCCAAATCAGTTTATTATTTTCTGTCTTTGAATTATTGTAACAAAGTAACACTTTCCACATACTCCTCGTGGATACGAGACTCTACTTACCCTTACTAGTTAAGGTGTTTAAGCATTTTTTTTGACTGACCAAACGACAATGATCAACATGATAGGAATGTTCAATCCGGAGTGAAAACTTGTTTTTCAAATCAGAACATTTTCTTGGAAGTTAACTTTTATTTCTTTTTAAGTTTGTACAGTTTGCATTTCTTTCAAATTATCTCAGAAAAACCAAACAAAATAGAAAACTGTAGGATCGTGAGAATACAAGATGGTTCTGTTCTTAGTTGAGGTTGGCGGAAACAAAATCAACTACACAATTTATAATCAAGTAAACACAAAGAATACTGATAAACACTGTTGTATTAAGCTTTTGTGATTGCAAAGATTACAAGTGAGAAACTCAATGAATAAGTATAACAAGCACTACAAGCACTATCAAGACACACTTACTATGAAGTGTTTACACAGTATTTATAGTAACTCAGAATCAAGACAAACCCTTGATTCTGAGGATCAGATCGAACACAGACCGTTGATCTTGTTTATTAATCTAAATTACACGCAAAGGCTAATCTAGATAACTTTATTGAAACGTCTTCTTAGGCATCATTGTTTGCATGCTTGGAGAAGTGTATTGTTGTCCGTCATTGGTTGACCATAGCGGTTCCTTCTGCTTTGAGTCTGTCAGTTGCTTTTGCAGAAAGGTGTCAGAAACGCTTGGTCTGGATAGTCGGCTGCAACGTTTGGTCTTCAGCGAGTAGAGCTATCAGCTGCAAAGAGTGAAGGTTGCTGCTGGTAAGCCTATCAGCAGCAAACATGGAAGACCGCTGCTGATAAGCCTATCAGCAGCAACTTGTGCAGAATGCTGCTGATAAGCCTATCAGCAGCAACTTGTGTTGAATGCTGCTGATAAGCCTATCAGAAGCAACAAGTGTTGAATGCTGCTGATAAGCCTATCAGCAGCATTTGTACTTAGAATAATTTGGTAGCAATCAGTCTTTGGTTCTACAAACTCCCCCTAGACTGATGCAACCAAAAATTCTTCTAATCGCTTTGCTGCTGAAGCTTTTGCATGTGGCTGACTATCCTTTCAACCTCATAGCCTCTTGGATCCTTGCTGGGATTGTTTAGTGGAAGTTCAGACAGAGTCTTGATGTCTTTGTGTTGCATTTTGTAGATTGCTTTGCTTGAACATCTCATCTGCTGCTTCTTTACATCAGTCACTGTGAACTCATCCAAATAAGCATTGTAGGTCCAAGATACAAATGGAGAGTGGGACTTGAGTGGTTTGATGTTTATGATCACATCTTTGCTAGGGTTGAAGAAGTGTTTGATTGCTAGCACAAGACGTTTCCCACTCTCATTTGCAGGCTCTTTAGCTTCACCCAGCTCTAAAATTCTTTGAAGATCGGAATCAGGTAGTTGCAGAACCTCATCAACAGACCTGTAAGTGGATCTTCTTCTCTCAGTTCTCCCCCTAAAGATCTCAAACACTTGATCTTGTGAATTGTGGAACCAGTTAACTATATTTCTTGAGTCTTCTGGTTTAGGAGTGGGTTTGGGTATCTTCAAGGGAGGCTGTTGATGAGAGGGAGCTGGGTGGGATGACTTGGACTTTTTGGGTGGAGGAGTGGAAGGTTTGGGGAGGAGAGTGGAAGGATGATGGACTGAGGAAGAGGTAGGTGAGGGAGAAGGCTTGGGTTTCTTTGTCTTTGGTTCTTCATCTTCTTTGATAAGTACCCTTTTCTTGGAGCCCTTCTTCCCTAGTCTTTCTTCCTCATCCTTTTTAACTTTAAAGTAGAGGGCTTGCAGGTTCATGAAATTCATAGGACCTAGCCTCTTTCCACTATCTCCTCTGGCCTTAAGGAAGTCAATCATGACCTTCCTTTCTTCATGGGTCCTTTTATTGAAGGCAATGGTCTTTTTGGACTGTTGTTTGGCTTTTTCTTCTTCTTCAGCCTTTTTCTTCTTTGCCAACTGACCTTGCTGACCCCTGAAGGCTCTGTAGATCTCTTTGTTTGAAAGTTTTTCAAGGTAGTCTGCATCCTCACCTTGAGAGATCAGAGCTTCAGTCCACTCCTCCCTTAATTCTTTTGCTAATTTAGAATCAGTGATTCTAAACTTAGCATCCTTCTTCTTCTTCTTTTCATTTTCTTCTTCTTCCTTGGCAAGCTGTTCCTGCAGCTGTCTGGCCAGTTGTTCATCTTTCTCAATTTGGTCGACTGCAGGAATCTTTCTTTTCAGTTCATCCAGCTGTTTAGCATACAGCTGGATGGTTTGTTCTCTTAGGAGAATGGTTTGTTCTCTTAGGAGAATGGCTGTTTCTCTTTTAGCAACCTCTCTTCATCTTCATCAGTCATGATTCCATTTCCTTTGTTTACATTGGATGCCTCTGCTTCAGCTTCATTGATCACAACAGCAGATGGTGATGCTGCTATTGGGATCTCTGCCTCAGCTTCATTGGAAATTTGAGATGTGAATAAGGGAAGGTCATCGTCTTCATCAAGTTGATACTCAGGACCTTCTATTTCTCTCAGTTTTTCTTTGATAGTTGATCTTGACTCATAAGCTGCAGTGCAGATGTTAACTCGAGGGGAAGCTGAGTCAGTGTCAGTGTCAGAGTTTGACACATATACTGCCTCAGTAATTCTTCCTACTTGTTCAAGTTTGGCTCTGACAGTATCTATCATTGCCTGGCTTTCAAGTGAGTTGACATTGCAGATGTTGGTTATGAGCTGATAGATCTTGAAGAGAAAGTCTGAGGGCAGATGAAGGATGTTTCTGGTGTTGATAATGAGAGAGGAGCCGTTGCTGAGCAGAAAAGTGTGGTCAAGAGACTTAGTGCTCACCCAACCTAGCACATCCAAGTCCTTGACCAGGAAGGCATACAGGAATCTTCTAAGGCCCAGAGCTTCTTCTTCAGTGAGAAGACTGCTCCTTGTTATTTCAAGATTGCTAGGAGTCAGTCTTCTTTCTGCGGCCGCCGAGGATTCAGGATAAGCTACCCGATGTGCTGCTTGTAGGAATCTTTGGAACCTGGGTAGATTATCCTCCATCAGGTCATGGAACCTGCCAATGGCAAGTTCAGCTGAGAGATCTGCTAAAGTGTTGATGCAGTCAGTTAGATGCAGTTCTAGGACTTGGAGGGCATTGAGAGAGTTCCAGTTCAGCTCTTCTACTCCGCTGAACTCCCATCCAATCCAGAACCTCTCAGCTGATCCATCATACCCCCAAGCTAGAATAGAGTCAAACTCTAGCTTCCTTGAAGATTTGAAGATTTGGGGGGTAGTGGATTGACCTATGATGGCTGCTGCTTGAGGAAGGATGCTGAATGATGCATTTGTTTGTTCTGTGTCTTCAGCATCATTCAGCATTTCATCGACAGCCCTGACAACCAACTGCCAGTCTTCAGATATCTCTTCGTCTTCGTTATCTGGGGCTGGCAAGTCATGAACTTGGACAAAAGCTGGCTTGTATTGTGAGCTTTGAAGTACAAACTGCTCTTGAATCCAGTTGTCAAGACTGTCTGTATTATCTTCCATAGAAACCATCTCCCTCTTTTTGGTTGCATCAGCAGACAGGTAAGCATCAGTTTGGGTGCCTACTGATACAAGAGAGGGAGAGGCTAGAGTTGGGCATTGATGGGCTTCATGCATAGAGACTTGGTGTCTTAGTTTGGACATTTCAGCCTCTAGCATAGCCACCCTGGCCGTCAATTCCATGTTATGAAGTTTCAGTCTGTCCTCATCCACAGTTGTGGAATCCTTGGATCCAGATGGGGCCGTAGGCCTAGCCTCAGCATCCCCATCACCCGCGGTTTCTTGGCGCCTGGGATTCCTCTCAGTGAAGGGAGTTTCCAAGGAAACACCCTCACCGTGAGTTGCCGTGGTTGAGGTCTTAAAGATGTTGTCACTGTCCTCCTGGTCAGTTGATGGACCAGCAGTTGTGACAGCCTCGTCCACATCCACTCTTTCAATACTCCCAGAGTGGACCTCCAAGGGTGAGGAACTTGGGTTGAGTGTTTCGGAAGCAAGACCAATCAGTACCTCCTTGATAGTGGTAGTTGGAGAAGGTACATCACGTTGGTCAGGTTCCTCTACACTTAAGTTCAAAGAAGAAAGGAATGGCTCGAAGGGCTGTTCTATGGATCCGGGAAGTGATCCTAATCCTAATAGAGAGACTGCCGAAGGAGTCTCCCTAGCAATGTGGCTTTCCCTTATGATATTCTCACTAGAATGTTGTGATTCTGAGTGAGGGATGTTGGCTTGGGTTTGGGCCTTGGAGGCAAGAGAAGAAGGAGTTCTCTTGCCCCGCTTCCTTGTATACTTGGCTGCAACCGAGGCCCTGTGTTCCGGTTGAGCAATCAACCTGGGGGTGAGTAATGTATGTGCCTGTGCATCCTCAGTAGAATGCACAGGGGTTCGATCAAGGGAAACAGTAGGTTGAGTTTGTGGCAGTGAAGTGGAGGGTGTGGGATCAGTATCAGCTAGGTTTGCTGAACTGTCACCCTGGGCACTATGTGTGTTCAACATTGTAGATAACAATGGAACATCGGCCCCTGAGAACTTTGATGAAACTGTTCTCATTCTCTGAAAAATGTTGTTCTTATGTCCCAGTATGGAGTAGATTCTTGCAGTTTTTGAAAGATCTTGGTGTTCAATATTGAACACTTCTTGCAAGAATCTTGGGTACATGAAGAACTGAGATTTCACCCCTTCTTGAAGGTTGTATCTCAAACCTTCAAGAATGAGGTGGGAAAAATTGAAACCTGCCCCTGTTATCATACCGTGAACGGCCGACGCAAGTCCGGAGCTGATTTGGTTCCAGCCACTCCTCTTTTGAGATATGCATTGGAGAAGAGTGTGGCAGAGATACTTCCATTTAGGACCCATGAGTGCCTTCTCTATCGTATACTCTGTTTGATTCCCAGTGTACCCTATGGATACAAAGGTCCTCATGTATACGTCTCTTGGGTAAGAGAGGGCGTCCCCTTCATCCTGAAGCTTGAGGTGTTGGCGGAGCTTTGCTTCAATGATGATCATTTCCTTACCGTCTACTGTGCCTCTGATTTGAGGAGTGCCCTGTTCAGTAGAATACACGGCGGAGCTCCAAAAATCTTCCATGTGTGAAGTATATATGGTTGGGTTGACGGTTAGGGCATGGTAAATTTTGGACCGACAGAGGAAGTCGATCATACTGTCGAAACCCTCGGACTTCTTGCCTTTTATTAGGTATGCAGTGAGGTTATGGTAGGGAGCAAACTTGTCGTTGGGGATGTTTATATCGACGACTGCCATTGTTATGGATTTGGAGGGAAGAAAGAAGGGTGTTTGAATGGTAGTTGATTATGGAAGGCTTTGAATGCTGTGGGGACGGGAGAGAAAGTGATGGAAGGTTAGGGTTTGAAATTGAAAATGAAGAGGTGGTGGGAACGTTTGTGATGGTGATATAACGGCAGACGAAGAAAAAGCAACCTTACTTGTACAGTACAACCTGTTTCACTTTTCGTTGTTACAGCTGTAATACACCAAGGCAGTCATGGAAGGGACTGACGGTAAACTTTACAACGGGTAAAAGTTAATTTAGACTTATGATTACCCATCAGCAGCAAACTTGGTTGCTGCTGATGATGAGCTATCCGCTGCAAACTTGGTTGCTGCGGATAGTTAAGTCTTTCAGCAGCAGATTTGGTAGCTGCTGACTGTTGTATTCTTTCCGCAGCAAAAAGGTTGCTGCTGACCGCCTTGAAGCAATCCGCAGGAAACTTGTTCCTGCTGATAACTTAAAGCGATCAGTGGCAAAACTTTTGCTGCTGATGCTTTTACCTGTCAGCAGCTGAAGAACAAAAATACTGGTGACCCATAACTTTTATTTACATCAAGGGACAAAAAAAGACACATTTTAAGGAGAAACTTGAGAAGGATTTTAATCAAAGTTCATCATACCAATTGATTCAACTAAATATCTGAATCTAGCTTCATCAAAAGGTTTTGTAAACAGATCAGCATATTGCTCATTTGTATGAACTTTGGTTAAAATAATTCTCCTTTTCTCAGCTTGATCTCTTATGAAATGGTACCTGATGTCGATGTGCTTTGTCTTTGAGTGCTGCACCAGATTGTTTGTGATAGAGATAGCACTCATGTTGTCAATGTGAATTGGAGTCTGCATGAAGGTCATTCCATAGTCAAGCATTTGATTTTGGATCCAGATGACCTGTGCACAGCAGCTTGAAGCTGCAATGTATTCTGCTTCAGCTGTTGAAGTAGAAACACATGTTTGCTTTTTGCATTGCCATGAGATGAGCCTTCCTCCAAGAAATTGACATCCCCCAGATGTGGAATTTTTGTCCAAGTTACAACCCCTATAGTCATTGTCAGTGTAGGCATAGAGATTGACATTTTCATTCTTTGGATACCATAGCCCAAGTTTTGGAGCTCCCTTTAGGTATCTAAGGATCCTTTTGATAGCTTGAAGATGAGACACTTTTGGAGCTGCTTGAAATCTTGCGCAGAGACAAACTGCAAACATGATATCTGGTCTTGAGGCAGTGAGGTACATGAGAGACCCTATCATTGCTCGGTACTGATGTTGATCAGTGTCTTGTCCTTCTTTATCCGGAGATAATTGATGGTGCACTTGCATAGGAGTTCTTGCAGCAGAGCAGTCAGTCATTTTGAACCTCTCCAAGATGCTTTTGACATACTTGGATTGACTTATGAAGATTCCAGTTGGTACCTGTTTGACTTGAAGTCCTAAAAAGAAATTTAGTTCACCCATTGAACTCATTTCAAATTTGGAATGCATCAGAACTTCAAAGTCTTTGCAGAGCTTCTTTCTTGTAGATCCAAAGATAATGTCATCAACATAAATCTGGACCAACAAAATTTCGCTCCCTTCATCTTTGATGAAAAGTGTCTGATCAATGGCCCCCCTTCTGAAGTTGTTACTAAGTAGATATCCAGATAAAGTTTCATACCAGGCTCTTGGGGCTTGGTGTAAGCCATAGAGAGCTTTGTCCAGTTTTAAGACCTTATTTGGATGTGCAGGATCTACAAAGCCTGGAGGCTGTTTGACATAGACCTCTTCATCAATCGTGCCATACAGAAAGGCACTCTTCACATCCATTTGATAGACCATAAAGTTTTTGGATGCTGCATAAGCCAGAAAAATTCTAATGGCTTCTAGACGGGCAACAGGAGCAAAAACTTCATCATAGTCAATGCCTTCTTCTTGAGTGTAACCTTGAGCTACCAGTCTGGCTTTGTTCTTGACTACGATGCCCCTCTCATCTTGCTTGTTTCTGAAAACCCATCTTGTTCCAATGGCTGTTTGACCAGGTGGAAGATCAACAAGCTTCCAAACATCTTGTCTTTTGAATTACAGCAATTCTTCCTGCATTGCTTCAATCCAGCTGTTGTGCTTGAGAGCTTCATCAATCCTTTTGGGTTCCACCTGTGATAGAAAGCAAGAGAACAAACAAATGTTGGCTTCATGAGACTTACTTCTTGTCTGGATGCATGTGTGGACTTGGCCAATGATGTTTTCCAGAGGATGCTCTTTGTTTATTCTCTGAGCAGGTATCACATCCAGCCGTATTCCCTCTTCAAGATTACTGTGGTTTAGATCAGTATTGTCTTCAGATGTGTGGAGAGGAGCTTGGAAGATCTGATCATTGTGTTCCACATAGTCAGCAGCATTAGCATCAGAGGCCTCTTCAGCATGAATTGAGGAGGCTACATTTAGGATTTCATTGTCAGAGAGATTGCTGCTTGTGGTGTTGGATGTACCGGCTTCACCTGCACTGGCTTCAATAGCTTCTGCCACTGAAGGAGGATCAATGGATGGCCTTTTCATCCTGATGTAGGGACTGGGAAACTCCAGGTTGTAGTCAGAAGAAGAGGTTGAGGTAGAAGGTGTTGAGTTTGAAGAAGGAGGCTCCATATTTGAGAATATGAGGGGCTCAAATATCTGGGTGAAGGAGTCTATATCAAAAAGCCAGTTGGGACCTTTGCCTTGTTCACAGACAACGTGTTCCCTGCATTCCACATTAGCAGATTCTTCCACAATCCGAGTCCTAGAATTGAACACTCGGTAGGCCTTCGATTGAGAGGAGTAACCCACAAAGTAACCTTCATCAGACTTTGCACCGAATTTAGGAAGAACTCCATGTGTGATGAGGATGGTACATGGACATCCAAAGGGCTTCAGGAAGCCAATGTAGGGAACTCTTTTGAGCCAGAGTTCATAGGGAGTTTTCTGGAGAGGCTTAACAATACGGACTCTATTCTGCACATAACAAGCTGTGCTTACTGCTTCTGCCCAGAAAGTAAGGGGCAGCTTTGAGTCAGCCAGCATAGATCTTGCTGATTCAATCAGAGTCCTGTTTCTTCTTTCAGCAACCCCATTTTGTTGAGGAGTTCTTGGAGCATTGTACTGCCTTTCAATGCCCTTGCTCTCATAGAAACTGTTCAAAGTGTGATTTTTGAACTCTGTTCCCTGATCACACCTTATGATCTTTACCTTCAGATTGCTTTGATTCTCTACCCTGAGAATATATGATTTGAGAATCTCAGCAGTTTCATCTTTTGTTCTTAGGAAGAATACCCAAGAGAATCTGGAGAAGTCATCAGTGATCACTAGACAGTAGGACTTTTTGCCCATTGACATGACATTTGTAGGACCAAAGAGATCCATATGCAGTAGCTGGAGAGGAGTGTCATTTGTGTTCAATGTCTTGGGCTTATGGGAACTTTTGTGTTGTTTTCCCTTCAAGCAGGCAATGCAATGATCGTCTAGCTGGAATTCTTTGTCAGGAAGCCCTCTGACAAGATTGTCCTTCACTAATTTATTGATTGTTTTGATGTTAACATGGCTTAACCTCCTGTGCCAGAGAGCGGATTCATCAACTGATGCCTTTGACAGAAAACATGAAACACTACCAGATGGAGTGACTTCATTCATGTCAAGCACATATAAGTTGTCCTTTCTATTAGCAGTTAGGAGAATCTTCTCTGGGGGAGGTTTAGATAGGCCAGGAGCTAACACGAAACATTCTTTGTCAGTGAAGAGCATCCAATGCTTTTGATCACATACTTGAGAAACACTCATGAGATTGAAGTCAAGTTCTTTAACATAGTTGACTCTTTCAATACTCATCCTTTCATTGGACACAGTGCCTTGTCCAGTGATAGATCCACCTTTTGAGTCACTCCCAAAGGCAACATATCCTCCATTGAAGTGTCTGAAGTTTGAGAGGATCGACCTGTTGCCTGTCATGTGCCTGGAACAGCCGCTATCTACCACCCAGGTGTTATTCTTGTTACCTGGCTGTCCCTGCACATGAAATAGATTTAGTTAGTGGGAGTGGTCCAAGAGCTCTCCTTTTTGAAGAAAAGAGTTCTTGGACATTCTGATTCATCATGCGTGCATTCAACAGCACCGATGATGATTTTGCTGACAGGAGCAGAGATTTTGGCTTTCCATTGCTTAAGTGGTGGTTTTCCAGTTCTCTTTTCTTTATCGGCTGCGGATTTGGCTTTGGCAGCTGATGAATTTGCTCTATCAGCAGCTGATTTTCCTGCTTGAGGTTCTGGCCTGTCAGCAGGGGCAGGTTTTGCTGCTGATGGCTTCAGCTTATCAGCTGCAGATGTTGCTGCTGATGACCTTGGCCTTTCAGCAGCAGATTTTGCTTTTGCTGCTGAGGGCTTATTTGGAGCAGCAGCAGATTTAGTTTTTGCTGCTGACTGCTTTGTTTGAGCAGCAGCAGATTTGGTGGCTGCTGAAGGCTTTGCCTTTTGCTGCTGCTTGTGTTTTTCTGCAGTCTCAACTCTTCTACTGTCTGCAGATGGCCTATCAACTGAAGTATGCTGATCCTTTTTTTGTTTATGCGCTGATTGAAGAAGGATCTGGTTGAAGGGGTTGAACTGACATTTTGCAGCAAAGTGGTTTGATTCCCACATATGATGCAGGACTGCTGAACCTTGGGCTGCTGCTTCCTTGGTGGAGAAGAAGAGTTTCTGAACTGACTTTTCTTGGTTGTAACTCTTCTAACCTGTTGCTGATTTGGCATGAACTGAGACTTGGAGTTTGTGGGTCCTGATGTCTGTCCCTTTTCAGTGTTTAGCTTTCTTCCACCTGGAGGATAGCTGATCCTTATCTGTTTGAATGGTACAGGGGCTGGAACAGCTGGGAGAACAGTAGGGACTGGGACTCTATTTAGAACAGCTTCAGATGAGGCTGTACTTGTTTCAACATGGTCTGAGAAGGTTAACTCAGATTCTGATGAGGTAGTGCAGTCTTTAACAAGGGGTTCATCCATTGGAGGATCAAGATTTCTGTTTGCGGTGTCGAGTTTTGCAACATCGAAGCTTGGTTCATAGATGGCAACATAGTCAGCTGGATGAGGAACAGTATTGTACTGTTCCTTGCCATATCCAAGTCCTCCAAGCTTTACCTTTTCATGGACTTGAATATCTAGAAGTCTCTGTAGCTTTTTAGAAGAAAATTCATATTTTTCAACATGAACTTTCTGTTCTGCCAGATCAGCTCTGGTTGATTTAAGTTTTACTAATAGACCATCAATCTGAGTTTCAAGATTGGTTTGTTCATGTTTTAGAGATGAAATCTCTTTCTTAAGGCATTCAATTTTTTCTTTGTAAGTGATTTCAACCTTTTTGAACTCAGATTTCATTTGAAGAAACTCTTCATTTTGATCTATAAGGTTTTGGTTATGTTTTCTATAACCTAAAACTTTATCAATGCAAGCTTGAGAGCATAGATGTTCAAATACCTGAGGTGGTATCTCTGCAGTGTCTGCCATAAGTGCTTGGTTGGAGACAGGAACATCTTCATATTGAAAACTCCAGTCGAATTCTGCAGTTCCAACATTTGCACAGGCTGCAGTTTGTGCAGGGGGAGTTTGTTGTTGCTGCTGTTGTCTGGGCTGACTTTGGTAGGCTTGTCTTTGATGGCCGGCACCCTGATTGGCTTTAGGTGCCTTGCACTCCCTAGCAAAGTGACCCATTTGGTTACAGTTGTAACAACGGATCTTGCTTTTATCAAGCCCAACTCTGCTGTTTGAGTTGTTGCTTGGAAATGATCTTCCGGTTCTAGAATAGAATCTTTTTGCTCTGAGGGAGAGCATGGCATATGAGTGTTGAATATCCATTTCTTCAAGATCATCTGGATGAAAGCATTCCAGATCCTCTTTTATGAAATACATGCTGCTTGAGTTGTCAGAGACAAAAGCAGTAGAGGTTGGCTGTTGAGGAGGTGCCTCAAGAAGAAATGGTGAAGAGTTAGATTGTGAAGCGGTTGGGGTCTGAGGGTGAGTAACAATGGGAGGATAGTAGCTGCTTGCACTAGGACCGGAATGATCAGAGTGAAGCGCTGAGGAGGTAGTGGAGGAAGTGGTAGCTGATTGATAGCTGGAGCTCCTTTCTTTAGCTTGAATCATTTCTAATTCATAGGTTTTGAGCATGCCAAAGAGCTCAGTCATTTGAAGAGTCTTCAGATTCTCTGTTCTTCTGATGGACACAGTGTATAATGTCCAGCAACTAGGAAGAGATCTTATGAACTTCTTGAGAATGTCTTCATTCTCCAGCTTTACCTTGGAGCACTGCAGTTCACCTACAAGATAGGTAAATCTGTTATATAAAATAGTTAAGGTCTCACCTTCCCTCCAGACGAAGTTCTCATACTGCTGCTTCAGTATGTCCCTTCTGTTCTCTTTGACTTCTTCAGAGCCAGCAAACATCTTTTCCAGCGCCTCCCAGAGCTCCTTGGCAGTTTTGTAACTTCTGAAGTTGTGAAAAACTTCATTTGGAAGGCACATTTGGATGGCTCCTAGTGCCTTGAAGTCCACCTCCATTTTCTTGATGTCCTCTTCAGAGTACTTGGAGGTTTCCTTCGGGATTTGTAGCCCTCCATTATCAGCAGAGGCCACCATGGGAATATATGGACCCTCCTTGATGGATCTCCACATTCCGTATTCCTGGTAACAGAAGAAGCTTTCCATGCGATTTTTCCACATGTCATAGTCTTCTCCAGATACCAACCTTGGTGGTCGGTTGATGCTGCCAATATCTTCAAAGCCATTACTCTGTGCCATTTTTGTTTTGATTTTGGGTGACTTGTTCAAAGAGAGAGTTTAGAATAGAACCAGAGATGATTAAACAAATGTTAGTTTGTTTAATCTGAGCCAAAGCTCTGATACCACTTGTAGGATCGTGAGAATACAAGATGGTTCTGTTCTTAGTTGAGGTTGGCGGAAACAAAATCAACTACAATTTATAATCAAGTAAACACAAAGAATACTGATAAACACTGTTGTATTAAGCTTTTGTGAATGCAAAGATTACAAGTGAGAAACTCAATGAATAAGTATAACAAGCACTACAAGCACTATCAAGACACACTTACTATGAAGTGTTTACACAGTATTTATAGTAACTCAGAATAAAGACAAACCCTTGATTCTGAGGATCAGATCGAACACAGACCGTTGATCTTGTTTATTAATCTAAATTACACGCAAAGGCTAATCTAGATAACTTTATTGAAACGTCTTCTTAGGCATCATTGTTTGCATGCTTGGAGAAGTGTATTGTTGTCCGTCATT
This sequence comes from Smallanthus sonchifolius, assembly GCA_023525975.1. Taxonomy (NCBI): domain Eukaryota; kingdom Viridiplantae; phylum Streptophyta; class Magnoliopsida; order Asterales; family Asteraceae; genus Smallanthus; species Smallanthus sonchifolius. The sequence continues at coordinate 60,312,185 of CM042034.1, forward strand.
GGTTGACCATAGCGGTTCCTTCTGCTTTGAGTCTGTCAGTTGCTTTTGCAGAAAGGTGTCAGAAACGCTTGGTCTGGATAGTCAGCTGCAACGTTTGGTCTTCAGCGAGTAGAGCTATCAGCTGCAAAAAGTGAAGGTTGCTGCTGGTAAGCCTATCAGCAGCAAACATGGAAGACCGCTGCTGATAAGCCTATCAGCAGCAACTTGTGCAGAATGCTGCTGATAAGCCTATCAGCAGCAACTTGTGTTGAATGCTGCTGATAAGCCTATCAGCAGCAACAAGTGTTGAATGCTGCTGATAAGCCTATCAGCAGCATTTGTACTTAGAATAATTTGGTAGCAATCAGTCTTTGGTTCTACAAAAACCAAAAAAATTTCAAAGTCATTTGAAGAAAAGAGGAAATGATAGCACATCAGTAACGATCTAAACGTCTTAGATTGCTCATATGAGAAATGATTACGTCATGCATACTTGACTGATTGTTTGATTTGTTAATCTGAATATTTACATGTACTTTGAATTGTCAGTAGGTTGTAAGCGTCTTTGAATCACTAGTAGTGTGGAAACTAAATCAATACTGCAACTGTGATTTGAATCCATGTTTGCTAGTGTGTGTATGCAAAAGAATGCAAAAGATCACTATATAGGATGTAAGATTTTGGCAAGTATTTTCTAATGAGACCAGTTTTGGGTTAGGTCGTTAGCACAATTACTGCGGTTCGTCTCACTGCCCATACTCCCAAGTATGCGATGAGGGAGTGAACCAAGATATGTCTTGACATTAACCGTTAAGCATATATTGACCCTTGAATCATTCCTGATTCATTGAAATCAAATCCAGATAAAAGTTGAATCTACTTACCTAAATCCTCAGAGACCATATTCATTATCCTGAATCATCATACTGATATTCACATATGAAACCCTATGAAACCAAGACAAATGAATCCCTCGATTCTGAATCTTATGATTCCTGATAATCCTTATGGATTCTGCTTGATTTTTCTGTGCTAATTGAAGTAACTTCATTTTGGAAATTATGAAACTCATTAGGAAAATCTTAGATGCTTTGAGATAGTGCAAATTTAAATTCATATAGCATAACTGTGGGGTACACGTTGTATACTTATAATGAATACATTAACACACAAGAACGTGATAATAAGATGCTTATGGTTTTAAATCTTATAATATTGCCAACTGGAATTACTTGTTTATATTGCTTTATTACGTATGCACAAGTAGTATTCCATGACATGATCCCATATTCTTTGATGTTTATACTGTATCATTTTTTCTTTTACTAGCCTAATATGATCCTTTGCTCATGACTTTGACCAAAAAGAGCTTGTGTGTATATACTTGTATATCTTCAATCAGAAAAAGATCAAAAAGATTTTAAATTTATGAACAGTTCAATGTTTCTGTACAGTTTATCAAAAATTTAAGAAAAGCCAAAATATATGTGTTTAACTTCCTTGAGTTGTTTGTGAAACCTCTAGATTGAACATTCATATCCGGTTCGCAAGTTGACTTGACATTCTTCATAATTTGAGTTGAAATTTTGAGTATACACCGGTCTCTGCGTACTTGTTAAGTGCGCAAGAGTTAAACCTTGCGTACTTAGCAAGTGCGCAAGACCTAGTGTGTCAGGGTATATAACAGGTGTTAGAGTTTTTTTCCTCAGTTCTTCACATTCAAACGTTCCTCCACTGTTGTATACCCACTGCTCATTCTTACTCAAAATTTTCGTGTGTTCTAAAGAGATTTTTCGTCCCGATCCTAGTTTTATCTTCATCTAACTAACACTTGGTGAGAATCTAGGACCATTTCATCTGCAAAATCAACTAGTTTGGACCGATTCTTGAACTTGAAAAACCTAGGGTTTTGATTTTGGATTTGTGACAGATTTTGGTTTTTTTTAACCTAAATTATGACCTAAAACTTGTTATAAATCATTAATCGAAGCTCATTGATCTCATAATCGTCCTTAACATGTCTTGATTTTGGTTTTGACCCACTGTGGTGCCGAGGGTTAACATCGGACCAGTTCTAGGTCATGACTAACCGGGTGTAGCAAGTCATTGCTGTTTTTATTGGTTCCATAGGTCTTAATCAAGTATTTCGACCTTGTGGTGACCTTATTTCACGACAAAATCTCACATCGCTTGAATTCTGGAGTTTGAAATTTTTCTAAGTGCTAGTACCTGCCCAGTTAGCAAATACGCATGTTATAACTCTTGTGTACTTGCTAAGTACACAGGAAGGGCATTTTTGAAAAAAATTTAACTCTGGAATTTAGTTCATTTTGTAATTTCTATATCAAGTCAGGTGTATTCCACTTCATTGATTCTATCCGTTCTTATATTGTTCATTTTGTGTTCTTATAGTGAGTTCAATCTTCTTGCTCTCACTAATCTAGAATGGAAGGGTGTTGCACTTCAATATAGAGAGATTGTGGAATTTCTGAACCTTTCCAAGATCAGTTATGCCATATCTGCTGATCCAATCATTTCAAGACCTTATCTGGATCAGTTCTGGGAGACAGTTGATCATGAATATACAGTAACCCCACACATCATTAGGTCTACTGTAGCGGTTCATGATATTGCTATCTCTGAAGACACCATTCGGAGAGTCCTACAGTTCAGAGATCTAGCAACCGGCCCAGTTACTTATCCTGGTTACTTTGTGGATGGGTGCTGGAGACAGAGGATAGGATACGTCGGTGCTAGAGATTATGCCTCTTACAAGAAGATGTAGTTACTAGACCAATGGAGGTACTTTGTTCATGTCATGATCATGTGCATCTCTTCACGAAAAGCAGGAAATGATGCAATGGGTCATGACCTGGCGGCTGCAATGGTTGAGTTTTCTCTCAACAAGGGCTACAACTTCTCCAAATACATCTACAAATCTATAACCGATCAGATCAATATGGCGGAGAAGTTTAGATTCCTGTTGTACCCACAGTTCATTCAACTGTTGATCAATGATGCGATGCCAAATCTTCCAGCAATTGGTGAAAGATTGCAAGTCAAGACAGGGGCAAAGAGAGTGTTTCCTCAATTCCTTACGCCAGACAGTGTAGAACCTACCCCTGTGCACACTCCTCTCTTTGGCCACCTGATCAATGAAGCATATGTGGCCCCTCCAGATCTTAGATGGTTTAGTGCCGAGTCTGGGCCTGAACTGAGTGAACACTCAGATGAACTAGTAGAGGAGGAAGCAGAAGGAGATGAAGAGTCTGAGAGTGATGATTCTGAAAAGGGCAGTAATGAAGAACAAGGAGGAGGAGATGGTGCTGAGGAGTTAGATTCTGAAGTCACTGAATCTGATTCTGATGATGCACCAGATCAATCACACCACAGGAAAGTGACAAAGGTTTCCCTTCCTGAGTCATCTTCCAAAAGACAAAGACAAGAGATTACAGGGAGCGAATATGAACCCGATTCTGATTCGGATGCTTAATTACAGAGACAGAGAAGAAAAAGAAGTGTAAAGCGTCAGGGGGGATAAGCTATTTGCGGCTATCCTTAGAGAAGTTGAAGCTCGTGTGTCACGACATCCAATCACTGAGGCCGTGAGCACAACATCAACCTCTACCTCAACCTCAATTCAGCTATACCAGAGGAGAGAGCAGCCAAGTGTTACCGCTGAAGTGGCTTTCACTACTAGCACAGAGGAGGTTCCTGTGATAGTATCCCACCCCTTCCATTCTGTCCAACAGGTGATGGTGTCGAGTCCAATTCAGACGGAGTCAATTACCATCACACCAACCACCTTTGAAACCACAACCATCCCAACCACTATCCCCATTACCACCCTTCAACCACTCAGTGAACCCTTCTCATATGGTGATTTCACCCACGGGTTCGATTTTGATGAGATCTTCACCTTTCCCCATCATACAGTCGAAGCCTCTACATCTGAGGATCCTGATCCAAGGGATGCACGGATTGCTAATCTAGAGACTCAAGTTGCTGGTTTACTTGAGACGGTACGAAAATCAAGGGAGGAGTCTGACAAGAAACAAGGTCAGATTAATTATTTGGTTGATGAAGTAGCCGCTTTGAAGAAACAAAGGGTTGTTGATGAGTTGCAGCGAAAAGAGCACGCCATGATGGTTAAGTTGGTCTGTGATATGACCAAGATGCTTGTTGCTCAGGGGGAGAAGATTCAAGAATTGATGAAGGAGAAGGAGCAGCCTACTAAGCCGAGTAGTGATGAGGCTTGACATCTAGTTGACCTCATTAAGGATGACGACACAGACAAGGATCCTGAGGTCGGTACCAGTGGAAGTGAGCAACAAGCGTTAGCAATTGTTCGTATTCCTGCTGTGCCTATGGATGAGGGGGAGTCTACTCAACATGAAGGTGATGTTTTTGGTAGTAGAGGTGGTAAAGGAAAGTCTGTGGCTGATGTTCTTCAAGACCTATCTGGTGAGGTTATTCTACTGATTGAGCTAGACTATTCCAAGGAAGCACAAATCGACGCTCTCTGAAATCTTGAGAAAGGAGAGACCGAGTCTGATGATGAATGGGATATGGATGATGAAGATGTTGTGGTGGAGTTTCTAAAGGGGGACGGTGAAGTAGTTTACGAGCTTGAGGATGGAGGGATCTTTGAAGCTCCAACCTTTTAATCTAATACTAACACAGGTTAAGTCGCGCCTAAATTTGTTGATGATGCTAGTGGTGCGGCAACCTCGACTGAAGCCTCTCCCACCAATCCCCAACCTGTTGATCTTGAGGCATGGAAGAGTAAATATCCTTGTGGATGGTTTACTTAGGATCAAGCTCCTGTCAGGAAAAAGACATCCATAATAGAAAAACATGGAGCTACAGGTATGATCTTGTCTGTCAAGTTCGACGATGACAACAAGTTGTTCGCCATCAAGCGAGCAAGTGGGGTTCGGTATTTGAAACCTACTAGCGAGGCGTTCAACTCATTGCCGAAGTACGATCTAGTGAACATGGAAAACCGTGAGCTGCTTGGTGACACCAGTCGTGCAGTGGTGAAGGGTTTGTGGGGTACACTACAGAGAGAGAGGAGAACATGAAATTTTGAGGTATTCAAGCCTTAAATGCCCAAGAGAGTCCGGGATAAGAGTGTCAAACATACCATGACTAACTGAAGCCTAAAGAAGCTGGTTTACAAGCCAGTGCTATGTGAAACCAAGATACCCTTGAGCAAGTTATCTCAGTATATCCTTGGCAACATATGGTACTGGTACATGGACCCAAAGACGGGTGAGGCGGTGGTGATTGGAAGAGTGAGGTCCGCAAGTGGAAGCTTGGAACCGAAGGAACTGATCAGGGTCTTTGATGAAATCACTTTCATCAACTTCTCTGTGAAAAATCTGACGGCTCTCAGTGAAAAATATTGCATCTACACGGTGTAGGTCCACATAACTCCACTACAGATCGATCTCGTGATGTGACGTATAGAAGACACGGAGTGCGGAATCCAACCGTATCAACGTATGTATACAATAGATGACAGTAGAAACGATAACAATCAACAAGTAAATAATCTTCTCATTGTATTCCACAAAATCACAGAGTTTATAGAAACATTCAAAGACTGAATTTTAGCTCTACTACAAACTTGAAACTGTAAACTCCTATTTATAGACTAAGCATCTGCTACAGGTGAAGTTAATAAGTTCGCCTCTAATGAGACTAGGAGAACTTGCTAAGTTCGCCTCTAGCAGAACTTATACAAAACTTAGACAAACATTAACAAAACATAAAGACAATAAGATCTAAACTATTTCAAGCTTTTGTCATACATCTCTGTCCTAACAGACTCTCCCTTGACAATAGCTTGATCTTCTATCTTCAGTCTCTATGATGAACTCTTCCAATTTTCTGGTAGTCTACTGCCTGAATGCACTCCATATCTGTGACATATCTCCAACACCCGTTTATACTGCAATCCTTGTTCTCTCCATTCATCAGTAAACATGATCTCATTTTTCCTTAGAGTTCTTTGATCTTTCTTAGAGAAATTAATAAGATTCATTGCATCATATAATCTCATAATGATCTTATTATCTTTATCCTCCACTCTGGCTTCACCAATATTTACATCCACATACCACCATTTCATGTTTCCTAGAAAATCTTGTGGTATTTTCTTCAATGGAATCTTTTTCACAACTCTTACCGGCTTGAATTTATATTTCCAAGTAACTACACCAGTATTATGATCAACAAGCTTCACTCTCTTTCCCTTATGTGGTTTCAGCTTCTCATACTCTCCCGATCCACCTTCTTTACTAATCAATTTAGCTATAACATCAGCTATCCCAAACTTTGATCTTTTTATCAATGGTTTAGTAGCAAGACCATTCATTTCACACCTAGGCAAGGTATTGAAATACTTGATCCAGGGCTTTAAGTGTTGAACACCATCAGATCTCTTGAGAGAAAACAATTTAATATCTTCGTCATAGAACCAACTAATGATTCTTCCAACACAACGCTCTTTATTTACATATCTTTCTTTTTGAGCTGGTTGTATAGGAGACTTAGGTAACACTTTCTTCTAGCTATTAACTACTTCCTTCCACTGTTCTCTAGTCATACCTGTATTTCTGTACATCACAGGTTCTTCAGTAGTCTTAGGAGACACAGAACGAGTAGTATCAGCTTCAGTATCCATTTTGGATTGAGCAGTATCATCAGGATTTGTAACGTCTTCAACAGAGTCCATAGAATCTGTCACTCCTTCATTTGAAAATTCAGGAATAACATCATCCTGGATGAAGTTATAAGGCACATTCAGACTGTCACAACCTTTATAAGTAACTTCAACTTTACTCTTCTCTATTTCAATCTCCACAATTTCTCCTTCTTCAACTTCATTATCAATCATATCATCGTCAACATCATTAAACAGTTCTTCAATATCATCCAAACACTCTAACTTCTCAACATCATCTTCTTCAGTATAAGAATCAGTTTGAAAAAAATTCCAGTAACAAAATCTCTTCATTAACACCAGAATCTTTCTTAGTTCCTTCAATATTACCTGATGTAGATGACTCCCCCTGAACTCTTGATATTGGATTCATGTCAGCGTATTGACGATCACCCTCAATATTTCCACTAGGATCATTGTCAACACCATCCTTTCTTTGTATTGACTCAGTATGACAAGTTTCATGGATCCTTAACTCCCCTTGAGCGTCAAGACGCTCAACAAGTTTGAAACCATAAACTTCATTTCATCAATCTGTTGTGCTTGAGTCTAAAGGACCAACTGCCTCTGAGCATCAATATTCACTAGAACATCTACCTGATTTTGCAATGCAATCACCTGTGATTCAAGATAAGTAATCCTTTCAGAATCAGATGTTTGTGAAGTACCAGCAGCAGATGATTGAGTAGCTTTAGGAGTAGGAATAATCACAGGAGAATGCCGTCTTGATGAAGGAGGTGTAACAAGTAAGGATTCCACAAAAGTAGCATCCTCTACACCCTGAGACGAGTGAGCAGCAGCAATTCAAGCAGACATGAGCTTTTGTGCTTTAGGAACTGGAATAAACTCACTATCAGAGTTTGAACTCTCATCAATTAATGTTCTTTTTCCAAGTACTGAACCAGAAGGAGGATCCCGAATAGACTTTCGCCTCGGCTTTCTGGCTTTATATTTAACACGTTTCCCTGCATTTGCCAATGGCAAACTAGCCAGCCTCTCATAGTGATCTGAGCTAAAATCTCTAGACGAATCTGAGTCAGTAGCTTCAGAATCAGGAAGGATTGTATCACTAGAACTTGTATCCACCACATTCCCTCCAGTTTCATGAATGGGTGAGTTCATAGCTTCATCATTAAAATCATCCATATTAAGACTGAAGTCTTATTCATCTTCATTTGCAACAGCTTCAACTTGAACTGGTTCATTAACAGGAATATCAACTGGAATTTGAACCTGTTCTTGCTGAATAGGAACTTGTACTTGTGCTTGTGCTTGAGCTTGTGGTTGTTGTTGGTGATGTTGTTGTTGTTGTTGTTGTTCATGTGGAGCTTGATTCTGATCCTGTTCTTGAACTAACTCCTCAGGATGAAACCAATTATTATTAGGAGGCTTAACATAATCAGGATTGATTATGTGACCAAACAGAGGATTCAGAACTAGAATCAAAGCTATGTTCTGTTGTTTAACCTTGGTACAATCAGTAAAGATCCTTTTGGTCATTGGAGTCAAGGTCAAACGTTGTGGATGCTGCGGTATATTCGGAAGAAGATGGTTCAAAATCATTTGTAAGAACCTAGGGTACATGAGAAACCCTTGACCTTCAGGAGGATTGATTTGCATGACCAACTCAAAATATATATATACAAAACAAAGTTGAATCGTTTGTTCAGGGTCAATGCAACCATTGCAGCTTGTAGTGCACTCTTCAGTCCATCAGTTCCAGCCTTTCGTGGAGATAAGCACTGGATGATGACGTGCATAAAGTACCTCCATTCACCAACCAAACCACCTTTTCTGGCTTGAGTGTCATTTGGTTTTCTGCTGTATCCCATCCTCTGAAAACAACCCATGATCAATGTTCCAGGATAAGATATAGGGTCATCATTTGCACCTCCCAATGCTAAAGCAGCTTGAATAGTAATAACTGATATTGCCACCTCTGTATTATTAACTGTAGCTCGAAGCACATGAGGTTCAACATCAGTGTCTTGATGTACTGTATCCCAGAATTGTTGGATATATGGCAGACTTATATATGGATCCCTTGATAAGGCCACATGTAATCTTGAACGATTCAAGAAATTAATAATTTCTTGATAATTTGTTGCCTCGGACATATGCGGATCTAACAATGCCACTTGATTATGTTTGTACTCAACACGGCGATCCATCTGTAAATGCATTGGACATGAAATAACATTAGGAAAACAACAAACACAAGTAACACAGAAACATGATATATACACATTTATGGGATACATACACACACAAAAAAAAATTCAAACACAAAAATATCAAACACACAAAAAAAATAAAAAAAAATGCACAAGTCCAAATTGCACTGAACCTCTAGGCGAACTTACTAAGTTCACTTAGTGTTGCAAGAGGCAAACATAATAAGTTCGCCTGAACAAGTTCGCCTGTCGATACAGATTCTTCACATAAATCAAACTTGTTCATGATGACGAATCTATGCAAAACAAACACACAACAAGTATCGATTTACAACCACAAGACATTATTAAGCATCAATTTCAATTTGTATCCACTGATTAACCCTATTTTAACCAAAAATCAGTCCGATTGTAACATCATGATGAACACAAGGTCAAACAATAAATTTCCCGATGAATTAACGGATGAAAATCAGTGTAAATACCTTAGAAAGATTCGCAATTCAAAACCGATCAAGAATCAACTTCGAAAATTTTCAAACCAACCAACCAAATTTAAAATCACCAAGTTCGCTAAACTGTGGAAAAGTTCGCTCAAGACAAGTTCGCTCAGGAAAAAGGTTAAGGGTAATGAACAAGTTCGCCTAAAACAGATATTTATTCTCTTAATTAAGTTCGCTTAACAAGTACAAGGCAAACATGATAAGTTCGCTTCATCTTTTTCTTTGAAACCATTTTGAAATTGAAACTTCAACAAACCTCAACCATTATCATTCCACAACCTTGTGATCTTCCATCTGTAGCATGTATCCGATCCAATCCCGAATCATTTTAATGAAAATAAAAGATAGAATTTTCATGGAAGACAGAAAGAAAATCTTTTTGAGTTTTATTTGTACAAACAGAATCACATATTTTTGGTTTTTATCTGAACAAACTGAAACACATATTTTTGGTTTTTATCTGAACAAACTGAAACACATATTTTTGGTTTTTCTGAAAATATACACATATTTTTGGTTGAACATCATGAGTAAGAAGATCATATCAGTATATGAGCAATTCATCACACATTCTATCACAAACTATGGGTAATCTATGATACGCACTGGATTACGATATTCATGTGAAATTACTTCACGTATTTCTTCAAATTTGATATGCAACAATCAAACTCATTCTTATGCAACTTTTGCAATTTTTTAATTTCTTTATAAATCCTCTATATACATGACTTTCATAGAAATTTGTCTCTTTTCTTTTCAAACTTTTCAATCAATTTGAATAATACTTGAAATGATACGCGATAAATTTCAAAGTAAGCAAGATCAAGTCATAAAATGCTCAATTATTCATACCGAATTTGCAATACAAGGCATGAATTCTTAAGTTGCCAATATTATAAAATTTGAAACCACAAGCGTTTTTCTCCCAAATTCATGTGAGTTAGTACCATTTAGATGAAAAACATCGTGTTTCCCACATATATGCCCAACAAAATTTAAAATTGCACTATCTTCAAGACATATACAATTTATTACAAGATTAGATCAATTTCTAAGATTAAATTATCTCTATTAGCACAAGAATAGAATAGCAGATCCTAAAGGATATATGAATCAAGATGATTCAGAATCAAAAGATTCTAATGAATTGGCTTTAGAATGAGAATCAATAGATTCAGGTAGGAGGATCCAACTATTATCTGGATAATCTTCAATGGAATCACTATAGATGATGTATCTAAATGATCCAAGGGTAAATATATGTTCCAACAGATGTTGTTAGAAAGCATATATTAGTTCAGCAACACATTGTTTGTTTTTCGGGGCATGGGCAGTGAAGTGAACTGAAAGAGTTTGTGCTAAAGATATAATCCGATATTGGTCTCATGAAATTCTTAAAACCATATATTCTTTATCTGATAATGATCTTTTACACACACACCCAGGCATATAATAGATTCAAATCACAGATGTAATCATATCATATTTAATTTCCACACTACTATTAGTTTAAAAACGCTTCTAGTCTATTGATAATTCAAGTTTCAAACTCGTATTCAAATTAAAACAGATTATCAAGAGTAGAGCATTTATAACACTATCATTTCTTATTTATGCAGACTTTGAAATTTAGATCAAATCAATACAATTTAAGCACTCATATATCAACATATCAAAGGTCTACTATGGTCATGTGTGATGAACTATTCACTGATGTACTATCATTTCTTCTCTAACTTCAAATGATGCCAATTTTATATTTTTCATTTTGTTTTGAATTTTTATAAATAACAATTTTTGACTGAAATTTAAAATGCAGAAATGTAATAAAGCAATAAAAGAAATTTAAAACAAAATCTCCCATGAAAAATTGTTTTTGAAAAACTTTTATTCGGGATTGATCATACCGATCATTTTGATTAGAAATTCAAACCTGGTACGATCAAATGCCTTGGTAAAGAGATCAGCAAAATTATCATCTGTATGTACCTTCACCAGCTCAATCAACTTTTTATCTACACAATCACGAATAAAATGATATTTAATTTCATTGTGCTTAGTTTTACTGTGCTTAACAGTATTATTTGTGATAGACATTGTAGCAGTATTATCAATGAACATGGGGGTTCTTGTAAAATTCAAACCGTAGTCTCTTAATTGCTATTGGATCCACAAGATCTGTGAACAACAACTTGCAGCAGCAATGTATTCTACTTCACATGTTGAAATGGAGACCGTAGTTTGCTTTTTGCACTGCTAGGAAACTAGACGATTACCCAAGAACTGGCAACCACCTGTTATAGATTTCCTGTCCAAACAACAACCACCAAAAATCAGAGTCAGTATATGCATTAAATTCAAAGTTAGAACCATGTGGAAACCATAGTCCCAATCTTTGTTTTCCTTTTAGATAACGAAAGATTCTCTTTACTACAATCAAATGAGACTCCTTTGGTTTTTCTTGGAATCTAGAACAAATACACACAGCAAACATTACATCTGGCCTTGAAGAGGTTAAGTACATGAGAGATCCAATATTGCACGGTAGAGTCGGCAATCAATGTCTTTTCCATCCGGGTCAGAATTCAACTTATGATTGACCGGAATTGGAGTATCGTATGGGGTATAGTCCTCCATATTGAACCGGCTCAAGATGTCTTTGACATACTTGGACTGATGAATAAAGAAACCATCTTCCTTCTGATTAACTTGAAGTCCTAGGAAAAATGATAACTCTCCCATAACTGACATTTCAAACTTCGATTTCATAACACTCTCAAACTCTTTGCACAAACCTTCATTTGTAGAGCCAAAAATAATATCATCTATATATATCTGAACTAGTAGGTATTCTCCCCCTGCTTTCTTTATGAATAAGGTCGAGTCAATTTGGCCACGCACAAAGCCATTGTCCATAAGATGTTTAGACAACGTTTCGTACCACGCTCGGGGAGCTTGATATAGACCATAAAGAGCCTTATCAAGCTTGAATACTCTAGACGGATGAACTGGATCTTCAAACCCCGGCGGCTGACACACATAAACCTCTTCCTTGACCTTTCCATATAAGAAAGCACTATTCACATCTAATTGAAACACCTTAAACCCTTTGTATGAAGCAAAAGCAAGAAACAACCGTATAGCTTCAAGCCTAGCAACAAGAGCATAACCCTCGGTGTAATCAATTCCCTCTTGTTGATTGAAACCCTGTACTACTAATCTTGCCTTATTTCTCATCACAACACCACGATCGTATTTTTTGCATTTAAACACCCACTTAGTACCAATTGGATACACGCCCTTTGGAAGATCTACAAGATTCCAGAATTTTAGCTTATCAAATTGAGCAAGCTCTTCCTGCATTGCTTCCATCCAATTGTTATCACGCAAATCCATTTCGACATTCTTTGGTTCGACCTGAGAAATAAAACATAAATGTGAGCAAACATCAAGAACACCAGTATCCTTAATACATGTATACAAGCAAGTGTTTTCAATTATAGAACGCGTCTTCACTCCATCTATCAAATTCCCAATTATATTTGTCACTGGATGATCTTTGAGCTCTTTAATTGATGCAACTTCAGGAACCGGCAACACATCAACTTGAGTCGTTTCAGATTGAGAAGACAAGTCCTGATTAACTGGTATCTCCGAGTCCAGATTTGTAGGAATCTCCCCCTTAGCTTGTGTCGAAGTAGAAGGTTCATCAATGAATAATTGATCAGCAGAAGAATCTTGAAAAACAACATCTTCTTCCTCACTATCAGAATCTTGTGGTCCCGAGCAAAAAGCAACAATAGGATCTGGAGCAGATGTAGATGGAACAGATGAATGTTGAACCGTAGTCGGTATAAAACCACCATTATTACATCCTGACAAGACTCATATAACACAGCAGCCTCTTCAGGAGAAATATCAGAAGGTAAATAAAAAGACTTGAATAAGCAGTCATAATCAAAAGCCCAGTCTGGTCCAATCACCATTTGAGGTAAAGAACGATTTGAACAGTCACTATGACACCATTCCTTAACCTGACGATTCTCTTTGTTATATGTAGGTCCCTCGGGTGTCTCGGATCGTCACATGCAAGTGTGTTCCTAGTCGAACCGGGTGCGGAATGCCCGTGACTAGGTGGAGTATCAATCAACACAAAGTAAACCGACAACAAAGACACAAGATACTTTCAAACTTCGTCTATTGATAATCACAGCCGGTTATAGAGAGAATGAGTGCGTACCTACATTCTATCACTAACAGCTATATAAACTAGACCTGTTGCCTGAGCACTTAGCAAGTGCGCAGGGTTTAACTCTTGCGTACTTAGCAAGTACGCAGACTCTGTTCTTGCTTACTTACTAAGTACGCAGGATATACATCCTGCGCACTTACTAAGTGCGCACAACACTTAACAGAAACAGACAAGACTAAGTGCATACATATGTGATTACAACTCGATAATCAATACAAACAGATACTTAAATACAAGTACAAATACAAAAAGACAAGTACATAAGCTAAGACAGCATCTAGAGTGTCTGTCACCCAAACATGCTTCAACAAACTCCCCCTTGACAACAACTCTGGATTGTCTTTGGTCTTCAAACTTCACCAGCTTTAGCTTCCATCTTCAGCTTGTAGTCAAGGCAGAACTTGACCAACTTGTTGTATCTTGATGCTTGAAGCTTTCTCCACTAGTCCGTGTGGATGAAGAATTTGTCATTTAGGACCGTCAGATCTTTCACATAGAAATTAATGAAAGTGATTTCATCAAAGACTCTGATCAGTTCCTTTGGCACCAAGCTTCAACTTTCGGACCTAATCTTTCCCATTACCACTTCCTCGCCCGTCTTTGGGTCCACGTACCAACACCACATGTTACCAAGGATATCCTGAGATAACTTGCTCAGGGGAATCCTGGTTTCACATAGCACTGGGTTATAGACCAGTTTCTTTAGGCTTCTGTTAGTCACGGGATGTCTGAAGTTCTTGTCCTGGACTCTCTTGGGCATCTGAGGCTTAAACATCTCAAAGTTCCACGATCTTCCCTCTTTCTGTAGTGTTCTCCACAAACCCATTGCTGATGCATGACTAGTGTCACACAGCAGCTTACATTTTGTGAGTTTCACCAGATCGTACTTTGGCAGGGAGCTGAACGCTTCACTTGTAGGTTTCAAGTATTGAACCCCACCAACCCGTTTAATAGCGAACAACTTCTTGTCGTCGTCGAACCTGACAGAAAAGATCATACATGTAGCTCCATGTTTGTCTATGATGGATGTCTTCTGCCAGACAGGAGCTTGATCCTTTGTAAACCAACCAGATGGATATTTACTTTTCCACACCTCTGGATCAACAGGTTTAGGAACGATGGGAGATGCTTCAGTCGAAGCCTCAGCAGTACTTTTGGGCTTGACTGAACCTGTGTTAAAATCAGCTTCATCAAAGGCTGGAGCTTCAAATATCTCTCCATCCTCAAGCTCGTAAAATCCTTCACCGTCCCCTTTGGGAAACTCTACCAGAACATCCTCATCTATTCATCATCAGACTCGATCTCTCCTTCCTCCAGATTGCTGAGGGCATCGATCTGAGCTTCTTTGGAATAGTCTGGCTCAATCAGTAGAATGACCTCATCAGATAGGTCGTATAGCACCTCATCCGCAGACTTTCCTTTATCACCTCCACTACTAGAAGCATCTCCGCCTTCATGTTGAGTGGACTCCCCCTCAGCCATAGGCACGGCAGAATAAGGAACAATCGCCCATGCTAACGATTGCTGCTCACTTCCACTGGGACCGGCTTCAGGATCCTTGTCCTGGTCGTCACCCTTAGACAGATCATCTAGGTGACAATCCTCATCACTACTTGGCTTTGTCGGTTCTCCTTCTCCTTCAGCAACTCCTTAATCTTCTCCCCCTGAGCAGCAAGAGTTTTGGTCATAACACCCAATTTGACCATCATATCGTGCTCTTTACGCTGCAACTCATCAACCGCCCTTTCCTTTTTCAAAGGGTGGAATGGAATAGTCAGTGAATTATTTTGAGATATTTTAATCGTCTATTTGGTTTTTCTTCCTTTTGGTTGTCTGGTTTGTTAATCCTACCCAAGCCCCATTAGTTGGTATCAGAGCTCAACGATACCCGATGGTTGTACGTGGAAGGACCCCTCGCAATGCCAGTCATAGAGGCGCTGGCCGAGGCAACAATGGCATCCCGAGAGATCCACGTGATTTGGAAATCGAACGACTTGAACAAAGGATGTGAGACCTTGAATTAGAGCAGGAGAAGCGCAACGAGGAAACTGAATCGGATTCACTCGTCTGGGACGATGGAGATGATGACGAGGAGAATCCTTTTGGCCGTCACCGACAACGGTACCATAAACCACATCAAATTGATCCATACGTACCTTGGGGATAAAGGTTGAAGTTCCTGAGTTCAATGGCAGAGCCCAACCCGACGAATTTATCGACTGGATAATCACGGTGGAACACGTCTTTGATTTGCGAGACATTCCTGGTCATCTCCGGGATAAACTAGTTGCTATCAAACTTCAGAAATACGCTTCACTATGGTGGGATCATGTGAAAAAGAAGCGGGCCCAGGAAGGGAAATCTAGGGTTGAAACATGGGCTAAGATGAAGAAGTTATTACAGGCCAAATTTCTTCCAGGTAATTACTGACAAGACGCTTTCCTTGAGTATCATAATGTCTCCCAACGGAACTCTTCCATGGAAGATCTCATTCCTGAATTTGATCGGCTAAGGATGAGGTGTGCATCCGAGGAAGACGACGAACAGGTAATCACCAGGTTTTTGGGGGCGTTACAGCCTGATATTGCCGAAATCGTTCACCTTCAACAATTCTATGATTTCAACGATGTGTGTCTCCTCGCTCTTAAGGTTGAGAAACAATTCAAGGCTCGAACCAAGGCCACACCGAGCCGTTTTCCAACCTGACTCCCCACGACACCTTTAACCACAAGCCGAACTATTTCGGGTAAAGCCGATGCAACAGTCAATCCCACCACCTCCGTAACATCAACTTCTCGGGCTCTCCGTTGTTTTAAGTGCCAAGGATTAGGCCATATGGCACGGGAGTGCCCCAATACATAAATGGTTACATTTGTTGATGATCCTTTACCGTTACGACACTGATGAAGCCAAATAGGAGGAGGTTTTAGAGACGGACTTGGTCTATCCCAATACAGGTGAAGTGCTAGTCTCACAACGAGTGCTTAGTGCTACTGTTACAACAAACACCATAGACGACACAACATGGCTTCGTAATAACATATTCAGAACCAAGTGCACAGCTAAAGGCAAAGTTTGTAGTGTCGTTATCGATGGCGGGAGCTATGAAAACATGGTAGCAACATACATGGTGGATAAATTAGGTATCGAAGTGGTGAATCACCCTGAACCTTACCAACTCACGTGGCTAAAAAAAGGTAACGTTGTCAAGGTAACTCAACATTGCTTGGTTCAATTTTCTATTGGTAATTGATATTCTGATGAGGTTTGGTGTGAGGTGATCCCCATGGACGCTTGCCATATTCTATTGGGGAGGCCATGGCGGTATGACCGACGAACCCGACATGATGGGTTCCGTAATACTTTCAGCTTCAAAAAGGACGGTGTCAACATTACTTTAATCCCTCTCGACACCCAGACCTCAACAACTGAAGCCTTAGTTCTACCAAAGTCGGCATTCTTGGATTACACCAATTTCACTCATACCCCAATAATGTTTGCATTGGTAGTCACTAAAACAACCAAGTTGTGAACAATGTTCCACAGGTGGTCCAACCCTTGCTCACCGAGTTTAATGACGTCTTTCCAGATGACATTCCCTCTGGGTTGCCCATCATACGAGAAATCCAACAATGTATCGACTTCATTCTTGGGGCTGTCATTCCAAACAAGCCCGTATATCGTATGAAACATCAGGTCACCGAACTATTACAAAAGGGTCTAATACGGGAGAGCATTAGCCCGTGCGCGGTACCCGCCCTACTCGTGCAAAAAAACGGGGGCACTTTTCGCATGTATATCGATAGCCGAGTTGTTAATAAAATCACAGTTAAATACAGGTTTCCCATTCCTAGGTTCGATGACTTACTTGACCAGTTACATGGCGCCACCATATTCTAAAAAATTGACTTGCGTAGTGGCTACCATCAGATCAGGTTACGACCGGGTGATGAGTGGAAGACCGCTTTTAAGACACGTGATGGGCTATATGAATGGATGGTGATGCCATTTGGTCTATCGAACTACCCTAGCACGTTCATGCGTCTCATGAACTATATTTTTAAACACTTCTTTGGTCGTTTTGTTGTTGTTTATTTTGATGATATCTTGGTGTTTAGCAGAGACATTCAACAACACTTGGGCCATCTTCGTGAAGTTTTTTTAGTCTTGTAGGACCAACAACTCTTTGCTAGTAGGGGAAAATGTCACTTTTTTATCACATGAGGTCTTATTTCTTGGCTATTTGGTGTTAGCTCAGGGCATCCGTATAGATGAATCAAAGGTGGAAGCAAGTGCCAGTTGGCTAACACCAGCTTCTATGCACGACATCCGCAGCTTTCATGGTTTGGCCTCCTTCTATCATCATTTTATACAAAAGTTTAACTCTATAATTGCATCACTGACCAATTGTTTAAAGGGAAACCACTTCTGTTGGACCCGGGAAGCCGATCGGGCCTTCGAGGAGCTCAAACAACATGTGACCCAAGCTCCTGTTTTAGCATTACCAAATTTCAATGAGACTTTTCAAGTCGAATGTGATGCATCTGGGTATGGGTATGGAATCGGTGGGGTATCGAGCTAAGGGGCGCGACCAATTGCTTTTTTTAGTGAAAAGCTTAACGAGGTCCGCCAGAAATACAGTACTTATGATAAAGAGTTCTATGCAATTATTCGAAGTTTGGAATATTGGCATCATTATTTGCTATCGGGTGAGTTTAATCTCTATTCCGATCACCAAACTCTTCACTACATTAATGGTGAACACAAACTTAACCCTCGTCATGCAAAATGGGTTGAGATGTTGCAAGAATTTTCGTTTGTTATCCGACACAAGGCCGGTTCGACTAACACTATAGTTGACGCCCTCAAACGTTGTGCCTTAACCACTGTCTCACAACTTCAAGTTAGTGGGCTTGATGTGTTTCGCACACTATACCAAGACGATCCAGATTTCCGTGATGTTTGGTGGCAGTGCCAAGATCGTCTGTTTCATGAGTTCGTATTACATTATGGGTATCTTTTTCGTGGCAATCATTTATGTGTTCCACAGTGCTCTCTCAGGGATGCTATTATCTTAAAGAGTCATAAAGGAGGATTAGCAGGACACTTTGGAAGGGACAAAACTCTTTCCTTAATCCGTGAACGTTTCTTTTGGCCCAAAATGGACAAAGATGTTGTTCGCATCCTTCAGCGATGTCGGACGTGCCATATCGCCAAGACTCACAACACTAATGTGTTGGGATTCAGTGGTGATCAGTTTGATTTAAAAAAAACGGGTTTTGACAGATAAATTAATTAATTCAGTTAATTAATAAATACGCAGCGAAAAATAAAATCATAACCTATTTAACAGCACTGACGAACCGAACAGGATCTGGTTATGAACACGTAAACACAAAAAAAAACAATTAATCTACTGATGAGATTAATTATACCTTAGTAGTTAATGATTAACCGGTTGAGACACCAAGGTACAACGAACCTATGCTAGATCACGAACCGAAACGCGGGAACAATACGGCGCCGGTCGGCGGCGCTGGCTTGAGGCTGCCGGGAAGATCAAAGGCTGAAGCCTTTGCTCCTTTTGATGCTAGCAGCTTCGAGATTCAGAAAGAAGTCAACCTTTTGCTTCTTGTTTTTGGTCGAAGAAACCAAGAAGGAAAAATAACTTCTTTCTTTTGGTGCGGCTGTAGACACTTGTAGGCTCGAAAAAAACTTATTAGGTTATAATTATATAATAATTATAAACCCTACTAATGGTTTCCGGACCCAAAGTCCAATACAAGATACAAAGCCTGAACCTGTTTTAGTATTTTAATAAAAGATTAAAACAATATATAATTATTATTTATAAACTAGTATAAATAATAATTCATGTCTAACGAATATATAAATATATATCGTCTCGTTAATAGTTCGTAATTATCAGTTAATCGGGTTAAGTGGATTTAATGTTCGTTGCCCTAGGTGTAACTCTTACGGGTCATAGCTCGGTCAGCCGCGTTGTCCATCGGGTCGGTCCATAAAATCCAACAATCTCCCACTTGGACGATCCACGATAAATCAACGCAAAAAGTCAGCGGCGCTCTAGCTGCACATGGCTGTCCCTAACAAGGTATGACGCTTTAAGTCATTAACCAAATATCTCGGTGTTAGTAACAGCTAACTAAAGCAAGACAATAGACTTATGGCAATAGTTGTCATTCATCCTTTCCGTATAAAACATCAATTGAATCAATGAGACATGGATGTAGTTCATTCTCATATGGCGTTCAATTATTATTGTTCTCGATCAAGAATCAAAGTGGTCCAATCAAACACACAGTAAGTTTGGGTAAGGCCTTACACTTCACCAGTTTGAATCAACGAGGGCGCCACGATGCCTATCTGTTACATATAATGTAAGAGTACAAAATCCCTTATTGACTACATACAACTCCCACTGAACTTCAAAACTATTCCTAATCAAAGTCTTTATGACTGGCAGTTACGCGACAGCGTTTGACAGTGATTAAAGAATGGTTCTTGGTAAACGGCAGTTCTAGTACGTATCTCAGGTCAGAGGATACTAATGAGTATACCAATAGCAAAACATCTTATGACAAAGATCCATGAAGATGATTTGATGCGAGTTACATCCAACGTCATTCAAAATCAGGTCTGTGAAGTTCGGAGTCAACTCCTTGAGCCGAAGTTCAGAATAGTCTTAATTCAGAGACGTTCCCACGAGTTTGACCGACTACGGATAATTAAGAATACAAGATTCATGGATTAAACGTAATAAAATCGAACACGGTTATAAGAATTCATAATTGCATTTAAATCAGTAAACCAAAAGAATTCAAAAGTACAACTGTTTAAATGTTCGCACATTCAAAATACTAAATCAAAACATATCGCTAGCAAAACTAAGACCGATAGCATTTCTGTGCTGATCATGCTTTTCCTGAGTCATCGGCTTAGTGAACGGGTCCGCTAGGTTTTGATCTGTGTCTACTTTGCTTATCACGATGTCTCCACGTTTCACAATTTCCCGTATATAGTGGAACTTCCTTTGAATGTGCTTGGCTTTGTGATGAGATTTGGGCTCTTTGGCTTGAGCTATAGCACCTGTGTTATCACAAAGTATCTCGATTGCTTGGCGAATACTCGGAACCACATCGAGGTCAGTAATGAATTTCTTCATCCAAGCAGCTTCCTTAGCAGCATCTGATGCGACTATATACTCAGATTCGGTGGTTGAATCCGCCACTACACTCTGCTTGGAGCTTTTCCATGAGACAGCTCCTCCATTAAGAGTGAATACGAAACCTGGCTGTGAGCGAGAGTCATCTCGGTCAGTTTGAAAGCTAGCATCAGTGTAACACCGTATATTGAGCTCTTCTTTCACTCCTCCAAATATTAGGAACATGTCTTTGGTCCTTCTCAAGTACCCCAGGATGTTCTTGACTGCAGTCCAATGGGCAATGCCAGGACTTTGCTGGAAACGGCTGGTCATGCTTAAAGCATACGAGACGTCAGGTCTAGTGCACAACATAGCATACATGATAGAACCAATCGCTGAGGCATTTGGAATTGCTTCCATTACCTTATTTTCAATGTCCGTGGAAGGAGATTGTGATTTGTTCAACACAGTGCCTTTAGTCATCGGAACACCTCCTTTCTTGGAGTTTTCCATCCTAAAGCGTGTCATCATTTTGTCAATGTAAGTACTCTGACTTAGCCCTAGAAGCCGCTTAGATCTATCCTTGTAGATCTTGATTCCTAAAATGTAAGCTGCTTCTCCAAGATCTTTCATTGCAAAACAAGATTATGACCATTGTTTGACTTTGTCAAGCACAAGGTTGTTGTTTCCAATGATCAGTATATCATCCACATACAAGATGAGAAATGATATAGTGCTCCCACTAGCCTTTCTATAAACACAAGGCTCATCTTCATTCTTGACAAAACCAAATTCTTTGATTTTCTGATCAAAATGAAGATTCCAGCTTCGAGATGCCTGTTTAAGTCCATAAATGGACTTATTCAGTTTGCAGACCCTACTAGGATACTTTGGATCAACAAAACCATCAGGCTGAACAATATAGACATCTTCAGAGAGATGTCCATTAAGAAAAGCGATTTTGACATCCATTTGCCATATCTCGTAATCATGGTACGCGGCTATGGAAAGCAGTATCCTGATCGATTTGATCATAGCAACGGGTGAGAAAGTTTCATCATAGTCAATACCTTTAGTTTGAGTGAAACCCTTTGCAACTAGCAGTGCTTTATAGGTTTGTATATTACCATGCATGTCGGTTTTTCTTTTGAAAATCCATTTGCTCCCTATTGCCCGAGAACCGGGGGTAGCTCAATCAAGTCCCAGACCTGATTATCATGCATAGATTGCATCTCGGCGTTCATGGCTTCAAGCCATTTCTCGGATTCAGGATCCGAGATAACTGATTTATAGTTTGTAGGTTCGTCATTTGACTCAGCTACTAACAGGACTTCAGAAGTTTCAAGATGCCATAGGTATCTATTGGGTTCTTTACGAGACCTGCTACTTCTGCGAACGCTTGTGTTTATGTCTGATTCATCAGCAACAACTTCTTGTTTATCAGACGCTCCGACTTCCTCAGCGGTTGTTTGTGTTTCTCGAATTTCTTCAAGATCCATAATATTATTTCCGGTTCCTCAATTTAAAAGATCTTCCTCGAGAAAGCGTCCTTTCCTTTTGATGGAAACAATGTTTGCCTCAGGATGATAGAAATAATATCCGCTTTTGTTGTAGTAACCGACGAAAACAACTTTTTCGCCTCTGGGATCGAGCTTGTCATCAGAATCGCTGGTGACATATGCATCACATCCCCATACTCTAAGGTAAGACAAATTGGGTTTAGACCCGTGCCATATCTCATATGGGGTTTTGTCCACCTTCTTAGTCGGTGCCAGATTTACAAGGCGGGCAGCGGTTATAAGAGCATAACTCCAGAAGGAGTGAGGCAAGTTAGTTCTACACATCATCGATCGAACCATATTAAGTAGCGTTCGATTTCTCCTCTCGCTCACGCCATTAAGTTGGGGTGTGCCAGGAGGAGTGGGCAGGGAAATAATTCCGTGCTCCTTCAGATGATTAAAAAATTCTAAGCTGAGATACTCGCCACCTAGATCTGATCGAAGTGTCTTGATAGATTTATCGAGTTGTTTCTCTACTTTGTTTTGAAACTCTTTGAACTTTTCAAATGTTTCATGCTTATGTTTCATAAGATAGACATAAGCATATCGACTATAATCGTCAATAAATGAAACGAAGTATCTTTCATGATTTCTAGACATGGTTCTGAAAAGGCCAC
The DNA here is from genome assembly GCA_023525975.1 of Smallanthus sonchifolius. Taxonomy (NCBI): domain Eukaryota; kingdom Viridiplantae; phylum Streptophyta; class Magnoliopsida; order Asterales; family Asteraceae; genus Smallanthus; species Smallanthus sonchifolius. Next base: position 60,335,167 of record CM042034.1, read on the forward strand.
ACACATCAGTATGTATAAGGCCTAGCAAATCCTTGGCTCGTTCACCAACATGGGTGAAGGGGTCCTTTGTGAGTTTTCTAGCTAAACAAGACTCGTAATTATCAAACGAGTCCTGTCCGGTAGGTTTAAGAATTCCCTCGGATTGGAGTCTTTTAATGCGTGCCTTGCTTATGTGGCCAAGTCGACAATGCCATAGAAAAGTATCATTAATGCCAGATTTGATACGTTTAGAAAGATTATATATGTTATTTTCAGTTTGAACGTCAATCTCATAAATACCGTTTTGAGGTTTAGCCTCAAAATAAAAGATATCATTTAAGTAGGCAGAAATAGCAATACCATTAAAAACGTACTTAAATCCTTGTTCAAACAATAAAGAAACTGAAATAATGTTTCTGGTTAAACCAGGTGCAAACAAACAATTGTTTAAAACAACAACAAGGCCAGAAGGACATGAGAGATGATATGTTCCAGTTGCAAGAACTGGTACTCTTTTCCCATCACCAACGATGAGCTCCATGTCGCCTTGTTTCAGCTTCCTCCAACATCCAGTATCAAATACCCATGTGTTGCTGGAAACAGTAAAAATTTCAATAACATAAATGAGAATACCTGAAGAGGTGCCCTCACCACTGGCCCTCTGCAGCTTCAGCTTGGCTAGATATTCAGGACAGTTACGTTTCCAGTGCCCCATTTTGTTGCATTCAAAGCATTGGCGCTCCTCAGGAGGGGTGCTTTTGAAGCTTTCTTGTTATTGTTGGTGGCAGGCTTGGCAGCAACATTAACCTTCTTCTTGCCTTTGCTATTAAAACCACTTTTCTTGGGGTTAGGCTTTTTAACACCAGCAGATCTGACCATCAGAACTTGATTTTTCTTTCCTTGGATATTCATCTCGGCCGTTTTGATCATACCATGTAGCTCGGCCACGGTCTTCTCCAAGCCATTCATGTTGAAATTCATTACGAATTGAGCATAGGAGCTTGGGAGAGAGTTTAAGATGAAGTCAGTAGCCATGTCATCCTTCATAGGATATCCAAGTTTATTTATCTGGTCGATGTACCCTTTCATCTTAAGTACATGAGTACTAACAGGCGTGCCCTCTTGCATCGTGCAACAAATGAGCTGAGACATGGTTTCATAGCGTTCTTGTCGGGCTTGTTTCAGGAACATGCCCTTAAGTTGCTTAATCATGTCAAAGGCACTCAGGTCCTCCATGCTCTTTTGGAGCTCACGGGACATGTATGCTAGCATAAGGCAGGCCACCTCGGTGGCATCATCTCTTTGTTTTTCCCAGGCCTTACGAGCGGCAGCCGTGTTACCATCGGGTGCCTCAGGGACTGGTGCATCGAGAACATAGAGCTTCTTGGCCATCTTGAGAAGTATTCTCAGATTGCACTGCCACGAGAGAAAGTTGGTGTTATCCAGCTTTTCATTCTCAAGGATAGACTTGAGAGCGAAGGAGTTATTAGTATTATTATTTTCAGTAGACATCTGTCAAGATAAGCAAAGAAAATAAATTAGTATAAAGAAAGTGAAAAATCCTTATTAATTTATTACCCAATTACAGAAATTAGAATAAGGAGTGAGAATCTAGCTAAATCAGTCACTAATGGTAGCTGTGGCATACAACATTAGTAAGTGGGTAACTAGACTGACAATTAGTGTCAATTGTGGAAAGATGCACAACTCTCGTGTATGAGGCCGCTAAGACAAGACATGTCTATGCATTGATACGTTTAGCCTCATCTATGCCCACTTTTAATCTCTTGACAGCTGGGGCATGTAACAAGAGATAAAAGTAATAGTCGTCCTAAAACAGGTACTTGCGGAAGGGCCGGATATGTCAACGAAACCCTTGCACCTTGGAAGGATAAACTACGCATCCAGTGCGGTGCTGTGGCTCCAAACACCGATGTTTCGTTTTATGCTCCAAGTGTTCCTTATAATAGGATGGCATAGACCATTGGTTTTAAATATGGGTTCCAATTTTAGTGTTTACCGAATAGGGTCAAACACAACGAATGATTAAATCATACGTGTGTTGTAAAAGCTAGTTTTACTATTTAAAGTCATGACAAATTTGATGAACCATTTCATCTCTCAGGACACTTAATTTTAAATAACCTATTAAAACTAAGTTTGTCGCGACTTGAATAACCAGTTAATAGTTGAAAACTATTAAATTATAAGTTTTGAAATTAAATTTAGTTTAAATTGCAAAAATTTAGTGGTTACTTATTTTATAAAACAAGCCAGATGTTATTTTTTATAAAATTCTACAAGTTGTAAGATTAGAACTTGTGGTGACAGATTGTGACATTTTAAAACTCTTTTTAAAACGTTTGGTGTTTGGTTGGTTTTTAATAATTTTAAGTTATAAAAAATTAAAAGCAACCATAAAACAAATAAATATGTAAATCTTATAAGGCCAAGTTTGTTTGATCTTGCTAGAGCCAGTTAGCAAGACCAAACGGGTCACGGGGTCCACAAAATTAAAACAACCACAAGGATGGACTTCCGTCCATCTAGTCGTCTCGGATGACTCCCACTGACTCCATGATTCCTGTTGCGTCTTCAGATTTGTCTTCGGGTTTTTATTACATTACATAAAATAAAAAAGCCTATTCTATTACAACTTTGAGCCATCAAAAGTGGGCCAAAACCATAAAACCAAAAACTGAATAATAAACACAAACAACTCAATCACATTGGTCGGGCCAGATTTACATATTCAATACAATCACATACGGGCAATATATTTGGTCAAATAAAATAAAAAAAATGACCAAATTAATAAATAAAAAAATTGCCCCAAAAAAAACAGATCAGATCAGAAACTTCAAGATAGTTAAAGTTTGTGATTAATCTAACCGATGAAACCAGACCGGTTCCGATTTGCGTGTTATAACCCAGGCTCTGATACCACTGTTGGGATTCAGTGGTGATCAGTTTGATTTAAAAAAAACGGGTTTTGACAGATAAATTAAGTAATTCAGTTAATTAATAAATACGCAGCGGAAAATAAAATCATAACCTATTTAACAGCACTGACGAACCGAACAGGATCTGGTTATGAACACGCAAACACAAAAAAAAAAACAATTAATCTACTGATGAGATTAATTATACCTTAGTGGTTAATGATTAACCGGTTGAGATACCAAGGTACAACGAACCTATGCTAAATCACGAACCGAAAAAAGGGAACGAAGCGGCGCCAGTTGGCGGCGCTGGCTTGAGGCTGCCGGGAAGATCAAAGGCTGAAGCCTTTGCTCCTTTTGATGCTAGCAGCTTCGAGATTCAGCAAAGAAGTCAACCTTTTGCTTCTTGTTTTTGGTCGAAGAAACCAAGAAGGAAAAATAACTTCTTTCTTTTGGTGCGGCTGTAGACAATTGTAGGCTTGAAAAAAACTTATTAGGTTATAATTATATAATAATTATAAACCCTACTAATGGTTTCCGAACCCAAAGTCCAATACAAGATACAAAACCTGAACCTGTTTTAGTATTTTAATAAAAGATTAAAAAAATATATAATTATTATTTATAAACCAGTATAAATAATAATTCTCGTCTAACGAATATATAAATATATATCGTCTCGTTAATAGTTCGTAATTACCGGTTAATCGGTTTAAGTGGATTTAATGTTCGTTGCCCTAGGTGTAACTCTTACGGGTCATAGCTCGGTCAGCCGCGTTGTCCATCGGGTCGGTCCATAAAATCCAACATAATGTGGGGTTATATACACCCTTACCTATTCCAGATGTCCCATGGGAAGATGTGAGTATTGATTTCCTATTGGGACTTCCACGAACTCAACGCCAGAATGACTCCATTATGGTAGTTTTTGACCTTTTTCTAAGATGGCACACTTCATTCCTTGTTCTAAGACGTATGATGCAAGCCAAATTACCCGGTTATATTTTGCTGAGATTGTTTGCCTTCATGGCGTTCCGATAGCAATCACCTCTGATCGCGACGTCAAATTCGTTAGTCATTTTTGGAGAACACTTTGGAAACGACGGGGTTCTAGGTTGCAATTTAGCAGTTCACACCACCCGCAGACAGATGAAAAAATAGAAGTCACGAACCGTAGCCTTAGAAACCTCCTATGGAGACCACCAGGGGCGGACTTAAGAAGAGTGGGGGGGGGTGCACAGGAACCCCCTGAGTTTCGAAATTTTAGTGTAACGGTAGGTAAAAAATCTGGGGTGAACCCCTTGAAAATATTTCCTGGATCCGACACTGGACCACCCAAAACAGTGGGACCTAGCTCAGGCTGAGTTTGCTTATAACTGTTCTTGTCATCGGTCTACAGGACGTAGTCCATTTCTGGTTGTGTATGGACGCAATCCATTCACTCCCCTTAACCTCACTCTGTTACCTGCGATTGATCGTTAAAGTGGGGTTGGGGACGCTTGGTCCATCCAGATTAAAGAGTTACATAAGCAGGTTCGTGACCAGATCATCAAACATAATGAATACTACCAGCGTCAAGCTAATGTACATCGCAAACGGGTCATTTATAACGATGGTGATCTAGTATGGATTCATCTCCGGCGTGAACGGTTCCCGGTGGGTCGCTTTGGCAATCTACAATCACATGTTGATGGGCCCTTTCGAGTTCTTAAGTGAATTAATGATAACGCTTAGAAGATTGAGTTGCCAGGTCACTATAATGTCTCTAGTACTTTTAATTTTGCAGATTTAGCTCCTTATATTGGAGAAGATGATGACCCATTTGACTCAAGGATGAGTATTTTCCAACTCGGGGAGTATGATGTCGGTGGCCCATCCGGAAGCCCGCACAGTGAAGACGACCCAGGGCCCTTGCTGCTCGATGACCTCGTTGAACCAGACCCAATTGCATGAAGAGTTATTTGAATGAGTTTAATAAACTCTTGGTTATCCTTTAATTATGTTTGGCTTGTAATTGCAGTGATTTCTAAACTCCTTATATACCTTGGTTTTGGAATGGAATAGTGAGTGAATTATTTTGAGATCTTTTATTCGTCTCTTTGGTTTTTCTTCCTTTTGGTTGTCCGGTTCGTTAACCCTATCCAAGCCCCATCAATAGCTTTGTATTTATAGTGAACCAAATTGGAAACACCCTTCAAGTCATTACTCAAAGAGTTAATTCAAAGTTGAAACACCTATAGACTTTACTCAAAAAACTGAATTCAAAGATGAAACACACAAAGTTGTAACACCTAAATTGAATTTAAAATTGAAAGATTTTATACAAAATAAAATCAAACTTAAAACATAACTAAATCATAGTACTTTATTATTATTTATTTTCACATATTCTTGAAGAGTTCCAACATATGTTACATATTAGACTATTTTATAGCCATCCCAATTATTACGGGCTTTAGAATTTTATGATTTGAATCTCTGTATAATGTAATGTATAGATGGAATACCAGATGAATGAATGAAATCAGTTTCCCATGTTTCTCTTTTGTTTTTATCACTTCATTAAATTGTAATGTTTAGCTATTGGTTATTATTTAAGGTAGTTACTAGATAATGATGCATTTAGTGGTTTTTTTAGCTTAAGAAATCTACTCTTACGCTATTAAAGTAAATGAATAGATGATTAACATGGTTTGAAATTATTGCTCTTTGAAGTCTTGAGAAGAGGTTGAATGTGTTAAGATAAGCTTTTAACACTCATCAAACTATGATACAGTCCATAAGGATCTCCGTCATCAAAAGGTCCTTGATTCGATTATCACCCTTTCTGTAAAGTGAACATAATTTCATATTAATCCTAAGTCATCATCGAGAACATGAAGTCATCTCAAATGTATACAAAGGCAAAACAACCTCACTGAATCTAGATGCCAAAATCAACTTGATGACAATTAGTTTGGAAGAGACAATACTTGTAGAAACGAGACTTCCCTCTAATCCAACAGTAAAACCATGATCTTTCTCAACACCATGTCCTCAAAGACCTAAAATAAATGGAATACCTCACCATTTTGGAAATTTTAATATGTGGAGGAACATCAAAGATAGTCTTAAACACTATATGCTGGTCAACCTCCCAAAAGGTTGATATAAATTTTCTCCACTCGTTGTCATTTTTTTTACTGTTAGCGAGTACACCTTTGACATTTTCGCATTACCTCTAATTGATACTATGGGTAGTGAAATTCATCGATGCTATCATGTTAGAAAAAGTTCTCCACGTTCTACACTCCTAACCTACTTTTGTCCCAGCAATATTGTAACATCCGGGAAACTCAACACTTATACCGGAGCCAAAGAATGGACCAAAAGGATGAAAGAAAGAGGGAAGGGGATGGGCCATGGTCATGGACTTGCTTAGTGGGCTAAGGGAAGGGGTCGTAAACCCTAGCCACCATCTAGACCAGCCACCATTCCACACATTTACCAAATTCTTCTAGAGAGAGAGAGAGAGAAAGAAAGTCCAAGAATCAAGTGTTAGTTCTCTAAAGTTAGCTCCAATCTGTTTCTCTAGTGTTTGTGAGTAAGATCAAAAGAATAAGACACTGTCTTTGAGGTAAAAATCCAACCTAAAACCTCTGTTTTCAATTTAAATAGGTTTTTGTAACATCTCGAAAATCCACAAGTTAATGGTTCGGGTAAACGGACGACCCGATTTTCTATTTAATGATTAAGTTAACAAGTTCTTAGTGCATAAGAAGTTAGTTTGCGAACTCAGAGGACCTGTGAATAGTTTTAAACACGACCTCAAGATCGAAATGTGCGGGTACGAAAACACAAGGACCTGGATGGAACTATTAGTGGTTTATATACCACGTTATTGGAAAACCCTAAGTCATTAGCGAACTAGGGGGTGCGACAGCTGGAAAGGGGCGCAATGGGAGGAGGAGTCTGCAACGAGGGTGGTCGGACAAGGAAACGAAGTCGGGACGCGACGGCCTTGATCGAGAACCTCCGAAACACTTAAGATAAACTTGTTCCACGTTTCTATTTTCGTTCTTGTTTCTATGTTGCGTAGTGGTTATCAGATGGAGACATGGTGGCCGATGGTAGTACGGGATGAGGGACGACATGATGGTGGTGTGGTGTTAATGATCATGAGCAAAGAGAGAGGGTAAGAAGGCGGCCGACGGCAAAGGACGACAACATTTGTGATGGTGACAAACCCGACGGAAAGTGTAGCTAGGTGATGTTCATTCATTTATACATGTTTTTCATGCATAATAATCCCAAAATTATGGTACTAATTGAATATTAGCCTAGCAATTGATACTTAAAATGTTAATATTTCGTAATTGCAGGTTATTCGGTGTTGTAAAGATAAAGACTGATGGCTACAAAATTCTGATGGATTGTAAAGATAAAGACTGATGGCTACAAAATTCTCTAAGTAGATTTGTTGTGGACTCAACAATTTTGTTGACTTACACAGTTGCTGCGGATAAGGCATATGCTGCGGATAGTTAAGTTCTCCTGCTGATGAATAACTACGATTCGGATAGCCTTATCTATTGAAGTCCAAAGTTGATGCTGATAGGCTTCTCGTCAGCATCAAACATTGATGGTGCTGATAGGCAAATCATCAGCAGCTTTGACTTTGCTGCTGACACCTTTTGCTGCAACCCTAACACATATATCAGCAGAAGGAATGTTATTGATGCAGATGATTAAAGACAAAGCTACTACTTCTGAAGTCTTCTGCAAAGATTCCTACGAAGACCTCTGACCTGATTCTCACTGTTTGATGCAGTTTGTCTTTTAGTTGTCTACCAATTGTAGTGTAACTTGTAACTGTCAAAGATCAATGGCTTGTGTTTGATCTGATCCTTAGAATCAAGGGTCTGTCTTGATTCTAAGTTCCTTTATATGTATTGTATCTTTTCATTGTACAAGTGTACTTCCTTATAGTTTTCTCTGTAACTTGTAAACCTTGAAGATTAATACAACTTGCATTTATCAGTATTATCATTGTTTCTTGTTTACATTGCATAGTTGTGATTGTTTCTGTCAATCTCAACTAAACATAACCATCTTGTAAAACACTGATCCTACAAGTTGTATCAGAGCTTTGGCTCTCAGATTAAACAAACTCACACTTGTTTAGTCACTCTATGGTTCTGTTTACTGTTATGTCTTTGCTGAAAATCATCTATCCAAAAGTATGGCACAGAATACTGGATTTGATGATACTGGAAGCCTCAACAGACCACCAAGACTGGTGTCTGGAGAAGACTATGATATGAGGAAGAACAGAATGGAAAGCTTCTTCTGTTATCAAGAATATAGAATGTGGAGATCCATAATCGATGGTCCCAATGTACCCATGGTGGCCTCTGCTGATTCCAAAGGTCCATCTGTCCCTAAAGAAGCCTCAAAATGTAACATCCATGATTTTCTAATATTATTACAATAATGATACTTCATTTCTATCCCAAGCTTGCTCATCTCAGAATGACACATTAATTTCTTTTATTTTATATTAAACATGTATTAATTTAAAGTTTCAATATTGCAACTCCATAGTACATATAACATATATATTTATATTTATATATATACTTTATTATAAAAAAATTAAATCAAAAATAAAAATTTATGAACCTAATGATGTATTTACATCCTTTGTGTATATATATATATATATATATATATATATATATATATATATATATTTGTCTAACTAATTATAAAAAAATATATATGTAGTTCTTCTTTATCATAGTAGATGAACCATTTATACAAATTTTAATTTGTATAAAGAAAATGTAAACGAAACTTTCCTTTTATAAAGTTATTTTCATAAAACTAATAATATTATTTTTTTCTTAAAAGTCTTATAAAAACTATTTTATAAATAAGTTAAAAAGGTTTAAATCAATTAAAGAAGTTAAACCCCCAATTACTATCTTTTGAACCCCTTCCATAAACAATTGAACCCCCTTTTATTAGTTTGAACCCTCCCATTTAGTTCTCTTGAACCCTGGACTATTTCAAAGCCAATTTTTAATTTGAAAAAGTAAAATCGCAGAAAATCCTCCCGATCACCTGAAATTTTGGAATGGAAATTCTTCCAAATTAAATTACAAACCGTTAGCGAACTTTTGGAAACCGGTAATCAATCATTTGATCTAGAATTCAAATTACAAGACCCAAATTACGGGAGGTTGCGACGTAGGTTTCAAACCCACAAACCAAGCCCCTAAAATCTCGTTAATCATGTGAAAGCCCAGCTGTAAACGCATTTACAAAATTGCTAAACACTGTATATGTACCGATTTCACATCTTAAACCACAAAATCACAAGAAATCGTCCCTGTTACCATCGGCCAAAACTACCATCGAGTCTTTTAACTTGGTTTCGTAGATCAATATCAGGGCATCGATGAATTTTATTACTACAAGATACAATTCTAACTCTCAAGTTATCAAGGTGAGTTTTACATAGCCCCTTTTCCTTTTTACATTTTTGGGGTGAAACATCATTAAACAACAAACATTATTTGCAATTACACACGTACAATTCTACAATATGATTATATATGTTTATTTGTGCTTTATGCTTGAATGCTATTTGTTAAGGCTACATATACATAATACACTCGTATAATCATTACACATTACATCAGGATAACATTTGTTGTTATGCCCTACATCAGGATAACATATGTTGTTATGTCTTACATTTACACCAGGATAACATGTGTTGTTATGCCCTACATTTACATCAGGATAACATGTGTTGTTATGCCCTACATTTACATCAGGATAACATGTGTTGTTATGACCTACATTAGGATAACATGTGTTGTTATGCCCTGCATTTACATCAGGATAACATGTGGTGTTATGCCCTATATTAGGATAACATGTGTTGTTATGCCCTTCAGTTACAAGGTTTGATTTGTGCAACTAGCTTAACATAGATTCTCCATAAATGCTTTATGAACCATGTATCATTTGAATTGTACACAAAATATTTGAACTTTACTTGTGGTGTCAAATCTATGTATGCTCACCAACTATTTATAGTTGACCCTCTCATTTTATCATGTTTCAGGCACAGATGTTTGAGTTAAGATTCAAGTTGCTTCATTTAGGATTGAGGACCTATTTTTAAACTTAATAAAGACATACATGTATTTATGACTTTTGTAAATGTTGTAATTGTTTATTTGAGCTATGAAATGAAATTGATTGTGTAATTATTACAACTATTAGTAAACCATGAGCTTATGAACAGTCTACAAGTCCCGCCCCGACGTTTCCGCTGTCGGTTGGGGTGTGACAGATTGGTATAAGAGCCTTGGTTATAGGGAATTAGGTTATTAGACACTTTTGACCTATACTATAACCTTAGGACACCCATCAAATGCCATGCTTTATGTTATATGGTTTTTGCCACATTGCTACATGCTACATGATTACTACTTTGTATGAATATTTTTACATGTTATTCTAAGTGTTACATCGCATGATACAATACCTGATAGCCTATATACTACACTACTTGATGACTCTTGTGCTTATAAGCATTGCTATCTACATGCTACCTATTTGATTTCATTAAGTGTTATCCTAAGTCTTATCACACACTTTTTCACACCTAATCCTTTATGCACCCTCATTCTTGCACACATGTCACCGTCATTATTTGTGAACAAAAATTTAAACTCTTAGGCCTAAAGCCTATTAAGATTTTAAAATCTCGTCAAAGTTTTGAGTTATGAAAACTAACACATGTGCAATCCGGAAGGGTGAATGCCTGTACTTTGGGTCTTCTGTCTAGGAAAGTATTTCATATAAATCCAAATCAATCGAAGGATCCGTATGCTTTCCTGGGAATTCCCGGAGTGAGTGTTCACCTATAGGCTAAAGCATGTCTTCTTGAAAGCGTAAGAATTTTAATCACTTTGATTTGTCAAAGTATCCATTTGATTATGTTATCAAATGAGTACAATCTAAACACCATCGTTTTGTTTATTACAATTTAGTATACGTACATAAGCCTTCTTTGCAAACTAATCATTTTATTATTTGATTTAAACAACATCTTTATTTTGTTCAAACAAAACGTTTATCAAACCTTTAGATAGTATCTGAAATGTAAATTTTCTATAAACATTTTTACCTTTTAAGAAAACTTAATACAACTTGTTTTATGAGAACATTATTTTTAATTAATAATTAATTATGACTTTTTCTCGTTAAATTAATTATTAAACATTATTAAACCTTGGCTTAATTATTAAATAATCTAGCCATTATTTTCTCTTAAAAATAGTCTCCTTATAATAATTTAAACATTAAATAAAAATGTTTTCATTTAATTATCAATATAGTTAAATATTCAACTATTTTTCACCATTTTATTTACAAACAAAAATAAATTACAACTACTTGTTTATTTACAAACAAATAGCATAAATCAGTTATTCGTAAGCACACTGCTCTGAATATCTACACAACCTTTTCATTATATTACTTCTCCATAAATGTATGAATGTACTAGGCACTGCAATGAGATAAATTATTTCGCATAGGCATTAGCCATCCTTATAAACCTCAACAAGATTTAAAAGTTAAATTCAACTAACCACATTATACATGAAAGCCAAACAACACGCTTGTCTGTAATACTCGACTACCTGCGAAATTCGATAGTTCACATTACTCATGAGATCCAATAACTTAGAAATGAACACTCACATGATACATAAAACATAGTTGTTTACAATATACATGATACTAGGTTAATCACATGACACATGAAACTTGTTTGTTTGATACATGATTGGGCACATTATACACGATCACATAATACATGAAACTTAGTTGTTTGCAATATACATAATATTACATTGATCACATAATACATGAAATTTATTTGTTTACAAAATATATGATACTAAATTGTTTACACTATACAATATACATGATGCTACATTACTTACATTATACCTAAAACTTATTTGCTTACAAAAATATATAATACTAAATTGTTCACCCTATACAATATACATGATAGTACATTGTTTGCATTATACATGAAGCTTGTTCATGTACAAAATACATACATACTAAATTGTTCACCTCATACATAAAACTCACTTGTTTACTATATACATGGTACTAAACTATTCACATTATACAGGAAACATGTTTGCTTACAATGTACATAACACTAGATCACACATGAAAACTTGAGTGCTTACAATGTACATAACACTAGATCACACATGAAAACTTGAGTGCTTACATATTACACGGAATTATATTATTTACATTGTTGCAATTGATTAAATACATCATACACAAGGCATGGTTATTCACCTTATCCATGAAAGCTACTCGGGGTTGACGTATTCTTGTTCAAACACGAGGAAGCTATGGAACCCTAAATTATGCCACGTTATTACTCTTTAGTACCTGATTGACTCTACTATCTATGGACATAGTTATTTGTTAGCAACACATACGTGAAAAAAATAGTTACGAATTAAGTGATTTTGTGTTACCCCCTGGACCCACACACACAATGGGATGAATGCGACGATTTGGATAATTACGGGTGCACACGTAATTATAAAAATCAGCGCATAGAAAACATAGCAAATTCTGTCGTGAGTTATGACATAAAACCTATCATGATGTATAATAACGAAACTAATGTGATATGACAAGGGCGTGGTGGATACGCCGCTCGTACTTCCTATATGTAAGTGTTCTTGACATATTATTAGAAGTGGCGTTGTTCGTGTCACGTAAAGTTTTATGTTGTTTGATGGGACCAATGTTTGTGAAATCTCTTATCCACTAACAATTCCAGAATATATTAGATTACATCTTAAACAAACCTTGATCGTCCAGTTCTCATCAATTCCATTCCAACTAATGAATTTCACCTTTAGAACCCAAATATTATTCAACAGACTATCTCCTTAAGTTCATTTCAAAACTAAATCCACTATCATCCTTCATGCCTGACCTTGAGAAACAGACTTGAATCTTGTTATCAGATCTACTCCTCGAACCGATAGTCAAAACTCATTGAGAATCCAAACCCTACCCTTTTCTGGTTCAGTAGACTTTATCAGTTAAATTTCGGGACGAAATTCCCTCAACTAGGCGATCCTGTAACATCCAAGATTTTCAAATATTATTACAATAATGATACATCATTTCTATCCCGAGCTTGCTCATCTCAGAATGGCAGATTAATTTCTTTTATTTTATATTAAACATGTATCAATTTAAAGTTTCAATATTGCAACTCCATAGTATATATAACATATATATTTATATTTATATATATACTTTATTATAAAAAAAATTAAATCAATTTTTTTTATGAACTTAATGAGGTATTTACATCCTTTGTATATATATATTTATCAAACTAATTATAAATATATATGTAGTTCTTCTTTATCATAGTAGATGAACCGTTTATACAAATTTTAATTTGTATAAAGAAAATGTAAACGAAACTTTCCTTTTATAAAGTTATTTTCATAAAACTAATAATATTATTTTTTTCTTAAAAGTCTTATAAAAACTATTTTATAAATAAGTTAAAAAGGTTTACATCAATTAAAGAAGTTAAATCCCTAATTACTATCTTTTGAACCCCTTCCATAAACAATTGAACCCCCTTTTATTAGTTTGAACCCTCTCATTTAGTTCTCTTGAACCCTGGACTATTTCAAAGCCAATTTTGACTTTGAAAAAGTAAAATCGCAGAAAATCCTCCCAATCACCTGAAATTTCGGAATGGAAATTCTCCCAAATTAAATTATAAACCGTTAGCGAACTTTTGGAAACCGGTAATCAATCATTTGATCTAGAATTCAAAATACAAGACCCAAATTACGGGAGGTTGCGACGTAGATTTCAAACCCACAAACCAAACCCCTAAAATCTCGCTAATCTTGTGAAAGCCCAGCTGTAAACGGGTTTAGAAAATTTCTAAACACTGTATATGTACCGATTTCGCATCTTAAACCACAAAATCACAAGAAATTGTCCCTGTTACCATCGGCCAAAACTACCATCGAGTCTCAATCCGCAACCGACAACGCTTTTAACTTGGTTTCATAGATCGATATCAGGTAATTTTCCTTTCATCTTGATTTCACACACCTCTGTTTATTCCTGAAACCAAATCGATTTGGGACTTAGGCGATGTAAGGACCTGGGTTGCGATTTATCTTTATAATGAAGAAGATGAACTGGAATGATTGAGTTATAAATTTGTTGTATGAATTTCTAAACAAGATTGTATTTGGTCTGGTGGTAAAGCTCATGCGCTACAAGGTAGAGATCGCGGGTTCTAGACCCAGCCTCTGCTCTTTTCGTTTGCTTTCTTGCTTTGCCTTTACACTCTCCCACACACACACATATATATATATCTATATATATATACTAGGTTAAAACCCATGTTTTACATGGATTGAATAAATACAATTTGTTAAAAAAATAGTATTTTCTATGAAAATTTGTATTGCTCTTTTCGTTTGCTTTCTTGCTTTGCCTTTACACTCTCCCACACACACACATATATATATATATATCTATATATATATACTAAGTTAAAACCCATGTTTTACATGGATTGAATAAATACAATTTGTTACAAAATAGTATTTTCTATGAAAATTTGTATTGCTCTTTTCGTTTGCTTTCTTGCTTTGCCTTTACACTCTCCCACACACACACACATATATATATATATCTATATATATATACTAGGTTAAAACCCATGTTTTACATGGATTGAATAAATATAATTTGTTACAAAATAGTATTTTCTATGAAAATTTGTATTTTGATGTTATTAGTCATCTGTGAAATAAGAAATAATTAAAAAATTCTTATGATTTAATAAATTTTAATAAAATATTATAATATATGTTAGATATTTAATTATTTAAAATCATCATTATTTAATAGGAGAGAAAGATGAAAAAGAAAAAGCTAGATTTAATCCGAAGTCGACACGTAGCAAGTATAGTAATTCATTTATTATAATATTGGTTGAAAACCCTGTATATCATACATAGTGAATAAATGCAGTGTTATATATATTTAGTCATAAGAATCTAATATTACATATTTTTGACATATTACATAATTTTTTAATACTAATTTTAGAAACGTTATATAACTATTTTTTAAAAATGTTTTATAAAAAGAATGAAAGAAATGCTCAAATTCTAAAAATGTTTTATGAACAAATCAATTTTTAATTAAAAAATGTTTTATAAAAAATAGGAGATAGAGTTAGGAAACAAAAATTATAATTTTTTTATACAAACTTCTGTCATTAAATAGGAGAGAGAGGCGGAAAAAAATATTAAGGATGAACGTGGGAATAACATCTGGCACCAAAAACCTTTATTCATTAGTATGTATATATATATATATACACACATTTACATACATATATTTATTGTAATGATGAAAGGCTAAAATACATATTTATAGTTATAACAATAATACTTGCCTATAATTTTGACACCTAGGCTTCAATTTATAAATTTTATGATTATTATGTTATGGTTAATAAATTTATATTTTATATATATAATGTTCAAAAGTTTATAATTAATATTTTCTTTTCTCTCTTTTTAATAAAAGGCATTCATAATTATGTTTAATTATTAAAAAAAATGTTTTCGATTATCACGAATATAATGTGAGCATCATTATTTCAAGTACATATTGTTTCGTTACCACTATACATATTTCAAAAAAAAAAAACATGACAAATGATTAGGGCATTTCATAGATCCTATTTTTTTATATAACTTTTGAAAATTATAAAGTAGACGCGTTCGTAACGTCATGACTTTTATTAATCGAAAGCGGTTATATATATATATATATATATATATATATATATATATATATATATATATAGGGGAGAGTTCTAGAGAAAACTACATAGTTAGACGAAAATCGAGAAAACCACTAAAAAACCAATTTTAACCAATCATATGATAATATTTATTTTTTGTTTTATTTTATTTTTATTTATATATAAGAGTATCAATGTAATATTACACATTTTTACCAAAAAATCATTTAAATATTGGCTTACGTATACGTAACTCATAGTGTTACGTATACGTTAACAGAAAACAAAAAAATTACGGTTACGTATACGTAGTCCATAGTATTACACATTGTTTTAGTGGTTTTCTTGGTTGTCGCCTAACTTTATGGTTTTCTCTTGATTCTTCCCCTATATATATATATATAATACCTAAACCTTTATAACGCCATGATCTATAATTAATAATTTTTTAGTGCTATTACTATCATAAATTTCAATAACTGTTTTAATCATATTATTACTTTCATAAGTTCTATTATTCATTTAGTAATTTGATTTAAATGAATAATAATATTACAATCCACATAACGAACTTATTTATTTCAAATTATAGCCTTATAAATATTATATAACACTCCATCATGAGGAGTATTTTAACCTAAATGTCTTAAATCATATATTTATTATTATTAAATTTACAAATAGTATTTGTTATCGACACATAGCTTGCTTTTATAACTAAAATTTATAAAACATGATTTACAAACTCTATGCGAATCCTCGCCCACTCGTCCATTCCAAAACCCTAAATCTCAAATCATTCCATAGTTATTGTTCTTAAACTGTCTTTAAATTACAATAAACATATCATATTTAACTTAGGGCATCGATGAATTTTATTACTACAAGATACAATTCCAACCCTCTACTTATCAATGTGTGTTTTACAAAGCCCCTTTTCCTTTTTACATTTTTGGGGTGAAACGTGATTACACAACAAACATTATTTGCAATTACACACGTAAAATTCTACGATATGATCATATGTATTAATTTATGCTTTATGCTTGAATGCTATTTGTTAAGGCTACATATACATAATACACTCGTACAATCATTAACACTTTACATCAGGATAACATTTGTTGTTATGCCCTACATCAGGATAACATGTGTTGTTATGCCCTACATTTACACCAGGATAACATGTGTTGTTATGCCCTACATTTACATCAGGATAACATGTGTTGTTTTGTCCTACATTAGGATAACATGTGTTGTTATGCCCTTTAGTTACAAGGTTTGATTTGTGCAACTAGCTTAACATAGATTCTCCATAAATGCTTTATGAACCATGTATCATTTGAATTGTACACAAAACATTTGAACTTTACTTGTGGTGTCAAAACCTATGTATGCTCACCAATTATTTATAGTTGACCATCTCATTTTATCACGTTTCAGGCACGAATGTTTGAGTTAAGATTCAAGTTGCTTCATTTAGGATTGGGGACCTAGTTTTAAACTTAATAAAGACATACATGTATTTATGACTCTTGTAAATGCTGTAATTTTTTATTTGAGCTATGAAATGAAATTGATTGTGTAATAATTTATAACTATTAGTAAACCATGAGCTTATGAACAATCTACAATTCCGCCCCGACGTTTTCGCCGTCGGTTGGGGTGTGACACAAAATACTCAGAAGTAGACATCAAGAAGATGGAGGTTGATTTTAAAGCTTTGGGAGCTATCCAGATGTGCTTGCCAAATTAAGTTTTCCATAACTTCAGAGAATACAAAACTACCAAAGATCTGTGGGAAGCTCTTGAAAAGATGTTTGCTGGATTTGAGGAAGTGAAAGAAAATAGAAGAGACATCTTGAAGCAACAGTACGAAAACTTTGTCTGCAAGGATGGTGAGTCTCTTACCACTCAATACAACAGGTACACCTATCTTGTGGGAGAGCTATAGTGCTCTAAAGTCAATCTAGAGAATGAAGACATTCTCAAAAAGTTTATTAGATCTCTTCCAAGTTGCTGGACACTCTACACAGTGTCAATCAGAAGAACTGAAAATCTGAAGACTCTCCAAATGACTGAGCTGTTTGGTATGCTGAAAACATATGAGCTGGAAATGGTACAAGCCAGAGAAAGAAGCTCAGGTCATTCAACAGCCTCATCATCCACCACCACTTCCTCTGTACTACACTTTGACCACTCAGTTCCAAGTTCAAGCAACTACTATCCTCCCATTGTTACCCATCCGCAAACTCCCAACTCACAAGCTAGCAACTCTCCTTTTCTCCTTGAAGCCCCACCTCAAAATAATTATGTTGCCTTTGTCTCTGAAAACCCAAGCAATATGTCATTTATCAAAGAAGATCTGGAATATTTTCATCCAGATGACCTAGAAGAAATGGACATACAACACTCTTATGCTATGTTATCTCTTAGAGCTAAACAGTTCTACTCTAGAACTGGAAAAACCTATTCCAAGCAACAACTCTAACACTAGAGTTGGGTTGGACAAAAGCAAGCTAAGATGTTACAACTGTAACTAACTTGGTCACTTTGCCAGAGAATGTAAGGCACCAAAGGCAAACCCAGCTGCTGCACAACCAAGACGGACTCATCAAGGTCAAGCAAGTCAAAGCACTCCTGCTCAAACTGCAGCATGTGCAGCTCAACAAAGTGGAACATCTGATTTTGACTAGAGCTTTCAATATGAAGAACTTCCTGCAAACAACCAAGCTCTCATGGCAAACACCAAGGAGATACCACCTCAGGTATATGAACATCTCTGTTCTCAGGCTTGCATTGATAAGGTTTTAGGATATAGAAAGCATAACCAAAATCTTATAGATTAAAATGAAGAGTTTCATCAAATGAAATCTTAATTCAAAGAGGTTGAAAACAGTTATAAAGAAAAGATTAAATGTCTAAAGAAAGAGATTTCATTATTAAAACATGAACAAACAAATCTTGAAACTCAGATTGATGACCTATTGGTTAAGCTAAAAGGTACAAGAGTTGAGCTGGCAGAACAAAATGTTCATGTGAACAAATATGAATTTGCATCCAAAAAGCTTCAAAGACTTTTGGATGCTCAAATTCATGAGAAGGTGACTGATGGTCTTGGGTATCAAGCTTACAAATCTGTACCTCCACCTGCTCACTATGTAGCCATCCATGAACCTAAATTCAACCTCACAAACCTTGACCATGCAAAACGAAACCTTGATCAGGAGTGTTGTTGATCAATTTAAGCTTAAAAACATGAAGAACAAATCTCAGTCATCAGCAGTAACTAAGTTTACTGCTGCTCACTTAAAGCCATCACCAACAATCAAGTTTTATATTGATCAGCCAAAGCCATCGGTAATCAAGTTTGCTGCTGATCAGTCAAAACCATCAGCAGCAAGTCTCAAAACTCAGAAAGAACTATCAGCAGCTAAAGCCACATCTGTTGCTGATAGAGTGAAATGGTTTGGAAAATTAACTCAACAATGGAAAACAAAGTCCACACCTTCATTCTCTCAGAGCATTATCATTGGATCTATTGAATGCCAACGCAGTGATGATTTTGGTCTCAAAACACACTCACCCAAGTCTGCAAGCTCTTGGGTCCCTCCCTCTAACTATATCTCTCTCTGTGACACCCGACAATTCAGGTCAATATCCGTACATGTTATAAACAAGTTTACATTATAATTGTTTTTGTGATTTACTTAATTTCACAAACAAGGACATTAAGGCCTAACAAAAACCGTACATGGTCTCGTTTCATATTTTGGTAATTCTAGGAGTTACCGGTTCACGTACCAGGATAACCCGACTAAATACGAACACTAGTGGTTAAAATTACACTTAAATCAAATGGTTTGATTTATTTAAATCCCAACCCACTTGCTTGACTTTCTCGACCGAAAGTCAGGGGAGCCATTCCCCCACTTGCAAGTTCACTCAATCTCAGATTAAGAACCATACCTCTTCAGTCGAAATCCCACAATCCCTTTCATTTATCTCATTTTCTTACAGCAAATTCCCAATTCTCCTTCAAGTCGAAGTCCAGTTAAGGCAAAAATCCACCGTATTTCGGTGCTATAAGAAGAGTTCCAAGTGTTGTCTCAAGAATCAAGATAAGGAGCTCAAGATCATTCTCTGTTTCCCTGAAAATCATCATTCTCTGTTTGAGGTAAAAACTCGATATTATCCATTTCATTTTCTTTAAAATCGTAGCTGAACATACAAAAGGTTCAATCGCAAGTAAGATAACAAGAAAAGTGTGTCAAATTCAAGATTTGAACATAAAAATATACAGGACGAATTCTGTCAATCAAAGTGCAGTAATCGAAACTAGGAGTTTCGATACCTGTTCAATCGAAACTAGGAGTTTCGATACCTGTTATTCAATCGAAACTAGGAGTTTCGATACCTATTCAATCGAAACTAGGAGTTTCGATACCAGTTTACTCAATCGAAACTGGGAGTTTCGATACTAGTTGTTCAATCGAAACTAGGTAGTTTCGATACATATTGCTCAATCGAAACTAGATAGTTTCGATACCCTTCTTGCCAATCGAAACTAGGTAGTTTCGATACCAGTTTTTGCTCATTCGAAACTAGGAAGTTTCGACAACTGTCATACTCAATCGAAACTAGGAAGTTTCGATACCCAACTACTCAATCGAAACTATGAAGTTTCGATACTCAATTGCCCAATCGAAACTAGGAAGTTTCGACATCTGTTCATCAGTCACATTGGACAGTAACTTAGAACTATTTTTATAACGAAACAAGTGTTGAAAAACTAAAAAGATACTTAAACGAAAGCAATCAGATCTGTTAAGTCGTATGAACAACTTACGTATAAGACGAGTAGTTTTTAACACATTAGTACCCTTGTGTGATTAAGGTACGGATATACAAGAACTAGCACAAGTTGGTTTGCTAGGATTTCATCGGACACAAGGTGAGTTCACGGCCCCCTTTTAACTCTTTACTGTTTTGTAAACATCGGGGGAGAAACATACTTATTTATTATGTTTTGAAAACATGAATTACATTGTTTATACGTTTGACAATATGAACATTTTGGTTTAACTTCTTGTGAGTCTCCCAGCCCCACTTTTACTACTGGTTTTTAAATTGTTTTTTTTAAACAAACGGGGAGAAAACTTGCTCAACTAAACAGCTGGACACAAGAACACACAACGATTGTTCGGATGAACAACATACAACGATTGTTCGGATGAACAACACACAACGATTGTTCGGATGAACAACACTCAACGATTGGGGGAAACACATACTTACAACTATTTTATGGGATAACAAGAGAATAAGACACGACTTTATGTTTACATGGGATGAGAACAACACATTGGAGGCCGCTAAAGTCCCCTGGAACAACATAGTAACCATTAACTGTAGCCTAGGGTCCTATGAATAGTACTATGGAGAGTGACGTCTCCCGGTCATGGTTAGTCGCGCTAACCACAATCTGGAGGATTTATGGCCGCATAGAATCTGATAACGCTTAATAGGGGCTCACACATGTCATGGTTTGGTTACGCCTCATGTATGAACATATTATTTGTATTCCTAGCTAGTTTACAAATGGGTCAACAATTCTTATTCTGTTTATCACATACACCTGAAACTATTTACGAACAATTGAATTTAAACAAAAGAGTTTTGGATCCGGTTAAAGTGATCATGTTTATACAAAAGGGTTCTGATTAGTTAAAATGATCAGGTTTAAACATATTTTATGACGGCTAAGTCATGGTAATGTTTTCAAAGGAAAACTACTTATTTCATGACGGATAGGTCATGGGCATGTTTTCAAATGAAAACTACTTATTATTATGACGGTTAAGTCATGTATAGTTTTTCGGGGAAAACTACTTAGTTTTATGATGGTAAAGTCATGTACATGTTTTCGGGAAAAACTATAAGCACTAATATAACTAACTCTGTGAACTCACCAACCTTTGTGTTGACACTTTCAAGTATGTTTCTCAGGTGACCTATAGCCATGGCGCGGTTGGAATAGACTAGCTATGTTGGATCAATTCCTAAAGGCTGGAAGGACGTAGAATATCAAGTCTCAAGTCTATCTTTGATCTAGAGGAACTTAAATCATAGTATTACTTAGCTTTAGTAATTGTATATTTAATCAAGTCTTAGAAATCATTATTACAGCTTCCGCTATCGTGTAATGAACCAATCGTTGCAACCTGTATTTATTTAGTAAGTAAATAAAATATGGGGGTGTGACAGATTGGTATCAGAGCAATGGTTTTAGCGAATTAGGTGTCCTTAGTGATACCTAGGCTCTAACCGGACTCATTTAGGGACCAAGATTTCTAAGACTTGCATCACATTAAAAACACCCAAGACTTGAGCATAGGAATTCCAACCGTTGCCGAACAATTTGTGTAGACTATTAGTGTATGGAGTTACACTAGGGTACCATTAGCTACACTAATACAATTACATAGCACATGTAATGAACACTTAAACACATACAACAATGTGAAAATAATAAACACTTACAACATGTTACTGTTCGGATTACGAGTCAAGAATAACGGGTACTCAGCATACTGCAACCTTAGAAGATCGAGTTACGAGCTGAGCTTGGACTACGACGACAACGATCGTCAGTTACCGATCTTGGTATCACAACAGGCTGAACTCGTACCAGAATCTGTACCTATACCTGCACCACAACTACTCCAGCCATGGAGGCAACTATCTTTCTAACGTATTTGCGATATAAATACTCTCATTCATAAGTTGTCGGATCGGATGCCTAGACTCTCGCCATGATATATGGCTGGCATGATTGCCCAGACAGAAGGGAATTCAAGGTGAATAAGCAGGACTAAATGGGAGAGAACTCCAAGGGTCAGGAGACCCAGACATACATCAGGATCATGTGGATCGATGCATATATACAGACTTGGAGCATGAGTTGCTCGACACTCGTTTGAGGATCTCTGCCCAACACATAGTGCCTGAATTTCACCATGCACATTTTTTTTAAGAGACACTGGTGGTGCCTCTCTACCCTTAGCCTCATCCGACATTTGCCATATTCGGCAGATTCATGAGTATTGGTACACATAATTAACAGTAATCCGATAAAACAATACACACTCCTGTACAAATGTGCAAACGCAATCTAATGATCGTTTCAAATCACTTTTGATTAAAAGCTAGGGATAGAAGAAACACTATAGGGATCAGGCAAGGCAAATCATCATTACGGGTGCACACGTAATCATAATTTGCAGTGCATGGGAACTTTAGTGAGTCTTACTGTCTAAGCTGATGATTAACCCATGTTCTCAATCACTTGATTAAGGATTGAATCCTATCAAATCAGACTCCTCAATTAGGTGCTCACAAAGCATTCTCCTAGTTTTGGAGGAACGAGAGAAATTCAAATTGAATTCAACCAATCCTTAGTAAATCCTGAACGACGAAGAAATTCGCACATTCTCCCCTTCACTCTTTGAGATTCTACTTGTCAAGAATGCTTCAAATCGAGCGTTACCACAACTAACACTTACAGTAATTGCACAACTATTGTGGGAGATTATGGCATAATCTCAGGATCCATCATACAGTTCAATCTCACAATTGCTTGAAAGTTACGCCAAGAGTGTTATGCACTAACTTCAGTAATAGGGCAGGGTATTATTCTGACCCGCATACACATGGCACTTATGGATATTGTGGAAGCTCGTCATGAGACAAGTAGGAAATCGGACATTTCAGAATGTCGGTCAAACAGGATTGCTCTCGCAACCATTGACATTCAATATACCTTTAAGTCTGACTATTCTCCCTGCAATAGATAAGCCGGGGTTGATGCTCAAACGAATGCCAAAGAAACCTAAGTGTGGACTAACGACTATTGTCGCACTAACCAAAACGACATGCAAAACCCTTAAAGGAGTCCCAAATGCGGAATCTCATGCTAATCTCATTAGCTCATGATATGCATAAAGGACGTAAACTCGAACTATTCACAACAGGCCACTGTCCACAAAGAGTTGAGAAGAATAATCTATTACTATTTTGTACTCGCACTTCCTCAAAGTTCATCTTGTTGGATGGATCCCAGATTTAGCCTAGAAAAGAGGTGTGATTACATCTTTCACTCCTAGTTTTCTATAATTGGGAAGCTCTAGAGCATCTATTGTTAAAAAAATGATCTCTTAGAGTAGACTCAGTTAGAATACAAAAGTCTCGACGTTCAACACTCATTACCTCAAGTTTATCCTTGTGCTAAGGATTTTAAGGCTATAACCTGAATGAGTGGAATACGTAATGGTAAGTCACCAAAGTACCATTCAAACACTAAGGGAGTGCATACACACCGTATGACTAATAGCTGACTATCAGCTCTTTCTGCCAACTTAATGAGTTGACAAACCCATAGCCCATTTTGGGGAAAACACTAATTCGATGAGACCATTCTTACAGTATTATTATTCATTCCCTCAGCTAGACGGAATATGAATATCCCAAACAAACATCAAACTTCGTATGACTTACATACTTTGAAGGTATGGTAGTCGAGACATGAGTTTACATATCAGGACGCTACAACCCAAAGGCTAGTCTGCCTCGAAAGGTAATGCGAGCAAAGGGGTAAAGTGGTGATTAGACTCGAAGTTCGCAAATAAGAGCTCTCAAGGAACATCAATTCCTAGCTCCATGAAGGCACATGGAGAGGAAAATCATAGAAAACATGAAACCTGAAATAAGAGAAAAGTCTTAGTCCGGGAAAATGCTTTCGAAAAGCATAAGAGGGACAAACATAAAGTTTCATTTTCATACTTTTTCATTTCTACCCAATATACAACAAAAACTTGGACACCTCGTCGAGTAATTCTTTCATAAGACCGAGTTTCTCACCATGGGGAGTTCCGGTCCTGTTTGTAAAGAAAAAGGGTGGAACCTTTAGAAGGTGCATCAATTATCGGGAGTTGAACAAGCTGACAATCAAAAACCGGTATCCTCTTCCTCGAGTAGACGATTTGTTTGATCAACTTCAAGGGTCCAGTTTCAATTCAAAAATTGATCTACGATCAGGGTATCCTCAACTGAAAATTCAGGAAGAAGATATACCAAAAACGACTTTTAGGACTCGTTACGGTCACTACGAGTTCCTAGTTATGCCATTTGGCTTGACTAATGCACCGGCCGTTTTCATGGATCTAATGAACCGCGTGTGCAAGCCATATTTGGATAAATTCGTGATTGTATTTATCGATGACATATTAATATATTCACAAACCAAGGAGGAACATGAACATCATTTGAAATCAATCTTGGAACTACTCCAGAATGAGAAGCGTTATGCCAAATTCTCTAAGTGTGAGTTTCGGATTCGAGAGGTTCACTTTCTCGGACACGTCATCAATAAGAAGGGTATTCACGTAGTCCCAACCAAGATTGAAGCTATCAAAAACTGGGAAGCACCAGGAACTCCGACTGAGGTGCGTCAATTTCTGGGTTTGGTAGGATATTACAGGCGATTTATCGAGAATTTTTCAAAGATAGCCTTGCCTTTGACCACGTTAACTCAGAAGGACAAAAAGTTTGATTGGACTGATAAACAAGAATCAGCGTTTCAATTGTTGAAGCAAAAACTTTGCAGTGCACCAATCCTATCCCTTCCCGAAGGAACTGACAATTTCATCGTGTACTGCGACGCATCACACCAAGGTCTGGGATGTGTATTGATGCAGGAAGAAAAAGTCATAGCGTATGCATCCAGACAGCAAAAAGTACATGAGAAAAATTATACGACTCACGATCTGAAATTGAGTGCTGTCGTGTTTGCACTCAAGATTTGGAGACATTTCTTATATGGTACAAAATGTACTATCTTTACAAACCACAAGAGTCTCCAGCACATCGTTAATCAGAAAGAACTCAACATGAGTCAACTTCGTTGGGTAGAACTACTGAATGATTACGACTGTGATATCAAGTATCACCCTGGTAAGGCAAATGTCGTAGCAGATGCCTTGAGTCGTAAGGAACGGGTTAAAAATCTCCGTGTTTGTGCCCTAGGATTGACAATTCATGCGAGTCTCACGACTCAAATCCGGATGGCACAACAGGAGGCAATCAAAGAAGAAAACATTTAGAGTGAAGCTATACGAGGAATGATCAGACAATTAGAGCCAAAATCAGATGATACTTTATACTTTGCAAATAGAATTTGGGTGCCATGTTTTGGTAACTTACGGGAGTTGGTTATGGACGAAGCCCACAAGTCCAGGTACTCCATTCACCCAGGTTCGGATAAAAGGTATAAGGATCTGAAAGAACTTTACTGGTGGCCGAACATGAAAAGAGAAATTGCTATTTACGTCGGTAAATGCCTGACATGTTCAAAGGTAAAGGCAGAACATCAGAAACCGTCGGGATTGTTATAACAACCCGAGATACCTCAATGGAAATGGGAACAAATTTCAATGGATTTCATTACAAAGTTACCCAAAACACCTAGCAACTATGATACTATATGATAATCGTCAGTCGTTTGACGAAATCCGCGCATTCCCTACCAATAAAGGAGACAGATAAAAGTAAGAAGCGTGCAAGGCTAAATATTAAGGGAATTAAGGCCAGGCATGGTATGCCAGTTTCCATTTTCACAAAAAGGGACAGTCGATTCATGTCAAGAATCTGGCAGTCTGTACAATAAGCCTTGGGCACACGCCTTTACATGACCACTGCATATCATCCCCAGATGAACGGTCAAAGTAAAAGGACCATCCAAACTTTAAAAGATGTGCTCCGTGTGTGTGTAATCGATTTCAGTGGAAATAGGGATACTCACCACCATTGGATGTGTTTTCATATAATACCAACTACCATACCAGGATTAAAGCCGCTCCGTAGAGGCTTTGTATAGTTGTAAGTGTCACTCATCGCTATATTGGGCGGAGGCTAGCGAAAAACATTTGACTGGTCCTGATATTGACTAGGGAACCGTTGACAAAATCTTCGAAATAAAAGATCGTCTGAAAGTCACTCAAGACAGACGAAAGAGAGTTGAGATAGCAACAGACGAAAACCATTAGAATTCTAAGTGGGAGACAAAGTCATGTTAAAGGTCTCTCATTGGAAAGGGGTTGTAAAATTTGGCAACCGTGGCAAGCTTAATCCTAGGTACGTTAAACCATTTGAACGAGAGGATCAAATGAAAACAAAAATACCCATCCTTGTTTAAGGATACAACAGTTCAAGAGGACACAAATTGAATTTCGGGACGAAATTCTTTTAACATGGGGAGAATGTGACACCCGACAATTCAGGTCAATATCCGTACATGTTATAAACAAGTTTACATTATAATTGTTTTTGTGATTTACTTAATTTCACAAACAAGGACATTAAGGCCTAACAAAAACCGTACATGGTCTCGTTTCATATTTTGGTAATTCTAGGAGTTACCGGTTCACGTACCAGGATAACCCGACTAAATACGAACACTAGTGGTTAAAATTACACTTAAATCAAATGGTTTGATTTATTTAAATCCCAACCCACTTGCTTGACTTTCTCGACCGAAAGTCAGGGGAGCCATTCCCCCACTTGCAAGTTCACTCAATCTCAGATTAAGAACCATACCTCTTCAGTCGAAATCCCACAATCCCTTTCATTTATCTCATTTTCTTACAGCAAATTCCCAATTCTCCTTCAAGTCGAAGTCCAGTTAAGGCAAAAATCCACCGTATTTCGGTGCTATAAGAAGAGTTCCAAGTGTTGTCTCAAGAATCAAGATAAGGAGCTCAAGATCATTCTCTGTTTCCCTGAAAATCATCATTCTCTGTTTGAGGTAAAAACTCGATATTATCCATTTCATTTTCTTTAAAATCGTAGCTGAACATACAAAAGGTTCAATCGCAAGTAAGATAACAAGAAAAGTGTGTCAAATTCAAGATTTGAACATAAAAATATACAGGACGAATTCTGTCAATCAAAGTGCAGTAATCGAAACTAGGAGTTTCGATACCTGTTCAATCGAAACTAGGAGTTTCGATACCTGTTATTCAATCGAAACTAGGAGTTTCGATACCTATTCAATCGAAACTAGGAGTTTCGATACCAGTTTACTCAATCGAAACTGGGAGTTTCGATACTAGTTGTTCAATCGAAACTAGGTAGTTTCGATACATATTGCTCAATCGAAACTAGATAGTTTCGATACCCTTCTTGCCAATCGAAACTAGGTAGTTTCGATACCAGTTTTTGCTCATTCGAAACTAGGAAGTTTCGACAACTGTCATACTCAATCGAAACTAGGAAGTTTCGATACCTAACTACTCAATCGAAACTATGAAGTTTCGATACTCAATTGCCCAATCGAAACTAGGAAGTTTCGACATCTGTTCATCAGTCACATTGGACAGTAACTTAGAACTATTTTTATAACGAAACAAGTGTTGAAAAACTAAAAAGATACTTAAACGAAAGCAATCAGATCTGTTAAGTCGTATGAACAACTTACGTATAAGACGAGTAGTTTTTAACACATTAGTACCCTTGTGTGATTAAGGTACGGATATACAAGAACTAGCACAAGTTGGTTTGCTAGGATTTCATCGGACACAAGGTGAGTTCACGGCCCCCTTTTAACTCTTTACTGTTTTGTAAACATCGGGGGAGAAACATACTTATTTATTATGTTTTGAAAACATGAATTACATTGTTTATACGTTTGACAATATGAACATTTTGGTTTAACTTCTTGTGAGTCTCCCAGCCCCACTTTTACTACTGGTTTTTAAATTGTTTTTTTTAAACAAACGGGGAGAAAACTTGCTCAACTAAACAGCTGGACACAAGAACACACAACGATTGTTCGGATGAACAACATACAACGATTGTTCGGATGAACAACACACAACGATTGTTCGGATGAACAACACTCAACGATTGGGGGAAACACATACTTACAACTATTTTATGGGATAACAAGAGAATAAGACACGACTTTATGTTTACATGGGATGAGAACAACACATTGGAGGCCGCTAAAGTCCCCTGGAACAACATAGTAACCATTAACTGTAGCCTAGGGTCCTATGAATAGTACTATGGAGAGTGACGTCTCCCGGTCATGGTTAGTCGCGCTAACCACAATCTGGAGGATTTATGGCCGCATAGAATCTGATAACGCTTAATAGGGGCTCACACATGTCATGGTTTGGTTACGCCTCATGTATGAACATATTATTTGTATTCCTAGCTAGTTTACAAATGGGTCAACAATTCTTATTCTGTTTATCACATACACCTGAAACTATTTACGAACAATTGAATTTAAACAAAAGAGTTTTGGATCCGGTTAAAGTGATCATGTTTATACAAAAGGGTTCTGATTAGTTAAAATGATCAGGTTTAAACATATTTTATGACGGCTAAGTCATGGTAATGTTTTCAAAGGAAAACTACTTATTTCATGACGGATAGGTCATGGGCATGTTTTCAAATGAAAACTACTTATTATTATGACGGTTAAGTCATGTATAGTTTTTCGGGGAAAACTACTTAGTTTTATGATGGTAAAGTCATGTACATGTTTTCGGGAAAAACTATAAGCACTAATATAACTAACTCTGTGAACTCACCAACCTTTGTGTTGACACTTTCAAGTATGTTTCTCAGGTGACCTATAGCCATGGCGCGGTTGGAATAGACTAGCTATGTTGGATCAATTCCTAAAGGCTGGAAGGACGTAGAATATCAAGTCTCAAGTCTATCTTTGATCTAGAGGAACTTAAATCATAGTATTACTTAGCTTTAGTAATTGTATATTTAATCAAGTCTTAGAAATCATTATTACAGCTTCCGCTATCGTGTAATGAACCAATCGTTGCAACCTGTATTTATTTAGTAAGTAAATAAAATATGGGGGTGTGACACTCTCATGTGCAGGAACAACCAGGTAACAAGGATAACACCTGGGTTGTAGATAGTGATTGTTCCAGGCACATGACCAGCAGCAGGTTCATCCTCTCAAATTTTAGAAACTTCTATGTTGGATATGTTGCCTTTGGGGTGATTCAAAAGAAGGATCTATAACTGGACAAGGAACCTTGTCCAATGGAAGAATGAGTATTGAAAAGGTGAACTTCGTAAAAGAATTAGAGTTCAATCTCATGAGTGTGTCTTAAATCAATTATCAGAAGCATTGGATGCTCTTCACAGATAAAGAATGTTTTGTGCTCTCCCCTGGGCTAAGCAAACCTCCTCGAGAGAAGATCTTGTTAACTGCTCAAAGAAAAGATAACCTAAATGTTGTTGACATGAACGAGGTCACTCCATCTAGTAGTGTATTTTGTTTTCTGTCCAAGGCATTAGTTGATGAATCTGCTCTATGGCACAGGAGATTAAGTCATGTTAACATTAAAACCATCAACAAGCTGGTCAAGGGAAATCTTGTCAGAGGACTTCCTGATAAGAAATTCTAGCTTGAAGATCACTGCATAGCATGTTCGAAAGGGAAGCAACACAAAAGTTCTCACAAGACCAAGACATTGAATTCAAATGACACTCCACTACAGTTGCGGCATATAGATCTCTTTAGTCCTATAAATGTCATGTCAATGGGCAAGAAGTCATACTGTTTGGTGATAACTGATGACTACACCAGATTCTCATGGGTATACTTCTTGAGAACAAAAGATGAAACTGCTGAAATTCTTAAATCCTACATTCTTAGGGTTGAGAATCAAAGCAATCAGAAAGTCAAAATCATAAGGTGTGATCAAGGTACAGAATTTAAGAACCAAACCTTGAACTGTTTTTGTGAAAGCAAAGGAATTCAAAGACAATACACTGCTCCAAGAACTCCTCAATAAAATGGAGTTTCTGAAAGGAGAAACAGAACTCTTATTGAATCTGTCAGATCTATGTTGGCTGACTTAAAACTGCCTCTTACATTCTGGGCAGAGGCAGTTAGCACAGCTTGCTATGTGCAAAACAGAGTTCTCATTGTCAAATCTCTTAACAAAACACCATATGAATTGTGGTTTAACCGAGTTCCCTACATTGGTTTTCTGAAACCTTTTGGTTGTCCATGCACTAATCTTATCACCAATGGAGTTCTTCCAAAGTTTGGTGCAAAATCAGATGAAGGATACTTTGTGGGATATTCCTCTCAATCCAAGGCTTACATAGTATTCAATTCCAGAACAAGTATAGTTGAAGAATCAGTAAATGTAGAATGTAGGGAACACATTCCATGTGAAAAAGGTAAAGGACCAGACTGGCTCTTTGATATTGACTCCTTCACACAAGTATTTGAGCCTCTCATATTCTCAAATATGGAATCTACATCTTCCAACGAACAATCCTCTACATCATCTGATGAATACATAATGGAATTCAATAGTCCCTCTATAAGAATCAAAAGACTATCCATTGATCCTCCATCTGTTGTGGAAGCTATTGAAGCCAGTGAAGCTAGAACAAGTCTCTCTAACGTCACCAGCAGCAATATCTCTGAAAATGAAAATCAAAATGAGAATCTTGACAACTCTGTAGTTGGTATTGAGGTATCTGCTGCTGATGGGGAAAATATAACTGATAATGTTGCTGATGTTGAAGACTCCTCTGCAATACATGAAGACATTCCTGATCAAAATCAAAGCAATCTCGATCAAGGTATACAGATGGATGCAGTTCCAACACAAATAATCAACAAAGAATATCCATTAGAGAATATCATTTGCCAAGTTCAACAAGGAGTTCAAACAAGAAGCAAATCTCATAAGGCCAACATCTGTCTATACTCCTGCTTTCTGTCTCAAGTAGAACCAAAGAAGATAGATAAAGCTTTGTAACACAGTAGTTGTATTGAAGCAATTCAGGAGGAATTGCTGCAATTCAAGAGACAAGAAGTGTGGACCTTAGTTGATCTTCCACCTGGCTAAACTGCTATAGGCACACGGTGGGTATTCAGGAACAAGCAAGATGAGAGAAGAATTGTAGTCAAGAACAAAGCCAGACTTATAACTCAAGGCTACACTTAGGAAGATGGAATTGACTATGATGAAGTCTTTGCTCCTATTGCCATATTGGAGGCTATCAGAATCTTCTTATCATATGTTGCATCCAAGAGCTTTATCGTTTATCAGATGGATGTAAAGAGTGCTTTTCTATAGGGAAGATCGGTGAGAAAGTCTGTGTTAGACAACCTCCAAGGTTTGTAGATCCTGCATATCCTGACAAAGTGTTCAAATTAGACAAAGCTCTATATGGCCTACATCAAGCTCCAAGAGCATGGTATGAAACTCTATCAGGATATATACTCAGCAACGATTTCAGAAGAAGTACCATTGATCAGACCTTGTTTATCAAAGATGAAGGGGGAGAAATTCTTTTGGTATAAATCTATGTAGATGACATCATCTTTGGATCAACAAGGAAGAAGTTATGCAAAGACTTTGAGATCCTAGTGCACTCAAAGTTTGAAATGAGTTCAATGGGTGAACTAAATTTCTTTTTGGGTCTCCAAGTCAAACAAGTTCCAAATGGAATCTTCATCAGTCAACCCAATTATGTCAGAAGCATTTTGGAAAGATTCAATCTGGCTGACTGCTCTACTGCAAGAACTCCTATGCAAGTGCACTGTCAACTAACCCTAGAAAAAAATGGTCAAGACAATGATCAACATCAGTATAGGGCAATGATTGGATCACTCATGTATAGAGCATAATACATTGTAGCTTCAAGTTGTTGTGCACAAGTTATCTGGATACAAAATCAAATGCTGGATTATGGGATGACTTTCATGGCAACTCCCATTCACATTGACAACAAGAGTGCCATATCAATTACAAATAGTCATGTGCAGCACTCCAAGACAAAGCACATTGACATCAGGTATTATTTTATTAGAGATCAAGCTGAGAGAAAGAGAATTATTTTAACCAAAGTTTATACCAATGAGCAGTATGCTGACTTATTTACAAAAGCCTTTGATGAAGCTAGATTTAGATATTTAGTTGAATCCTTTGGAATGATGGACTTTGACTAAAATCTGTCTCTAAATTTTTTTTAATAAAAATGTGTTTGTCTTTCTTTTGTTGTAAATAATGTGTCAACGATCAGCAGCAAATATTTTTGCTGCTGATAGGTTTAGTCATCAGCAGCAGAGAATTTGTCACTGATTGCCTTAAGTTATCAGCAGGAACAAGTTTGCTGCGCATAGCTTTAAGGCAATCAGCAGCAACACCTCTGTTGCGGACCATTACATCCATCAGCAGCAACCAAGTTTGCTGCTGATAGACTTAACCATCCGCATCAACCATGTTTGTTGCGGATGGGTAAAAATGAGTCCAAATTAACTTTTACCCGTTTTAAAAACTACTTTCAGTCTTTACCATGACTGCTACAGTGTGTTACAGCTGTAAAACAATGAAAAGTAAAAGGCTTGTACAGTACAAGCTAGCATTGCTTATCCCCAACTCTTGCCGTTATAACAAAATCAAATTCCCTTCTTCACCTCTTCACATTCAATTCTAACCTAACTTTTATCTTTTCTCCCTCTCTCTCTCAAGCATTCAAAGCTTCCCCATACTTAACCAACTTTCAAAAGATCCTTCCCTCCAAACCTCACCAACATGGCAAACATTGATATCAACAACCCAAATGACAAGTTCTCAACTTACCATAATCTAACAACATATCTTGTCAAGGGTAAGAAATCAGAAGGTTTTGATGATAGGATCGAATTTCTGTGCCGATCAAACATACACTTTGCTCTGACCATCAACCCAACAATCTATACCTCCCACATGGAGGATTTCTGGAACTTCGTCGTTTACTCGTTCGAACTGGGGATTCCCCAAATCAAAGCCAAAGTAGACGGCAAGAACATCACAGTCTCT
The DNA here is from genome assembly GCA_023525975.1 of Smallanthus sonchifolius. NCBI lineage: Eukaryota > Viridiplantae > Streptophyta > Magnoliopsida > Asterales > Asteraceae > Smallanthus > Smallanthus sonchifolius. Next base: position 60,368,925 of record CM042034.1, read on the forward strand.
GAAGCAACTTTAAGACAACACCTCAAGCTTCAAGATGTAGGTGCGGCCAACTCCTACACTAAGGATGAATACATGAGAACCTTTGTATCCATTGGGTATACTGGAAATCAAGGGGAGTATACCATCGAGAAGGCGTTGTTGGGTCCACCTTGGAAGTATCTATGCCACACTCTTCTTCAATGCATATCTCAAAAGAGGAGTGGTTGGAATCAACTAAACTCTGCCCTGACATCTGCCGTCCATGGGATGATAACAGCCCAAGGTTTCAATTTTTCTCATCTTATCTTTGAGGGGCTAAGGTACAATCTTCAGGAAGGGGAAAAACAATCTTTTTTACATGTATCCTAGATTCTTGCAAGAAGTTTTCAATAATGAAATAAAAGATCTTTCCAAAACTGCAAGAATCTATGTTATAGGTGGGCACAAACAAAATATTTTTCAAAGTATGAGAATTGTTTGTGAAAATTTCTCAGGGTCAATGTTCCATTGTTATCTACAATGAGGAACATACAAAGTACCTAGGGTGACAGATCAACAGTCCCAGCTGATACTGATCCCACACCCTCCACTTCACAATCTGAACATACATCTGCTTTCCTTGAGCGAACCCCTGTGCAACCTACTGAGGGTGCACAGGTACAACAAATACTCACCCCTATTCTTCAAGCCCAACTGGAACAAATGACCCCAGTTGAGGCAAGTTATACTCGTAAAAGAAAGAAGATCAAGAAGAATCCTTCTATTCTTGGCTCAGAGGCCCAATCCTAACCTAAAAGCCCTCATCTAGAATCACAACATTCTAGTGAGAATATCAAAAGGGATAGCCACATTACTAGGGAAACTTCCTTGGAAGTTTCTCTATTAGGATCAAGATCACATCCCGGATCCATAGAACACACCATTGAGCCTATCCACTTTGTTTCTTCTTTGAACTTAAGTGCAGAGGCTCCTAGTCAAGATGATGTAACTTCTCTAACTACCACTATTTCGAAGGTACTGATTTACTTGGCTGCTAACGTACCCAGCCCATGTTCATCACCCAAGAAGGTTCACTCCAGGAGTGATGATAGAGTGAATATGGAAGGGGCTATCACTACTTCTGGTCCATGAAGGAGGACAGTGATAACATCACTAAGTCCCCAACCATGGCAACTCACAGTGAAGATGTTTAGGAACACTTTTCACTCAGATGAATCCTAGGAGCCAAGAAAACTAGGGTGATAGGGATGCAGAGGCTAGACCTAAGGCCCCATCTAGTTCCAAGGATTCCACATATGTGGATAAGGACAGTCTGAAACTTCCAAACCTAGAATTGACGGCTAGGGTGGCTATGCTAGAGGCTGAAGTGTCAAAACTAAGACATCAAGTCTCTATGCATGAAACCCATTAATGCCCAACCTAGACTCCTCCTTCACTTATATCAGTGGGCGCTCAAACAGACCCCTCTCTATGAACTGATGCAACCAAAAAGGGGGAGAAAATTACAACTGAATATGACACTAAAAGCCTGAAGGATTGAATACAAGAGTAGGCAGCCTTTCAAAAAACATTATTTCAGCCTGCCTTTATTCAAGTCCATGATCTGATGCCCCTCAGAGATGAAGAAGAAGAGGTCTCTGAAGAATGGAAGTTAGTTGCCAAGGCTGTAGATGAAGTATTCCCTGAGGAGATGGAGATTGAAAATGAAGATGAAGAAATGCTTCCCTCATTCCTTACACTTCCAGCTGCTGCAAGCATATCAAGGCAGATTCTATCCCCTGAATTCCCACTATCAGCAAATAAACTAGAATTTGACTCTATCCTTGCATGGGGGTATGATGGCATACTTGAAAGGTTTTGGATTGGGTGGGAGTTTTCTAGAGTTAAAGACCTTAATTTTAGAAAATTGAATCTGTTTGAAATCTTGGCCATACACCTGACTGAAAGTGTCAACACTTTGGAAGATCTCTCTACCATTCTTGCCATTGAAAGATTCCATGATATATGTGAAGATAATATGCCTCGCTTTGAGAAGTTTCTTGAAAAAGCTGAAGGGTGGCTTATCCAAGCCTTGAGGATTGTAGGTCCAGATTTCACTCAGAAATCTCACAAATGATCGATTCTCCACACACAAAGGCTGAAACAATGTGTATGGAGGTGAAACAGAGGATAGAAACAGACTTGGTGAAGATAACGGGCTAAACACACTCACAATCAACACAAATATGATACGAAATTGTACGAACAGTGCACAATACTCAAAATGCAGATTGTATTGATTGAAGAACAATGAAAGAGAAGGTTCAGGGTTACAGCCGCTACTCACACCCTAAACATTCTCAAACTAGGCTATTTATAGTAGATGACAGGTATCAAAACTATGTCAACCGAAACTAGTAGTTTTGGTTGAACATTTACAAGTGATACTCATACCTGTAGAAACTACTATCTATCGAAACTACTAGTTTCGATTGAACAAACCTCAGTCAAAACTAAGTAGTTTCGATGGCCCAGAGTTAACTAAATAAAACAGTAAATTATAGAAAATGAAATTACAATAATGAAATGACATAAAGTAAACTAAGCTATCATTGTTCAAACATACAATAATGACAACAGCTTATACAGAAAAACATGTCTCTACAATCTGCCCCTAAGCTGTTGCATTACTGTCTTCAGCTCTTCACTAAGCAGCTGGTCCTTCAGTAGTTCTTGGGATGAATGGTTTGACATGGAGAGATACAACCCGTTGATAGGCCTTGGCATCCGCCTCATCTTCATCATTGTATACCTGAATGTCATTCTGGAATAGTACCACCAGATCTTCAGGTTGAAACTTTAATAGCTCCATAGGCTCAAAGATGATAATGTCTTCCTTGCCTTCACACTCGATTACGGCACTGCCACTGATTGGATTATAATACCATTTTCTGAAAGTTTGTAGCTGGACAGGCACGGTCTTGGGAACAGTGATGGTCTTGTGAGTTTGAGCAGGCTTGTACCTCAAGAAGACATAAGGCTTCTTGGTTTTAGGGTGAAACCTAGTCTTTGAAATTTTCTTCTGTATCTTTCTAGGCTTCATTCCCTTGAAATCATAGTTGACCTGATTGTGCAAGAAGTGTTCAAAATCAGAGGCCATCATGACATTCCCAGGGTTTTGAAGGGGAAGTTTGGCCAAATCTTTAAGGTCATAGAAGGGGAGAGTCTGGAAGTCAGTCATGTTCTTGAAGTGTTGAACTCCTCCCCTGTATCTTCTAATTATGAACAACTTCCTCTCTGCATCATACTTCCAACCAACAGGAGGCCTTTTTAGCTCTTGGTGTTCGGCTATCCATTCGTATGTTTGTGGGCTCTCCTCTGGTACAAATCTTCTCAACCAATGTTTCTTCGGGTTTGGAAACTCAGGATCAATGGAAGGTTGGGTTGAAGTCTGAGTAGCTTGAGATGCAGTAGAGGTTTGTTCAAGTATAATAGGCTTAACAATGTTAACCTAAACATCTTCTTCAGTTTTCTCTTCATCAGACAGAGCTTGAATTTCATCTCCCTCCTCTGTGAAGTACCTTGTCTTTTCAGTCTCTCGCTCTTTTGTAGGCAGGATCTCTGGATAGAGTTCGTTATAGCCAAAATTGTCAATCTCATCTAGTAAGGCATTGAGCTCGTCATCAGACAGTATATCCTCTTCATCAAGAATCACCGTTTCAATCTCAGTCTCAGTTCCCTTCCTTCTTTTCCTTGCTTCCCTTCTTTCACTAGCTGAGGGAAGGTCGAACTCTTGTTCTTCAACTTTAACTTCAACAGCCTCCTTTGTCTTGGCAGCATGGCCAGTATGGATAGTCATTGCAGACTCTGGATTAATGACAAAGGCAGGAGACAAGGGTTCAACACTAGATGTGGTCTCCCCCTGAGCTGTTGAAGTGGTTGTTGTTATTACACAGGCTTTATCAGAGAGGCTTTGAGTTGTTCTACTATTTCAGCTAAGGCCTTGAATTCTTCTTGTTGTTTTGAGATGAGTCTTTGTTGGGTTTCAAGCTGGGTTTGCTGAACCTCAAGCTGGGTATGTAAACCCCCAACTTCCAGCTTTAGGTCTTTAACCTCTTCCTTGCACTCATTCAATTCAGATCTTAAACCTTCAATAACTTCATCTTTCTTTTAAACATGATCTTGTAGCTTCTTCACATCAAGACTTAATGTTTTGACTCTTGGCATAGAAGAAGTTGGTTCATGTGATGGTGATGTAGGTGGAGTAGGAATGTGTATTTGTTGAGGTGATGGTGGTGGTGTAGGGATGTGTGCTTGTTGTGGAGTAGGTTGTGGTGTATTGAATAAAGAATCAGAAGAAGATGACAAATCTTCAAGTCCAGTCTTAATCTTCTTTGCCTTAGGCTCCTCTTCTTCATAGTTAGAACCTGACTCAACTTGTCTTTTGGAGGATGAAGCAAGATGCTCTGTCCTTTCAGAATCGGACTTGTAATAATCAAACCCATAAATTCTTGCATCCAGAGTCCCACTAGATTCTGCAACTTCCTCCTCAGCTCCTAGCGTACCAGCTTCAACATTAACCACTGGCTCTATAGCTATCTGTACTTGTTCAACAAAAGGAGCCTCTATCACAGGCTCAATAATAGGTTGTTCTTCTTCTTGAGCATGAGGAATTTCTATTTCAATCTCAGGTTCAGCTGCTTGTTGGTTACCTTGATCTAGATCCATTTCCTCTTCATCTTCCTCAGACGATGACAATTCCACCTCTAGATCTAGATCCACATCAGGAATAAACTCTTCCTCTTCTCCAATAATGTGACCAAACAGAGGAATATCAGCAATGGCTATGTTGGTCCTTTTGTTCGAACTCTTCATGTAGCTGAGAGTCTTGGCTATCATATGGTCAAAGACAAATACATTTCCACCTTGTTGAATATCTGGATGTAGGTGGTTGATTATGATCTGAAGGAATCTTGGATAAACTAGAAACTTCTCCTTAACAGCTCCTGTCAAATTTTCTTTAAGCTGTCTAAATACCAACCCTGAGAAGTTCTAGTTCCTGCCTTTAATCAATCCCAAAACAGCAGATGCTACCATGATATTTGCTGAATCAAAGTCACCTTTTCTGATGGAGAGGCAGTGAATGAATACATGAACAATGTATCTCCAATGGCTTGGAAGGGCGTTCTTTATAATTTGACCACTCTTGAACTCATCAGGATGACCCAGTCTTCAAAAACATTCTTTGATGTAGAAGGTTGGGAATTCTGTTGGTGCCTCTAGGTTGTCATTGAATTGCAGCACCTCTCTAACAGTAGCTTCAGAGAATAAGACTTCTTGGCCATGAACAATTGCCCTTATATGCTCCACATTTTCAACAGTTATTATCTCTGCAGTCTCCCAAAACTCCCTTATTGTGATCTCAAGCACAGGTAGGTTGTGACCTATGGCAAAGCTGATATTGGAGTTTGCCAGGAAATTCAGGACTGGAACAAACTCTGCGCTCTTTGGGTCATTTGCATTAAAGAAGGCACAGACATTGTGTCTCTTCACAAATAGGAGATACATACCTGTCATAAGCAAAAAATTCATCAGTTTTTACACTTAGTCAATTTCAGAATAAACCTGATCGAAACTACTTACACCAACACTTAGAAAATTTATGAAATAAGCCCTATCCAAACAACTAGTTTCGATTGAAATAATACTTGGACATTTCAGAAAAAGCTTTATCGAAACTACTAGTTTCGATTGAAACAACAAATTTCGATCAATACTTAGAAAGTTTGAGAAATTTGTTTCGATCGAAACAACTAGTTTCGATCACCACTTAGACTTTCAGAGAAATCTTATCGAAACTTTTAGTTTCGATCGAAACAACTAGTTTCGATCGAAACAACTAGTTTCGATCATTACTTAAACTTTCAGAGAAGCCTTATTGAAACTTCTAGTTTTGGGCAGAGATACTAGGGCAAGTTTGGGTGTCGAAACTACTAGTTTCGATCGAAAACCTATTTAATTTTTGAAAAACCTATATCCGTTTATCGAAACTCCTTAGTTTCGATGCCCAAACCCTTGAACATAACACCCAGACATTAGACTTCAACTAAGATATACAAAGTCATATGAACAGAAACATATAAAAAGAGGGATTAAGAGTGGCCTGTGTAAGTTGAAACTTCATCTTACCAATGAATCACGGATAAAACTGCAAATATATACACAACGATGTTAGAACACAGATAATGTACATGATGTAATCAGTAAAAAGAACCAAAACGACCGTGATTATGATGATTTAGTCATCACAGACCTCGGAATTCAAGCCCTAGGTCTATGTTCTTATCAGTTATACAAATACAAACCAGAAGCGTTACCTGATGAAGACGACGATGGAGGATCAGGTGAGAAACACTGATTTCGCAACTTAGACCGAAGGTATTTGAGAGCTTTTGTATGTGTGAGAGAAGGTGTAATTTGATCAGAGATGGTAAAATGAATATTGACGACGAAGAAATCAGATTATGAACTCATTTAATTTTTCCATGTGGTAAATGACCAAAATGCCCCTATCGAAACTACTAGTTTCGATAGGCAAAACAAGTTTCGGGGTGAAGAGGTAGTTTCGGTTAGCAAAGAATAGTTTCGGTTGACTTTGTAGTTTCGATAAGCAAAACAAGTTTCGGGGTGAAGAGGTAGTTTCGATAATCAAAGAATAGTTTCGGCTGGCTTTGTAGTTTCGATAGGCAAAAGATAGTTTCGATAGACTTCTTCTGTTTCGATAGGCAAAGAACATATAAGAAAAATAAAATAATAATAAAACTATTCACAAAATATTTACACTTATATTTTTGAAAAGATCCAACATGAGATCAGATCTGGTCAGTCTCTTGAAACACTTCCTTTTGCAATTAACTACTGTGAGTCCCTGAAGATAGCTGATATTTATGCAAAGTAAACCCGAACATTTGTTTGTACATAGATTTCATGTGATTATAAGGTACCATTTAAGCAAGATACAAGGTATACCCCACATATTGAAATAAAATGGTTTTGAAAACCTATCAATCCTCAAGAAATACCCATCTTCATCCTATCATCTCTTTCTGATTAACCAATGTACCATTTAGTAATTTCAAAGTACCACCAAAATAAAATAAGAAATCCAACTGGATTAGAAGATTAAAATGAAAAATATCCAAGTAGATATTAAAAAGGTACGAACATTCTAGATCTTTGCGTAAGCAAAACAGAAGAAGTCGTAAAATTATCCAAGCGGATAGAAAAATGTTGAACACCCGAGATCTTTACGTAAACAAAACATACGAGGTCAAATCATCCAAGTGGATGGGAAAATGATAAACACCTGAGATCTTTGCATAAGAAAAACATACGACGTCATCGGTGGTAAATATCGTTACTTTGACGGTCACTTGGCGTATGAATAGGAATCCAACACGTAAGACTGTATCTGATTGAATTAGTTTTCTTAGATATATAAAATGGGTTAGATGTTTCAATAATGGGTTCAAACACACAAGTATGAGATAAAATTTAGTTTTTCACACTACTTACACGTTTTAACCATATACCGGGCCTACCAGCTATACCTCAGTAAACACCATTGCTTTTGGTCCATTCCATGTCCAATAGATGAGATCAGACTCTATCATTTCTCAAAGGTCAGATTCAATTTTCCTGTAACAAAACCACTTGTAAGACTATGTATAAAGCAATTCTTTTTTTTAATTTTGACATATTAAAATCTCATTTCTCCCCCAAAAGATTTGCTTAGTAACTGTATAGAAAAATAAAATCTTTTTGGAATTTTCTTGACAATTAATCAGAAATATGAAACACACTAATATTCATAAGGTTTACTGAAAGTTTATCATTCCAAGCATCTCCACCAGTGGGCAAATCTGGTAGAGTCAAAAGCCTTTGTGAAGATGTCTGTGGTTTGCTTGTCGGTTTTGACCTCAACAATTTGAATATGCTTCTTTTCAACAAAGTCACGGATAAAGTGATGTTTCATTTCAATATGTTTTGTTTTGGAATGCTGAACGGGGTTTTGGTGATATGGGGAACGGCAGTGTTGTCACATAGAATGGGTGTCTCATGGAATGTGATCCCATAGTCAAGCATCTGATGGTTCAAGCATCTGATGGTGTATCCATCTGAATTGGGAACAACAGAGGGCTGCAGCAATGTATTCGAATTCGGCGGTGGATTGGGAAACGGTGGATTGTTTCTTACATTGCCATGAGACAAGGAGGTTGCCAAGGAATTGACAACCTCCAGAAGTGGATTTTCGGTCTAAGTTGCAACCCCCGTAGTCTGAATCTGAATAAGCCACAAGATCAAACAAATCAGTTTTACGATACCACAGACCCAATTTTGGCTTATACTTTAAATATCTCAAAATACGTTTGACAGCAGATAAATGAGAGAGTTTAAGATTAGCCTGAAAACGTGCACACAAGCACACTGCAAACATGATGTCGGGTCTGCTGGCCATGAGATACATGAGAGATCCTATCATAGAGCGATAGAGATGCTGATCAACGCTTTCACTATCCACATCAGGAGTCAGACAATGTCGAACTTCTACAGGAGTTTTTACTGGATGAGAATCAGCCATTTTGAACTTGGTCAAGATTTCTTTCACGTATTTCTCTTGATGGATGAGGATCCCTGACTCAGACTGATCAACTTGTAGTCCCAAAAAGAACTTCATTTCTCCCATAGAGCTCATTTCAAACTTAGACCGCATCACTTCTTCAAATTCTTTGCAAAGACGAGGATTTGTAGATCCAAAAATGATATCATCCATATAAATTTGCACCAAGATTGTATCTTTTCCATCCTTCCATTTGAACAAAGTTTGGTCAATTGCTCCACGTGTGAAACCATTCTCAAGCAGATGCTTTGATAAAGTTTCATACCACGCACGAGGTGCTTGGTGAAGACCGTATAGTGCCTTGTCTAACTTATATACACGGTCTGGAAAATTAGGATCAATGAAACCCGGTGGCTGCTTGACATATACTTCCTCTTGAACTTTTCCATACAAAAACGCGCTTTTGACATTCATTTGATGAACAGTGAAGTCCATGTAGGCTGCATAGGCGAGAAACATTTTGACGGCTTCCAAGCGAGCCACTGGTGCAAAGACTTCCTCATAGTCAGTTCCTTCTTCTTGATAGAAACCTTGAACCACCAGACGAGCTTTATTCTGAACCACAATTCCTCCTTCATCCTTTTTGTTGTGAAATACCCATCTAGTGCTGATTGGTACTTTGTTCTTGGGAAGATCTACCAAATTCCACACATGCAGCTTTGAGAATTGCTGTAACTCTTCCTGCATTGCTTCCACCCAGCTGTTTTCAAGCAATGCTGCTTTGATGTTCTTAAGGTTCAACTTGAGAAATGAAGCACAAGAACATGCTGTTTTCCAATGCATCACATGCACTCCGGGTACAAACACCCACATTGAGTGGACCAATGATATTCTCGGTGGGATGATTCTTGTGAATTCTCAACTGAGGAATCTCATCTTTTTCCAAGACTTCTTCCAAATTTGTAATATTTTCAGCAGGAAGATTAGCGATATCATCAATAGGATCTTCAGCAGGTGATTGTGGCGCAACATCTACTATTGGAATTATGTTGTCTTCAATTGTTTCACTTGTTGCACCAGAACCGGGAGACTCCATATTGGATTCAGAATGAGCAGGTACAGGGATTTCAATATGAGCAGACGAGGAAGAAACTTGATCATTTATGTTTCCTAGATTGTTCACAGAGAAGTAAGGATTAGCAGGAGTTGATTCATTAGAGAACTCAGGAAGATTAAATGACTTAAAAACTGAATTGACATCAAAAAGCCAATTAAGACCGTCTCCTGGGTCCGTATGATTGTTTTCATGCCAATTGATATCAAAGGACTCCAGTACTATCCTTCTCTTCTTATGGTAGACACGAAAAGCGCGTTGATTAGATGAGTATCCCACAAAATAGCATTCAGCAGCTTTGGCTTCAAACTTGTTCAGCTGATCCGAAGTATTCAGCATTGTGCACACACACCCAAATTTTCTGAAGAAATCAATAACTGGCTTGCGCTTGTACATGATCTCATAAGGTGTCTTGTTACAACTTTTAGTGATGAGAACCCGATTTTGCACAAAACATGCAGTGTTGACCGCCTCAGCCCAGAAAGTCACGGGAAGCTTAGAGTCAACAATCATAGTTCGTGCAGCTTCAATTAAAGTGCGGTTTCACCTTTCAGCTACACCATTTTGTTGAGGAGTACGAGGTGCACTAAATTGTCAATAAATTCCTTTGCTTTCATAGAAGGAATCAAGAGTTGCATTTTTGAATTCTATTCCATGATCGCTGCGGACAGTCTTCACACTTAGATTGAAGAGGTTCTTAATTTGAAGCAGATGAGTTTTCAAAATCTCTGGCATCTCATCTTTCTTAGCTAGGAAGAACACCCAAGTAAATCGAGAGAAATCATAGGTTACCACTAAGCAGTATGACTTTCGTCCAAGACTCATGACACTCACAGGACCAAAGAGATCCATGTGAAGTAATTGGAGAGGAGAGTCAATAGAATTTGTGGTTTTAGGCTTATGAGAAGATTTGTGTTGTTTTCCCTTGGAACATGAGATACAGTGTTCCATAGGAGAGAAATCTTTAAGAGGTAATCCAGTGACGAGGTTTCCTCTTAAAGAAATCTTTAAGAGGTAAACCAGCCGATTCATAGTTTTAAAATTTACATGTCCCAACCTCTTATGCCACAAGAATGATTCATCTTCGGAAGCTTTTGAAAGAAAGCATGATTCAATGCCCGATGGGTTGTTCATATCCAAGTTGTATGTGTTGTATCTTCTAGGAGCACGCATGAGAATAAGTTCTTCTGGAATCACCACTCCAGGATTCAAGATTAGACATTCTTTTGAATTGAACAAGGGACAAAAATCCTTGTTACAAATCTGAGAAACACTCATCAGATTCTACTTCAATTGAGGAACAAAGTTGATAAATTCCAGACTATTTACACCATTCGATATTGTTCCTTGTCCTTCAATCTTTCCTCCTCTTGGATTGCCAGCAAAAGCTACATACTTTCCATCAATTTGATGATAATCTTGCAGCAAGTTAAAATGACCAGTCATATGTCTTGAACATCCACTATCTATATGCCAAATGTTATCGCCGGTTCTTCTTGATTAACCTTATACACAACAAACCATTTAGACGTTTTGACCAATTCCATTGCTATCAAGAAGTTTCATGTCAGGATAGGACATCACATTGGAATCATAATTAGAATTCTCCTTTGATGAAGCACGGTCATCAAATAGAACATTATTTTTAATTTTCCAAGTTCTTTTCAAATAATTTTTAGCATTTTTAATTCTTTTATGCCTAGATTTTCTATTGTGAGAAGACTTAGACAACACATATGAATTCAAGAAAATTTTGGGAGACGATTCTTCATTACAATCAGTGGTTGTCAATTTACAACTTTTTGAAACATGATTTCAAGCACCACAACTAAAACAAACTTTTTCACAAGATATCTTAGCCTGATAAATGTCATCACAAGATGAAGATGATTGTGATGTTGAGGCATCTGAACATGAGACTGTTATCTCATCAGTAACTTTGTCTTGAAGACGATGTTCTTCCTTTAATCTGAAAAAGTCCATGTTGCTCATGGTTTCACGTGGTACATCATTCACAATAATTCCTATGGATATCTTCAACATATTTGCTGAGTACACCACTGCCAAAGACTTATGGGTAGCCTTGAGCACTAGATATGAGGGAAGTGTTGATGTCAGGGGGAGTAAGAAAGATCTGATCAAGAAGCAGTATGAGATGTTTAGTAGTGTCAGAGGTGAATCAATGTCTGATTTGATCAACCGTTTCTCAAGCATCGTATCTAGGTTGAAGTAATGGGAGTTGAGTACCCTACTCTGGAGCTAAACAAGAAACTCCTAGATTCTCTTCCTGAGGAGTGGAATATGTATCGCATCATGATCAAGAAGACTGAGAATCTGAGTGCTTTGTCTCAACAGGAAGTCTACAGCATCCTTGAATCTTATGAGATTGAGATTAAGAAAGGAGCAGTTACCCCAACAAATCAGTCTGGAAACAGAGCTCTTATTGATGGATCAAGCTCTTCTAGTAGCCCATACTTTCAGACTAATGTTCCTCCTTCTGCTGCTACAATTCAATCTACCAGCTCCTCTGCTCCTCAGAAGTCCATCACCATAATTCCTGATGAATATGTCCCAATCATGACTGCTTTCACTCAGAAATCTCACAAATGATCGATTCTCCACACACAAAGGCAGAAACAATGTTTATAGAGGTGAAACAGAGGATAGAAACAGACTTGGTGAAGATAACAGGCTAAACACACTCACAATCAACACAAATATGATATGAAATTGTAAGAACAGTGCACAATACTCAAAATACAGATTGTATTGATTTAAGAACAATGAAAGACAAGGTTCAGGGTTACAACCGCTACTCACACCCTAAACATTCTCAAACTAGGCTATTTATAGTAGATGACAGGTATCGAAACTATGTCAACCGAAACTACTAGTTTCGGTTGAACATTTACAAGTGATACTCAGACCTGTCGAAACTGCTATATATCGAAACTACTAGTTTCGATTGAACAAACCTCAATCGAAACTAAGTAGTTTCGCTGGCCCAGACTTAACTAAATAAAACAGTAAATTACAGAAACTGAAATTACAATAATGAAATGACATAAAGTAAACTAAGCTATCATTGTTCAAACATATAATAATGACAACCGCTTATACAGAAAAACATGTCTCTACAAGGATGAAGAAGCAAAGTCCTCAAGAGCAGTAGAAGAAACACATGAAAGGCAAATCCAAAGACTGAAGTTGATAAGAAGCAGGGCCCTAACAGAAGAACAAGTTCTATGTCTGAGAAGATATTTGTACAATGAGGTAGTTATAGGTTTGGAAGTGCATGGGCGGTCAAGTATTGAGCCTTCAGGGTTCCAATTCTTTCTGTGTGATGGATCAACCTTCATAATCAACAATATCCATGAGATCCTACTGCTCAACCCGGATTTCCTCTACAAGGTCTTTGAACTTAGGAATCATATCTGCAATGTAAACTCATGAAGAAGTCAAGAAATGATCCTCATTGTCAAAAACTTTCTGGAAAAATGAGGGATCCATTACAATGGATGACTCTGATTCAGATCTGTCACTTCCCTCTTATCTAAGAGTTGTACTAAATGCATAAAAAGAGTCAGCAAGAAGAGAAAAACATAGAGTTATGACAGAATGGACATCTGTCATTATAGAAGGTGAAGAAGAGGAAGATGAAGAAAAAGAAGATGTTGCTCATCCTTTATCCACTCCTCAAATTGCTAGTGAAGCTGATGCTGAGGTTTCAATAGCAACTCCCATATATGCTATTGTGATCTATGAAGCTGAAGCAGAGGCATCCAATAAAGACAAGGGGAAAGGAATCATGACTGAATAAGAAGAGAGGAAAATAGAGGAAGAAAAGAAAGAAGTTGAAAGAAGAAGAGAGAGAGAAGAAGAAGAAGAAGAAGAAGAAGAAGAGATGGCTGAGCTTAAAAAAGCTTAAGAAAGAAAAGCTTCCATGCTTATCAGAGAACAACAAATCCAGTTGCATGCAAGGCAACTGGATAGAATAAAAGTTCAAGTTCCTGCAGCTTCACAAATAAAAGAAGATGAAGCCTTAGCCCTCCAGCTGCAAGAACAACTAAATAAAGAAGTTGAAGAGAGAGAGAGGCAGAAAATTGAAGAAGCCAAGTTCAGAATTACTGATTCTGAACTTGCAAAATAAATGAGGGAGGAGTGGATAGAAATTCTCATTTCTCAAGGTGATGATGCAGACTACCTTGAGAAACTCTCCAACAAAGAAATATACAGAGCCTTCATAGGCCAACAAGGAGAACTGACTAAAAAGAAAAGGGCTAAAGAAGAAGAAAAAGCCAGATAGAAAGCTAGGAAAGCCATTGCCTTCAATGTTAGAACTCATGACACTACAAAAAAACAAGCCTAATGCAACTTTTTTTTGTCAGAAAAACATTGCATTAGGTGAACTTGCATTAGATCTAATACAACTTTCTGTTACCTAATGCAACTTTTTTTCCAAAGAGTTGAATCCTAAAAAGGTTGCATTTGAAAAAAAACAGTTGCATCAGTAACAATAAAGGTTGCATTAGGTCTAATGCAACTTCACCTAATGCAACGTTTTTCTGACAAAAAAAGTTGCATTAGTCTCATTTTTTTTGTAGTGTGAAGAAAGAAAGGTTATGATGAACTTCCTGAAGGCAAGAGGTGAGAGTGGGAAGAGGCTGGGTCCCATGAGTTTCATGAACCTGCAAACTCTCTGCAGAAAAGTAAAGAACGAAGAAGAAGAAAGGTTGAAGAAGACAAGTTCTTGAAGAATGGTAGATACCTCCACTGAGGAAAGAAATCCAAGACTTCTTCCTCATTCTCTCCTCCCTCTGTCCAACAAATTCCCTCTCACCCTCCTAGATCACACTCCTCCCCTCCCAAAGAGTCCAAATCCTCTCGCCCAGCTCCCTCTCATCAACAACCTCCTAAAAAGAAAATTAAACCTTCTACCACATCTGAAGATTCCAAGAGAGATTGTGCAATGGTTTTATAGTGACTCAGATCAATGGTTTGAAGTGTTTAGAGGAAAGATATAGATGAAGAGATCAGTCTACAAATTTGTTGATGAGGAGATGCAGCTTCCAGACACTGACTTAATAAAATGTTGGAGCTGGGTGATGCTCATAAGCCTGACAATGAAAGTGGGAGACATCTTATGCTAGTGATCAAACATCACTTCAATCCGAGCAAAGATGTTGTCATTGAAGCAAAACCTCTCCAATCCCACTTTCCTCTTGTAAACTGGTCCTACAATGCTGATAAAGATTAATATACACTGGTTGATGTAAGAGGAAGCAAGATGAAATGTTCCAGCAAAGCCATTTTCAGCATGCCAAGAAGGGACATCAAATATTTGTCTGAAATTCCTTTTGACAACCCAAGCAAGGATCCAAGAGGCTATGAGACTGCAAGGATAGTCCTGTATATGCAAAAGCTTCAAGAACAAAGGCAGTAACAGAGTTTTGGTAGCATCAGTCTAGGGGGAGTTTATAGAGATAAATACTGATGGCTACAAAATTCTCCAAGTAGATTTGCTGTGGACTCAACAATTTTACTGACTTACACAGTTGCTACGGATAAGGCATAAGCTGCGGATAGTTAAGTTCTCATGCTGATGAACAACTATGTTGCGGATAGCCTTATCTGCTGAAGTCCAAAGTTGCTGCTGATAGGCAAATCATCAGCAGCTTTGACTTTGCTACTGACACCTTTTGCTGCAACCCTGACACATCTATCATATCAGCAGAAGGAATGTCATTGGTGCAGATAATTAAAGACAAATCTACTACTTCTGAAGTCTCCTACAAAGATTCCTAAGAAGACTTTTGACCCGATTCTTACTATTTGATGCAGTTTGTCTTTTAGTTGTCTACTAATTGTAGTGTAACTTGAAACTATCAAAGATCAACGGCTTGTGTTTGATCTGATCCTTAGAATCAAGGGGCTGTCTTGATTCTAAGTTCCTTTATATGTATTGTATCTTTTCATTGTACAAGTGTGCTTCCTTAGAGTTTTCTCTGTAACTTGTAAACCTTGAAGATTAATACAACTTGCATTTATCAGTATTATCATTGTTTCTTGTTTACATTGCATAGTTGTGATTGTTTCCGCCAATTTCAACTAAACAGAACCATATTGTAAAACACCGATCCTACAAGGATCAATCCCGACCTTTGACCCCCAAGTAGTCAAAATTGGTCAACACAAGTCAACAAGCAGCAAAAAGATAAAATAGGGAGACGCAAGGGGATGCACGGCTATGCAAGGCCTTGCTTGCTCCCCAAGGAGCCCAATACATTGCCATTTGTACCCGTTTAATTCCCAAGATGTTTGCACGACCGTGCAATCCAATGCACGGTCGTGCATTGCCCATTTTGAAGCCTATAAATAGATGGCTTGGGTTCTTCATTCCACACACCTTACCACACCACAATATATAGAGAATAGTTCGTTTTCAGTAGCTTTAGAGTAGTAGCAGAGAGTAGAGAGGCTCCTCTTCTTTATCCACAATAGGGTAGCCTACGAAACTCAGCGTTAGGCTAGTTAGTATGGCCATTCATGGCTAAACTCTTTGTATTGTTAAGGTGAAGATGAAGCTTGGTGTATGTTATTGTTTAACTTATTAATCTAGTGGTATGTTTATGTCTTTAATTATTCTCTCTTAAAACCACCTTCTAGGTGGGCTTTTTATTATTATCTAAATTTGTCTTTACATTTGTGAGTGTTCTTGATTTTAAAGCGTAAGACCATAAAACTTTTTTATTCAAACTTCTCTTGAAACTTGTACGCCTTTATACAAGTAGATTTTGATAAGCCAAGGCTTGGTTAATATTAATAAGATCGTTCGTCTTTATACGAACTTGTTATGATACCAATAATTGGCAGTACTTCTTTATACATGATCTCATTGTTACACTGCCTCCCGGTGAACAAAGTCTAATCACTCTCTTAATATTAATAAATAAGCACTTAAGTTTGATGTCTTAAACTAACTCGGAGATAGTATCGAAGAGTTGAGGGTAATGATGTCCCTAGCTGGGAGTCCTACAATTTTATTATTAAAGAATATAATTCATGAACCAAATGTTGTGAGAATAAGGCTCTAGCGGTGTACCGTTCACACGTTTGTACTAGTCATACCACCGGATTAGTCAACTTAATATTATCATATACCAAGCAGATTCGAAGCCCAAAGCAATACTCTTCGTGACCTAATCATTCTCGAGATATTTACATTCCTGCTATTTATATTCATGTTACACACTTCACGCACATTTTTTACTTTTCTATTTTTACTTTCCCGTCATTTACTTTTCTATCATTTACTTTTCTGATTCACAAGCACACAAAACCCACTCATTGATTAAACTAGCTAAACGATAACAAAAGTTGAGTATTGGAACTCGACTGTGTCCATTGGTTCAATACTTGGTTCTTACCTGAACTATATTACGTTGCGATAGGTACACTTGCCTATTTTGTGTGTTTTAAGTTTAAAGTAATTATCATTTTATAAATTTAAAACTTGATCTCGTCAAACCAACATCTCTAAATATATTACTATATAATATACTTATCACACGACATATCAAGTTTTTGGCGCCGCTGCAGGGGAAACAGTGATTTCAAGAAAAATTCGAGATAACGTATTAGCCTTTCTAAATTCACATTTTGCAAAGTCTAATCATGGATCCACACAGTGAAGATTTTATCAACGAAGAATTTTTCAAAACTGACGGATGATACACGGATTCATGGTGTGACTTATGTAGGGGTCACACTACACTAAGGAGTGTTACCTTTCCGTATGGCGTCCCATGGATCATGATGTGTACCTTCACCCTTCACTATTTGAAAATTTATTTCCTCAACCACCTCCATTATTAAATTCTGGTTATTCATTATACGAACCAGATCCGTGGAAACCAGACAAGCTATTTCGAAATTTAGAGGAAATAAAAAAGCCAAATTATTCAACTTTATGCCATGTAACCGCATGATGATCCTTCAGAAATCTTGGATTATCAACAAAATGTCGAGGACAATCAAGCATCGAGGGAACAGAACAGCGAGGTAGTGTCCATGATACCCCTATGAAACACCGATGACACCATCGAAGACAACATGACTATTGCTGAAATACCAAAAAGATAAATTAAAGAAATCATAGAGCCACCAAGATTGGAAAGTTAATATAAAAGATTTCAGTCATTGCTTTATCAGATCCAATTTAATCTACCTTACAAATTGTTCCTTTATAAAATGCCAACTCATGCTAAGTTTATCAAGGACATGCTGACAAACAGAGAAAAGATGGAGGAATAACCCAAAATTTCACTAAACAAGGAATGTTCGAACATCATAAAAGGAAGAGAGCCTCCTGACCAATTCATAATTTCACGTCTTACAAGCGAATCAGTCTAAGGAAATGTTATCGCTGATCTGCATATCAGCGTGAACATTTTTCCCGGGGCTATCTTTGGCAACATGAATCTCAAGAAACTCCAACCCACAAAACTAGAAATGTGTCTAACCAATAGGAAAATTCACTATCCGAAGGGAATCGTTGAAGATAAGCTGATAAAGATTAACGAGTTCATTTTACCCGTAGATTTCGTTGTAGTTGACGTTAAAGGAGGAACAAGCATCCCTCTAATACTAGGAAGACCGTTTCTCAGTACTGCTCTTGTTCTTATTGACGTTTGGGGAGGGAGATGTCACACCCCTGCCGGCGACAGATTATACGTCGGGCTGACGCGGTTGTTCATAAGCAGATGATCATCTATTAATAAGTGATAATATTATTTAAGCATAATTAAAACATCTGTTACAAATAGAAATGGAAAACAAGAAGTTCAAATATAACACATGTTAAATTCATAGGACCCTAGGCTAGGAATACAAAGAATATGTTGACCCATTTGTAAACAGAACAAGTAATGTTGACCCATTTGTAAACTAGCTAGGAATACAAAGAATATGTTCATACATGAGGCGTAACCAAACCATGACAATTGTTCTTTCGCCCCTCGTTTTCGTTATCAGATGCTATGCGGCCAAAAATCCTCCAGATTGTGGTTAGCGCGACTAACCATGACCGGGGGACGTCACTCCCCATAGTACTATTCATAGGACCCTAGGCTACAGTTAATGGTTACTAAATTGTTCCAGGGGACTTTACGAGCTCTATAATTGTTCGTACTCATGCAAACATAAAGGTCGGGTCTTGTTCTCTTGTTACCATATGAAAATGTTTGTAAATGTGTTTCATGTTTTCTCAAATGTATCAAACATTTATTTTTCATGCTTTCAGATATTGTAAGTAATTGTGTCACAAGAGTTAAACCAAAATGTTCGTGTTGTTAAACATGTAAGCAAATATGTTTCATATTTTCAAATATATTATGTAAGTATGTTTCTCCCCCGATGTTTATAAAACATTAAAAAGCTAAAAGAGGGGCCGTGAAACTCACCTGAGATTAGCAATTAACTTCTAGCAAATAGGAACTCGAACACGAAACTGAAACTCAAACACGTCCTAAAGCAATAGGTACTTTCAGTTTAATAACATGGCGTCTAATCTGCAAGTTGTTCACCCAACTTACTAGACGTGATTGGAAGACACTTGTCTTAGAAAAATACTTAAGTTGATGACCCGTTGGTGATTTGGTGTTTATTATATGTCCTTATTATTAACAATAAGCAAATACTTGTAGTTACATGAAATCATAAGATGCTTCCAGCAATCGGTGAAAATCGTATAGAATAAAGCAACGTTTTAAAATACTAAGTGACCTCAATAAATTAAGGACTTTCTGTAATAACTTAATATACATCTTAGGTTGTTATAATAGTATTCACCTTGCTTAAAAGTAGGTTTAAGTTTGTCAAACAACTAGCAAATCAAGCAATGTTCAAAACAGTAAGTTTTCTGGAGTTACCTAGGGAAAACAGTTGGTTGAGGGTCCAAAACTTATCCTCAAGACTTGATCTCCTAGGGGTTTTAAAGCTAACACATAATACTAACTTTTAGAATAAGAATCAAGTCATTTGGATCATTTTTGAGCAAGTTATGCACTCTAGAAGTTGACGAAGACATTCTGTTTGAAAAGACAGTTTTGACCTTCTGTGTTGTATAAGACTTTTGATGTACCAAAACTTGCTGAAAAATTATGAAACCATTTGGGTTTGAAAGCTAACTCTTTAAACTTAGTTTTAGACTCAAAAATCGCTCATTTTCATTGAGTTTTGACGGAGTTATGGCCTCACAAAGTCGGGTTAATTTCCAGCACGAATCTGTTAAGAAAGTAACTTGTCCTAAACTTGATGTAAATGATCCAAAGCATGGTTTTTGTGACATAACACACTCAAACGACTAATGTAACATGGATTTGCAAGTATTTCCATAGGTAACACATTAACCCATACATCTTCATGTCTATGAACTTGTATAACTAGTTTAACAACTCAAAAACTCAACAAACGTGTTCTTTCAAAATGAGCATCAATATCACAAAACCTATATTTTTTATGAACCAAACACACAACTAAACAAAATAATTCATAGTTTATGAATTTTGTATTTAAAATAGTTTATTTTTATGTGTGGTTTCAAAAGTATAAGTATTTTCAAGAAGATCTTCCAATCATGGGTGAAAAACACGGATCTAATAAGAAATCGTAAGTATGAAAGAAAAGATCTCGGATTTACCACTAGACCAGGTAGGGATGATGATTAGTAGAAGATGATGGATGTTCTTTTGCTATCAAGACCCGACTTCTAGCTCCAATCCTCCTTGAATCACCAATCTTCTAACTTAACCCTTTCTAGATTTTTCTCTTGAATGACAAAGATGGTAATGTGAACGTGTGTGTATATGTATCGATATATGTAGGGAAAAATAAGAGGTTGATTGAGTGTTGGTCACACTATCATCATCACAAGGTATAGAAGACTAGATGGATTTGACGCTTGCTTGTGATTACACTTGAAATAAATAAGATCTTGTATGACACAAGGCATGGGATGAGATAGGTTTGGTGGTGGATGGCCCCACTTGGGTGGGTTTCGGCCGAGATAGGGTATGGGGTGGGGGTTTGGGTGTTGTCAAGTCATTTAGTTGAAATCTAATGGCTAGTTAGGTCGGTTCTAGTTAGAATACACCCGGTATGTGACACCGTGATATAATACTCGGTGTAGGAACGTTTAGTGATTAAAACTTTATATCTATATACCTAGAAATATATATATATACACACATATATATATAATTATTAGATGAAACATGGGTTGAGTATAGATCTCAACAAGTCATCATCATTAAGATTTGATGCTGGAGTGGAGTACAAGTAAGGATATAATGATGGTGATGTGATCTTTATGTTGCTTGCATCTTTGGTCATAATCATGATGATTATGACTCTTGAGTGTTGTGTAAGCAAAGCAATCATGATGATGATGTGATCGATTTAGATGCGGTATATTACCCGAAATTAATACCCGCTTTAATATCTTTGTGGGTTATCACTGTTTATTTTCCTAGTAATTCTTAAAAATTACTATTTTGATATAATTTCATTCGTTAGACTCCTTGACTTTGCTTAGTCAAAATAAAACTTCAGGAAGTATATGTTATGAACGTGCATTTATGTAATATGGACATTGACCTGAAATACTGGGTGTCACATTCTCCCCATGTTAAAGAGAATTTCGTCCCGAAATTCAGTTCTTGTCATCTTGACTTGGAGTGTTCGTGAACAAGGACGGATACTTGGTTTTCATTTTATCTTCCCGCTCCCACGTATACTTGGGGCCGCGCTTTGAATTCCAACGTACCCTAACCAATTTAACCCGGCTACGCCTTGTTTTCTGAACCTTCCAATCTGTGACTTCAATCGGTTCCTCAATGAAGTGCAACTTGTCGTCTAAGTGATTCTCATCAGGCGATATAATTAACGTCTCGTCTGATAAACACTTCTTGAGATTTGATACATGAAGCGAATCTTGTATATTGCTAAATCCCTCGTGACAACGTAAGCTTGTAGGTTACTGGGCCAACCCTAGCCCGTATATCTAACGATCTGATGTATTTATGGTTATGCTACAGTTGCCATACCTGTCAACTCCTTTCCAAGGTGAGACCTTTAACAAGGCTCGGTCTCTAATTTGGAATTCTAATGGCTTTCGTCTGTTGCAAGCACAACTCTCTTTCGTCTGTCTTGAGTGGCTTCCAGACGATCTTTGATTTTGACGATCTTGTCAATGGTTTCCTAGCCAATATTAGGACCAGTCAATGCTTTTCGCCAACCTCCGCCCAACATAGCGATGAGCGACACTTACAACCATACAAAGTTTCAACTGAGCAACTTTAATGCTGGTATGGTAGTTTTTATTATATGAAAACCCAGCCAACGGTGGTGAGTATCCCAATTTCCTCCAAATCGATTACACACGCACGGAGCACATCTGTTAAAGTTTGGATGGTCCTTTTACCTTGACCGTTCATCTAGGGATGATATGCAGTGCTCATGTCAAGGCATGTGCCTAAGGCTTCTTGTACTGACTGCCAGATTCTTGACATGAATCGACTGTCCCTATTAGAGAAAATGGAAACTGGCATACCATGCCTAGCCTCAATTTCCTTAATATTTAGCCTCGCACGCTTCTTACTTTTGTCTATCTCCTTTATTGGTAGGGAGTGAGCAGATTTCGTCAAACGACTGACGATTACCCATATAGTATCATAGCCGCTAGGTGTTCTGGGTAGATTTGTAATGAAACCTATGGAATTCTCCTCCCATTTCCATTGAGGAATATGCGGTTTTTGTGTTCACTCAGGTGATTCCTAACATTCTGCTTTTACTGTCGGGTATCTCCCAACATAAATAGCAATTTCTCCTTTCATGTTTTGCCACATAATGGAGTTCCTCGGGATCCTTATACGTTTTATTTGATTCTGGATGAACGGAGTACTTGGGCTTATGGACTTCATCCACAACCTCCCACATAGGCTACTGATACCTGGCACACAAATTCTATCTTTATCATCCAACTTAGGCTTCAATCGTTTGATTCCATTTACTTGGTAGTCGGTATTCGAAAGCAAAGCGAATACTTCTTCGACTTACGATATTAAACGTACAAGAACCCCTTTATTTGATTACCCTCAATATGGTAGGGTTATGTGATGCTCATTCCTGGTAATGAAAGGAATGGTGCTTGCGAATCTTGAGCTTATGTTGACACATACCCTCTATTCGTCTACGCACTTTGTCACAAAAGAAGATCTCTATAGATCTTAAGAAAGAATTACTCGACGAGGTGTCCAAGTTTTAGTTGAATATTGGGTAGTAATGACACAGTACGGAAATGAAACTTTATGTTTGTCCCTCTTCTGCTTTTCGAAAGCATTTTCTTGGACTAAGACTTTATTCTTAATTCAGGTTTCGTGTTATCTATAATCTTCCATTAAAATGGGTCATAATGGATTTAATATTTCAAGGTTCCTTGTGTGCTCTTACTAGCAAAATTCGAGTCTAATCACCACTTTACCCTTTGATTGTACCACATTTCTGAGACAGACCAGCCTTTGGGTTGTAACATCCAGATATGTAAACTCATGGCTTGACTACCATACTCTTGAAGTATGTACGCCATACGAAGTTCTATGTTTGTTTGGAATATTCACATTCCGTCTTGGTGAGGAAATGAACAGTGATACTGTGAGAATGGTCTCATCGAATTAGGGTTTTCCCCAAAATGGACTATGGGTTTGTCAACCCAGTAAGTTGGCAGAAAGGGTTGATAGCCAACTATTAGTCATACAGTGTGTATGCACTTCTTTAGTGTTTGAATGGTGCTTTGGTGACTTACTGTTACGTATTCCACTCATATAGGTTATAGCCTCAAAATCCTTAGCACAAGGATAAAATTGAGGTAATGAGTGTTAAACATCGAAAACTTTATACTCCTACTGAGCCTGCGTTAAGAGGTCATTTCTTAACAATAGATGATCTAGAGCTTCCTAGTTCTAGAAAACTGGGAGCGAAAGATGTGGTCATGCCTCTCCTCTAGGCTGAAATCTGAGATCCATTCAACAAGATGATCTTTGGGGAAATGCGGGTACAAAAGAGCATAAAATTATCCTTCACTAATCCTTGTGGTCAGTGGTCTGTTATGAACAGTGATCTGTTATGAACAGCTCGAGCTTACGCCCCTTATGCATATCATGAACTAATGAGATTAGCACGAAATTCCGCATTTGGGACCCCTTTAAAAAAAATTTGTACATCGTCCTTCTGTTATTGCATCAATAGTCGTTAGTCCACACCTAGGGTTTCTTTGGCATTCGCTTGAGTATAAATCACAGCTTATTTATCACCGAAATGTCAGATTACCTACTTGTCTCATGTCGAGCTTCCACAATATCCATAGGTGCCATGTGTATGCGGGTTAGAATAATATTATGCCCCATTACTGAAGTTAGTGCATAGCACTCTTGGCGTAACTTTCAAGCAATTGTAAGATTGAACTGTATGATGGATCCTGAGATTACACTATAATCTCCCACAATAATTTTGCAATTATTGTAAGTGTTAGTTGTGGTAACACTCAATTTGAAGCATTCCTGACAAGTAGAATCTCAAAGAATGAATGTGCGAATTCCTTCGTCGTTTAGGATTCACTAAGGATTGGTTGAATTCAATTTGAATTTCTCTCGTTCCTCCAAAACTAGGAGAATGCTTTGTGAACATCTAATTGAGAAGTCCGATTTGTTAAGATCCAATCCTTAATAAATTGACTGAGAACATGGTTTGATCATTAGCTTGGACAACAAGACTCACTAAAGTTCCCATGCACTGCAAATTATGATTACGTGTGCACCCGTAATGATAATTTGCCTTGCCTGATCCCTATAGTGTTTCTTCTATCCCCAGCTTTTAATCAAAAGGAATTTGAAAGGATCATTAGATTGCGTTTGCACATTTGTGCAGGAGTGTGTATTATCCTATCGGATTACTCTTAATTATGTGTACCAATACTCATGAATCTGCCGAATATGGTTGTTGTCGGATGAGGCTAATGGTAGAGAGGCACCACCTGTGTCTCTTAAAATAAAATGTGTATGGTGAAAGTCAGGCACTATGTGTTGGGCAGAGATCCTTAAATGAGTGTCGAGCAACTCATGCTCCAAGTCTGTATATATGCATGGATCCATATGATCCTGATTTATGTCTGGTTCTCCTGACCCTTAGAGTTCTCTCCCATTTAGTCCTGCTTATCCACCTTGGATTTCCTTCTGTCTGGGCAATCCTGTCTACCATATCTCATGGCAAAAGTCTAGGCATCCGATCCGACAACTTATGAAGGAGAGTATTTATACCGCAAATACGTTAGAGAGATAGCTGCCTCCATGGCTGGAGTAGTTGTGGTGCAGGTATAGGTACAGATTCTGGTACGGATTTAGCACGTTGTGATATCAAGATCGGTAACTGACGATTGCCGCCGTCGTTTCCCAAGCTCAGCTCGTAACTCGATCTTCTAAGGTTGCAGTATGCTGAGTACCCGTTATTCATGACTCGTAATCCGAACAGTAACATGTTGTAAGTGTTTATTATTTCCACATTGTTGTATGTGTTTAAGTGTTCATTACATGTGCCATGTAATTGTATTAGGGTAGCTAATGATACCCTAGTGTAACTCCATACGCTAATAGTCTACACAAATTGTTCGGCAACGGTTGGAATTCCTATACTCAAGTCTTGGGTGTTTTTAGTGTGATGCAAGTCTTAGAAAATCTTGGTCCCTAAATGAGTCTAGTTAGAGCCTAGGTGTCACTAAGGAAACCTAATTCGCTAAAACCATTGCTCTGTTACCAATCTGTCACACCCCCAAATTTATTTACTTAATAAATAAATACAGGTTGCAACGATTGGTTCATTACACGATAGCGGAAGCTGTAATAGTGATTTCTAAAACTTGATTACATATACGATTACTAAAACTAAATAAATACAATGATCTAAGTCCTTCTAGTTCAATGGTCGACTTGAGACTTGATAATCTATGCCCGTCCGATTACTAGGAATTGTTCCAACATAGCTAGCCTATTCCAACCGCGTCATAGCTAAAGGTTACCTGAGAAACATACTTGAAAGTGTCAACACAAAGGTTGGTGAGTTCACAGAGTTTGTTCATTTAGTACAATTAGTTTTTCCCCGAAAATGTATACATGACTTAACCGTCATAAAAATAAGTAGTTTTCCTTTGAAAACATGTCAATGACTTAACCGTCATAAAATATGTAGTTTTCCTTCGAAAACATGCCCATGACTTTACCGTCATGAAATAAGTAGTTTTCCCAATCAAATAGTTCTTGTAAATCCAATTGTTCGCAAATTGTTCTAAGTATATATATGATAAACAGAACAAGTAATGTTGAACCATTTGTAAACTAGCTAGGAATACAAAGAATATGTTCATACATGAGGCGTAACCAAACCATGACAATTGTTCTTTCGCCCCTCGTTTTCGTTATCAGATGCTATGCGGCCATAAATCCTCCAGATTGTGGTTAGCGCGACTAACCATGACCGGGGGACGTCACTCCCCATAGTACTATTCATAGGACCCTAGGCTACAGTTAATGGTTACTAAATTGTTCCAGGAGACTTTACGAGCTCTATAATTGTTCGTACTCATGCAAACATAAAGGTCGGGTCTTGTTCTCTTGTTACCATATGAAAATGTTTGTAAATGTGTTTCATGTTTTCTCAAATGTATCAAACGTTTATTTTTCATGCTTTCAGATATTGTAAGTAATTGTGTCACAAGAGTTAAACCAAAATGTTCGTGTTGTTAAACATGTAAGCAAATATGTTTCATATTTTCAAATATGTTATGTAAGTATGTTTCTCCCCCGATGTTTATAAAACATTAAAAAGCTAAAAGAGGGGCCGTGAAACTCACCTGAGATTAGCAATTAACTTCTAGCAAATAGGAACTCGAAAACGAAACTGAAACTCAAACACGTCCTAAAGCAATAGGTACTTTCAGTTTAATAACATGGCGTCTAATCTGCAAGTTGTTCACCCAACTTACTAGACGTGATTGGAAGACACTTGTCTTAGAAAAATACTTAAGTTGACGACCCGTTGGTGATTTGGTGTTTATTATATGTCCTTATTATTAACAATAAGCAAATACTTGTAGTTACATGAAATCAAAAGATGCTTCCAGCGTTCGGTGAAAATCGTATAGAATAAAGCTACGTTTTAAAATACTAAGTGACCTCAATAAATTAAGGGCTTTCTGTAATAACTTAATATACATCTTAGGTTGTTATAATAGTATTCACCTTGCTTTAAAAGTAGGTTTAAGTTTGTCAAACAACTAGCAAATCAAGCAATGTTCAAAACAGTAAGTTTTCTGGAGGTACCTAGGGAAAACAGTTGTTTGAGGGTCCAAAACTTATCCTCAAGACCTGATCTCCTAGGGGTTTTAAAGCTAACACATAATACTAACTTTTAGAACAAGAATCAAGTCATTTGGATCATTTTTGAGCAAGTTATGCACTCTAGAAGTTGACGAAGACATTCTGTTTGAAAAGACAGTTTTGACCTTCTGTGTTGTATAAGACTTTTGATGTACCAAAACTTACTGAAAAATTATGAAACCAGTTGGGTTTGAAAGCTAACTCTTTAAACTTAGTTTTAGACTCAAGAATCGCTCATTTTCATTGAGTTTTGACGGAGTTATGGCCTCACAAGGTCGGGTTAATTTCCAGCACGAATCTGTTAAGAAAGTAACTTGTCCTAAACTTGATGTAAATGATCCAAAGCATGGTTTTTGTGACATAACACACTCAAACGACTAATGTAACATGGATTTGCAAGTATTTCCATAGGTAACACATTAACCCATACATCTTCATGTCTATGAACTTGTATAACTAGTTTAACAACTCAAAAACTCAACAAACGTGTTCTTTCAAAATGAGCATCAATATCACAAAACCTATATTTTTTATGAACCAAACACACAACTAAACAAAATAATTCATAGTTTATGAATTTTGTATTTAAAATAGTTTATTTTTATGTGTGGTTTCAAAAGTATATGTATTTTCAAGAAGATCTTCCAATCATGGGTGAAAAACACGGATCTAATAAGAAATCGTAAGTATGAAAGAAAAGATCTCGGATTTACCACTAGACCAGGTAGGGATGACGATTAATAGAAGATGATGGATGTTCTTTTGCTATCAAGACCCGACTTCTAGCTCCAATCCTCCTTGAATCTCCAATCTTCTAACTTAACCCTTTCTAGATTTTTCTCTTGAATGACAAAGATGGTAATGTGAACGTGTGTGTATATGTATCGATATATGTAGGGAAAAATAAGAGGTTGATTGAGTGTTGGTCACACTATCATCATCACAAGGTATAGAAGACTAGATGGATTTGACGCTTGCTTGTGATTACACTTGAAATAAATAAGATCTTGTATGACACAAGGCATGGGATGAGATAGGTTTGGTGGTGGATGGCCCCACTTGGGTGGGTTTCGGCCGAGATAGGGTATGGGGTGGGGTTTTGCGTGTTGTCAAGTCATTTAGTTGAAATCCAATGGCTAGTTAGGTCAGTTCTAGTTAGAATACACCCGGTATGTGACACCGTAATATAATACTCGGTGTAGGAACGTTTAGTGATTAAAACTTTATATCTATATACCTAGATATATATATATATATATATATATATATATATACATACATATATATATAATTATTAGATGAAACATGGGTTGAGTATAGATCTCAACAAGTCATCATCATTAAGATTTGATGCTGGAGTGGAGTACAAGCAAGGATATAATGATGGTGATGTGATCTTTATGTTGCTTGCATCTTTGGTCATAATCATGATGATTATGACTCTTGAGTGTTGTATAAGCAAAGCAATCATGATGATGATGTGATCGATTTAGATGCGGTATATTACCCGAAATTAATACCCGCTTTAATATCTTTGTGGGTTATCACTGTTTATTTTCCTAGTAATTCTTAAAAATTACTATTTTGATATAATTTCATTCGTTAGACTCCTTGACTTTGCTTAGTCAAAATAAAACTTCAGGAAGTATATGTTATGAACGTGCATTTATGTAATATGGACATTGACCTGAAATACTCGGTGTCACAAAATAATATTTTAAAAATAAGTTGAAACAAGTTGGTTTCAAGTTAGTGTTGGGGTTATATTAGTTGTTAACTAATTTTGGAAGGAAAATGGGTGAAATGGAAGTTGAGGGACTGAATTTGTAATATGGCAAATCTGCCATATTTGACTAAAAGAAGTCAAAATTCAGATTTCTCTCATTTGTGTGTGGATCGACTTTTGCAAGAGAAAAGGAGAGAAAAGAGTGTTGAAGCAAAATTCGTGCAATTGAAGCTTGGATTGTGAAGGTGTTGGCATGCACATCATCCTTCTAGCATCAATAAGTGTTAATCATCCTTTGATTTCACCATTGATGTGTTAATTGGTGGGTTTTGTAGAAATCCGAAATTTATGATGCATGGGGTAAATTAGTGTTAGATTGTTGATAATCTAGCTAAACTAAAGGTAAAGAAGGGTGATTAACATCCTAGAACCCATTGATTTTGATTATGAGAAGTTAGGGTTCATGTCACACCCCCAGTTTCAACTAACAGAGTTTTACCGTTTGGGAAGTGACAAACCAGGATCTCAGTCATCAGTTACATTGAACGACACTATATGGGACATAATTGTAATATCATAAAAGTTCAGAGTTAAATGCGGAAGCGTATAAAGAAAGTAAATGCGCAAAACAACGCGCCCAAGTCTAACAATAACGGGAACATAATAAATGATCAGAAGATTGACAATTATTGAATACATCATGTTGACACCATGCATGTCCTAACATGCACCTGTGCCTTAGCTTAACGTCCTGAGAAAACATGTAAGAAAAGTGTCAACACAAGGTTGGTGAGTTCTCAGGTTTCAATTTATAGAAGTATTTAACAGATTAATGTACATTCAATATATAAATCAATAGGTAGCTAACCCATAAACATGTTAACTAATGCGCTTGCAACCGACAACTGACTGTTTATATGCCTCCCACCATCATGGTGCATGTTTAGGTCAATATTGCACCCGTTCGACCTCCAATCGAGTTAGCGCGACTAACGCGGGTGAGGTTTGTCAAACCCAGTAGTACTACTCAAATTACCTCGCTATGTTTATATTAACGGTCCAATGTGAGGACTTAAAGGATAATGTATACGCATAGTCATACAAGTGATATCATATATGAATTACAAGAATCAAAAGCATTTACGACATGTTTTCTCCCCCAGTTTAAAATAGTAAAAAGGGGTCGTGAAAACTCACCTGAGTTGCGTAGGTAGTATCACACAACGGATAAGTTGGAACCACGAGTGTAAGTCTCAAAAGACTTACGAATGCCCAAAAATTATAAACACATAAATTAGGAACAAGTTGGGATTTGTGACAACGACACAGAATGAGAAACGTCCTACAGAAACGCTCTAACAACCAAGAGTAGATGAACATGTCCACGGGAATAGGAATTCTTTAATTAATAATTAAGATATATATATACGTTACGCGACGAATGACAAAATAATATTTAATAAATATATTCGGGCGTTTTGTCGTTTACAAAACTTAGGACAATAATATAATTTAATATATTATTTTTAGGTTCGCATGAATATTCTAAATACCCATTCGAGGAAAAATAATAAATATATTATTTTTAATGAAGGTAACAAACACAAGTAAATAATATAACAATTATATTATTAAATGGTTTAAAACGTTACACGAGTTATAAAATGATACGAAATATGGAGGAATTCTTTAATTAATAATTAAGATATATATATATATATATATATACGTTACGCAACGAATGACAAAATAATATTTAATAAATATATTCGAGCGTTTTGTCGTTTACAAAACTTAGGACAATAATATAATTTAATATATTATTTTTAGGTTCGCATGAATATTCTAAATACCCATTCGAGGAAAAATAATAAATATATTATTTTTAATGGAGGTAATAAACACAAGTAAATAATATAACAATTATATTATTAAATGGTTTAAAACGTTACACGAGTTATAAAATGATACGAAATAATATAACTTATATATTATTTTATAATATTAATCACGGGTTAAAAATAATATAAATATATTATTTTATATGAGGTTATGGCTTGAAAAGAATAAAATATACTATTTTTAAAAGTGAAATTAATAATAAAAATAGGTTATAAATCCAAACCCGAGCCTACGGGTTGTTTCCCGGGCTAAAACATATTAATTTATATTATAATAATATAGGGTTTGATTTTTAATAATTAAATATAACTAAAAGTGCCCCAAAAATAAATGTGGGAGCCCGGTCTCGAACTCGGGTCTCTCCCACACACGCACACTGTCTTAACCAGACCGCCCGCTAGGGTCATCGCGTTAGCATCCGGATTGGAATTGATTAATCATCAAGGTTTAAGTGACTTCCCTCCCAAACCCATTCGCGATCGAAACACGGGTCTGATCCATCGATCCCGATGTCGATCGATCGAAACAGCAAAGGGGTTTTGATACCCTGGAAATCACGAACCTGAGCATGGTTTTAATTTCAAAAACGATAGGGTTTAGGTCATTTAATTACTGAAAATTGGATCGAAACCCTGGTTTGATAAGTCAGAATTGAATCGAAGTATTCGGATAATAAAAATTGATGAAATCATAGGGCTTTTGTTAATCAGAACATTGCGAATTTGATGATCTTATTTAATTGTATTACTTTTGAGTTTAATATCGAGAATCCCAAATCATTCTCAGATGAACCCTGATTACAGGATTACGATCAATTCGATGATGGAAGCCCGATAATTCATAGGGCTTTCACTCTACAGATGATTACGAGTCTAATGATGTGGTTTAATTTGATTTAAAAACAGTTTAGAGTTGAATTCAACAATTTGGTTTCATAAGAACCCTAGATTACGGGTTACAATGATCCTGATAATAAAACATCGAATTGACAGAGGGCTTTAAAAGAAAATGGTATTGCGAATCTGACTGTATAGTTTAATTGTATTTTGATTGGGTCTAGACTAGGGTTCGATTAAACCGGTCAGTGATGAACCCTAGAGTCAAGATTTTGATCGAATTGATAATGTAACCCAAATTGACATAGGGCTTTCATTCTATGGATAAAAACGAAGCAATTGGAGTAAGAAATTACCAGAATGTGAGTCGAATTGATAGAGTTCGAGTACTGCAGGTGTCGGCTAAGAACTGCTTGATCTCCAATGATTTCTGCTGCTTCTCCGGCCAATGTGCGTTGTGCGAAAGTTTCAGGAGAGTTCGTCGAGTGTGCGTAGTGTCTCAATTCGTGAAGTTACTACGAGGATTAAACGAATTTGATTTCTGTCGACGGTTTTGAGTTACACGCTCGTTAATTGAGTTTAAACTGAATCAATATCCGCATTTAAGATGGTAATGATGATCGAAAACGGTTGAATCGTGGGGAATTAGTTTCAGTTTCAACGAATTCCAACTAGAAACGGTCGAATTCGAGGGAAATCGCGATGTTTGACTTTCAAGAGTCAACAATTCGGTTTCATGAATTGGCAGGACTGGTCCCTAAGGTTTTGCTAAGAATTTGAGTTTGAAACTTGGCAGGATAGGTCCTTCAAGTTTGAACTTGGTTATTTAGGTTAAATTTTGGTTAATTTTGACTTCCAAAGTCAACAGGACTTGGATCTTGACTTTCCAAAGTCAACATAGAGATTAGGGTTATTACATAACTAGCCCCTGTGGTTTAAGTTTGAGATATTGACAGAAATAGTCCATGGAGTTTGAGTAAAGTTAATTTCAGTTAACTTTAACTGGATTTTGTTAATGGAGTTAACTAGAAAAGTCCGGATTGTCACAGTTCATATGGAGAAAATTGGGGATTTTTGGATTATGATGATAGGATGGTGAATTAATGATGATTAAATGTTTATATGATGTTAGACACTTGAATGAACACTAATCTAATCTAATGTTAAAGATTAAATAAAAAGTTAGTGTTAAGGAAATGGTAATGAAACTCAAGTACGTGAGTTTGGATGGAAAGATGGTGTTTGGATATGGGAATAACCTAAACGGGTCAGTTTGGGTTGGAAATGAAAGATTGGATTGTGAACCCAATTATAATATCATTTTGATGTATGATAGATTACTAAACTAGGTGTATATGTTTAGGTAATCAAATTGTCAATCGTGAAGGTGGAACGGGATCTTCGAATCGAAAAGGTAAGTGCTCTTGCACTTATTTAGTAATGATGATAAAGGGTGTTATATGGGGTATTATGTTTGCATACTATGTTGTGCTATATGAATATGTATGAATGTGTACAAATTTATATATGCATTTGAATGAATGAAATTATAGTGTAATACTATAATAGAAATGTGGATATGAGGTTATGGTCTAAGTACCATAATGGAAATGTGGTGTGAGGTTATGGTCTAAGTACCATAATGGAAATGTGGATATGAGGTTATGGTCTAAGTACGATAATGGAAATGGGTGATGAAGTTATGATCTAGAATCATAATGGAAATGGGTGATGAAGTTATAGACTAAGTGCCATAATGGAAATGGAAATGTGTTAATTATGAATGATAAATGAAAAGAATGAAACTTGTAAGGTGAAATGCAAGTGAAATGTAGCCTAATGACAAATTGGATGGAAACGGGTCAAATGGGTGAAAACAAGTAGTTTTTACTTGTTTGATATGTTTTATCTTCATTACTAATGGTGATATATGTAGTGTTATATAGGAAAAGCTTCGATGTAGTCAAAGTCAAGTCCAAGGCGTTGGCGGGTTCTCGTATGCGTAAATGATGTACTTGGGGTAAATAGGAAACCTTGAAAAGGATGTAAATTAATACATGAAATGGTGTTTTGGTGTATGTATTTGATGTTTGAATGTTTTGAAACAAAAACCCAAGTGTTGGGAAATTTTTGTGTTTTGTGAAATGGTGAAAAATTAGAAATTTTGGCCAAGTGTTGAACTAGGCAGAAAAGGTAAACTTTATGTTTACTGGAGTTTCTCGCGCCACGCGAATACAAGGAGGGGTTCTTCGCGCCACGCGAAGAACCATTTTCTCGGTCAGGTGTTTTTGGGACTCCCTCGCGGCACGCGAAGGGAGGGCACCATATGTTCGCGACATGCGAACTGGTAAAAAAAATCTTGGGATGAATGCTTCCGCGTGCGTTTAAATGTTTAGATAATCGGTGTATGAAAATAGGGTGTTACAACTTGGTATCAGAGCAATGGTTTGAGGGATTTAGTGTGGGCACCACCAAACTCAAACCGGATGCTCTTGATATGGGGGGAATGATACGAGAATCCAAAAAGGACTTGACTAAGACTCGGAGCTTTCGAAAGTGAAAGGTTAGTAATGTTTTGATAAAGTGGTTATATATATATATATGGTGTATATGTATATGTATGAATTAATGACAAGGTGTTATGTGTACCGAAACTTGTTTTTGTGATTTGTTATATGGAGATGATAATTACAATTGGGCATAGTGTATTATTAAACATGTCTGGCCAATATGATTAACAAGACGGAATGTGCAAGGGTCTTTATGGTAACCATATAACAATGAACATTTGCAAGGATTAGATGAAGGTGATTATATATGTATGTATGTATATAGGTAGGTATATATATAATTAATACATATAAGAGTGTAAGTGTGATGGATACCTAAGGTATTGAAAGTGTAAGGATATTAAGTTGTTTTTGTTCCAAATTCTCAGTTCAGAGATGACAGACGACACGAACAACGAACCGTTGGATCCAAGGATCCAAGAGATGATTAAGGAAGAAGTGGCCAAGGCCTTTGAGCAAGCCACATCTTTGCTAATGGAGGAAATGAGAGGGACTAGCAAGCTTACTCTAGAAGAGGTAATGAAAGAAAAGGATAGGGAACCACAAGGTTGTACTCTTAAAGACTTTATGGTGATCAAGCCCAAGGAGTATGATGGGCAAGTGACCCGATCCTTAGCCACAGGTGGGTGATGGATATGGAATCAAACTTTGAAATGACTAAGTGGAAGCCCGAGGATAGGGTGATGTTTAGTATGCCTCTATTGACTGGAAGGGCAAAGGAATGGCTATTGAATCTCCCAAAGGAAAGAGGTGAATTAGGTGTGACCTCCATGACTTGGGAGGAGTTTAAGACGGCTTTCCTGAAATACCATTGCCCACAAGCCGCAGTTGACAGGATGACTGAGGAGTTCCTCCTCATGAGGCAAATGACTGAGTCAATAGATGAATTAGCAGGGGCTTTCTTTGATCGCGCCAAGTTCTGTCTGGATGTGGTGTCGACCGTGAAGGCGAAGATTGATAGATTTTATGCTATGTTGATTATGGAGTTTAGAGATAGCATATCTCCTTCCTCTTTTACCACACTTGTTGATTTGATAAACAAGTGTCGGGAAAGGGAGGTGGAGTTGAGGAGGCAAGAAGCTAGGTGTGAAAAGAGAAAAAGGGCGGGAGCCCTAGTAAGAAGTAGTTTAACAACTTCTCTTCCTGGGGGTGCAAGATTTGTGGGAAGGAAAATTTTGGTGAATGTAGGAAGGGGACACTAAATTGTTATAAATGTGGGAAGCCGGGGCACATGGCTAATCAATGTTCAAGCCAAATTCATTTGTGCTACAATTGTTACAAACCCGGGCACAATAGGGCGGATTGTCCCGAGTTGAAGCAAGGTGGAAGAGAGAAGAGGATAGAGATTCCAAAGCCAAAGGGTAGAGCTTTCCACATCTCGGCGGAAGAGGCAAAGACGAACTCGGAGGTGGTGTCAGGTACATTCAAGATTAACTCTTTACCTGCACTAGTTCTTTTTTATTCGGGGGCTAGTCATTCGTTTGTGTCCTTGAAATTTGTTAAACATTCTTCATTTCTAAGTAGCAAGTTAGACGAACCCTTAGAAATCGAGGCGGTAAATGATAAGAGTTTCCTAGTTTTTGATATTTATAGGAATTGCAAGTTAAGGGCGGGGGGTGAAACGTTCCTTATAGACTTAATCCCTATGACCATGGGGGATTTTGATGTAATAGTGGGGATGGATAGGTTGTCAAAGAACAAGGAGAATGTTCTATGTGGACCTAAGGCGATACAACTCTATTCCCCGTCGGGTGAGTCCATTTACATAAAAGGTGAGAAGAAGGGTAAGGTTAAGTTGTGTTCTTATGTGAAGGCAAAAAAGTACATGGTGCGTGGGTGCAAGTCATACATGGCTTGTGTTGAGGATGTGATAGAAAAAGTGAAAGATATTCGCGATGTTCCAGTTGTGAATCAGTTTGAGGATGTGTTTCCAGATGAGTTACTGGGGGTTCCACCAGGGAGGGAAATAGAGTTTGGAATTGATTTGATACCGGGTGCTAAGTCGGTAGCTAAAGCCGCTTATAGGTTGGCACCGTTGGAGATGAAAGAGCTAATGGAGCAATTGCAAGAATTACTTGATAAAGGTTTCATACGCCCAAGCGTCTCACCTTGG
Source organism: Smallanthus sonchifolius (assembly GCA_023525975.1). Lineage (NCBI taxonomy): Eukaryota > Viridiplantae > Streptophyta > Magnoliopsida > Asterales > Asteraceae > Smallanthus > Smallanthus sonchifolius. The sequence goes on from CM042034.1 coordinate 60,405,247, forward strand.
GGTGCACCCGTTCTCTTCGTTAACAATAAGGACGGAAGCATGAGGATGTGTATGGATTATCAGGAGTTGAACAAGTTGACGGTAAAGAACCGGTACCCGTTACCTCGGATTGACGACCTCTTCGATCAATTGCAAGGGACGTCATGGTTCTCTAAGATTGATTTGAGATCCGGGTACCATCAACTAAAAGTGAAAGAAGACGACATGCCTAAAACAGCTTTCCGCACTCGATACGGTCACTACGAGTTTACGGTTATGCCTTTCGGTTTAACCAACGCGCTCGCGGTTTTCATGGATCTTATGAACCAGGTGTGTAGATCGTTCCTCGACCGTTCAGTTATTGTGTTTATTGATGATCTTCTCATCTATTCACGGAGTGAAAGTGATCATGCCTTTCATCTTCGTGAAATTCTTGAAGTGTTGCAACGGGAGAAGCTTTATGCTAAATTCTCAAAGTGCGCATTTTAGTTGCGCGAAATTCAATTCTTGGGTCATGTGATTAATGAGAAAGGGATTATAGTCGACCCACCCAAGATAGTGGCGGTAAAGTATTGGTCATCACCGAAGACTCCTTCGGAGATTAAAAGTTTCTTGGGGTTGACGGGCTACTATCGATGATTTATTGAGAACTTCTCTCGGATTGCTTTGCCGATAATGAAGTTAACTCGTAAGGAGACTAAGTATGTTTGGGATTCCGAGCAAGAATATGCCTTTCAACTCTTGAAAGAAAAGTTGACTAAGGCGCCTATTTTATCCTTGCCGGACGGGACTTAAGATTTTGTGGTGTATTCGGTTGAGTCGCATTCGGGGTTGGGTTGTGTTTTGATGCAAAGGGGGAAGTGATTGCCTACGCGTCTAGGCAATTGAAGACTCATGAGGTGAATTACCCTACCCATGATTTAGAGCTTGCGGCCGTGGTACTCGCGCTCAAACTTTGGAGACATTATTTATATGGGGCTAAGTGTACGATCTACACGGATCACAAATGTCTCAAATAATGAGGCAAAGGCGGTGGCTTGAATTGGTCAAGGACTATGATTGTGAGATACTTTATCATCCGGGTAAAGCGAATGTAGTAGCGGATGCTCTTAGCCGGAAGACGAGTCACGCACCTATTAAGGTGAAGTCATTTAAGATGACAATTTCATCATCTCTTATTGATGAAATCCGAGATGCTCAAGTGTTAGCACTTGGTGGTGATTTGAAGAAGGAACCGATGGTTGCTTATTGTAACATCCATGATTTTTCAGACCATAATTTTTTTTATATTTTTATTATTCATTTTACTTTGTACAATAATGACATTTCCATTTCGATCCCGTACTTGTTCGACGCAATACGTCACATTAATTATTATTCTAAACATGTATCAATCAAAAAATTTAACTTTGCATTTAAATATGTTTTTTTTTCTATTATATATATAATATATGTATGTTTATTTATATAAACATATATATATACACACCTTACTATAATAATTAAATCAAAATAAAACTTATAAAGTTTAATTACATCTTTGTGTATATATATATGTATTAAATTATAAATAAATATGTAAATTCATATATATTTAATTATATTAAATAAACCACTTATACAATTTGTAATCCTATTCAAATGAAAGTTATTTCTTTTATAAGTAACTATAAAAACAATTAGATTTTTAAAAATTTTATAAAAATATTTTTATAAACAATTAAAATGAATCTAAGATAATTAATTTTGAGCTTTGAATCCCCTCACAAACCAAAGAACCCTCTAATTGACTTTGAACCCCCCTGAACCTTCATTTTTTAACCCCTCCTTTGTGTTGAACCTTGGCCAAGAGATCAAAGGAGTTTGACTTGTAAAAGTCAACACCCGTAAAACCTCTTCTAATTCCATCAAATTTGTGATCAAAAACCCTCCCCTTTGAATCCTATACATTCTTGACCGGGTTTTGACTACAAATCAAGCTCTAATTTACGGAATTTGAACCAGATTCGGGGGAATTGGAACCGGTATGGTAAGTCGTGTGAATGGTGAAACTTGCAAATATGGAGTAATCCCTGATATCACGCCCCAAATCTCGTTCGGCTTACGGCTGTAAACGCGTTCAAATCGTCTTATAGCCTCCTATAAGCTCCCATCTCATTTACAATTCGAAATTCATTACACAAATTCATCTCTTTTCTCTCTAGTTTGCGATCGGTACAAGGAGTATTGGGCTTCTCAATCTGCGTCGAATCCAAGGTCGACATCAGGTAACGATTCCTTCATAATAATCGCATCTGTGCTACTCCTATTTTGTAACTGAAATCTGATTTAGGAGTGGGTGGTTCTGGTTCATAACATGAGTTGGGGAAGGTGACTGACTAGATTCAAGATTTATATTTAAGGGTTGGTTCACTAATCAGATAAGGGCTCTGGTGTAGTTGTTAAACCTTTGCACAAACCACCCATAGGTCGCAGGTTCTAAACCTGCAAACCCTATTTCTTTTTCTGTTTCATTCCTGCTTGATTTTTAAACACACACACACTCTCACTCTCAATATATATATAGGAAAGAGTTAGAATGGAAACCCATTTGAGTTGAGAAAACTCATGGAAACTCAATGTAACTTATTTTTTTTAATTTTTTTAGCCTTTATATTACTATTTTCGTCACCAAAAAACCAAAAAAAAAAAAAGCGTCGAGTACTTTTTTTTTTAAAAAATCTTGAAAAAATAGCTGAAATTAACGTTTTTTTAAATATTGGTCAGCATGACGTCAGCAGTAACATATGTAACAAATGAAAAAATAACAAAAATTCACGTTTTACATACGTAACAACGTTCAGCAATTTTATAAAAAAAAACCACTCGGCGCTTTTTTGATTTTTTTGCCAAATGTTATAAAATTAGATATAGAATCTATCTAAAAAAAATTTTATTTTTTTTAACTTTTAGCTATTACATACGTTAGTACAGAGTTTCCATAGTTTTCTCAATTCAGTGAGTTTTTTCTATATACTTACCCTATATATATATATATATAAAAACTATTATGGTTAGGTTTTAGATTAACAAAATTCTTTTATAAATTTGCAAGGTTTTTATTTAACATCCTTGATATATATATATAGATAAATATATATAAATGTTTAATTGTTTTCCAAAAAAACAAAAGATAAAAAAAGAAAAAGAAAAGAAACATTTCGATTTTATCAACATGTTTAAATATATATTATTTTCACTACTACTATATATTTTAAGAACATGGCAAACGTTATCGTATTCATAAAAATACTATTATCTTATATATAAATATATATTTATACAACTTTTAAAAACAATAAATATCGTGTAGTAACCTTGTGATTCTTATTAAACTTATAGATATACATATATATATATATATATATATATATATTTAAAACGACTAAATTTATAACATATTAGTAACAATATGATAGTATTAGTGTTACAAAAATTATAATCATCTTATTTACATGATTAACATATTATTAAGACTACCACAATTAACATATTATTATTAGCAAAATTTTGATTTCTATTTAAATAAATAATCTTACTAAATTGAATTTTTCATTAATAAAAATAATATAAATTCACATTTTTTTTCTTATTTCAAATAATATCATTATGTTATTATGTTATAACAATTCAATATATCACTTTTGACATTGCCTTACTAATATAAATATTACATTAATATATTTAATACATTAAAATATTTACAAATAATGTTTATTATTGCACCTAGCTTGCTTTTATAAATCTTCTACGCACTCTATTCGTATTTCATGATCACTCGTCCATTCAAAAACCTTAAAATCTCAAATTTTTCCGTTTCTTTAATCATTGCAATATATTAAATATGTATAACTATTTATTTAGGGCATCATTAACCCGGATCACTCGCTACTCGCTCTCCCAATCTAGTTCAATTTCGAAACACAATATCAAGGTGAGTTTTACATACCCCATTTTTACATTTTGCACTTTTAGGGTGAAACATGATTACACTTTGAACTCTTTGCAATTACTCATATACAATTCAATAATATGATGCTATGTGTTATTTGTTCTTTATGATTGAATGTTATGAGTTAAGACTATATATACATGACATTAGTACAATCATTAACTCAGTACAAGCCAACGGTTAACATTGATAGATCTATTGCGTCTGACAAACCCACCCGGTTAGGGTGTTTGTTACCGACATTACTTTAGGGTAACCTGCAGGTTATGCCTCACAACAGTCACAAGGTTTGATTGTACACTTAGTTTAACTATAGATTCTCCATAAATGCCTTATATACCATATATCGTATGAGTTGTATAAAACATTTTTAAACTTTATTTGTGGTGTCAAAACCTATGTATGCTCACCAATTATTTATAGTTGACTCTCATTCTTATCATGTTTCAGGTACTAACTTGTAAGGCCCCTTTCCCGGGTGACCTCACTTGTTGGATTTACTCATAAACATAGTCATAAATACTGAACTTAAATTAAAACATTCATCATTCAATTACATAATCATAACAGCGGAAGTCTTTACAAATAAAACATAACATATTCTTAACAAACAAAAGTGGGATGTCAGTCTTGTGCCGGGTAACCTTCACGCCATCGCACGACCCTTTCTTCCCTTACCTGAAATGTATACTAAAAGTCAGCTAACGCTGGTGAGTTCTAGTTTAAAGACATTCATAATTAATACTTATCTTTTCATGAATATAACGTGTATATGTATATTCGTACCTTTAAATATTCCTTACTTTATTTTATCACATAACATTCATTGAGGGTATATACATAAGTACACACATACTTTCTTTGAGAGAACACTTATTGGCCATAATCTTATGGGAGATCAACCCATCATACTTGTCGCGAATGTCAAGAAGACATCGCAGTCAGAACTACCGTCGTAGCCCGTTTCATTACCGTCCGGCTCTAGAAAACCGTCCGTCATATCATTAAATCCGTCCGGCAACCTTTGTCCGTCCGCTCTTTACCGTCCTACCGTCGTAGTCCGTCATTTTTGTCCGTCTGCCCTAGGGCATCCGTTTCCCACATGACCATTATGTATGCAACCATTCTACATTAGTTAAGGCAATTGCTTCGACCGTCCATTTATACCTTTTCATACGTCCTAGCTTGCGAAGGAACGTTTTTGTCCCGGTTGCAAAATAATCACGTGGTCGTCCTTCTACCAAAGTAGCCGTTGTCATAGTAGGGTTAATAACGTTTACATTCATTCATAACATGCAATATATACGTAATATAAAGCAAGATTTCATTCTTTTACGTTATGTCCTTCTTTCATTCATTCTTTATAGTCATACGCTTCATTCTTTATTCATAATTCATTTTCATATATAAGTATTTATATATATATATATATATACGTATGATCACATTGACATTTATTCATTTAGTGTATACACTTCAGCCCCAAAACATTTATAAATCATTTGCACATAACATAGAAGGGGGCACATACAACTCACCTGATAAGCTACTCTAGGTTGTCCTAAACAAAGGTCCAACAGCGTCACTTCCGATCTGGATTAGGTAGTTAAATACACATTAGACCCAACCCCGACTCTAATGGTTTAATCATTCTAAACTTACTGACTTTACTTAACCAACCTGCTGTCTGCTGCCTGCGCACTTAGTAAGTGTGCATGAACTTGCTCATGCGCACTTGGCAAGTGCGCAGGAGTCTTCCTCCTACGTACTTGGTAAGTACGCAGGGACTTCCTCCTGCGTACTTGGTAAATACGCAGGAATTCCTTCCTGCGCACTTGGTAAGTACGCAGTACCTGGTTCATGGACCAAAATTTCGGAATTCATGCATGTTAATCCGATCATGCTAATCTTACAATTTTCTTTGATCAAAATGTGCGGTTTCCATTCTAGATGCTATTTCTAAGCTTATTATCAAGTTTCATCCGTAAAAACATCATCTATTTAGCTAAAACTCGAGAAACCCCAATGTGAACAAAAACTCAAATTATGGTCGAATCATTACCTGGATTGAAGTTCTGATTCGAGGGTTTTGCTCACGAGCTCAACTGTAACGTGCTCCTCTAATCTCGTGACGATCCGTCAACTTTCTCTCTCTAGACCCGAGCTCCCTTTCTCTCTCTAAGATGGTGAAAATGAAGGTGAAATGAGCTAGTGGGCTGCCTTGCCCCTTTTATACCTAGGCTTCCCTCGGCCCGTTGGAGCCGAGCCCAAGCCCATCCGTTCTTATTTCGTTTTATGACGTTTAAATTTCTATCGTATTATTATTTACTTATTTACTATTTTCGGGATGTTACAAGTCTACCCTCCTTAAAGAGGTTTCGTCCTCGAAACTGTTTATACGTTAAACAATTGAGGGTATAGTCCCCTCATCTCGTCTTCTTTTTGCCATGTAGCTTCTGACCCTTTTCTGTGCTTCCATTGTATTTTGACTAAAGGTATCGACTTATTGCGTAGTCGTTTTTCAGCTCGGTCAAGAATAGCAATCGGTTCCTCTACATAATTTAAACTGTTATCCACCTCGATCTCGTCGTAAGTTATGTGAGCTGTGTCGTCAGCTAGGCACTTGCGTAAGTGCGACACGTGGAACGTAGGGTGTATTCCACTAAGCTCGACGTGAAGGTCGAGTCTGTAAGCAACTTGACCCACTCTTGCTAGAATCTTGAAAGGTCCGACAAACCTTGGACTTATTTTGCCACGTTTTCTGAATCGGATGATTCCTTTCCATGGTGATACCTTTAACAGTACCATGTCCCCTACCCGAAACTCTAAATCCCTTCTTCGCTTGTCCGCGTATGATTTCTGTATGTCCTTTGCGGCTTTCATCCGAGCCTTGATTTGATCAAATTTCTCGGAAGTAGCTTTGACCACTTCGAGACTTGCAAAATCCTTCTCTCCAATTTCCCCCCAACAAACCGGGGTCCTACATTTCCTCCCATACAACATTTCAAATGGCGGCATGCCAATAGTTGTGTGGTAGCTATTGTTATATGAAAATTCTGCCAATGGTAGATGGCTGTCCCAACTCCCACCGAAATCAATGATACAGGCTCGGAGCATGTCCTCCAAGGTCTGAATGGTCCTTTCTGATTGTCCATCGGTTTGGGGGTGATAAGCGGTGCTGATGTTCAGTCTAGTGCCCATTGCTTCACTAAATTTCTTCCAAAACCTTGATGTGAATCTAGTATCCCTGTCGGACACAACTGACAGTGGCATACCATGTCTGCTCACAATTTCCTTGATAAATACTTCTGCTAGTCTTTCTGACGAAGAAGACTCACGTATTGGCAAGAAGTGAGCACTTTTCGTCAAACGGTCGACGATCACCCAAATGGTATCATTGCCTTTAGCTGTTCGCGGTAGCTTGGTAATGAAGTCCATTGTGATCTCCTCCCACTTCCATTCTGGTATAGGTAAAGGTTGCATTTTACCGCATGGTTTCTGGTGCTCGGCCTTAACTAGTGAACATGTTAAGCACTTGTTCACGTATTCAGTCACATCATTCTTCATGCCAGGCCACCAGTACTCTTTCTTCAAGTCTTGATACATTTTGTTTGTCCTGGGGTGGATAGAATAACGAGACTTATGGGCCTCATCGAGTATTTTGGCTCTAAGCTTGCCAATCTTATGTATCCACATCCTGCCAAACCTGGTTCGTACACCGTATGTATTTGCACTTAAGTTCCCTTGTTGTCCTACTATTCTTTCCCGTTTCACATTTCTTTCTAACAGTGCTTCATCTTGTGCCTTTGATATTTCACCCATCAAATCTGGCGTTATAATTAGCTGACACGCTTTGATTCAGATAGGTGTCGATTCTTCCTTTCTACTTAAAGCGTCGGCCACTACGTTTGCCTTACCCGGATGGTACAATATCTCACAGTCGTAGTCTTTCAGTAACTCTAGCCACCTCCTTTGCCTCATGTTTAATTCCTTTTGTTCGAAAAAGTACTTCAGGCTTTTGTGATCGGAGTAGATGGTGCATTTAACTCCATACAGATAGTGCCTCCATATCTTCAACGCGAAAACTACTGCTGCTAATTCTAGATCGTGAGTTGGGTAGTTAACCTCGTGAATCTTTAGTTGCCGCGATGCATACGCAATTACTTTCCTCGTTGCATAAGTACGCACCCTAAACCTTGCCCCGAATTGTCAGAGTAGACTACCAAGTCTTCATTTCCCTCAGGTAGTGTTAAGACTGGAGCTTGGGTTAATCGTGCCTTAAGTTTAACATCCGGCCCCTTATACCAACAATATTGTCCGCTTTGCCCACTAAGAGCTCACGGATTTGTTTTTGGTTGCCCGGGTGAAAACTTCCCAGGGGGTCACCCATCCCTGGATTACTCCTACCCAAGCACGCTTAACTGTGGAGTTCTCCTCTCATCCACTACATTAAGCCCCAAAACGCGTTGTTTTGGGTTTGACCCCATTCATATTTTACTTCCTTACGTGTCAATTTAGTTAGTGGCGAGGCTATTCTTGAGAAATCTTGAATGAACCTTCGATAGTAGCCTGCCAAACCCAGGAAACTTCGTATCTCTGTTGGTGTCTTTGGGATGTTCCATTCCTTTACTGTCTCGATCTTTGCAGGATCTACCATGATGCCGTTTGGGTCTATCACATGACCTAGGAATTGGACTTCCATAAGCCAAAACGCGCATTTGGAGAATTTTGCGTACAACTTTTCCTGCTTTAGCACCTCCAGAACTTCTCTTAGGTGACAGTGGTGATCACCCTCGCTTTTCGAATATACCAGTATGTCGTCTATAAAAACTATCACTGATCGATCCAACATGGGTCGACACACTCTATTCATCAAATCCATGAACGCTGCTGGTGCGTTAGTTAATCCGAAGGACATCACGAGAAACTCATAATGCCCATAACGCATGCGAAACGCGGTCTTTGGTACGTCTTCTTCCCTTACTTTCAACTGATGGTAACCCGACCTAAGATCGATCTTTGAGAACCAACTCGCACCTTGCAGTTGATCAAAAAGGTCGTCTATTCTAGGCAGTGGGTATTTGTTCTTTACTGTCCTCTTGTTCAGTTCGCGGTAGTCAATGCACATGCGCATGCTGCCGTCTTTCTTCTTTACGAATAGTACCGGAGCGCCCCATGGTGAGATGCTCGGTCTAATAAATCCCTTTTCTGTTAATTCTTGTAGTTGAGACATCAATTCTTTCATTTCTGACGGAGCCAATCGGTAGGGGGTTTTGGCAACGGGCTCAGCTCCTGGCAGTAAATCAATCTGAAATTCTATTTCCTGATCGGGTGGCAACCCAGGTAGATCCTCAGGGAATACTTCCGGAAAATTGCACACCACGGGTACATTCTTGAGTTCTTTCGTTTCCATTCTATCGTCAATAACATATGCCAGATAAGCTTCGCAACCGCGCCTCATGTAACTTTCAGCCTTGATCATCGAGATGACGCTCGGCATCGTGCAATTCCAATCCCCATAAACCGTAATTGGACTGTCGCTTGGAGTCTTGAGGTGTATCCTCTTACGTTTACATATGATTTGAGCTTCGTTGGCAGCTAGCCAATCCATTCCCAATACTATATCGAATCCTCCTAAGGTGAGAAGGAATAATCTAGAAGGAAACTTATGTCCCTCTATTTCTATTATGCAGTCTTCTGTTACTTGGAATACTGCCGAATTTTTACCAACGGCAGTTTGTACGCTAAAGGCCTTTACTATGGTGTTGATAGTGCAATCTAGTTTACGACTAAATGCATTGGATATAAAACTTTTACTAGCACCAGAGTCAAATAAAATAGCAGCATGTTCATCATTAACTAGGAACGTACCTGACACGACATAAGGGTTTCCCCTTGCTTCTTCCTCAGTTAAGGCATAGGCCCGAGTCCTTGCCTGCGGCTGTTCCTTTTCCTTCTCTTTTCCCGAACCAGATTGGCCGGTCTTCCTGCAATTCTTTGTCAGATGTCCAAACAATCCACATACTTGACATTTGGCGTCCTTCCAACAATCTCGGGAGTAGTGCCCCGGCCTCCCGCACTTATAACACACGGTGGTGCCGATTCGACACTCGCCAATATGTTGCTTTCCACATTTCTTGCACGTTTCATATCCGTCCAACCTCGGTTTCTTAATTTCAGTTGTTTCATTCCCTCTTCCGATGCCTCTAGACGGATTCTCCCACTTTCTCTTTTGTGTCACAGGTGTCGGGTCCTCATTGGCATAATCGTCGTAAACGATTCCAGACAGGTTGACTACCGACTCAAAGGTCGAGGGTAGGTTGGCTTTTACGTGGACACGGACCCTTTGTGGCAGACCCTTGACATAGTATCTGATCATACGTTCTTCGGTTTCCACCAAGTGTGGTACCAGTTGGGCCAGCTCATTGAACCTTGAAGTATATTGGCGATGAGTCTTGTCGCCAGCTTTGAAGTTTAGGAACTCGTTCTCCACACGATCAATCTCATTCTGTGGGCAGAACTTTTGGATTATGAGCTTTTTCAAGTCTTCCCATGTCATTCTGGCAAGGGCATGTGGTGACTTTGTTCTTTGAATATTTCTCCACCAACCTAGTGCTTCATTGGTGAAAGAATGAGCAACATATTTGACCGCCTGGTCTGGTCGGCACTCGCTGATGTTGATTACAGCGTTCATTCTCTCAATCCATTCCAAAGTAGCCACCGAATCCTTGCTACCATCAAACTTGGATGGGTCTCCATCCTTGAAACCTTTATAAGTGCACCCTTTAGTGCTTGACCCCACTTTTATCTCATCCCCGTCGCTGTCATATACTTTTTCTTCGTGGTTTCCTTCATCATCCTCTTTACTTTTCTTTATTGCCTCGGATAGTAGATCAGGCAATACCTTCTTCAAAGTGAGCACAACTTCACGGGCAATAGCATCCCTGACTTCAGGTTCCAACTGTATAGGCCCTGGACTGCCCTGGACTGTCGTCCCTAATTGGGGTCACTTCTGTTTCGTGCACACTTTCGGTGTGCTCTGCGTGCACACTCTCTTCTTCTTCAAATCTTGGGTTCAACGGAGGTCTACCTCGTCGGCCAGTGCGACCGCCTCGAGGTCCTGTTCTTCCTCCACCAGCCATAGTTCTTAATTTCCTGATAGTTAAAAAGGGAATACATCAATGTCATTTCTTCAGATCATAGTTTGGAACAGTACGAGCAAGGTAAATTCTTAATTACAGTGACCGGTTTGTGATTACTAATTTACATTGCTTTTCGGGTTCGAAACTCTTCAAATCAGTCGTGGCATTAACATCTACTTGTTCTAAGTTATGGTATCTATTCCTATGCAAGAGCATTAACTTTATGACTTACTTACCGTGCTAGCGTTGGCGTTGGTTACCCATACTGACATCCGTGCGTTGGTTCCATAATCAGTTTGAGTCCAGACATTTTGGGATGTCTGAATCTCTCAAACTAAATGCTCTGATACCAACTTGTAAGGCCCCTTTCCCGGGTGACCTCACTTGTTGGATTTACTCATAAACATAGTCATAAATACTGAACTTAAATTAAAACATTCATCATTCAATTACATAATCATAACAGCGGAAGTCTTTACAAATAAACATAACATATTCTTAACAAACAAAAGTGGGATGTCAGTCTTGTGCCGGGTAACCTTCACGCCATCGCACGACCCTTTCTTCCCTTACCTGAAATGTATACTAAAAGTCAGTTAACGCTGGTGAGTTCTAGTTTAAAGACATTCATAATTAATACTTATCTTTTCATGAATATAACGTGTATATGTATATTCGTACCTTTAAATATTCCTTACTTTATTTTATCACATAACATTGATTGAGGGTATATACATAAGTACACACATACTTTCTTTGAGAGAACACTTATTGGCCATAATCTTAAGGGAGATCAACCCATCATACTTGTCGCAAAGGTCACGAAGACATCGCAGTCAGAACTACCGTCGTAGCCCGTTTCATTACCGTCCGACTCTAGAAAACCGTCCGTCATATCATTAAATCCGTCCGGCAACCTTTGTCCGTCCGCTCTTTACCGTCCTACCGTCGTAGTCCGTCATTTTTGTCCGTCTGCCCTAGGGCATCCGTTTCCCACGTAACCATTATGTATGCAACCGTTCTACATTAGTTAAGGCAATTGCTTCGACCGTCCATTTATACCTTTTCATTCGTCCTAGCTTGCGAAGGAACGTTTTTGTCCCGGTTGCAAAATAATTACGTGGTCGTCCGTCTACCGAAGTAGCCGTTGTCATAGAAGGGTTAATAACGTTTACATTCATTCATAACATGCAATATATACGTAATATAAAGCAAGATTTCAATCTTTAACGTTATGTCCTTCTTTCATTCATTCTTTATAGTCATACGCTTCATTCTTTATTCATAATTCATTTTCATATATAAGTATTTATATATATATATATATATATATATATATATATATATATATATACGTATGATCACATTGACATTTATTCATTTAGTGTATACACTTCAGCCCCAAAACATTTATAAATCATTTGTACATAACATAGAAGGGGGCACATAGAACTCACCTGATGAGCTACTCTAGGTTTTCCTAAACAAAGGTCCAACAGCGTCACTTCCGATCTGGATTAGGTAGTTAAATACACATTAGACCCAACCCCGACTCTAATGGTTTAATCATTCTAAACTTACTGACTTTACTTAACCAACCTGCTGTCTGCTGCCTGCGCACTTAGTAAGTGCGCATGAACTTGCTCATGCGCACTTGGCAAGTGCGCAGGAGTCTTCCTCCTACGTACTTGGTAAGTACGCAGGGACTTCCTCCTGCGTACTTGGTAAATACGCAGGAATTCCTTCCTGCGCACTTGGTAAGTACGCAGTACCTGGTTCATGGACCAAAATTTCGGAATTCATGCATGTTAATCCGATCATGCTAATCTTACAATTTTCTTTGATCAAAATGTGCGGTTTTCATTCTAGATGCTATTTCTAAGCTTATTATCAAGTTTCATCCGTAAAAACATCATCTATTTAGCTAAAACTCGAGAAACCCCAAAGTGAACAAAAACTCAGATTATGGTCGAATCATTACCTGGATTGAAGTTCTGATTCGGAGGTTTTGCTCACGAGCTCAGTTGTAACGTGCTCCTCTAATCTCGTGACGATCCGTCGACTTTCTCTCTCTAGACCCGAGCTCCCTTTCTCTCTCTAAGATGGTGAAAATGAAGGTGAAATGAGCTAGTGGGCTGCCTTGCCCCTTTTATACCTGGGCTTCCCTAGGCCCGTTGGAGCCGAGCCCAAGCCCATCCGTTCTTATTTCGTTTTATGACGTTTAAATTTCTATCGTATTATTATTTACTTATTTACTATTTTCGGGATGTTACATAACTTTTGAGATCATTTGCAAGATGCTACACATAGGATTTAGGGCTTAGTTAAATAATGAATTGAACATTTATGGTGTACTTTGTTTTCCTTTTGTATAATTGTACATGTTTTGTTGAACAAGTGTTATGAAAATTTGGATTCAATTAATATATGAAAATTTAGTTTGACCATGTGCTATTGAACAGTGTACATGTCCCGCCCCGACGTATTCCGTCGTCGGTTGGGGTGTGACAGATTGATATCAGAGCCTTGGTTATAGGAAATTAGGTTATTAGTCACTTTTGACCTAGACTTTAACCTTAGGACACCCATATTATGCGATGCTACTAATGCTACATGATGACTACTTTGTGTGAATATTTTTACATGTTATTCTAAGTAATTACACCGCATGATACAATATCTAATAGTCTATGTGTCACACTACTTGATAACTCTTGTGCTTATATTCATTGCTATCTACATGCTACCTATTTGATTCATTTAAGTGCTATCCTAAGTTTCAACACATACTTATACATACCTAGTCCTTCATGCACCCTTAATCTCACACACATGATGCCATCATCTCTTGTGAATAAAATTTAAACAATTGGGCCTAATGCCCATTAATAATAAACTAAGAAGCCCACTTATCCTCCAAGAAGAAGAAGCATGTTGGAATAAATAAACCTCACCTTCGGGCCTCAAAGCCCAGTCCACAATGATTCTCATCATGACCGTGAGCCCAACAATAGTGTTATTAGTACATGATGGCTGGAAGAGTGTGTAGACCCATGAGAGATTCTGGCTAAGGAAAGACATGGTACTTAACTGTGTCCTTGTGACCCACCCCTCTTTCCTGGGAATTCTCCTCATGGATGCACTACTTATAGGTCAAGTGCTACTTCTAAAATACTATTGTGAAGATTCGATGTTATGACTAGTCTAAAGCTATGAGAACTCCTATATATAACACTTAGTATTTTATTATCGCTTACAACATTTTCATTTTTCTGCTAGACATGGACTCCTACTCACCTCCCTCCCTGGTATACCATCCCGGAGCAGAGTCGGATTAGGAAGAAGACATCGGGTCACCAGTGTATCAGTCATCAACACCCCCAGCTGCTAGGCCAAGGTTTGACATAAGAGCAGATTGGATTAGGAAAACTGGCCCAAGACTTCGAGCATCTGGATCACCCCTATCAAGAAACCCGTATCAGACACCTCATCTACACAACCAGTTACCATCCCCTCTAAGATACCCCTACCTAGCGCCCGACCCATATCATCCTAACCCTAGGGCAAGGCATACCATGGAACCCCCTTTGTGCTATGGGAGTCCCAATTGATGTCATCCACCAATACGTGAGGACCTCAGAATTTGAGAGACAAGGGATGGAGCATAGGATAAGACACGACCAACTAGGTCAGCGAATAGATAGCCTATTGAATCAAGTGTGGTGCTAGGAGGAGAAGATTTCAAGCCTGGAAGATGACAAAGAAATACTCGAGGAACACACGGAAGCAGCTAGAGCTGAGGCTCGGTTTGCTATCCGAGTGACCATAGCAATGTTCGTCTTGATGCTCATCTGCTTCCTTGTGGAGAGCTATCTGAGACGCTAGATGGATTGTTCTGCCTTGTCTTTAAATTCTCGTTTGAAACCGCTACCTTATTTTTGGAT
This sequence comes from Smallanthus sonchifolius, assembly GCA_023525975.1. Lineage (NCBI taxonomy): Eukaryota > Viridiplantae > Streptophyta > Magnoliopsida > Asterales > Asteraceae > Smallanthus > Smallanthus sonchifolius. The sequence continues at coordinate 60,420,303 of CM042034.1, forward strand.
TAAGTTTTTAACATTTTATCATTTGATGCTAAGTTTTATTTTACAACTTTAATGACATTACTCGTTGATTTAATATTACCGTCATATTTTCATCAAGATCACCCAAACACCGCCTACTCCTTCATTGCAAATTAGTACGTGTACCAAAGCCTCCCTTGCAAACTAATCATTTCATTTATTTAAACAACATCGTTAATTTGTTTATCAAACCCTAAGTTGGTAGATAAGACTGGGATATAAATTTTCAATAAACATCTCTACCTAGAAAGGAAATTCAGTGCAACCTGACTTATGAAAACATTATTTTGATGACTTTTACTTCGTAAAATTTATTAATTCTAAACCTTGGCTAAACTTGTTTAGCCATTGTAAATCATAGATTAAGTTATTTAACCACTGTTTTCTAAAATATATTTTTTACTTATAATAATAATAAAAAAACCTTTGTATAATTATATATTTACCTATTCAATCATTATTTTCATCATCAGATATCTACAAACAAGAATAAATTACAATTACTTATCTATGTATAAACAAAATCAGTTATTCGCAAGCATCACTCAGAATATCTTCAGAATCTCCCCGTTATCTTGCACTTTTGGTAATGTATAAGTGTACCTGCCACTTCAAAGGGATGAACCATCTATATAAACCGCAACGAGATTTAAGAAACTAAATCATAACTACCCACACTATACATCAACACCAAACAACACGCTTGGCCGCAACACTCGATCACATACAAAACTCATTAGTATACGTTACACCCGAAATTCAATAACTTACGTATGCACGTTCACAAAATACACAGCATGATCACATAATACATGAAACTTAGTTGTTTGCAATATACATGATACTAAATTGATCACATGATACATAACAATTGTTTGTTTGGTACATAATACTAGACTGGCCACATTAAACACGAAACTTATTTGTATACAAAGTATATGATACCAAATTATGCACATTATACAATATATATGACACTAAATTGTTTACATTACACACGAAAGCTTATTTGTTTACAAAATACATGGTTAACATCATACATGAAATTCATTTCTTACCATATACATGATGCTAAACTGTTCACGTTACACATGAAACCTATTTGATTACCAGCTACATGACACAAGATCATGCATGAAACTTGGGTGCTACATTATACACGAAACTAAATTGCTTACAATTGTTGCAATTGATTGATCACATTATACACAAGGCATGGTCATACACTTTTACGCTACTCGGGTTTTGACGTATTCTTGTTCAAACACGAGGAAGCGGTAACACTTTAAAAACTACTCGGGTTTTGACATATTCTTGTTCAAACACGAGTAAGCTATGGAACTTTAAGTTATACTACATTATTACTCTTTAGTTTTTCCAAATTGGCCATACTATCTAGGGACACAGTTATTTGTTAGTAGCTCATACGTGAAAACAATACACTTGGATTAAGTAATTTAGTACCCTTTCTTGGCTCGCACACAACGGAAGGACCTATACGGACCATACGATGATTCGAGTAATTACGGGTGCACACGTAATTATAAAAATCAACGCATGGAAAACATAGTGAATTATGTCGTGTGTTATGGCCTAAAACCTATCGTGATATATAGCGATGAAACTAATGTGATGTGACAAGGGCATGGTGGATACGCCGATGGTACTTCCTATATGTAAGTGCTCTATCACATCATCAGAAGTAGCGTTGTTCGTGTCACGTGAAGTTTTGACCTAGACCAATGCTTGTGAAAATTCTTATCCACTAACAATTCTTGAGCATATTAGACAACATCCTAAACAAGCTTTGATCACCAAATTTTCATCGAGTCCGAAATCTGTTTCAACAATTTCATCCTTAATTCTCTTAAACTAAAACCGCTATCATCAATCATGCCTAACCTTGAGTAACAGACCCGAATCTTGTTATCGATCGTCCTCCTCGAACCAATAGTCAAAGCTCGTTGAAAAAAAAAATCCAAAGCCTCACCTCTTTTTCCTAATTTAGTAGCCTCTGTCAGATGAATTTCGGGACAAAATTCCCTCAACATAGGGATAATGTACAATCCATAATTTTTCAGACCATAATTTTTTATATTTTTATTATTCATTTTACTATGTACATTAATGACATTTCCATTTCAATCCCGTACTTGTTCGACGCAATACGTCACATTAATTATTATTCTAAACATGTATCAATAAAAAATTTCAACTTTGTATTCACATATGTTTTTTTCTATTATATATATAACATATGTATGTTTATTTATATAAACATATATATATATATATATATACCTTACTATAATAATTAAATCAAAATAAAACTTATAAAGTTTAATTACATCTTTGTGTGTATATATATATATGTATTAAATTATAAATAAATATGTAAATTCATATACATTTGATTATATTAAATAAACCACTTATACAATTTGTAATCCTATTAAAATGAAAGTTATTTCCTTTATAAGTAACTATAAAAACAATTAGATTTTTAAAAATTTTATAAAAATATTTTTATAAACAATTAAAATAAATCTAAGATAATTAATTTTGAGCTTTGAATCCCCTCACAAACCAAAGAACCCTCTAATTGAATTTAAACACCCCTAAACCTTCATTTTTGAACCCTCTTTTGTGTTAAACCCTGGCCAAGAGATCAAACAAGGAGTTTGACTTGTAAAAGTCAACACCAGTAAACCCCCTTCTAATTCCATCAAATTTGCGATCAAAATCCCTCCCCTTTGAATCCTATACATTCTTGACCGAGTTTTGACTACAAATCAAGCTCCAATTTGTGAGATTTGAACCGGATTCGGGGGAATTGGAACCCGATATGGTAAGTCGCGTGAATGGTGAAACTTGCAAATATGGAGTAATCCCTGATATCACGCCCCAAATATCTATCGGCTTACGGCTGTAAACGCGTTCAAATCGTCTGAATCTCATTTACAATTCGAAATTCATTACACAAATTCATCTCTTTTCTCTCTAGTTTGCGATCGGTACAAGGAGTATTGGGTTTCTCAATCTGCGTCGAATCCAAGGTCGACATCAGGTAACGATTCCTTCATAATAATCGCATATGTGCTACTCCTATTTTGTAACTGTGGGAGTGGGTGGTTCTGGTTCATAACATGAGTTGGGGAAGGTGACTGGCTAGATTCAAGATTTATATTTATGTGTTGGTTTACTAATCAGATAAGGGCTCTAGTCTAGTGGTTAAACCCTTCCACAAACCACCCACAAGTCGCAGGTTCTAAACCTGCAAACCCTTTTTCTTTTCTGTTTCATTCCTGCTTGATTTTTAAACACACACACTCCCAAATATATATATATACTAGGTGTATATGCTTAGGGAATCAAATTGTCAATCGTGAAGGTGGAACGGGATCTTCGAATCCAAAAGGTAAGTGCTCTTGCACTTACTTAGTAATGATAATAAAGGGTGTTATATGTGGTGTTATGTTTGCATACTATGTTGTGTTATATGAATATGTATGAATGTCTACGAATTTATATATGCATATGAATGAATGAAGTTATAGTGTAATACTATAATGGAAATGTGGATATGAGGTTATGGTCTAAGTACCATAATGGAAATGTGGATGTGAGGTTATGGTCAAGTACCATAATGGAAATGTGGATATGAGGTTATAGTCTAAGTACGATAATGGAAATGGGTGATGAAGTTATGATCTAGAATCATAATGGAAATGGGTGATGAAGTTATGGACTAAGTGCCATAATGGAAATGGAAATGTGTTAATTATGAATGATAAATGAAAAGAATGAAACTTGTAAGGTGAAATGCAAGTGATATGTAGCCTAATGACAAATTGGGTGGAAACGGGTCAAATGGGTGAATTGGTGAAAACAAGTAGTTTTTACTTGTTTGATATGTTTTATCTTCATTACTAATGGTGATATATGTGGTGTTACGTAGGAAAAGTTCCGATGTAGTCAAAGTCAAGTCCAAGACATTGACGGGTTCTCGTATGCATAAATGATGTACTTGGGGTAAATAGGAAACCTTGAAAAGGATGTAAATTAATACATGAAATGGTGTTTTGGTGTATGTATTTGATGTTTAAATGTTTTGAAACAAAAATCCATGTGTTGGGAAATTTTTGTGTCTTGTGAAATGGTGAAAAATTAGAAATTTTGGCTAAGTGTTGAACTGGGCAGAAAATGTAAACTTTCTGTTTACTAGAGTTTCTCGCGCCATGCGAAGATCAAGGGGGGGTTCTTCGCGCCACGCGAAGAACCGTTTTCTCGGTTAGGTGTTTTTGGGACTCCCTTGCGGCACGTGAAGGGATGGCACCAGATGTTCGCGACACACGAACAGGTAAAAAAAATCTTGGGATGAATGCTTCCGCGTGCGTTTAAATGTTTAAATAATCGGTCTATGAAAATAGGGTGTTACACCAAGGTTCTGTGTTAAGTATGTATCGGTTTCACGTATAAATGATCATGTTAGGTACTACCTTAGGCTTGGGCTGCAAGTTAATGATTGCACTAACATGAACACATGTAATGGTCACCAAGTAATTTAAGACATAAACCATAAAGACCTTAGCATAAGAACAAAGGTACTAAATTGTGCATGAAATATAGTTAATGACATGTTTCACCCCAAAAAGTAAAAGTGTAAAAAGGGGCTATGTAAACTCACCTGAAATGAAGTTAATAAGTTGTATAAATTGTAAATGATGGATAGGCTTCGTGGGGATTCCTCACAATCGACCTACACAGTTAATTTGCATTCAAGACTCCATGTATGACTAATTGAAGTAAAGAATATCTAAGCTTATTTGAGTTTCTAGGGACTCTTGGAATTTAGGATTGGATATAGGGTTTGTACGGGTTCACAAGTATCGTGCTAATGATAAGGTAATTTACAAGATTAATTAGAATTTTTAATTAATCATAATAGTATAGGATTTGTAATAATACATTTGAATTTATTTAAATAATTATTCAAAAAATAATTAGTAAGTAAATTGTGATTTAAGAAAAAGGTTTAAACAATTGTTTTATAATAACATAATTATTTAACTATTTAAAAAAATTCTTATAAGCTTTAAATTGAAATCAATGGAATGTGTATAATTATTCATCTATAATAATTATCTATGTATTTTCTACAAAAACATTTTAAATAATTATTGTTTGTCAAAATAATTATTTATAAGTTTTAAAATGAGGGTTAGTAATGTTTAAACTAATGAATTATAATTCGTTTAATAAACAATACTATTTTATAAATATGGCAACCTAAATAGATTTGTTTTTAATAAAACATTTATATTGTTTATTTATGAATTTCTAATATGTTAAAAAAATGAATAATACATCATTTTAGTTTTCTGTTTTTTTCTTATAAAAGTTACAGCATATATAGAGAGGAGGGTCAGGCTACAAAGGAACAAAATCATAAAAAGTGTAGGTAGAATTCTGAGCATAACACGTATCCAAGAAGTAAAAAAGAGGGAAAGGTCAATTGAGTCAAAACACAACATCCATTGAATCAGCAATACACATGCAAGTCACATGCCCCCCCCCCCCCTTATTTTTTAAACGTCTATAACTTTTTTACGTCATTATTTTAAAAAAAAATCACCATAAAATTGAGCGTTTTTTTTATTTTTCCAACGAATATGGTATTGCTATATTTCAAAAAAAAAATACCAACTGGGTGTTGTTTGAAATTGGGAGTTTTTATGGTGTTTATGAAGTTTTGTGGAGTTTTATGTTTATGGTGTAGAAAATTTAAGCTAAAGTGTACAACATCATGACAGAAGCAAAACGTCATAAACATAAACACGTCAAAACAACATGACTAAAAAAGCCAAAAAAGACCATGTTAAAATTTGTCATTGTAAAAACGACATGACCAAAAAAAACTAAAACGTCATATTCAAATTGGCACCTAAATTTAAAACACCATGACCCAAAAAACTCCATGTTGAAAAACACAATGACTAGAAAAACTCAATGTTAAAAAACACCCACTTGAAAACACCATAGATGTAAAACACCATGTAGAAAACTCACTTTAATTCGAACACAGCCTTAACCAAGTTTATGTTTATGGTATTGAATTTTTTAGCTAAAAGTGTAAAACATCATGACAGAAGCAAAAACGCCATAAACATAAACACGTCAAAACACCATGACCAAAAAAGCAAAAAAAATACCATGTTGAAATTTGTATTTGTGAAAACACCATGACCAAAAAAGCTAAAATGTCATGTTCAAATTGGCCCCCAGGTGAAAAATACCATGACTAGAAAAATTTAATGTTGAAAAACACCATGACTACAAAAACTATTGTTAGTCCCTGGGTGTCTCGGATCGTTACGTGCGAGTGTGTGACTAGTCGAACAGGGTGCAGAATACCCGTGACTAGTTGGAGTATCAAACAACACACAGTAAACCGACAACAAACACAAGATACTTTTAAACGTCGTCTATTGATAATCACAGCCGGTTACAGTGAGAATGAGTGCGTACATGACAACTTCACTAACTGGCTATATATACTAACAGACTTGTTGCTTGCGCACTTGCTAAGTGCGCAGGGCTTTGTTCCTGCGTATTTAACAAGTACGCAGACTTGTTCTTGCGTACTTGCTAAGTACGCAGGTTATGCAACCTGCGCACTTGTTAAATGCGCACAACACTTTACAAAAGACAAACAAGTACAAGTACCTACATACATGTTTACAACTCAATAAACCAATACATACAGATACTAAAATACAAGTACGGAAAGTAAAGATACAAAAGCATAGACAGTATCCAGAGTGTCTGTCATACAAACGTTCTCCAAGAAACTCCCCCTTAACAACAGCGTTGGATTGTCTTCGGTCTTCAAACTTCACCAGCTTTAGCTTCCCATCTTCAGCTTGTAGTCAAGGCAAAACTTGACCAACTTGTTGTATCTTGATGCTTGAAGCTTCGTCCACTCGTCTGTGTAGATGCAGTATTTGTCATTTAGGGTCGTCAGATCTTTCATAGAGAAATTGATGAAAGTGATTTCATCAAAGACACTAATCAGTTCATTTGGCACCAAGCTTCCACTTTTGGACCTAATCTTGCCCATCACCACCGCCTCGCCCATCTTTGGGTCCACGTACCAGTACCACATGTTACCAAGGATATCATGAGATAACTTGCTCAGAGGAATCATGGTTTCACACGGCACTAGCTTGTAAACCAGCTTCTTTAGACTTCAGTTTGTCACGGGATGTTTGGCATTCTTTTCCCGGACTCTCTTGGACATTTGAGGTTTAAACATCTCGAAGTTCCCCGATCTTCCCTCTCTCTGTAGTGCTCCCCACAAACCTTTCTCTACTGTATGACTTGTGTCACCCAACAGCTCACGATTTGCTAGGTTCACCATATCGTACTTCGGCAATGAGTTGAACGCCTCTCTGGTTGGTTTCAAGTATTGAACCCCGCCAGCTCGTTTGATGGCAAACAGCTTCTTGTCGTCGCCGAACTTGACAGACAAAATCATACATGTGGCTCCATGTTTGTCTACTATAAATGTCTTTTGTCGGAATGGAGCTTGATCCTTAGTAAACCATCCTTGCGGATATTTACTCTTCCATTCCTCAGGATTAACAAGTTCGGGATCGGTGGGAGAGGCTTCTGTCAAGGTCGCTACACCACTAGCCTTTGCAACATATTTAGGCTCGACTGAACCTGTGTTTAAAGAAGCTTTAAAGGCTTGAGCTTCAAAAATCTCTCAATCCTCAAGCTCATAGACTCCTTCACCTTCATCCTTGGGAAACTCCACCACCACATCTTCATCTTTTACATCCCACTCATCATCAAACTCGATCTCTCCTTCTTCCAGATTACTGAGAGCATCGATCTGAGCTTCTTTAGAATAGTCTGGCTCAATCATTAGTATAACTTCATCAGATAGGTCATAGAGCACATCTGACACAAAATTTCTTTTATCACCTCCACTACCAGAAGCATCACCTCCACCTTCTTGCTGAGCAGACTCCTCCTCAGCCATGGACAACGCTTGTTGCTCACTTCCACTAGACCGACTTCAGGATCCTTGTCTTTGTCATCATCCTTAGTCAAGTCAACCATATGACAAGCCTCATCACTGCTTGGCTTTGATGGCTTCTCCTTCTCCTTCAACGGCTCCTTAATCTTCTCCCCCTGAGCAGCAAGCGTCTTGGCCAGGTCACACACTAACTTGACCATCATATCATGTTACTTTCGCTGCTTTTCATCACCGGTCCTCTGGTTCCATAATGCGGTTACTTCATCCACCAAAGAATTGATCTGAGCTTGTTGAGCCTCTGATTCCTCCCTTGACTTCCAGACCGTTTCAAGTAAACTAGCCACCTGAGTCTCTAGGGTACCAATCCTGGTATCACGGGGATCAGGATCCCTAGATGACGAGGCTTCGGTTGTATGGGTGGGAAAAGTGAATATATCATCAAAGTCAAACCCATGGGTGAAATCACCATAATCATAGGAATGACTGAGGGTTGAAGGGTGGTAGTGGGAATAGTGGTTGGGATTGTGGTTGAAATTGTGGTGGTTTCTGTGGTTGGAGTGATAGTGATCGATTCCGTTTGAATTGAAGTCGTCACTAACACTTGATGGACTTGTTGGATAGGAAGGGATACTATCTCGGGCACCGCCTCTGAGACAGTAGTGGCAGCCACCTCAGCAGTAACACGTGGCTGCCTCCTTCGCTGATACAGCTGGTTGGAAGTTGAAGTAGAGGTTGAAGCAGTGCTCACGACCTCTGTGATTGGATGCCGTTGAGTACGATTTTCAACTTCTCTAATGATAGCAGCAAATGGTCTATCCCCCCTTTGCTTTACTCTTCTCTCTCGTCTTTATCTTTGTAATTCAGTATCCAACTCTGGTTTATACTCGTTGTCGGTACTTTGTTGGCGTTGTATTTTAGAAGATGACTCGGGAAGGGAAACCTTTGTCGATCTCCTTGGGTGTGTTTGGTCCGGTGCATCATCAGAATCGGATGAATCAGATTCAATTTCCTGAGAATACTACTCTTCAGCACCAGCTGTAAGGCCCCATTATCGGGAGGCCTCACTCGTTGGATTTACCCATTCACAAACAGTTCTTAAACTTGAATATCAAATAACGCAGCGGAAAATTTCATTTCAAAACATAAAATAACATCGTTCAACATGCGGAAGCATAAACATTGTCTAAAACATAACGTAATCAAAGCATAACGGGATGCCAGACTTTATAGATCGACCGGGTAACTCTTTCATCACTTGCCAAGCATCACCGTCCATCGTCCATACATGTCCTTAACCTGAATGTGCATACTAAAATTCAGCTACGCTGGTGAGTTCTAGCATTACATAAAACTTTAACATTTACATTTGCCAAAAACATAACATTCATTCATTTAATAAAACCGTACGTGAAAACATGCAATAACTTAACATCATCAAAACCTCGTTATCATATCATCATAACATAAGTCAACATGAACCGAATACGTGCCTTTTCGTAACCGTCAATTCCATTCATCGCATACTGGCGGAGAAACCCCGAGGCACGCCACCACTAGGCCCTTCAACACCGTACATTACCTGTAGATGGAGCTTCTGATTCAGAGGTTCTTCTCACGAGCTATAGAGCAACACACTTCATCAATCTCGGGTCGATCTGTCAACTTTCTCTCTCTATGGTTTCTCTCTCTAGAACATGCAAATGAGAGAATGGTGGAGTGTGTTGGCTATTTAAAGGGAAGGGACTCCTCCCCTCAAGTTCGCAGGCCCAACTAGCCCGGCCCGTCACGCCTCTTTCATTTATTCCTTTCATCTCACGTATAACCCGTTATTTTAATCATCGTCTTATTTTTGGGTTGTTACAAGTCTACCCCCCTTACAATAGGTTTCGTCCCCGAAACCTATCATAAGTCAAATAGTTGAGGATACGACTCCCTCATTCCCGAAACCTATCATAAGTCAAATAGTTGAGGGTACGACTCCCTCATTTTCGTCTTCGTTTCCCAAGTGGCTTCCGATCCCTTTCGATGTTTCCATTGGACTTTAACCAATTGGATTACTTTATTACGTAAATGTTTCTCCTTCCGATCTAGGATGGCCACGGGTTATTCGATGTAGTTAAGGATGTTTTCGACCTCGATGTCAGTAAGTGGTACGTGAGCCGATTCATCCGCCAAACACTTTCGCAAGTGTGATACATGGAAGGTAGGATGAATCCCACTTAACTCATCAGGCAACTCTAACCGATAAGCGACTTCACCAACCCGTGCCATTATCCTGAATGGTCCGACAAACCTCGGACTTAACTTTCCTCTCTTCCTGAACCGTATGATTCCCTTCCAGGGTGACACTTTCAACATTACTCTTCCCCAACATCAAACTCAATAGGCCTTCTTCATTTATCCGCATAGGATTTCTGACGATCTTGTGCGGCCTTCATTCGTGCTTTGATTTGATCAAACCTTTCCGACGTTTCTCTTACGACTTCAAGACTTCCTAATTCCTTCTGTCCAATCTCACCCTAATAAACCGGGGTCCTGCATCTTCTCCCATACAACATTTCGTAAGGCGGCATGCCTATAGTCGTTTGATGACTATTGTTGTAGGAGAATTCGGCTAACGGCAGATAACTGTCCCAACTGCCACCGAAGTCGATAATACAAGCACTAAGTATACCCTCCAATGTTTGAATGGTCCTTTCGGACTGACCATCCATTTGCGGGTGGTATGCCGTGCTAACATTGAGTCTCGTGCCCATCGCCTCGTGAAATCTTTTCCAGAACCTTGATGTGAATCGTGTGTCCCGGTCAGATACTATCATCAAAGGCATCTCATGTCGTGCTACTACTTCGTTAATAAATACTTCCACTAACCTTTCCGACGAGAACGTCTCACGAATAGGTAGGAAATGAGCATTCTTCGTTAAATGGTCCACAATTACCCAAATGGTGTCATGACCTTTAGCTGTGCGAGGTAGCTTGGTTATGAAGTCCATGGTAATGTGTTCCCACTTCTATTCTGGTATATCAAGTGGTTGAATCTTTCCATAAGGTTTCTAGTGTTCAGCCTTTACTTGCGAGCAAGTTAAGCACTTGCTTACGTACTTTGTCACTTCGTGTTTCATTCCAGGCCACCAGTACATTTTGTTGGTACCAGGATGGATAGAGTAACGAGACTTATGAGCCTCATCCAAGATTTTGGTCCTAAGCTCGCCACCTATAGGTATCCATACCCGCCCAAAACGTGTCCTAACACCAAGAGTGTTATATTCCAACTTGTCCTGTTGGCCAACCATTCTTTCCTTCTTTATGTTTTCTTTCTTAAGTGCTTCATCTTGAGCTCTTTCAATTTCCCTCATCACATCTAATGTTACTACCAAATTGCAAGCTTTCACTCTAATAGTAGTCACATCCTTTCGGCTTAGAGCGTCAGCCACCACGTTTGCCTTTATAGGATGGTATATGATTTCACAGTCATAGTCTTTCAATAGTTCCAACCATCGTCTCTGCCTCATATTAAGTTCCCTTTGTTCGAAAAAGTACTTCAAACTTTTGTGGTCGGATTAAATAGTAAACTTCACCCCGTAAAGGTAGTGCCGCCAGATTTTCAATGCGAATACGACAACAGCAAGTTCCAAATCGTGAGTCGGATAATTGGCTTCGTGAATCTTCAACTGTCGTGACGCATACGCGATCACTCTCCCGCGTTGCATCAATACGCATCCCAATCCCTGACCCGAAGCGTCAGAGTATACTATTAAGTCTTCATTGCCCTCGGGAAGGGCCAAGACTGGAGTTTGGGTTAGCTTTTCCTTCAATTCCTTAAACGCCTCATCCTGGGTCGAACCCCATTCGTACTTTACCTCCTTCTAAGTCAACTTTGTCAACGGCGAAGCTATTTTCGAGAAATCCTAGATGAATCTCTGATAGTAGCCTGCCAATCCCAAGAAGCTGCGGATTTCAGTTGGCGTCTTAGGAATATTCCATTCCCTTACCGTCATTATCTTTTTTGGGTCAAACATAATGTCGTTCGGGTTAATGACGTGACCTAGGAATTGGACTTCCCTAAGCCAGAACGCGCATTTGGAGAACTTAGCATACAACTTTTCCTTCTTCAGAGCCTCCAACACCTCCTTTAAGTGGCATGCGTGATCACCCTCATTCTTGTAGTAGATGAGGATATCATCGATGAACACGATTACCGATCGGTCCAGCATCGGTCGACACACCCTATTCATCAAATCCATGAACGCTGTGGGGGCGTTCGTCAACCCAATAGACATTACGCGGAACTCGAAATGTCCATAACGCGTGCGAAATGCAGTTTTCGGTATGTCTTCTTCCCTCACCTTCAACTGATGGTACCAGGACCGAAGGTCAATTTTTGAGAACCAACTTACGCCTTGTAATTGATCGAACAGGTCGTCGATTCTTGGTAAAGGGTATTTGTTCTTCACCGTACGTTTGTTCAACTCGCGATAATCAATACACATTCTCATCGAACCATCCTTCTTCTTCACAAACAACATCGGAGCACCCCCAAGGCGAGATGCTCGGTTGTATAAATCCCTTCTCAAGTAGTTCGTCTAATTGGGCCATAAGTTCTTTCATATCCAGTGGTGCTAGTCGATATGGAGCATTAGCTACGGGTTGGGCATCTGGTACTAAGTCAATTTGGAACTCAATTTCTCTGTCGGGTGGTATCCCAGGCAAATCCTCTGGAAACACCTCCGGGTACTCGCGTACCACGGGCACATCGTCTAGTTCCTTTACTTCCTTACATTTGTCAATCACGTACACCAGATAAGCCTCGCATCCGCGCCTCATGTAATCTGCTACCTTAATCATCGAGATGACGTTGGGCATCGGGGCATCACGATCTCCAAAAACCTTGACTTCGCTACCATCCGGAGCCTTGAGTCAGATTATCTTTCATTTGCATATAATTTGCGCTTCATTGGCAGTTAGCCAATCCATACCTAACACGACATCGAACCCACCCAAAATCATAACAAACAACCTGACGGGGAATCTATGGCCTACTATTTTTATCGTGGAATTGTCAACTACATCAGTCACCCTCGCAGTTCTACCCTCAGCGGTTTCTACGCTAAAGGCCCTTTCTAGCTTACTCACAGTGTACTTTACTCTTTTACAAAAAGTCGCAGATATAAAACTCTTACCGGCACCCGAATCGAATAACACTAAAACAAAAGTGTTGTCAAGGATGAACGTACCTAACGCCACGTCGGGGTCTGCCCTGGATTGGTCCTGCGTCAGTGCGTACGCTCTGGTCCTTTTCCAGGGCCTTTCATCCTTCTTTTCGGTGCTCTTCCCTTCCCAGTTTCCCCCATTCTTGGCTTTGTGCAATCCCTACTCAGATGCCCGGTTCCCCTGCAGTTATAGCACTTGTAGAGCTGGGGACATTCACGTGAGTAGTGTCCAGTTTTGCCACACTTGAAGCATAGATTAGATCCCAGTCTGCACTCCCCCATATGCTCCTTCCCACACTTATTACACATCGCTATCTCCTCCACCTGAGCCCTCTTATCACGAGCCCCAGACATCTTTCCACCTATTTGTTTGTTTTAGAAGCTCGGTTTCTTTTTGGGTTCCTCAATGGCAACATCATTTAGTGCCAGTCATCATACACTACACCACTGAGTTCCACCACCGAATCATAGGTGCTAGGGGTGTTTGCTTTGATGAAAGTACGGACCTTATCCGGCAAACCTTGGATGTAGCAAGCAATCTTTCTCTCCTCAGTCGTGATCAGATGCGGCACCAGACGTGCCAATTCATTGAATCTGGTAGTGTATTGCGATGTGTTTTACTTCCGGCTTTAAATCCCAGAAACTCTTTTTCCACCTTCTTGATTTCATTCCTCGGGCAGAAGTTCTTAATCACCAACGTTTTCAAATCGTTCCACAGCATTGCGTCAACCGTCTCCTCCCCCTTAGCTTGACGTACACCTTCCCACCAATGGGATGCTTCCTCTCTCAAGGAGTTAGCAGCAAATTTCACAAATTGATTTGCTCGACACTCGCTCAGACGGATGGCGGTTTCCATACGTATCACCCAGTCAAAAGTAGCCACCGCGTCCTTCTTCCCAGTCAGAACCGGCGGGTCACATGCCTTAAAGGACTTATAGTCGCAACCACGGTTAAGCGGTGCGTTGATTGCCTCAGTGTTCGGGGTACCAACCGTCGTGTTAGACCCACCCGTCTCATTAGCCTTCTTTAACGCTTCTGCCAACAGTCCTGGCAAAGAATCCTTCATCAACTTAGTGAACTCGCGTGCCAGAGCCGCTCTCACTTCCGGTTCAAAAGTGAATTGTTGTTCTTCGACATGAGTCGGTTCAGTCCCGTGCATAGTAACTTCTGGCTCAGTGTGAACACTTCCTTCTTCACTGTACTCCTGGCGTGCATGGGTCCTGCCGCACCCACCGTTACGACCGCCGGTACGGCTCCCACCACGCCTTCCGCTCTTTCGTCCCGCCATTTTGTTCTATAAGACAAGGAATCTAATGTCATCGCGATAGTTAACAAATAGAATTCAACAAGCACTGTAATATGTTAATATACACTGTCCATCTGCAATTAACCATTACACTACATCTCGATTTCTATTTGACCACCTTTGTGATTCCATCTGAACACATGTCCTATCCTAACACTTCTAAGGCATACTATATATGTAAATATATACTACCTTCATACCTGATGCTGTGGCTCGAGTTACCCGTACTGGCATCCGCTTTCGGTCCCATTCACAGGTTAAGTTCAGACACTAGGAGTGTCCGAATCTCTCAAACTATTGCTCTGATACCAACTTGTAAGGCCCCATTCTCGGGAGGCCTCACTCGTTGGATTTACCAATTCACAAACAGTTCTTAAACTTGAATATCAAATAACGCAGCGGAAAATTTCATTTCAAAACATAACATCGTTCAACATGCGGAAGCGTAAACATTGTCTAAAACAGAACATAACGTAATCAAAACATAACGGGATGCCAGACTTCATAGATCGACCGGGTAACTCTTTCATCACTTGCCAAGCATCACCGTCCATCGTCCATACATGTCCTTAACCTGAATGTGCATACTAAAAGTCAGCTACGCTGGTGAGTTATAGCATTACATAATACTTTAACATTTACATTTGCCAAAAACATAACATTCATTCATTTAATAAAACCATACGTGAAAACATGCAATAACTTAACATCATCAAAACCTCGTTATCATATCATCATAACATAAGTCAACATGAACCGAATCTTCGCCTTCTCGTAACCGTCAATTCCATTCATCGCATACTGGCGGGAGAAACCCCGAGGCACGCCACCACTAGGCATTTCAACACCGTACATTACCTGTAGATGGAGAAACCTAGGGCCCGATACCCCAAAGCCGTTCAACACAAGAACCTTAGGAACGGTACCACAAGGATACACGCACCTTCACCTTAAGCACGGCATCCCAAAGGATAGCACACCTTCACCTTAAGCATTTTTCCCTCGTAGGAAATAGTACCTTCAATAGGGATCCCGGTAATCCCATGGTGACCGTCGTCACCCCTTTATCCACCCAGTTGTACAACAGTTGGACAGCCACAAAGGCCCCTAAAAGGTAAGGTCCATAACATACATGCATACCTTAGTTCTCGAAAGAACTCGTGGCAGATTCGTTCATTTTGTGACTTTTATAAAACCTTTACCGTTACCGCCTTTACATCATTTCAGTTAAAGCATTCGTATGTTTTATTATAAAACATTTCATCATAAACCGTTCGTAAACCATTCATAAACCTCTTTGGCAAAACACTTCATAAACATATTTCAACTTTCCTTTCGTAAACCTCATTTCATAAAACATCATTTCGTTAAACATCATTTTGTAAGTATGCACACCAGCCCAAAATGTTAATAAAACATTTAAAAGAGGGCTCTAGAACTCACCGGATAAGCTAATTTGGGTTGTCCTAAACAAAGGTCCAACAACGTCACTTTCGATCTGAATTGATTAGTTAAATACACATCAGACCAAATCCCGACTCTAACGGTTTAACCATTCTAAACATACTGACTTTACTTAACCAGTCTGATGCCTGTGCACTTAGCAAGTGCGCAGGGCCTTGTTCTTGGGTACTTAATAAGTGCACAGACTTCATTTCATGCGTACTTGATAAGTACGCAGGTTTTGCTTCATGCGTACCTGATAAGTACGCAGGACCTTCTTCTTGCGTAGTTGATAAGTACACAGGAAATGCTTCTTGCGTACTTGATAAGTGCGCAGAACCTTCTTCTTACGTACTTGATAAGTACGCAGGACCTGCTTCCCCGCAAAAACCCTAGCTTTCGCATGCGGATCTGATCACGTCAAGATCCCGAACTTGTTTACATTCAAAACGTTTGCTTTTCGTTTAAGAACTCAAATCTATGTTTTTCTTCCAGTTTCATCCGTAAAAACGTTTCCTTTTCATCCAAAACCTGAAAAACCCCAAAACGAACAAAAACTCATATCTAGGCCAGATCGTTACCTGTATCGAGCTTCTAATTCGGATGTTCTTCTCACGAGCTATGGAGCAACACACTTCTTCAATCTCGGGTCAATCTGCCAACTTTCTCTCTCTACGGTTTCTCTCTCTAGAACTTGTAAATAAGAGAATGGTGGAGTGTGTTGGCTATTTAAAGGGAAGGGACTCCTCCCCTCGAGTTCGCCGGCCCATCTGGCCTGGCCCGTCATGCCTCTTTCATTTATTCATTTCGTCTCACGTATAACCTGTTATTTTAATCGTCGTCTTATTTTTGGTATGTTACACCAGCATCTCCTTCTTCTTCGTCACTGCCATCACCAGATTCATCACTCTCAGAACCTTCATCCCCTTTCTCTTCCTCCTCTATTTGTTCATCAGAGTGTTCACTCAGTTCAAGCTCAGAATCGGCACTATACCATCTGAAGTTAGCAGAGGCCTCATAAGCTTCATTAATTAGGTGCCCAAAGAGAGGTGTATGCTCAGGGGTAGGTTCTACACCGCCTTGCTTAAGGAATTATACAAACACTCTCTTGTCCACCCGTTTGACTTTTAGTCTCTCTCCAATATAAGGTAGATTGGGTACAGCATCATTAATCAACTGTTGCACGAACCGTGGGTATAATAGAAATCTAAACCTCTCAGCAGCATTGATCTGATCGGTGATAGACTTGTAGATATACTTTGAAAATTTGTAACACTTGTTCAGAGAGAGGCCAACCATTGCAGCCGCCAAGTTGTGACCCATAGCATCCTTGCATGCCTTCCTTGAAGATAAGCACATGATCATGACGTGTGCAAAGTAACGTCACTGATTAAGTACCCACATTTTCTTATAAGATGCATAGTCTGTTTCCCCAACATAACCCATATGTTGTCTCCAGCAACCATCCACAAAATAATCAGGATAAGTAACCGGGTCGGTAGCCAAATCCCTAAACTGTAACACTCTACGGATGGTGTCTTCTGAAATGGCTATCTCATGACCAGCCACAGTAGCCTTAATGACGTTCGGAGTTACCGTGAAGTTATGATTAGCAGTATCCTAGAACTGATCCATGTAAGGTCGTGAAACTACTGGATCAGCAGAGATAGCATAGCTGATTTTGGATCAGTTAAGGAAGTCCACAATCTCTCTATACTCCAGTGCAGCACCCTTCCATTCTGGATGAGTGAGAGAAAGTAGATTGAACTCCTTGGTAAAAGCACGAGCCATCACTGCAAGAACACATAATGAACACAATAAGAACAAATAGAATCATTGGAATGGAACAAACAAGACTTGGTATAGCACTTGCACATTGAATTGAATTTCAGACTTAGAAAAATTTTCAAGTTGCCCATCATGCATACTTAAGAAGTACGCAAGGTTTACTTCTTGCGTACTTAGCAACTACGCATGAGATATCTCTTGCGTACTTACTAAGTGCTCAAGAATCAACACTTAGGCAACGCTTTTCAAAATCCGAAATGCAAGAATGTGTGATTACGGTTTGAATGATGGTCACCACAAGGTCGAAAATCATGTTTAGAACCTATAGGACCAAAACCAACACTAAATCCGTGCTAATACTTGGTCATTTTGACCTCACCCTGAACCGACGCTAACCTATGGTCACCCAAGGGGTCAAAATCAAAATCAACGCAAGTTAAGGGCGATTATGAGATGATTGAGCTTCGATTAATGATTTTAAACAGGTTTTAGGTCTCAATTTGTGTCAATAACACCAAAATTGGTCGAAAATTCATCATCAAAACCCTAGGTTCTTAAGTGCAAAGAATCGGTCCATAACAGTAGATTTAATGGTTGAAATGGTCTGAGATTCTCACCGAATGTTAGTTAGGTGAGGATGAAACTAAGATCAGGATGACAAATCGGTTTAGAAACACACAAAATTTTGAGTAAAATCAGAGTAGAAACAGTGTTGGTCGTTTGAATGAGTGGAACTGATGAGAAAATGACTATCACCCGCTTATATACCCCACACACAGATGCCTTAGGAATTAACTCTTGCGTACTTAACAAGTACGCATGACTTATGTCTTGCGCACTTGCGAAGTACGCAAGGTTTAACTTTTGCGCACTTAACAAGTACGCAGAGACCAGTGAGTACTCAAATTATGAAGGATGTCAAGTCAAATAACGAACCAGATACGAACGTTCAATCAAGAGGTTTCAAAAACAATTCAAGGAAGTTAAACACAAATATTTTTTGCTTTTCTTAACTTTTGAAAAACTGTACAGAAAATCTTTTTGTCATTTTTTATAATGATTGAACTATACACGAACTTAAAATCTTTTTGAGCTTTTCTGAATAAAGATAATATGCACAAGATTCAGATTTAGATATACAGGAATATACACACAAGCTATTTTTGGTCAAAGTCATGAGCAAGGGATCATATCAGGCTATAAGAAGCAAAAATTATACACAATAAATATCAAAGAATATGGGATCATGTCATGGATTACCTCTTATTCATACGTAATATGCAATATAAGCAAGTTCATTCAAGTTGGCAATATTATAAGATTTGAAACCAGAAGCATCTTTGCATCATGTTCTTGTGTGTTAAGATATTAATTATAAGTATACAACGTGTAACCCACAGTTCTGCTACATAAATTTAAATTTGCACTATCTCACGGCATCTAAGATTTTCCCAATGATTTTTAAAATTTCCAAAATGAAGTTATACCATTTTGCACAGAAAAATCAAGCAGAATCCGTAAAGATTATCAGGAATCATAAGATTCAGAATCGAGTGATTCATTTGTCTTGGTGTCACAGGATTTCTTCTGTGATTAGCAGTATGATGATTCAGGATAATAAGTATGGTTTTCGAGGATTTAGGTAAGGGGATCCAACTTTCATCTGGATTCGATTTCAATGAATCAGTAACGATTCAAGGGTGAATATATATGCTCAACGGTTGATGTCAAGGCATATCTTGGCCCAGCTTCCCATTGCATACTTGTAAGTATGGGCAGTGAAGTGAACCGAAAAATTGTGCTAAAAACATGACCCGAAACTGGTCGCATAAGAAAATACTTGCCAAAATCTTACATCCTTTATCTGATAATGATCTTTTAGCATTCTTTTCCACACACATACATGCAAACATGGGTTCAAATCACAATTGTAGTAGATTGATTTAGTTTCCACACTACTAATGATTTAAAGACACTTATAGCCTACTGACAATTCAAGTTACTTGCAAATATTTCAAATTAAAACTAGAACAACTTAAATAATCAAGTAAGCATGACGCAATCATTTCCAATATGTGCAATATAAGACGTTTAGATCATTTTTGATGTACTATCATTTTCTCTTTTCTTCAAATGACTTTGAAATTTTCTTGATTTTTCTATTTTGTTTGGATTTTTGTAAAATATCTTGAAAATTAAAAACAAACTATACAAAATTAAAAAGAAATAAAATTTAACTTCTGTGAAAACATTTTGATTTGAAAAAGATTTTTCACTCAGAATCGAACATTCCTATCATGTTGACAAGATGTTCAAAACGGGTACGATCAAGCGCCTTAGTGAAAAGGTCAGCAAAGTTGTCATCCGTGTGAACTTTTACAAGTTCAATTAAGCGTTTTTCAGCACAATCATTGATGAAATGGTGACGAATCTCAATATGTTTAGTTTTGGAATGTTTCACCGGGTTATTTGTGATGGACATGGTGGCATTGTTGTCAATGAATAAAGGAGTTCTAGTGAAGTTCAAGCCATAATCCCTCAATTGCTGCTGGATGCACAATATCTGAGAACAACAGCTCGCGGCAGCAATGTACTCCGCTTCACATGTTGAGACAGAAACTGTTGACTGCTTCTTACACTGCCAGGAGACCAGCCTGTCTCTTAAGAATTTACATCCACCTGAGGTTGATTTTCTATCGAGGTTACAGCCGCCATAATCAGAATCAGTATAGGCTTTGAATTCAAACGATTGCTGCTTGGAGTACCAAAGACCCAATCGGGGTTTCCCTTTCAAGTATCTGAAGATCCTCTTTATAGCTATCAGATGAGATTCCTTCAGTTGTGACTGAAACCTCGAGCACAAGCAGAAGGCAAACATTATGTCGGGCCTTGAAGTTGTGAGATGCATAAGAGATCCAATCATCCCACGGTACAATTTACAGTCTACATCCTTTCCATATTTATCTGGGTGCAAACCGTGATTGACTGGGATCGTTGTGCCATAAGTACTACAATCATTCATTTTGTACTTTGACAAAATGTCCTGTACATACTTAGTTTGATGTAGATAAATGCCATCCTCCCTTTGACTGACTTGCAGACCCAACAAAAATGTCAGTTCACCCATGTTGCTCATTTCAAACTTGGACTTCATCACCCTTTCGAATTCCCTACACATCTCTTCATTGGTAGACCCAAAGATAATGTCGTCGAAATAAACTTGCACAAGTAGAATATCACCTCCTGCTTTCCGTATGAAGAGGGTCAAGTCTATTTGTCCACGATCGAAACCATTGGACAATAGATGTTTTGAAGCAAGGCCATGTTTCCTGTCATGTGCCGGGAGCATCCACTATCTACATGCCAACGGTTAAAAATAGTTCCCTACGGATGTCCCTGCACGAGTCACCAGCAAATTAGTTAGATTTGGAGACCCAAGCCATAGTGGTCTTGGGTCGTCCGTCTTTCTCAAAATAAACAACCTCGATTAATTCGCAATCATGACTATAAAAAATGAGTGAATCCTAAGAAGATTTAGGATCAAAGGTAGAGAACTTTTGGTTTTCTTGGTCAAGGACCTTTTCTTTTTTTCCTTTTGAACATCAGGCTTTCTAGTCTCAACATTGGGTGAACTAGTGGAAGCTTCACCTTGTTGACTACCAGCTAGCTACTGTTCAAGTTTTCTTAATCTCTTGTTCCTTCTTCTTCTCTGTGGCTTTGACAGTTTCACCACAGATTTCTCATCAGATTGTGTACTACCAGAGGTAGATACATTGGGTTTAGCAGGTTGCTTATCCCGTTTTGGAACAAATGGCTTATCCTCAGATGGTGTCTTTGGCTTCACCATAGGTTTCACTGGTGGTTTCACCACATTGATTTGGGATTCTAGGGTTGCTTCACTGATGGTTTCCTGGGAGAAACAGCTTGTTGATGAACAACTGGCTGTTTCCCTTGGTTCTTGTCAGGACAGTTCATAAGAATGTGACCGACCATACCACAGTGAAAGCAAGCACACTTTTCTTTATAAGTCCTCCTGTAAGGTTCTCTGCTTATGACTGCAGATGATTCAGCTTTTGGGGTGCCAATAGTTGTTTGGTGAACATAACTAATACCATGCACTTGATCTGATTTAGATTTATCACCTTGAGTATAATATTTGTCTATGTTTTTCTGTTAGTTTCTACTCAAGTGATTTATAAAAGTTTCTTTCTTGGTTTGCTTAATGGTTTTGAAACCTCCATAAAGCATTAACTTCAGTTTATCATATGAATCAACAGTGTCAAGTTCAGTTAAAATGCAATTATCACGATCAGTGATAATGTTTTTCATAATCTTTTGCTCACCAAGCAACTCCTCTGAGACAACAGCCTCAAGATTAGTGTTCTCAGAGCCTTCATTCGAGAAGAACTCATCCTCGGATGATGAGCTAACCTTACATGAGTACTCATCCTTGGTTGAGGAATCATCCTTGATTGATGAATCATCCTTGATTGATGAATCATCCTGACTTGAGGACTCATCAAGACATGACAAGTCAATGTTAATCAACCCGTTAACAAACTTCCCGCTTACTGGTGGAGGAATGGCATTACTACCTAAGCCCAATCCATTCACTTGCCTCACTACAGATTTGTAGTGTTCCACCACAAAACGAGAGTTTTTCAACTTCTCAATCTTGCCACTTAACTGTAAAATCTCATTTTGCAGTTTGGCAATTTCCACGTTCTTTTTCTCCAACCCTTTGTATGCAACGTCCAAATGAAATTGTAGTTCACTGATTTTAATTAAAAAATCATGTCTTTCTTTCTTAAGAGTTTCAATTGATTCTTTAAAGCATTTTTCATTTTCTTTGTAACTTAACGCTGCAATACGAAGGGGTTCGACTTTGTCTTGAAGTCGAGCGTTCTCTTCCTTCAAGCCTGAACATTTTGAACATGAAATAACAGTAAAAGAATTAAAATCTACCTCAGTTGACGTGCTAGATGCCTCTCCAATAGCCATGAGGGCAAATGCAGGAGTAGATTCTCTTTGGTCAGCTACATAAGCTTCCCTTTCTTCTGCTTCCATCATTTCAACAATCTCAGCAATGAGACCCATCTGAGTCTGTGAAAGAATGGAATCATCCAGATGAACACCCCAATCAAAGCTTTCGTCCTGCTGTACCACTAGAGCACTGGACGTTCCACCTTGACTTTGATTGCGGATGTTCTGATTGTTGAATCCTTGGTGGTTTCCTAAGCTGCTTCCCTGGCTTGGTCTGGTGAAACCCGAAGCTGGTGCTTTATCCTTCTGACATTCCCTTGCGAAATGTCCAAAGTTTTGACATTTGTAGCACTTAGCTTTGGATTTATCAAATCCAACCTTGGCATTTGAATGCCCACCAATGAACTTCCTGCCAGTTCGGTTCAGGAAACACTTCGCCCTTCTTAAGATCATGTCCATATTTCACTGAATATCCATGTCCTCCATGTCGTTTGGATCCACCTGATTGAAGTCTTCCTCAATGGTCTCAGGATCCGTTAGCTTCCCACCAATGAAGTTCTCGTAGGCAAGCATATACGACGAGAACAATCCCTGGCTTGGTCTGGTGAAACCCGAAGCTGGTGCTTTATCCTTCTGACATTCCCTTGCGAAATGTCCAAAGTTTTGACATTTATAGCACTTAGCTTTGGATTTATCAAATCCAACCTTGGCATTTGAATGCCCACCAATGAACTTCCTGCCAGTTCGGTTCAGGAAACGCTTCGCCCTTCTTAAGATCATGGCCATATTTCACTGAATATCCATGTCCTCCATGTCGTTTGGATCCACCTGATTGAAGTCTTCCTCAATGGTCTCAGGATCCGTTAGCTTCCCACCAATGAAGTTCTCGTAGGCAAGCATATACGACGAGAACAATACCTGATTGTGAGCTTGGAAACTTTATGCAAACTAAAGGTTAGAAGAATAAGGAGTGATAACGGCACAGAGTTCAAAAACAACATGATGGAGCTTTTCTGTCTCAAAAAGGGTATTCGTCATGAATTCAGTGCGTCGTATACACCACAACAGAATGGAGTTGCAGAGAGGAAGAACAGAACTTTGATTGAAACTACAAGGACTATGCTGTCAGACGCCAAGCTTCCTGTAACATTCTGGGCAGAAGCTGTTATCACAGCGTGTCACGTTTTGAACAGAGTTCTGGTGGTTAAAAGACACAACAAAACTTGTTAAGAGCTGATCAACAATCGACATCCCAATCTTGACTACCTAGTCCCATTTGGTAGTCCATGTTCCTTATTGTTACAGTACAAGGATCGCAGATCCAAATTTCATGCAAAAGCGGTGGAAGGCATCTTCTTAAGATATGTTGCCAATTCACCATGCAAGAGAGTGTACAATATAGGAAATCGTTCAGTCGAAACCTTCCTGATCTATCTACTGAAGATGGCAGCTTGGGGTTTTGATTATGATGCTCTCTTCAGGTCTTTTAACCTTCCTGATCTATCTGCTGAAGATGCCCCTCACATGTATGAGTTCTTTAGTGGCAGTGATGACTCAACTTTCTCAACTAGAGCAACTGTACCTATTCCAGCTATTGATTCCAATGCTGTATCTGCATCTGGAACCCATGAAAGTGACAATGAAGAGGTTGTACAAGTTGATGGAAATGACACTCTAGTTGATCCTATCACTCGTGTAGGAAATGAAGCTCTAGTTGATCCTATCAACATTGAATCTTCTTCGGGACACATGATATGGGGGAGTTAAGCACAAACCTTGATTCAGATATCCAAGAACCCAATGTACCAGAAACGAGATTGCATAAGAATCATCCAATGGACAACATTATTGGTGATCCTCATGCCGGTGTTCAAACTCGTCATAGAACCATTACCGAGAACACCAGTTCGTATGCTGAGATACTTGACACAGGTATCATGGAAACATATTTGCATGCTGCATTCGTATCCCAATTGGAGCCATAGAATGTGAAAGAGGCTCTCGCTGACAATTGCTGGATAGAGGCGATGCAAGATGAACTGTCTCAATTCCAAAAGTTACATGTGTAGGATTTAGTTGACCTTCCGAAGGGGATGCATCCGATTGGAACCAGATGGGAGTTCAAATGCAAAATAGACGATCGACATGTTGTGGTGAAAAACAAAGCAAGGTTGGTTGTTCAGGTTTTTATCAGCAAGAGGGCTTGGATTACACAGAGGTGTATGCACCAGTTTCTAGCCTTAAGGCCATTCGACTGTTTCTGGCTTATGCCTCCTTTGTCGGCTTCAAGGTCTATCAACTTGATGTGAAGAGTGCTTTCCTATACGGCAAAATTCATGAAGAGGTCTATGTCACTCAACCACCAGGTTTTGAAGATCCGCATAATATTGATAAAGTGTACAAGCTGGATAAGGCAATTTATGGGCTTCATCAAGCACCTAGAGCGTGGTATGAGACTTCATCAAGCCAGTGAGCATCCTTGTTGGCAATGGTAAAGGTGGAAGGATCGGTGTCTTGTGTGCAGGTACGAAAAGAGGAAGGATTGTATGGGTGAGATGGTTTAGGGTTAGGGCGGAGGTTGGCAGGTCTTTGGCGTTGTGGAGGTGGTGGGGGTGGGGTCGGGATTGGAGTTGTGGTTGAGGGCGTTTGCTGGTCTGATGGTAGGGTGGAGGATGGTAACGGATTAGGTGGGCTGGTTGGGATAGGTGGCTGGTCAGGTTGTGGGTTGGTTGTAGTTGAAGGAGTAGGGAGTTGGGTATATCGGCCAAAGGCAGGGACAGGAGGGGTCGGTTGAGTGGAGGACCGACGGGAGTAGGTGAATGTTGGAGGAATGAGTGGGTCTAGTGATGCTGGTGTGATTTGTTGAGGTTCCAGGTTAGTAGATACAGGAATAGAAGCCGTAGGATAAGAAGAGACATAAGGGTCGGGAGATGGAGAGGGTGAGCGTTCGGTAGGTTTGGGCAGAAATGGAAAGGTGGTTTCATGGAACCGAACATGACGGGCAATATAAATGCGTTCGGAGACGGGATCAAAGCAACGATATCCGTGATGAGAGGTGTTATAGCCAAGGAAGACTGTGTGGATTATAGGGACGGAGATGAGGGAAACATTGGCAACCGAAGACACGAAGAAAAGAAAATTCTGGTTTGTGTTTAAAAAGGTGTTCAAAGGGAGAGGTGGTGGAGTTTGTACGAGTGGGCATACGATTGATTAAATAAACGGCAGTTGCAAATGCATAATGATAAAATCGTTGAGGAACATGGGATTGTGCCATTAGGGTGAGACATGTTTCAACAACGTGGCGATGGCGTCTCTCAACAACACCGTTTTGTTCGCTGGTGTGAGGACAGGAGAGACGATGGATAATGCCAATGGAGGCAAAAAAGGATGAAAGGTTTCTGAGTTCCCCGCTACAATCAGTTTGTACGGTTTTAAGTGTAGTGGAATTGTCATTCAACCATAGTGACGAATTGTTTAAAAACAGCAAACACATCAGATTTTCGCTTTAAAGGAAACAACCACATAAATTTTGAAAAATGAACACATAGAAAAAAATAATTATCACCATCAAATGAAGTCACAGGGGCTGGTCCCCAAACATCACAAAACATTAAATCCAGAATATGAGTAGTTTTATAATCAGACGAAAATAAATTAAGTTTGGATGATTTTCTAACAGAACAGGAAGCACAATTGAAATCAAAAGTCTTATTAGAAATAGGTAAGCAATATTTAGAAAGCATAGTCTTGAACAACTGGGAATGTGGATGTCCCGATCGTTGATGCCATGTGGTTGATGTAGCACGAGTTGTTGAAAAGGTGACTTTTGAAATTGGTTGATTGAGTGGAAGTTTGATAGAGTAGAGTCCACCGTCACTTGGACCCATGAGGACGTTATTGTGTGTAGACGTGTCTTTCACAGCAAAAAAGGTTGCGTGAAATTCAAAATAAACATGATTATCTTGACAAAATTTTTGTACAGAAAGAAGGTGTCTTTTGATAGTAGGGACATGGAGAATATTATTTAGGTAAAAGGTTTTGTTAGGTGAGAAAAGTTTGGATGAGCCAATATGTAAAATGGGGAGGGCCTTACCATTACCAACACGTAGATTATCATCACCGTAGTAGGGCTCAGCAGAATCAAAACCTGACATATCCGGTACTACATGGCTATTGGAGCCCGTGTCTGGGAGCCATGAAGTAGATGCTTGTGAGCGATAATCGGCATAATTAGCAGACGGTTGTCTCGTCCAGAAAGTGGATGGGTCTCGGTTCGGACATTGAGACGGAACATGTCTAATTCCACACCTGTTACAAGTGCCATAAGCGGTGTTTTGGTTAGAAGCCCGACTAAACTGACCTGTGTTGCGATTGTTCCCCCCTTGATTACGGCTGTAGGTGTTGCTGCGGCCACCACGACCACCACGGTAGGGTCCGCGGCCTCGGCTGGATTGACTAGACCGATTTGTATAAAAAGCTTGAGATGTATTGACTTGAGATGATCCTGTGGATGGTTGCAACTGGAAGCCTAGACGAGCAACAAGTTGTTGAAGAGCTTGAATGGAATCAGTTGGGACAGGGGAAGAGCTGGCTGCTGTGGCAGCTATGAAAGCTTGGGCTGGGGAGGTGTCAGCAACAGGTTTCTGGATCAAGAATTCATGGTCTGCAAGAAAAAAGCAGTTGTAAATTGTCTTGCAAGGAGGCTTTGTTTGACTCCGTTGTACTCTTCACGAAGCCCTGCGGTGACTAACATAACATCTTCTTCAGGCATAGGTCGTCCAATATTTGCAAGGGCAGTGGCATACTCTTGTGCCCGGACAAGGTATGCAGCAGAGGTCTCATCACCCTGCATATGGATCCGCAGCATATTTGTTTTTAGAGTGAATTCTCTAGAGGATGTATGTGGAGCATAGGCACATTCCAGACCAAGCCAAAGGTCACGTGAAGTGGTACCTTGAACGTGCTGAAAAGAAGCCTTAAAGATGGTTGAGATAATTAACATGCGGACATGGGCATCATTACATAGCCATATCGTGTGATTGGGATTGGGTCTGGTGATGACAGCAGCACCTTCCGATGTTCCTAGAGAGGAGATCGTTGAGGGAGGGTAGGGAATACTCCCGTCCATAGTTACCTAATACGCGGTTTGCTCCGGTACGGGTACGCGGTTCTGGTACGTAATTCGCTAGAGTTAACGTATTCGGTACGGAGGGGGTAGGTTCATTTCGGTACGAACCGGTACGGTGTACCATGTAGTTCGGTTCGATGTACCCGAATAAAACATAAGTTCAAATAGAATATAATATTTTCCAAATTCCAAATAATAACATAACTTCAAAATTCAAATACCATTTAATCCAAAATCCAAAATAGAAAAAAAAACACAAACATAAACATAACAATTCTAAATTCCTAATCAAGTCGTTGATTTAATCAACAAACTCAGAAAACTAAGTTCCTGTTAGATATTTCACTATTTTATTTAATTATGATTTAATCAACAGAAATGATTCTGAATATATAAATGATTCTGAATCTGAATAATTATTATAACCTCTTCAACAAGGTCAATAAATGATTATGAATCTAAAAATATAACAGAAATAGATGTTTACCTGCACCATGGTAGGTTACTTCATCAACCAGCGGCTTATTTGGATCTTTTTCACTTGCTTGACTTGCACTTGCTTGACTTCCACTTGTTTGACTTGCACTTGCTGGACATGTTTGTTTAACAACCTCATCATCAAGGTCAATAAAACCTTGTGTGTTATTAACATGGGTCTCGCTATCACCTCCTTTGTTGTTCTTTCTTTTGCCAAAAGCCATATCAGAAATTGGTGATGAATCGCGAACCCTAAATTTCTACAACCAGCGAATTCATAACCAAAATCGTGAATTTGATAGTGTTCGGTACGATTGGAATTAGAATTAGGTACAGTGAATTATAGGTAAATGGTTCGCCGTACCTTATCAATTTGGTACGCCGTACCATAGCGAATTGGATTGAAACGATTTTCGATTTGGTACAGTGCGAACTAATTCGTGGATCGCGGCTCACAGAGCGAATTCGGTAACTATGCTCCCGTCTACATAGCCGAATAAACCATGAGTGGTCAGAAAGGGTTGTATCATAAGCTTCCAGTGCCCGTAGTTTATAGGAGACAGAGTAAAACTGAATTTGTGAGAATTGTGTGCGGTTTTCTCAGTTGTGGTGAGGGCTGTGATGTGATTTGCCATAAGTTTGTTGTTGTTGGAAGGCTGCAAAAGACAGAAAACAAAAAAAGTTTTTTTTTGTGAAGATCGGAACAGACCAGAAAGAAGATAGGTCTGGTGGCTTCAGCAGAGAGAGCAGGTCGGAACCCTAAGCTCTGATACCAAGATAAAATTGGTAATGAATTGTATTGAATTGTGTTGGAAAGGTAATACAATATGACCTATATATAGAACTATACATCAAATACTAGGTTCGGCTGACTAATACAATATGGGCCAGAACTGTAACTAAACATATCGACTAATACTAAATAATCAAATAAACACGATCATAATCATATTATCCAAGTGCTAAAAACTGATTATTGGGACTTGAATGCATGTCCAGACAACCTCTTATCTTAAAGAGGATGCGTTAAATCCTGTATGCCTTTACATTTTTAACATATTCAAGGGAAAAGGGACAATGCGGAAAAACAACAAAGGTTAAAAAGTAAATAAAAAATAGTTACCTTACGGCCAACTAGATCGAAAGATATGACAACTTTGCTGCGGTTAGCACGTTCAGCCTCTTCTATCTCCTCCTTTTTCTTCCTCAAAAGTTCCTTTTCCTGTGCACGATTGAAATGTTTATAGTTAAAACAACCACTTATTCATACTTATTTTATTTAAAAATTATAGCATTAACTAACGAGATACCTCCATTGACAGCCAAGTGTTCCCTTCCATCTCATAATAATCACTTTGATCATCAATCACAGTCGTACGTGCGGCAGAGTTTCTGTCATAATCAACAAGCCTCTTCGCATAAGCTTCAGCTGTAGCCTCAGCATCAGACATGGGACCCACTTCTTCCTCTAGCCCGGCATACGTGCTTCCTTCTCTCGCCACAAGCGCCCCACAAAAACTACAAGGCCCCTCACCTTCTTGTTCACATACAATCTTCCCACAAGATAAATAATTACTCACAAGTCTGTGCCTACGCGCTTCACATGAACAAGGTTTCCCCTTCTGAAATATGATAGACCCTTTGGAAGCCTCTGCAAGAGATATGACTTTCCCAGATTTTTTCTTCTTTGACTTATTTTGACTTCCGATTTGTTGGTTTTCTGGCTGTATAATCTGATTTGGCGCATTCTTCTCCTTGGAAGCGGATTATGCAGCTTCTTTTTGAGGTTTTGCTGGCCTTTTAGTCACATTAATTGGTTCTTTTGCTGGCGGTTTTACATACTCACGAAACCGGCTAGTTTGACTTTGACCATCTAGTGAAGCGTCGGTAGTAACAGTATAACCTCTTCTCTTCAAATATTCACCGATTACATGTCAGCCGGCTTCCTTACCAACTATGTTCTGTATACATGAATGAATATAGAAAGAGTAAATGGTAGAAAACTAGAAACCTTATTTTCTACCTTGGTTTTAAGATGCACGAGGCTCACCAAGGCGATAGGTCCCGCGATGCGACGAGGTGTAAAAAGCACCGCTTTTTTTACGCGAGGCGCAAGGTATTTATATAACCTTTTTTATAATGCTCATAGGTTTTTAGCATCACCTACCTAAAATTTAGCTATAAATAAGCTTTATATAATGATTTCATAGATAAATAACCTATATGTACAACCTAAAAGGCTATATATACAACATACAGATGCACAAAAAGTCCCCATGTACAAGAGGTGTGCGCCTCAAGCCGCTTTTCTGTGCGCTTTTAGTAAACTGAGCCTCACCAAGTCAGAAGCCAGAGAGCCTGAGGCTAGGCGCGCTTTATAAAGCCCAGCTTTCTACTAAACACAATTTCATCAACAAGATCCATTGGTGCTTTGAAAGCATCAATCTGAAGGAAAATTCATACCAATGAAGCTTGAAGTCCAATAAACTATTTATGACTATCGACTGATAATAGCAGTTCATCACATAACTGTTAACATGATCTAGAACTGTTATTAGGCAATCCGGAAACAACAATTTGATTTCAATCTTAATAAACCCTAAATACATGTATATAATTTACAAGACGCCTGAAGTCAGTAAAACGATATTGTACGAAACCCTAGTTATTAACCAGACCTAAAGATGAAAATGTGTAACTAATTGTATAGAACTAGAATGATGAAATGATATGAATTTATGAGAAATTACGTCTAGGTACTCCTTGGCGTCAAGAGGAGGAGCGAGGTCACAGTAGGAGACTAAACCTGAGATGAGATCTCCATCTAAATCTAAACCCTCTGTTTTCCGGCAAAGGTCCAATAACGCCTTCTCCAACCACTGTCCCGCCGTCTCCATTCTTTCAGTTCCGTACGGGCTCTTCGGTGAGGTCAATCCCCTAAACCTTCTTTCGACACCCCCTCGTATTAGTTTATGTTTTTATATATTTATTTATTTAAAAATATTTTTCACGACATAATATTCTCAATAATTTGTCCGTTTTGAGATGCCGTTAGATCTTTTGAAATACGTGTATTTGACGGGATGTAAGATTCTTCAAATTGCGTGTCAGTTATTTGACACGACACAATATTCTGTTAAAAACGACTATATAAATTGTTATATGTTATTCAGTTTTTTCATTCATAACTTTAATCCCTACTATATAAATCGTTTCTTTCATATTTCAATCCGTTAATATATAAACCGTAAGATTTGCTGAATCTTCTTACAATGTGTTTGGTGAAAACTTTTACAATATGAGTGGTGGTTGGAAGTTAGAAAGATTGTGGTGATTGGAACTTAGAGATGCTTAATAATAAACATAACCATGAAGCTAGTAAACATTTGGAGGAGCATGCATTTGCAATGAGACTGACCGTGGAGGAAGGCCGTTTGGTGGAGGGGATGACCGATCAGAACGTTGAACCACAACATACTGTCAGCACTGAAGAGACAGAATCCCGACAACAAGTCCAGCCACAGAACCCTATATAACGAGCGACAAAAGATACGCGATGCAAATAGGGTTGGGGAAACTCCAATGCTGGTTTTTTGAATCTCCTACAAACAAATGGTTATATTGTTTACACTCGGGAAAATAAATTACTAATGTAGTGAGGATGTTTTATTTATTGAAAATACGTCGTACAACATATGGCTATGAGTTTTCTTTAAAAGGGAGTTACTAGAAAGATTGCCGTACCATTTTGTCTCTTCCTCCCCTCTCCCTTTGTTTCAGTCGAACCACACCCCTCACCACTTCACCACTTTGATTTCATCACATTTTTCAATCTACACAAACTCTCATGCATTAACCCATTGATTATGGAGAGTTAGGTATGAGAAAGTTTGATATAAATAGATGCATATGTGAAGTGAGAAACTTACACCAAGTTCACACTTCTCCCTCTCCTCTCTCTCGGCTGTAACCCACACCCACACTTTGCATTTGAAGTTCAAGAACTTGAATCATCAAATATACATATATATATATATATATACATATATATATATATATATATATGAATGTTAAAGTGGTCATACGTGCTAAATGAAAAACGAATGATGAATAAAGAATGAAGCGTATGTATACAAAGAATGAAATGAATGAATGACATAACGTAAAAGAATGAAATCTTGCTTTATATTATATATATTGCATGTTATGATTGAATGTAAACGTTATGGACGCTTCGATGCTAACGGCTACTACGGTAGACGGACGACCGTGTAACTATTTTACAATCGGGACATATACGTACCTTCACCATCTAGGACGTTTGAAAGGCAATAACGGACGGTCACATTCATGTCGGACAATTGCAGTAATAAGTAGAACGGTTGCATAAATAACAGTTCGCGTGGGAAACGGATGCCTTCGGGCAGACGGGCGAATATGACGGTCCACGACGGTAGAACGGTGAGGACTGTCGGTCGAAGGAATCCGGACGGTATAGCATGACGTATGATCGAAGGAATCCGTACGATCATGGAGGACGGAATACGAAGGTAGGACGGAGCATCTATATTTGTGACTTATGCGGGCAATGACGGGTTAATCACCCTTATGTGTATGACCAATGAATGTTCAATGAAACCAAAGATGTATGTATATATTTATATGTACTTACAATGAATGATAATAGAAGGCAATTGAAGTGTTAATATGTATTTATATACCTAATTGTTAAACTAGAACTCACCAGCGTTAACTGACTTTTAGTATGCACTTCAGGTAAAAAGAAGAAAGGTGAGATGGCGTGAAGGCTACCCCGCTACAAGACTGACATCCCGTTTAAATTGCTTACGTGCTAAAATAATGTTTATGTTTAATGTTAAGACTTCCGCTGCTATGTTATGTACTTGACTTATTGTAAAAAAGGGGCCTTACAAAATAAAAGTTAGATAATTAAATTTTAAAGTTTCTTATAAGAAGGGATAATTTAAAATAAATATGTTTTATTAGTATAATTAGTATTTTTCTTAAAAATACATTATTATTATTATAAGATAAATGTGTATTTAATAAGAGAGATCCGGAAAATATGATGAGAATGAATATGGAGGCAACACATGGATTGAAAAACCTTTAGTATATAGATAGTATAGATTAACTTAAACTTTACTGAAATATCTATACCAAATCAATATCTAATAAACAGTTAAACTAGAGAACACGTGTTACTTTCTAATACATTTTTCGTCTCTCTCTTTATTAAATAGTGATATTAAAAAAATATTTTTAAATATTAATATAAATATAATTATGGATACTTATTATTTAATTATGGATAGTTATTATATGATTGTCCAAATCAATTTAAATTGAATTATCATTTATTAATTATAAGAAAACTTAATACCCAAAAAATATGTTTTAAAAATTAACTTAACAAAATTTATAACAGTCACGTCAAAGTACATTTTCTAAAGCCATATTTTGTCGAGTGTATGTGCTAACTAATTGAATTATATTTTATTCAACCCGTGTAATACACAAGTTTTTAAAGACATACATTTTTTTTTTATTATTAAGTATATAACATTACATTTATTTAACTTGTGTAATATACGTGATTCTAACCTAGTTTTATTTTATAAAGCATTAAATTAATATATCTTTATACTAATAAATAAAAATTTTAAGAAAGCACGTGTCACTTTCTGGTGTATTCTCAGCATAATTTTCCCGACTCTCTTGCCTATTAAATAATAATATTAAAAGAATATGTTTTAAAATATATTTTATTTAAATATAGTTATGGATACTTGTTATTTAATTGTTGATAGTTATTATACCATTAACTAAATGAATTTAATATGAATTAACATTTATCAATTACATAAAAAAAAATAATACACAGTTGAAAAAACATATATTTCTTAACAGAATTTATAACTGTCACGTCAAAGTAAATTTTTTTAAAGATATATTTTGACGAGCGTATGTGTTAACAGATTACATTATATTTTATTCAACTCATGTAATACACGGGTTTATTCAACCCGTATAATATACGCGTTTTTAAATAAATAAACCTTTTATTACTAACCATATAACATTACATTTATTTAACCTGTATAATACACACTTGTTAATTAACAAAGAAAAATAACCTCCATAACACAAGTTATCAAATACGGAACAGTCCTCATAGAGACACCCTTGTGATAAATAGTGTATTCATTTTATCAACAAGTTAGAATTTTAATACTAGGTTTTGTGAGTTTAGTTGATATGAGTTTAGTTAATATGATCACAGGTTAAAAAGAGAAAAATAAATACTGGGTAGTAAACATTAAAATGTTTACAATTAAAACGAGGCATTTACATATATCTTCTTTCTAAGTTTCTTTATTACATATTTACTCAACCTTAAAGTTTAATTACATATTTCCCTTCCTAAAATTTATATATTACATATTTATCCAACTCATTTAAAATAACTTACAAAAATAATACACTATTTATTTTACCCTTAATAAACCAATTAAAGTACTATTTATATATATATATCTATTTCCTAAATATATCAATTACATATATCTTCAAGACTATTTTTATTTAATAAGTAAATTGCGAGTTAATACTTAATACCTGTCATAGGGGTGGTGGTCCTCTTAAACACTTAAAGACCTAAAGGTAACGGGTTCAAGTCCCACTAAGCGAAGATATTTGCCGTTAAAAAATACTTAATACTCATTCATGTAATTTATTAATTGTCACATTTAATGGGTTAGTTATCGTATTTAATTTTTTAGTTGTCACAAATTATTAGAACTTTCCTATAAAAAAAAACTTTGATGTATTAACTTTTATCATTAAAAATTAATCTACATTATAATTATAAACTAGCATTTGATGCCGCGCTACATTGCGGGGTCGCGGGTTCTAACCAAAATATAAGTGATAAAACGTCCAAAAGATGAACTAAAAAAACTGAATTAAAAAAAAAGAATAATTTTTTTACGTAAAAATGCCAGCCCCAAAATTCAAGCCCGGGTAGATGGGGAACATAGTGTGTGACCTTGTTGCTAGGAGGATGGGCCAGGAGGCATTTTAATCTCAAGTTTTTTAATTACTTTGATGTTTCTAACAAATATAACATTTATACTATATAATAAATAAATATTTTTTCATGTCATGTGTCGTCTCCACATTCATTCTAATCATTTTTTTCACGCTTCTCTCACTTATTAAATACACTAGATTAAAGCCCATGTGTTTACATGGGTTGAATAAATATAATTTTTATAAAACATTATTTTCTATGAAAATTTATATGTTTGGTGTTATTAGTCATCTGTAAAATAAGAAATAATTGAAATTTTCATATGATTTAGTAGTTTTTAATAAAATATTAGACCATATGTTAGATATTTAATTATTTAACATTATCATTATTTAATAGGAGAGAAAGGCAAAAAACAAAAATCTAGATTTCATCTGAAGTCAACACGTATCAACTATGAATAAATGCAGTGTTATATATACTTAGTAAAAAAGATCTAATATTACATAATTTTTTAATACAAATTTTAGAAACGTTATTTAGTTATTTTTTAAAAATGTTTTATAAAAAAATGAAAGAAATGTTCAAACTATAAAAATATTTTATATAAATAATTATAAAAAAACATTATTATTTAATAGGACAGAGAGACGGAAAACAAAAATTATAATTTTTTTTATAGAAACTTGTATCATTAAATAGGAGAGAGAGATGTGAAAAAATATTAAGGATGAACATGAGAATGACATGTGTCATCCCAAAACCTTTATTTATTAGTATGTATAGATTTTTCATCTTTTAATAATAATATATATTTTTAAAAACAATACTAATTATACTAATAAAACACATTTATTTTAAATTATCCCTTATTATAAAAAACTTTGAAATCTAATTATGTAACTTTTATTTTTAATTAAATAGTAAATGAAAGTCAAATTACATTAAATAGTAATTAACGTATTTTTATGTATATATACATAAAAATTTAAGAATTTTATTTATTAATATTTTTCATCCGCTAGTACTATTATATAAGAAATAATTATCAATGATGGTGATACACAATTACTATAACAAACATCAAATCCCTAAACGATAAGTACTATCATATAATATATAAATAAACATGTAACGGTAAACATATAATTAATTTAATAATACAAAATGAAAAGCATGACAAATATAAATAACAAATACATATGTGTATATATATTATTTCACTAGGTTAAAATCCCGTGTGTTACACGGTTTGAATAAATATAATATTATATATTAAGTAAATTTTTTTTTAAACATGTGTTTTACACGGGTTGAACAAACCCGTGAAATACAATATAATCTGTTAAAATATACACTCGTCAAAATCCGTGAGAAGATTTATTCATTAATATAGTATATAGATTAATATTTCTTTAAAAATGTATCATTATTAAAAATATAAATGTATTTAATAAGAGATAGAGACGGGAAAAAAATGATGAGAATAAATATAAAAGTGACACGTGGTATGAAAAAACTTTATTTATTATATATTATAGATTAACTAAATTAAAGCAACTGGTGAATAGTAACGTCTACGCTGCTAAGCCTTTAGTACAACCGGTTGATATCTCCTCCAATGTCCTCATTTGTTCTGGAGACGCAGACAGAGAGAGAGTTGGGGGCGGTCTTCTGGCTTCGATCTTCATTCTGTTGGCCGGTGTTTGGTCCGCCGGTCCTCTGTTGGTGGCTTTCACGATTTGTCGCCGAACCCTAGCTAGCGGTGGTGTTTGGTGTGGTCCTTCCGTGGGTTTCATCGGCCGGTGCGTTGTCTCCCTACCTGTGTCTCTTCTCTTTTTACTTGCTGGCTTTACCCATCATTGTTCCCGGGTTCTCTGGTTGGTTGGTTAGGTGAGGTGGTGTGGTGTGGTGTGGTGGCTGTGGTTCTTCACAGTTAAAACCAATTTAGATTTGTTTCAAAACTCAAACCCTTCATTTGAAGTTTTTTATGTTAATCTCCCTTTTACACCTGTATTAAAATTGCCCCATTTTGGGGCTTCTGAAGGTTTCAGCCGAATTTGTCAAATTAAATGCTCAAATTTTATGATCCATTAGTACCAATAACAAAGTTTATCACAACAGTAGGTGAAGGAAAATGTCAGCTAAGAATCTTTAAACCTTTTTTATAGCAAATACTTTCATATTTACCATGGTTTTATTTATGCATTTTTTTAGTTATGTAAACCTATGTTCTTCATATCTATGCTCTTCCTTGATATTAATTCCGATTACATTTTGGTTTTACATCTATTGGTTTGAAGACCAAGGAAGGGGTTGTTCTTACTATTGAAAAGCGTATTAATTCACTACTACTGGTATGTCGATTATATGTTCTTCATTGTCAGGTTGCTATGCTTCTCTTTCGTTTGGGTTTTTACACTTAACCGAATTGTTGATTTATATATCGGATGTTTTGTTTTGTGTTAAATTGATCTGTTTTCCAGTGACCGTTTCAACCCATTTATTGGAAATGGAGCGACCCCGATTATATTTTATCTAAAAGAGTTAAATGGGTAAACTTAACTAAAATGAAAGCGGTTCAAAGGTTTCATAAAGTGTATAAAACCTCCATTGTTTATTTTGCTTAATTTAATTGAATTTGTTTCACTATTAGTTTCTAAAACGGGTTAAACTATGGGTTCGATGGACAGAGTCATGTCTACATACCTTTTGTATTTCTTCTTTCACTGTAATTGTGACATGATTCTGCTTCTTCATGAA
Source organism: Smallanthus sonchifolius (assembly GCA_023525975.1). Lineage (NCBI taxonomy): Eukaryota > Viridiplantae > Streptophyta > Magnoliopsida > Asterales > Asteraceae > Smallanthus > Smallanthus sonchifolius. Next base: position 60,458,517 of record CM042034.1, read on the forward strand.
ATTTTATTCAATTACAGTGATACAGTGTTGATAAGCCAATAATTGATGTTGAAAATGGTTTTAGAATTGTTACACTTCTGCGTTTGAGCTTGCTACTCTTTTTTTCTCTTGAAAACTACTTATATGAACTTACATCAGTCAAGTTTGTTCCATAAGTTTGCTAATGAGATGACAAATGATTTGATCCTTGGTGCGCAATATTTTTTCTTTGCTGCCATCTTTGAGTTACTCTGTAACATTGTTTCCAAATGCAACATTTTAGTATAATCAAACGTTAGCCTTTACTTTAGTGACATTATGAAAACCAGTGATTGCATGCAGTTGTTTGGGGTGCTACCAGAAAAAACCAGGGAGAGATGATTAAGATAAAAACAATATGAAAAATACTTATCTAAGTTTCCAATTCTTTTCTTTTTAATGTTATTTCTATGCTAAATGTATCTTGAGAGTCTTTATAGATATTTAGGGGTGTTTGCAAGAGAGTGCTAAAATTCATCATTATTTTAATAAATTGTATCTGTAAAGTTTTAGTTGAAGCCAGATTTGATGGCAGCTTTGAACTGGTTGGTGACACTAAATGGCTTCCCTGTACAGTTGGAATGGCACTTATCTGCCAAAAAATTTACATGGCTTTTTTCATTTTTATATATTGGATATAATACCATAATATATGTTTTTTTAGCTTTACAATCATTTCCAAACAATTTCTCTTGAAATGTCTAGGAGGGTCTTGAAGCTATAGCTTTACTTTTTGGTATCAATGCATCTACTGGACTAAGTTTGTTAGCATTTACCAAGGTTAGGATCTTTTTTATTGTGTTTTGGATTCTCTAATTTGGATATGTTTACATGATACGTACTTGATGTAAACAAAAAACATAAAATGGCCTAACTTAACATGGATCTTTCTCTGTTGACTACAATGTCCCTGAAAAGGTACCTGGCCGAATTAGTCTGTTCCTTTCTAAGTTATTACTGTTTTTTCCTATTTGTTTTACCCTGTTGAGTTCAAACTTAATTGGAATTGACCATTCATAAGTAAACGGGTCAAAATTGCAAACTCATATGATGCCATCAAAGTTTCTTTTTTATTTATTTTCTATCAAAAATGCACGCACACAGGTTTGTGGGCTCAAGCATTCCTAACGCAAGAGGCGATGTCAAGGCAATAAGTTCAACAAAGTGTTCCGAAGAAGCACCCTGGATGGGAAGAAAAACACAAAGGGAGCACCCAGATACGGCATGCCATTATCACGGTGAATGGTATGAAGAATCTTATTGTTCTGAATTTTGATTTTGGGTTTTAATGATTTATGAGCTAAATTATCATGGTGAATGGTATAGAAAGAAAAATCGGATGGCTTGGTATGAGAAAGAAAATCTTATTGTTGTGAATTTTGATTTTAGGTCATAACTTATTTTTTGAGTTTCCTCTTTCGGTTGTTGTACCGGGGATACCGACCGAATTCCCGCCGCAACGCGCGGGGGAATTTTACTAGTTAAAATCAACTGAAAACTTACGAGTGTTTTTTATTTTTATAATCTTTATAAGCGGTGTTATTATTTTTTTCAAAATGAAAAAGTGAACCTACAAGGTTAGTGTTGTATTCCTGAAAAAGTAAGTCATTGAACTGTTACTTTTGGGGAGCCCTGTGGTTACATCAATATTTAAATAACTAAAATAGTATTTTTAGGTTTTAACTAATCAGCTAGATAGCTCTACTACTTCTCTGATTTTAGTATTTTACTTCAAAACCATCACCCACACCCACAGGTTTTAACACAACTTTTCTGGTCTCTCACCAACACAAACTTTAACACATCCACACCAACACAAATTTTTTTTTTGAACGGCAAATTTTTTTCTTTTTCTTTTTTTTTTGTCTTGGATGAGGCTAGAACCCACAACCTTTTGGTTGTGGTACTCTCCTCTTACCTTTACCCTGATAAATCAAAACCGCCATCTCCCCAGATTTCCCCCACTCTCTGACATCTCCCCGCCTCCGATGCCGACGACGGCATACCCATCGCCACCGCCACTGCTACCGCCATGTTCACAGTCATAGTGCCCGATCGAACTTTCTTGTCGACGAAACCTTAGCGACAGGCAAAATCAACAGCTCGTCCGCCGGCACCGCTGCTCACGTCATAAGCATCATCATCGGTGGTGGAATAGAGGCAGCAATAGATGCAGCTGGATGTGTAAACCCTAGATTCACTCCATCCTCTTTTGTTCGAATTTCCAGGTGTGATTTTGCTCTAATCGTTCTCTAGGGTTTCTTTTTAAAAGATCGTCAATTTTAGTGTTATTGTGTCCGTCTTCATTAATCATCTCATGTTTGGTTATTGGTATTTCTTACAATTTAGGGTTGTTGATTTTCACAATTTGGGGTTCTCACTGTTCTGATTTGGTAATTAAAGTTTAACTTTTTACTGGCAATGGTTAAGATTTACCGGTTTGGGGAATGTTTTTTAAAATCAAAATCTAGGTTCGTGGTTTACTTTCAGGGTGGACTATGCTTACGTATCCATTTCCCTTTTTTTCATCAACATAGGTCTGATAATTCAACTCATTGTTTGCATGCATTCATTTATTGTTTGATTTGTAGAAAACAATTTTAGGTAAATTCTTTGACGAATGATTAATTGAATTCGCTATATATAGAATGAAACTATTTGTTTTATGTTTATGGGTTTAACTGGGTAAGTGTTTGTTAAATAATAGATTTTCTTACGGTTGGATTTTATATATTTCACTAATTTACGGGGTTTGAGGAGAAATGATTGATCGTGGTGTTAAGGTCAATAAAAAATATTTATAAAATTCACTACTTAGCTATCTTAAACTGTAGATAGGGAAGTAGGGTTGTCGAATCCACAGAGAACACGTGGAGAATGCTATTCAAATTAACACGATTCAATGACTATTAAAGTTCTAAACTTTATTAATTAAAAGACTTGGAATTATCAAAAGCACTTAAGTTGATTTGTAAAACAATTGGATAAAGACGGACCACTTCGGGATTCAGATTTAGCAAAGCACACATACAATTGCAGTTTCAAATCATATCAGAGATTACATAGACATAACCTTGTCTAAATTGTTTAACCCAACCACACAATAATCAATTCAATCATAAAATCGGATTATTCCCGATGCAAGAAAACCAAGAAACGACGATAGATGCGATAAATTGAAAACATGCAACTGTTAATAAGTCAAACACACAATTGAATTCAAAGAACTTAAAAGGTTCACAAAACTTCAATCCAAACTGATCATCAACTAAAATCATACACATACAAGCAGAAATCGTTCACCCGGAGGGATCACGAAAGCTTTAGCCGCTCATGATTGCCGAAAACGTTAAAGTAATTAAACTAAAACTTACAAGCATTAGAAAACAAGAACAAACGACCAAATTATGCTCAAAATCGCCTAAGAACTCCTCTGGAACAGCTGGAAAGAATGATTCTGACAATGGGATATAATGGCTTTATAATTACAATTAGGTTTAAAATTGTCGTAACTCCTTTCTTCGCATGTCGCAAACATCCCAGGCCAAGTCTTCGCGTGGCGCGAAGGCCAAAACGGTCGAGGGCCCTTCTCTGGTTTCTCACGTGTCGCGAACTTCTTCACCAGGATCTTCGCGTGGCGCGAAGATCCAACTTTTCAGGATTTTGACTTTTTGCTTTGACTTTGACTTTCTTTAACCTCTCGGGATCCGTGCCTTCGTTAATCTCTTCGTATACTTCCACTCTTTAAGCATATTTAACCTGTAACACATCAAACTCCAAGACACACATAAAACTGACTCGATAAACACAATTACGCTATTAAAACGTACAAAACTCGACTCTTATACACGGGATATTTAACCCTGCATCACATCCCCACACTTGACCTTTTTCGTCTCAAAAAAAAATAATGCAATGGAATCATAACCAGGAAACTTGCAACTTTACTTTCATTTTTCACAGCACAGACTTTCATAACTTGTTAATCGTAACAATCAGTATTTATGTCAGATTAAACCCAGCCACCGACTCTCGAGCCCCCAATTATGTGATCTACATTACCGAGCAAGCAATCAATCTATGGGTCTCACATTCAGAAAACTACGACTTAGTCTAATCCCATCTCAAGATCATGTTTAAGCCCGGGTTAAACCTTATAGATTTTCCACCATTATAAACACTAATCTTTAAGTTTTAAAAATTAAAATGGATAATGGATCGATGAATGAATGATATGAGCTTTTATTAACACTTATGAATAAACCTAACCCAGTGGTGTTTCAATCACGCTGGAACACGATATATGACACGTAGGCTGCAGTTTTTAAGCAATGAAGTACATAAGCTTCGGAACATGGGTGTATCCTTCAAGTCACCATCCCGAAGGGAAACACGTGAACCTAACTTAATCATCCAATATTGATCACTTAAGTCCCGCCCATGGGTGTATCAACCAAGTCACTATCCCGGAGGGTAACACGTAGGAAAGACCTAAGATCTCTAATTAGTTAATTAAAGCTCATAAAATGATGGATTATGGAATGCAGGCGCCACCAACTTTCGGATTTATTTTCATAAAAAGAAAGCAGTGTGCCAAATAATTTTAAAAACTTATAAATTCTTGTTTATAAAGGTACCTATCACCCTATATTGACAGTTTCGACCTTAGCGATACCTCTAAGATGAGAACCTACAAGATATCCTGAATTGATTATTCCGTTTAATTAGATTCACTATCAGGATGTTTAAGCTCTTAAATCGTTTGGGCCTGCCAAAACGTTACAAATTAGACATGTTTGATCATCTTATTATTCAATTACATTACACACACAACTTCCCGATTATACTATCATTTTCCATTTAATTGCAAACATTCTAATCCAAGAACATTTTTCAAAAATTTTAACTTTTTATGTGTTATTATGACTCAAAACTTACTCACACAAAAGACTCAAAACTCAGACCTAGACTAGGTCTCTCCTCACCACACTTAAACTCTGCATTGTCCTCAATGTAAGAAGAGCGACTCAAAACGAAAACAAAATTAAGGAAATAATAAAAACTTAGTTGGACAAACGATCATAGAGCATTTCATTCGCGGTCGTGCTCCATGGATACAAGCGGGTTGCTTTGTACAAAAGATTCAAGCAAAAGTTAGATTATCATCCCCCGAATAGAGATTGAGTACGAGAAACTAGAACCAAACTTGCAAAATTAAGCTCGAAACAAACCCACTAGCATCATATCGACTTAATATAACAACTCAAAGAAAAATTAAAAGACCCGGCGGACTCGAACGACAAACAAAAATAATAAATAAATAAAAATTAGGGTTTCAGGGCCCCTTCGCGTGTCGCGAAAACCTAGGACCAGTTCTTCGCGTGTCGCGAAGACCCAATACTCATCCGGTTATAATGTTTGTTCTTCGCGTGTCGTGAAGACCCAAGAGCAACTCTTCGCGTGTCGCGAAGGGACCTCCATCACAGAAAGAAACGAAAATTTTTCAATTTTTACCTTTGAAAATTTTTAACTCCTAAAACTTAAATTTTTTGAACTCTTCAAAAACTTATTCCAACACTTAAATTATATGTATACATACTTGGAATGTCTTTTCTAATGATTTTTAACACCCAAAATGCCACGAAACCCTGCAAAAACTTAGAAAAACACAAAACTATATCGAAAAACTCAAAATTTTGTACAAACTCTACAACGGCATCCTACCTATAATCTCTAGGAAATTTCCCGCTTTTATTTTAACTTTTCCGGCAATGTAAGTTCATTATTTTGGTGAATCGCATTTATTAAGAACCTTAATTACCTACTTCAAATTCATAAGTAATAAATATTTATGTTATATGCTTTGTAAATAATTGTCACCATCCTATTCCATAAATATATAGGTACATACTAAGTCATTTCTAAAACTATATATATACACACATGATATAAACAATTTATTATGAAAATATAACATTGCTAGTATTTTTAAATTACTAAAGGTAAATAAAACAAATAAATATATAATTATATCTATAAACATATTAAATATGAATTATGATGAAATGAAGTCATGAACATAAAATTTATGAGCACTTAAGTTAAAATATGTTATGAAATTAAAAACTATTTTTCATATTTTGCAATCTTAATCCCTATAACAAATTAAATTTTGTAAATAAGTCCATGATACTACCCTATAAATAGACCCTCATTCTTCCCTCATTCTCACACCATATCAAGTTATAATCTCTCTCTCAAGATTCAAAGTCGTTTCCATATTCATAAGTAAGTTATTCTTATATTCTTGCTTGTTCATACTTTTCCTTTAAAAATCTCTCATAACTAGTTAGATCTATGATCCCTAACATGTTTATGTTATAATCATAGACATATCCAAGATCAAAAGCCCTATTTTAATTAAAATTGTGTCAAACTTTTATTTAAAAGCTTGGTTGATAGTTCTTACTCTTTTCAATTTCAAAAATTATGTTTTTACTAAAAATCCTTATTTTCAAGTTAAATTATTTAATATTCAATTTCTATCTTTACATAAACTTATATTTTCACTTTAGCCCAAATACTTTCCAAACACAAACTAAACTTGGTTAAATATGCAAATAGAGTAAATTTCAAACCAGTATGTAGTTATCTGTCAAACATTAAAGTTCTGGCTAGGAAAAGAAAGGGTTCAGATCCGACCAACTCTTTCCTGAGAACTTTTCTGTTGGAGGTACTACTCTGGAATGATAATCATTCTAGTGTACAACAACCAATTTCAAATAATTATGATTATGATTATAAACTCATTTCTTTATAAATATTTATACAAAATTTTATATAATTTATTTTTATTATATGAGAACATTTAAAACTCAATTCTATACTTTTAATTAATAATTAATTATGGTTTAAATATTAATTAATTAAAACATTATTATACTTTAAATTTTGGTTTAATTACCAACTAATTAAATCATTATTTTTAATACTTGTTTTTCATAAATCAAATGAAAGGTTTCATTCATTTATTTATGTAGTAAATTATTTAATTACTCAACTAATTATTACTCATTTATTTATTCATCTATCTATCTATTAATTTATGCAATTACAAATAAAAGAAAACTAGTCATTTATTTATTTGTGTATTTATTTACAAACAAAAGAAACCTAATTATTTATTAATACGTTTATATAATTATTACAAACAAACAACATCGTTATTAATTCTTTCACTTATTACAATACAAATATTTATCAAAGATTTACATAAAATATTATTTGCAACTCAAATAATTATTTTATTATTAAAATGAGGACACTCACATCAATCTCCTTGCACAATAGGATTCTCTATTTCAATTGTACAAATCATTGATATATATGTTCCATCAAACATAGGTTAACCTTGTGATTAGCTAGAACATTTGTGCAATATACTTGTGTGACATCCAAGCTACTCATTGCAAGGTGAGTTTACATAGCCCCTTTTTACTGTTTTTGCTTTTGGCGTGAAACATGTTATCAACTTTATCTATTTAAACAATTCAATATCTATGTTCTTGTGCTTGATCTTTATGCTTTATATTTTAACTACTTGGTGACCATTGCATGTGTTTCATGCCAGTACATTCATTAACTTGCAGCCCAAGCCTAAGGTAGTACCTAACATGATCATTTATATGGGAAACTGAAACTATAACTTACCACAAGACCTTGGCGGGTTTTGTTGGGTATCAACTATAACTTGGAGTATCCGCTTGCTCCCTTTTTCAAAATGGCAATCAGTGGGATTGCGTATCTAGTTTTCTATTATCAAGCTTGAATTGTACGCTTGGAACCTTGTATGTTTTCACATATATGCTTTAGACATGCTTTGAACATATTGAATTGTAAACCTATACTTAACTTTTGTTTGGTGTCAAAACCTATGTTACTCACCAACTACTTGTAGTTGACATGTTTCAGGTGCACCAGTTTGAGGACACTACTTGATCACTTAGGACATTGGACCTAGCTCTATTAAAGACTAAATTCAACTTATGTCATGTTTGAACGCTTTATTATCCATTTCTACTTGTAACGGATGCGTTTAATTTTGATGAATAAATATTGTCACATTTAATAGATGATCGTGTGCTTATGAACAACCGCGTCAGCCCCGGCGTATAATCCGCCGCCGGCCGGGGTGTGACAGATTGGTATCAGAGACATGGTTATAGGGAATTAGGTTATTAGACACACATGACCTAGACTATAACCTAGGAGTCCCCAAACATGAGTTTAACTCATGTCTTTTATTAGGAACTCCACTTTATACTCATTTATACACATACTTGTCTACATCTATCTATTTCTGTTTACATGATACAATTACATGAACTACAACATTCCAAGGACTACATGGATTTATTTAAAACCATATGGATTATTTGAAACATATTTCTAGACTATATCCTATAACCTTAGGATACCCTTATGTAAGTATCTTACATATTATTTGGTGTATTACATTGCATGTACAATACAAATTTTCTTATGTACTATATTACTTGATAACCTACATGTTCACAAAAACTGCTACTCCTGTAATACCTCATTTGTTACACTATTTGAATTGTCTGCGCAATACCTATTTGATATTACTAAATGCTATCCTAAGTTTTGACATATACACCTCTATCTTTACACATCATCACTGATCACTCATGGAAAGATTTAAAACTCCTAGATCCAATACCTATTAAAATTTTAAAGTCCCATTAAAGTTTTGAGTTCTGAAAATTAGTAGAGAACATGTGCAATCTGGAAGGGTGAATGCCTGTACTTTGGGTCTTCTGTCTAGGAAAGCATTTCACATAAATCCAAATCAACCGAAGGATCCGTATGCTTTCCTGAGAATTCCCGAAGTGAGTGTTCACCTATAGGCTAAAGCATGTCTTCTTGAAAGTATAAGGACTTGAATCACTTTGATTTATCGTAACATCCATTCGGCTATACACCAGATGAATGCAATCTAAACATCATCCGCTTAATTATTATAATTTGGTACACAAGTCTAAACACTCTATTTTATCCTTACACTTAATCATATTTAAGTCAATTATACCTCTTCATCCTTATGCCTTGAAAATTTTATCACCCTTATTATCATTTACAAGGGATTTAAACTCTTAGCCCTTACCATCTGAGGAAAAGAAGCTGCTTCAATAGGTGAAGCACACCCTTGAGCCACAAGACACAATCCCTAACGATTCTCATCATAACCATGAGTTCAAATAATAATGTCACTTGTACATGATGGCTGGAAGAGTGGGTGTAAGTCCATGAAAGATTCCGACTAAGGAAAGACTGAGTACTTCAGTGTGTCCTTTGTGACCCACCTCTCTTTCCTGGGAATCCTTCTCGTGGGTACACTACTTATAGGTCAAGTGTTACTCCTAATATATTATAAGAGCTCGATGTTATGATTAGTCAAAATTTTAAACTCATGAATACCTTTGTACTTAACAACTTACCATTACACTTACGACCTTTTCGTGCTAAACATGGTCTCTTACCCTCTTCATTCCCCTAAGAATCACCCCAAATCAGAGTCAACACAAGAGGAATACTTTGGGTCCCCATCACCAGACAACCAGTCACCGGAATGACTAGTTGCTAGATCCATGTCTGACTGCATAGCAGATTGGCTTAGGAGCAGACTTGAGACTCCGAGAAGCTGAATCACCTCCGAGAAACCTTATTTAACACCTAACCTATACCATCCAGATCCAGGAGCAGGACAAGACAAGGAACCTACGAGTGCGTTAGGAGTTCCACCTGATGTCGCTCACCTATATGTAAGGACCACAAAGTTTCTAAGGCAAGGAGTTGATACCAGGGAATACTTGATGCACATACGAAAATAACTAGGGCTGACGCCCGGTTTGCAATACGAATAACTACAACGATGTTCGTCTTGGTACTCGTCTGCTTCCTGGTGGAAAACTACCTGAGATGTTAGCCGGATACCCTATTTCGCGTCTTCTTAAAAACTTAAATTGAAACCCATATTATGTACCTAAATATAAATGTTAATTTTTTTTAACTTTCCTTAATGATTGATATCTAAACCTTCTTTGTAAACTAGTTATCTTGTTATTTCCCCGATTTAACTAATATAGTTATTTTGTTCAAACAAAACCTTTATCAAACTCTTGGTTTATAGATTTTATCTAGAGTATAAACTATTTACAAACCCCCTTTACCTCGCAAAGAAGCTTAATATCAGTCTTGTACAAATGATTTTATAAAAGTAATAACAAGTATTTCATCCTTTTTATGATGACTTGATTAACTATTTTATTATGACTTGTTATTTCGTTAAACTAATTAATATTTAAATTTTGGCTTATTTATTAAATAATAAGGCGATTATTATCTTTTGAAACATTTGCTTTATGATAATCAAATTAAAAGGTTTTTATTTATCCAATTATCCATCCGCCCAAATTATTATTCCATTTATTAATTTACAAACAAGAGTACAAATTTCAAATTACTCGTTTATTTATAAACAAAAAGCATAAATTAGATATTCATGTACACATTATGTTGAATACCTGCAAAATCTTCCCATCGCCTTGAACCTTCCGGAATGTATGAGCTTACTAGTCATTTCAAGGTGATGAATCATTTCGCGTAGACGTAACGAAAATGGAAAACTTAAAACCCAACTACCTACATGATAGATGAATGTCAAGCAACATGCCTGGCTGCAAAACTCAATCACCTACGAAATTTGATAGCTTACGTTACTCATGAGAGTTGATTACTTACATATGAACGTTCACATTAAATGTGAAAACCAATTTGTTTACTTCATAGACGAAACTTAATTAGTCACATTATACACGAAACTTGGTTGTTTGCAATATGCATGATACTAGATTGATCACATCACACTTGAAACTTACTCGTTTGCAATATACATGATACTAGCTTGTTCACATGATACAGATACTTGGTTGTTTACAATATATACGATACTAGAATGATCACATTATAGACGGAACTTGATTACTTGCAACATGCACGACACTAGATTGTTCACATGATACGTGATACTTGGTTAATTACAATATGCATAGTACTATATTATTCACGCTATACATGAAAATTGAGTGCCTACATTACACACGAAACTAGACTGTTTACATTGTTTAAAATAAATTGCCCACTATATACATGAAGCATGATCGTTCACTTTATCCATGAAACTTGATAGCTATAAACTTTAAGCTACTCGGGGTTTGACGTATTCTTGTTCAAACACGAGAAAGCTATAAACTTTGAGTTACTCGGGGTTTGACGTATTCTTGTTCAAACACGAGAGAGCTATAAACTTTATGGATAACCTGGAGGGTGTGCCATCTACTTAGGGCACCCATGTATGGGGTTGTGCCAGTCTTTACTCCCTTATTGACTTTACCATCTAGACACACTACTCACTAGCAACTCATGTATGAAACAATAATAAAGTAAATGTTTTTTATATTTCCCCCACCTCTGTACCCACACGTAATAGAACGATCTATACGGACCATACGGCGATTTGAGTAATTACGGGTGCACATGTAATTATAAAAATCAGCATGGAAGACATAGTAAATTTTGTCGTGTGCGATGACATAAAACCTATGGTGAAATACACTAACGAAACTAACGGAATATGATAAGGGCATAGTAGATATACCGCTGGTACATCCTATATATATGTATATGTGCTCCTGTCATATTGTAAGAAGTAACGTTGTCCGTATTAATGTAGGGATTTCCTATTACTCTGACCTTGGCTAGTAGTTTTGAAATCCTTATCCAGTGACATCACTCGAACATCTTAGACTATCTTAAACAAGTTTAGATCTAAAAGTTTCCATCATCCTCATTACAAGGATGCATTCCGTCATTTGAATCCAAAAAAACTCATTCTCGGATAAATTTTTCCTTATTTCCACTAAAACAAAATCCACTACCACCATCCATACCTCACACGATAACCTGACCTAAAGCTTGTCATCAACTATACTCCTCAAACCGAAAAGCAAAGCTAGTTGAGAATCCAAACACATGTCTCTTCCTTAGACCCTTCTCCTAAATAATTTCGGAACGAAATTTTCTAAAGTAGGGGAGACTGTAATCTCCAGGAAATTTCCCGCTTTTATTTTAACTTTTCCGGCAATGTAAGTTCATTATTTTGGTGAATCACATATTTGAAGAACCTTAATTATCTACTTCAAATTCTTAAGTAATAAATATTTATGTTATATGCTTTGTAAATAATTGTCACCATCCTATTCCATAAATATATAGGTACATACTAAGTTATTTCTAAAACTATATATATACACACATGATATAAACAATTTATTATGAAAATATAACATTGCTAGTATTTTTAAATTACTAAAGGTAAATAAAACAAATAAATATATAATTATATCTATAAACATATTAAATATGAATTATGATGAAATGAAGTCATAAACATAAAATTTATGAGCACTTAAGTTGAAATATGTTATGAAATTAAAAACTATTTTTCATATTTTGCAATCTTAATCCCTATAATAAATTAAATTTTGTAAATAAGCCCATGATACTACCCTATAAATAGACCCTCATTCTTCCCTCATTCTCACACCATATCAAGTTCTAATCTCTCTCTCAAGATTCAAAGTCGTTTCCATATTCATAAGTAAGTTCTTCTTATATTCTTGTTTGTTCATACTTTTCCTTTAAAAATCTCTCATAACTAGCTAGATCTATGATCCCTAACATGTTTATGTTATAATCATAGACCTATCCAAGATCAAAAGCCCTATTTTAATTAAAATTGTGTCAAACTTTTATTTAAAAGCTTGGTTGATCATTGTGTCAAACTTTTATTTAAAAGCTTGGTTGATCATTCTTACTCCTTTCAATTTCAAAAATTATGTTTTTACTAAAAATCTTTATTTTCAAGTTAAATTATTTAATATTCAATTTCTATCTTTACATAAACTTATATTTTCACTTTAGCTCAAATATTTTCCAAACACACACTAAACTTGGTTAAGTATGCAAATAGAGTAAATTTCAAACCAGTATGTAGTTATCTGTCAAACATTAAAGTTCTGGCTAGGAAAAGACGGGGTTCTGATCCGACCAACTCTTTCCTGGGAACTTTTCTGTTGGAGGTACTACTCTGGAATGATAAACATTCTAGTGTACAACAACCACTTTCAACTAATTATGATTATGATTATAAACTCATTTCTTTATAAATATTTATACAAACTTTTATTTAATTTATTTTTATTATATGAGAACATTTAAAACTCAATTCTATACTTTTAATTAATAATTAATTATGGTTTAATTATTAATTAATTAAAACATTATTATACTTTAAATTTTGGTTTAATTACCAACTAATTAAATCATTATTTTTAACACTTGTTTTTCATAAATCAAATGAAAGATTTCATTCATTTATTTATATAGTAAATTATTTAATTACTCAACTAATTATTACTCATTTATTTATTCATCTATCTATCTATTAATTTATGCAATTACAAATAAAAGAAAACTAGTCATTTATTTATTTGTGTGTTTATTTACAAACAAAAGAAACCTAATTATTTATTCATACGTTTATATAATTATTACAAACAAACAACATCGTTATTAATTCTTTCACTTATTACAATACAAATATTTATCAAAGATTTACATAAAATATTATTTGCAACTCAAATAATTATTTTATTATTAAAATGAGGACACTCATATCAATCTCCTCGCACAATAGGATTCTCTATTTCAATTGTACAAATCATTGATATATATGTTCCATCAAACATAGGTTAACCTTGTGATTAGCTAGAACATTTGTGCAATATACTTGTGTGACATCCAAGCTACTCATTGCAAGGTGAGTTTACATAGCCCCTTTTTACTGTTTTTGCTTTTGGGGTGAAACATGTTATCAACTTTATCTATTTAAACAATTCAATATCTATGTTCTTGTGCTTGATCTTTATGCTTTATATTTGAACTACTTGGTGACCATTGCATGTGTTTCATGCCAATACATTCATTAACTTGCAGCCCAAGCCTAAGGTAGTACCTAACATGATCATTTATATGGGAAACTGAAACTATAACTTACCACAAGACCTTGGCGGGTTTTGTTGGGTATCAACTATAACTTGGAGTATCCGCTTGCTCCCTTTTTCAAAATGGCAATCAGTGGGATTGCGTATCTAGTTTTCTATTATCAAGCTTGAATTGTACGCTTGGAACCTTGTATGTTTTCACATATATGCTTTAGACATGCTTTGAACATATTGAATTGTAAACCTATACTTAACTTTTGTTTGGTGTCAAAACCTATGTTACTCACCAACTACTTGTAGTTGACATGTTTCAGGTGCACCAGTTTGAGGACACTACTTGATCACTTAGGACATTGGACCTAGCTCTATTAAAGACTAAATTCAACTTATGTCATGTTTGAACGCTTTATTATCCATTTCTACTTGTAACGGATGCGTTTAATTTTGATGAATAAATATTGTCACATTTAATAGATGATCGTGTGCTTATGAACAACCGCGTCAGCCCCGGCGTATAATCCGCCGCCGGCCGGGGTGTGACACTACCCCCCACGGGTTTGTGTATTGCCCTCAATCACACTCTATCCAACCATAATCTCCCCAGAGACATCCCCACACTTGGCCAATTGCATACAATTAACTAAAATAAAGAAATGACAGCCTAACTCATTTTCGTAGGAATCACGGAGGCATTTAGCATATGCAACTAGCCTTTTAAACCCCTCGGTAGCCCGAGTGGACGAGTTTAGTCTCGTGAGGGTTTCTAGGGAACACACCCACATCGTTCATTTAACTAGACATGAAATTAAAGTTAACGAACCTTAGGTTGCCTCCTAGTAGCGCTAAGTTTAACGTCTTCAGCCAAACGTGGTGTACCTCATTTTGGTTAAGGATTCTTCAAAACACTCCATGATTCTTCAATGAAATTGATGTCTGCTGCTTCCAGATATGGTTTCAATCGTTGGCCATTCACCACTTGCCTTAGATGATCATCGAAGTCTTCAATCTCAATATCCCCATAGTTACCTACCCGTGTGATCAGATACGGGCCCATCCACTTGCTCTTCAACTTTCCTCGAAACAACTTGAGCCTAGAATTATAGAGCCAAACTTTCTGCCCCACTTCAAACGTCATCTTCTTCAACTTGGCGTGTGTACTTTCTTCATCCGATCTTTATAAGCAGAAGCACACTGATACGTTGCATCCCGTAACTCTTGCAGTTCATTCAATTGTAACTTCCTTTCTATACCCGCAACATCATAGTCGAGGTTAACTTCTTTGACTGCCCACAATGCCCTATGTGCAATCTCAACCGGCAGGTGGCATCCCTTGCCATACACCAGTCTGTACGGTGTAGTGCCGATTGGAGTTTTACAAGCGGTGTGGTAAGCCCACAAGGTATCATCAAGCTTCCCTAACCAATCTTTTCTGTCTGCCCGCACTGTTTTCTGGAGAATCTATTTGATATGTCAATTGGACACTTCGACCTGCCCGCTGGTCTGTGGGTGATATGGGGTAGCTATTCTGTGATCGACTCCATGACATTTAAGCAATCTCCCGAATTGGAAGTTCTTGAAATGTGATCCCCCATCGCTTATGATTGCACGAGGGATTCCAAATCGGGAAAAGATGTTGGTTTGCACAAATTTGCACACCACTGCATGGTCGTTTATCTTTGTTGCTATAGCCTCTACCCATTTGGACACGTAATCCACAGCCACTAGAATATAAAGACGACCGCAAGAGTTCGAAAGTGGCCCCATAAAATCTATGCCCCATACATCAAACAAATCCACAACCAGAATTGGCTACAATGGCATCTCGTTCCTCTTTGAAATACTACCCATCTTCTGACAGTTCACACAGTTCTTGGCGAACTCAAAAGCATCCCGAAAGATGGATGGCCAAAATAGGTCTGCTTCGAATACCTTTCGCCCTGTCTTTTGCCCACTGAAATGGCCACCACACGTAGATGCATGTACCAACCCTAACACACACTGAATCTCTGACTCTGGTATACATCTTCTAACCAGTTGATCTACGCCCACTTTAAGTAAGTCTGGTTCATCCCAGATGTACTGACGCGCCTGTGCAATGAACTGGTGCCTCTTCTTCTTAGACCAATGCTCTGGTATTGCACCTGTAGCCAAATAGTTAACGATGTTAGCAAACCAAGGAGTAGTAGAAACTGATAATAATTGTTTATCAAGGAATGTTTCGTTAATTTCTCCCTCAGATTCACTTCCATCCTGCACAATGCGTGACAAATGATCTGCCACGACGTTCTCACTCCCTTTCTTGTCACGGATCTCCAAGTTAAATTCCTGCAATAACAAGATCCAACGGATCAACTGTAACATCCCGAAAATAGTAAATAAGTAAATAATAATACGATGGAGATTTATACGACATAAAACGAAATAAGAACGGATGGACTTGGGCTCGACTCCAACGGGCCGAGGGAAGCCCAGGTATAAAAGGGGCAAGGCAGCCCACTAACTCATTTCACCCTCACTTGCACCATCTTAGAGAGAGAAAGGGAGCCCGGGTCTAGAGAGAGAAAGTCGACGGATCGTCACGAGATTTAAGGAGCACGTTACTACTGAGATCGTGAGCAAAACCTCCGGATCAGAATTCCAATCCAGGTAATGATTCGATCATAATATGAGTTCTTGTTCATTTTTGGGGTTTCTCGAGTTTTAGCTAAATAGGTGATGTTTTTACGGATGAAACTTGATAATAAGCTTAGAAATAGAATCTAGAATGAAAACCGCACGTTTTGATCAAAGAAAATTGTAAGATTAGCATGATCGGATTAACATGCAAGAATTCCGAAATTTTGGTCCAAGAACCAGGTACTGCGTACTTACCAAGTGCGCAGGAAGGAATCCCTGCGTACTTACTAAGTGCGCAGGAAGCAGTCCCTGCGTACTTACCAAGTACGCAGGAGGAAGACTCCTGCGCACTTACCAAGTGCGCATGAGAAAGTCCCTGCGCACTTACTAAGTGCGCAGGCAGCAGACAGCAGGCCACAGGTTGGTTAAGTAAAGTCAGTAAGTTTAGAATGATCAAACCATTAGAGTCAGGGTTGGGTCTAATGTGTATTTAACTACCTAATCCAGATCGGAAGTGACGCTGTTGGGCCTTTGTTTAGGACAACCTAGAGTAGCTCATCAGGTGAGTTCTATGTGCCCCCTTCTATGTTATGTGCAAATGATTTATAAATGTTTTGGGGCTGAAGTGTATACACTAAATGAATAAATGTTATAAGTGTCAATGTGATCATACGTATATATATATATATATAATTACTTATATATGTGAAAATGAATTATGAATAAAGAATGAATCGTATGATACAAAGAATGAACGAAAGAAGGACATAACGTAAATGAATGAAATCTTGCTTTATATTATATATATTGCATGTTATGAATGAATGTAAACGTTATGAACCCTTCTATGACAACGGCTACTTCGGTAGACGGACGACCACGTGATTATTTTGCAACCGGGACAAAAACGTTCCTTCGCAAGCTAGGACGTATGAAAAGGTATAAATGGACGGTCGAAGCAAGCCTTAACTAATGTAGAACGGTTGCATACATAATGGTCATGTGGGAAACGGATGCCCTAGGGCAGACGGATAAAAATGACGGACTACGACGGTAGGACGGTAAAGAGCGGACGGACAAAGGTTGCCGGACGAAATTAACGATATGACGGACGGTTTTCTAGAGCCGGACGGTAATGAAATGGGCTACGACGGTAGCTCTGACTGCGATGTCTTCGTGACATTCGCGACAAGTATGATGGGTTGATCTCCCTTAAGATTATGGCCAATATGTGTTCTCTCAATGAAAGTATGTATGTATATATGTATGTACCCTCAATGAATGTTATGTGAGAACAATAAAGTAAAGAATATATAAAAGTACGAATACACATTCATTTATTATATTTATGATAAGATAAATGTTATGTGTGAATGTCTTTAATCTAGAACTCACCAGCGTTAGCTGACTTTTAGTATACATTTCAGGTAACAAAGGAAAGGGTCGTGCGAAGGCGTGATGGTTACCCGACACAAGACTGACATCCCACTTTTGTTGTTAAGAATATGTTATGTTTTTATTTGTAAAGACTTCCGCTGTTTTGATTATGTAATTGAATGACGAATGTTTTAATTTAAGTTCAGTATTTATGACTATGTTTATGAGTAAATCCAACAAGTGAGGTCGCCCGGTTTAGGGGCCTTACAAGTTGGTATTAGAGCAATAGTTTGAGAGATTCAGACATCCCTAAATGTCTGGACTCAAACTGATAATGGGACCAACGCACGGATGTCAGTACGGGTAGCCACCGCTAACGCCAAAACAAGTAAGTAAGTATCAATGTCAATATATAACTCAGGGTAGATGTCTTAGCATAGGACACATGCCTTAGTTACCAATATCACTACTGATATGAATAGTTACACATAGGACATAAGATGGTAGACAATTTGAGCACATGAGTACAGTAAATGATTAATAATAACACGTAGCTACTGTTATCAATCTTTTACTGTGTAAGGGTGTCTCGATTTGTCATCCGTCGTATGTTCTCACCATAGAGAGTGAAAGAAATGTTAACATAGTATTAGGAATGACTCACAAATCATAAGAACAGTACGATACATGTAAAGTGAATCACAAACAACGAGTAGAAGTTCGATATACCACAACGAAAGAAAGATAACGGATTATCAGCGGTCCAAGCAGATAGTAACGAACAGTCATGAACAACTCCCGTCAACTAGGAGTTCGGAAAGGGAAGGAGGATACATGGACTAGACGTTGTTTATAGAAGACATTTAAATTATGAAGCATTATAAGACGAGTCAGGAATTCACAAGTAAGGTAAGTTGGCAATTACGTCAGGATCCACGTAATTGTAAATTTACATGTGGTTGTGCATACTGATGAACCTTATCATGTGGATTAATACACATGTCACCAAAAACAATTAAATCACTCCAAGCAAGACTATGAGATTAGTCACTTAAGTAATGATGATCGCAACAGATTAGCAAGACAAATGATGACAACAACGGCATAACAAATGTGGAACGAGAAGGAACGAGGCTTTAAATGGAGTTGCTGAAGTTGATTAACACTAAGGAACAAGTTTAGAAATCTGAAGAAACCTGGTTCGGAACCTGATGCAACAAGTAACAAAGTAGTAAGTCAAGCAAAGAAAAAGGAACAGGAAACATTGCACCGAAAGAGAATTAGTATGAGGACGATAAGAGAGTCTATCAAGCCCAGTGAGAAAATTACTTCGTATGACAAACCGTGAACGACGAGACTGATTAAGTAGAATTTGAAGAACTCAACACTTGTTTGATTCAAATTGAGAAAGTAGCTGTCAAGGATCACAAGTTAGCACGAGATGTGAGTACTACATATGTGAGATGAACATACGTTTAGAAACTGCTTCTGAACATGAATTGTCAATGCTTAACGCAAACACGATACGATGAATGACCGTGGACCTACGGTCAAGTGTACATAAAGGTGAAGAAAATAACCACACAACTATATGTTCAAAGAAAATACGAGTAATCGAATGCACAAATGACATTTTTCCATGAAGAATACAATCCTAGATAAACTACTAAGAGTATTCACTCAGATGAGAAAATAGATATATCAACGAGAACAAATGACTGGAACCACGATGCTAATTAGGGCGTGCAGGCAAAACCAAATGAAAACAGATCCAACCTAGGGTTTGAATGTTTAGAATAAATGTGAAGTTCAAGTTCTGAACAAATATGTGAAGAAAGAAATGAGTACTAGCAAGGACTCAAGAGTCAGAAAGCACTCTACAGTGATTAAGACAAGACAATAGAACGTGACTACTCAAATTGAAAAGCCAATAAGGAACACAATGAGACTAGAAATAAAAGGAATGATCGAGTATCACCGCACGTGTCATCTATTTGTAATGAAACCTAGGAACGTGATTCTAAAGGAATCACATGCAGAAAATTTTAACCATCACGAAAAGTAGAAACTGTATAATTTGGTCATAAGGGATGCCAATCCCTAAGACTATTCAATGGTACAAAGAACGGATAGTGCATAATAGACTAATTATGAGAAATGTGAAACCATGACGATTATGTTTTAAAGAAAGGCAAGAAGGGAGTTACGTGTACAGGAGTATGAATGTAAGGATTGCATATCTAGTATTCCGTCTGAATGAATACCTTCTCAGAAAGTTAAGTATGATAGAGTAATGCTTCTAATGGTTCCTTCGTGAACGAAACGTTCCTTTGGGGACGCAATGATACGGTTCCTTCGGGAACGAAATGACAAGGTTCCTTCGGGAACAAACTGATATGGTTCCTTCGGGAACAAGATGATGGGATTCCTTCGGGAACGAGATAGCGGGATTCATTCGGGAACAACATGGTATGGCCCTTCGTGTGCGAATGCACGGAGGATAATTTATGAGATACACGTAATAACCAAAGCGGCTTAGAAAGTGAATGATAACAACTGTCTAGGGCACATAGTAGACGATTTAAACTAGATCCCAGGCTACCAAAGAGACACTTCCAAGTGTTGAGAGGAATCCATGACTTGCTTAACATGTTAGATTCACGCAAGTGCTTGCTGGATCCGAGTTAAGTCCACCCATGAGACACGCTCAAGAGTAAAGTAGGTTAAACTATTCACCCTAACATACGAGGTGTTAGTTACAGAGAAGAAGATGTAGTAGGAACATGAAAACCCTAATTACATGCAGTCCAAGAATGGCATTGAATGATCACCATAACGCGAGACATGCCAATTCAAAAGAACCTAAGTGGTTACTCAATCATGAGATGCAGAGAGTAATTTTGTTATGAGAAACACCGAATTTCGAGGACGAAATTCTTATAAGGAGGGTAGACTTGTAACATCCCGAAAATAGTAAATAAGTAAATAATAATACGATGGAGATTTATACGAAATAAGAACGGATGGACTTGGGCTCGACTCCAACGGGCCGAGGGAAGCCCAGGTATAAAAGGGGCAAGGCAGCCCACTAACTCATTTCACCCTCACTTGCACCATCTTAGAGAGAGAAAGGGAGCCCGGGTCTAGAGAGAGAAAGTCGACGGATCGTCACGAGATTTAAGGAGCACGTTACTACTGAGATCGTGAGCAAAACCTCCGGATCAGAATTCCAATCCAGGTAATGATTCGATAATAATATGAGTTCTTGTTCATTTTTTGGGTTTCTCGAGTTTTAGCTAAATAGGTGATGTTTTTACGGATGAAACTTGATAATAAGCTTAGAAATAGAATCTAGAATGAAAACCGCACGTTTTGATCAAAGAAAATTGTAAGATTAGCATGATCGGATTAACATGCAAGAATTCCGAAATTTTGGTCCAAGAACCAGGTACTGCGTACTTACCAAGTGCGCAGGAAGGAATCCCTGCGTACTTACTAAGTGCGCAGGAAGCAGTCCCTGCGTACTTACCAAGTACGCAGGAGGAAGACTCCTGCGCACTTACCAAGTGCGCATGAGAAAGTCCCTGCGCACTTACTAAGTGCGCAGGCAGCAGACAGCAGGCCACAGGTTGGTTAAGTAAAGTCAGTAAGTTTAGAATGATCAAACCATTAGAGTCAGGGTTGGGTCTAATGTGTATTTAACTACCTAATCCAGATCGGAAGTGACGCTGTTGGGCCTTTGTTTAGGACAACCTAGAGTAGCTCATCAGGTGAGTTCTATGTGCCCCCTTCTATGTTATGTGCAAATGATTTATAAATGTTTTGGGGCTGAAGTGTATACACTAAATGAATAAATGTTATAAGTGTCAATGTGATCATACATATATATATATATATAATTACTTATATATGTGAAAATGAATTATGAATAAAGAATGAATCGTATGATACAAAGAATGAACGAAAGAAGGACATAACGTAAATGAATGAAATCTTGCTTTATATTATATATATTGCATGTTATGAATAAATGTAAACGTTATGAACCCTTCTATGACAACGGCTACTTCGGTAGACGGACGACCACGTGATTATTTTGCAACCGGGACAAAAACGTTCCTTCGCAAGCTAGGACGTATGAAAAGGTATAAATGGACGGTCGAAGCAAGCCTTAACTAATGTAGAACGGTTGCATACATAATGGTCACGTGGGAAACGGATGCCCTAGGGCAGACGGATAAAAATGACGGACTACGACGGTAGGACGGTAAAGAGTGGAAGGACAAAGGTTGCCGGACGAAATTAACGATATGACGGACGGTTTTCTAGAGCCGGACGGTAATGAAATGGGCTACGACGGTAGCTCTGACTGCGATGTCTTCGTGACATTCGCGACAAGTATGATGGGTTGATCTCCCTTAAGATTATGGTCAATATGTGTTCTCTCAATGAAAGTATGTATGTATGTATATATGTATGTACCCTCAATGAATGTTATGTGAGAACAATAAAGTAAAGAATATATAAAAGTACGAATACACATTCATTTATTATATTTATGATAAGATAAATGTTATGTGTGAATGTCTTTAATCTAGAACTCACCAGCGTTAGCTGACTTTTAGTATACATTTCAGGTAACAAAGGAAAGGGTCGTGCGAAGGCGTGATGGTTACCCGACACAAGACTGACATCCCACTTTTGTTGTTAAGAATATGTTATGTTTTTATTTGTAAAGACTTCCGCTGTTTTGATTATGTAATTGAATGACGAATGTTTTAATTTAAGTTCAGTATTTATGACTATGTTTATGAGTAAATCCAACAAGTGAGGTCGCCCGGTTTAGGGGCCTTACATCAACCTGGGCTTGGCATCCTTCTTTGCCATGAGATACCTGACTGCACTATGATCAGGATAAACAATAACTTTACTGCCCCGGATATATGACATAAACTTATCAAGTGCATATACTACTGCAAGTAGCTTCTTCTCAGTTGTGGTGTAATTAAGCTGTGCATCAGAAAGAGTCTTACTTGCATAGTATATCACCACGTGTTTCTTATCTACCCGTTGTCCCAATACTGCCCCCACGGCATAGTCACTTGCATCACACATTATTTCAAAGGGTAACAACCAATCTGGTGATTTTAAAATAGGGGTCTCCACCAATTTTTGTTTGATTAATTCAAATGAATCTAAACACTCTTTATCAAAAACAAAAGGGACATCTTTCAGTAGTAGATTACACAATGGTTTGGTTATGACACTAAAACCTTTAATGAACCTTCTGTAAAACCCGGTGTGTCCTAAGAAGGAACGGACGCCTTTAACACTGTTTGGTGGAGGTAGAGTTGAAATGACCCGGATTTTTGTTACATGGTGTACATATTGACAATGCCTTAAATGTATGCAATTATATTCTAACCCCTCTTTTTAATTAAACTCTATTAATTACCATTTTATTCATACACTTAAATATTAAGCAAAAGATATTTAATGAGTATATATGTCTTTTTACCATCTTTTAACCCTATCTTATCTGGTTAATGTTAATCATCATAGTTATAATCAAACCCCTCTCATTTACTATACAAGTCGGCTTCTGATCTCCTCCTGTACTCAATACTCAGCCCTCGGCCATCGACGGTGAGAAGTGTCATCTACAGAAAAGTGGTCATCTCGCCGGCCATGTTTCTCTCTCATGTTCTTAATTTTCCGGCGAGAGTATGCGATTCGTCTCTCACCTGCAGGTAATCCTATCTCAGCGGCGCTTCATGATGGTAACTGATGACGTCTTTAAACCCCCAATCAATGTTTGCAACGGCCGGAGACGGTTCCTGTTCGTCTCCATAAAGCCCCCTTCAACGACATTTTTCTAAATCAGCACCCCCTCTCCAGACAACCATCGCAGGTAACTTTCTGATTCAATTTCTTCTATTTGGTTTTATATGTTCGTCTTCTAGGTTACCTTTGTATTTTGTCTGAAGTTTACTCTTCAATTTTCCATAGAGTATGTTGAATCTTTGGTTTTTAAAGTAGTTTAACTTGAATGGCTTCAGAATAATGGAATGTTTCTGAATAATTAGAAAGAAACGTAATTACTGAATTTTAGTTGGGTTTTCTCAAAAAGTCTTCAATCCCCATGTAAGGCAAACTTAAGTAAGAGATCTTTGATGTATTTATGTTTTGAAATGATCGCCTTTGTATTTAGAACTGTTCATTGAGTAGGATTATGAGTTCCGTATTTGGGTATCATAAATGATCATGTTTGTATTTACATCTGATCACTGAATGTGATTATGAGTTGTATTTAGAAAACCCATAAATCATTATGTTTAAATTTGTAAGTTGGGTTTTAGGGGATAATTTGGTTTATGCGTTGCTTATTTTATGTTTTGAAATGATCGTCTTTGTATTTAGAACTGATGACTGAGTAGGATTATGTGTTCCTTATTTTGGTTTCCTTATTTGGGTGTTTGTTCTGGTTACCCTACCTAGAATAATTTTCAAACTTGTATTGTTGACTTTTAGTCTTGGTCCATTTCTCTATGCCCTTTTATTTCTGGTGTTTGGTATTCCAATTTGACACAAAAAATTAAACAAGAATTTATTTTCAATTAATCATAGCAGGTGCATTTTTTGATTTTAAAAGTGTTTTCCACAGTTTAACCTTGATAATGATTCAAAATAACATGATGCCTCCACATGTTCTATTAATTAGATGTTTATTTAAATTTTTGATGAAGTCCCTGCAGATGGGCTTATCCTTTCTGCCTTTTCAATCTCTTGACTGATGTTTATTTAAATTTCTGATCAAGTCCGTGCAGAGGGGCTTTTCCTTTCGGCCTTCTCAATCTCATGACTTTTGTGTTGGTTTCAAAACGGACTGCTCGCTGTCAAAAGATAGGCATTAACTGCTGTATTTATATATACCTTTCAGCATATTATTGTTGTATGTAGACAACATCTAAGTACTGTTTTGAAGTTAAAGTGTGTGCCACCACATGTTCAAGATGACTAAAGTTAGTACTAGAGAATTTTGCATAAAACACCATAAACTGCAAAGAAGGAAAAAGCAGACATCAACCATACAAAAAATTACATATGCCCATATTCTTACTTTCCAGAAGCTATAACCAACTTTTGCATGTCTACTAATTCTAGAACCAATACAGGGCGATTGTATTTAGATATTTTCTTGGGTTCAACCGTTCAAAGTAGTTGGTGAAGCCACAGAGGTAGAGCTAGAGCATAATATTGTCTTTATTGTGTTTAGCGTATGGTAAAGCCACAGTGGTAGAGCATAACATAAGGATTATGTTTACGTATATGTTTTTATAGTTAAATAAAAATATATAGATTCAATGTGTGTGTCTGTGTATAAGGCTAAATTGACTTTATGCTAAGAATTTGCTGATTTGACTTTATCTTCATATATGGCTGAATTGGCTTTAAATTTTTGATCTTGGTAAAAGGTTTAGGCTTGAAATTGATTCGAATGGTACATGTTAGCTTTTTATTGAAAAGTCACCTAACTGTTTGTTGTGACCGTTCATTCTGACCCTTTATTTTGCTTTCAGGCAATCGCAGCAACATACAACTCGGACCGTATTTCTGCATTATCAGGTGTCATTCTCAAATTTCAACCAAATATGTGATGTTTCTTCATGCATTGCTTTGAATCTTTGCGTATTTGAAATTTTAATTGTTTTATGAGACTCACTTATAATTTGAATTTGTTAGGTTAATATGTATATGTGTGATTACAAAAAACTCTTATACCTAAATAGTAAGGTAAAAGTGTATGTGACTAAAAATCTGACCTTAATCAAGCTTTACTTTTTCTAGCTTTTAAGGTTAGAGGTGGTAGAATTTGTTTCTTTATGCATTACATACTTACTTATAACTTAGATAATTAGATTAGGGAGATCAACAAAATTATTAAAATTATTGATGGTGCTATATGTGCAGTTGCTACTTGCTGTTCTATCTGCAGATTCCATCTTAGAAGATGAAGCAAATGCTTTGAAACACTTCTTTGCTAACACTTAGTCTAGATACCAACAAGCTTAATGGTACAATTCCAGATAGAATCAGTGATTTAGTCAATCTTCAGACTGTTGTTTCAGGCATCATTCTGGTAGAACTCTCACAGATTTCTTTCCTTCAAAGACTTTCGATCGGTAATAATAATCTAGAAGGTCAGATTCCTGATAAAATCTTTGAGCGTAAACGTCTGACTGAACTCTACTTGATGAGCAACAAATTTGTGGGTTCGATTCTGAATTCTATTTCAAATCTCGAGATGCTCACTAAGTTGGATCTCAGTGGAAACAGGTATAACGGGTCACTTGGGGACAGTATGACAAAACTAAACCAGTTGATTTGGATAGACCTGTCACACAATTTTTTCACAGGATTGACTTCAGGTCAACTGATTGCACGTATCCCAAATGAGTTATTGAAGATGGAGATGGTGCAAGGCATTGATATCTCAAACAATAATCTGTCAGGAGGTACTCCTGAAACAATTCAGAACTGCAGAAACCTGCAGAGTCTTCATTTGTTAGGAAACCAGCTTTCTGGTAGCATCTACGATGAAATATTCCCTGCTCTTGATGTTCTTTCCTACATAAATTTCTCAAGAAATAAGTTGGAAGGAGAGATCCCAGGAAGCATGGCGAATCTGACACTTCTTATTTTGGTTGATCTTTCATAGAACAAATTCAATGGCATGATTCCTGAAAAGTTTGGCCATAATTTGGCATTAAAACACCTCAATCTCTTCTTCAATGACATCAAATGACGTGTTCCTAATACCGGAATTTTTAAAAAATCTAGCGCGGTCGGATTGCTTGGAAACCCATCTCTGTGTGTTTCCAACGACACCAAATCATGCGCCTTCTCAACTTAATCAAATCATTCACATCCAATATCTACAATATTCGTATTGATTCCTGCAATACTCGGATCTCAGGGTTTGCTTCTTGTATTAATTTTGGGGATTTTATGCTATCGCCATGTTAGAAACTGAAAGTTGTGGATCCAGAACCAGAATACACCCGAGGGTTACCTCTTAAAAGATTTGATAGAAAGAACTGGAAGATGCTACAGATGGATTCAATGAAAGTAACATTTTGGGTACAAGCAGTTTAAGCACAGTGTACAAGGGTACACTAGCAGATGGAGGGATGATAGCAGTGAAGAATTTGTATTTTACACAATTTTCAGCAGAATCTGATAAGAGCTTCAACAAAGAGATGAACACATTAGCAAAATTGAGGAATAGAAATCTGGTGAAAGTGCTTGGTTATGCATGGGAGAGTGGGAAATTAAAGCCCTTGTTTCTTGAGTACATGGAAAATGGTAATCTGGATAGAGTTATACATGATTCTGGGATTGATAGATCAAGATGGGACCTTTCTCAGAGAGTTGATGTTATTGTTTCAGTTTCTAGGGGTGCTATAAGTGCAGAAATTTCTTATACAACCCTGATTATCAAACAATTTGAACATTTATAATTCTGCATATTACTCCAATACTATGCCCCATATTGGGTGCTCCCTTTCTTGACTGTAACTCTTAATGAATTGAAACAAATTATAATTTATAACCACATAAACAGGAACTTCCAAGTCTTGGTGAACGTAAAGTAGAGGTGATTTTATGGCGGACGACGGGTTGGGTCGCCGCCGGTTAAATTGGGTCCGGGTCAAACAGGTTATTTAGGTACTGGTTGGGTAAGATAGGGTTGACCAATCAGTTTTTATCCAAAAGTTAAAGTTTCTATTTCATACCAAAACAACCTAATAATACGAAATTGTAAATTTGATGTTTAAAACATGAAGACTAACCAGTTCCATCTATTTTATTTAGTTAAATAGTTATGTTTATTTTAATTGAATTAATAATAATGATACATAATTAGCGTTGCAAACAAACGAACCAAATGAGACCTTGTTCGTTTTCGTTTGTTAGAATCAGTTTAGTTGAAGCTACTGGTAAAGTGACTTCGACTCGTGAATAATTCGATAACCATAATCAGTTCCACTACACCCAATCAGAGCCTCGGTGATACTTGTCGCTTTATGCGGAACAACCCACTATTGTCTTTTATTTGTTTTTACTATTTACCTTTTAACTAGAAACAAATAAACTAGCATATCGTAGATAAACAAAACTATATATTTATAATGCTTTGAGCATAATTGTTCTAGGTTTTTATTTATAAATTTAAATCATTACTAACTAAACAACAATTGAACAAGTCATGTACAGTTGTTAATCGTCATTGGCCGTTTAGGTTGTGGCCTCATCCCTTGCATTTCATCTTTAACTTAGAATATTTTAGTTGTAATACTTAATAGAGAGAATTTACTCTATACGAGGATTTTTTTGGGTCTTTTGCTCTTATCCGCAACCATACTTTTTTTTACTTTATTTGTAGTGTTTGATATTTCAATCGTATATTTATTTTGAAATGAATTGTGTTTTTTCTTTATATATTTTAAAATATAATATTTAACAAAATTTCGAGTATACCATTGTGACATGCCTATTTTTATCTATGTTTCGACATAAACTTCATTAAAAACCGAGCTTTAATTATAATGTACAAGTCATTGAAGCACGAACTTACAAGCCATTGAAGCTCAAGGTTTTCCGGTTTCCACCTGATATTTTTATCAATGTTTCGATGTTTATTTTTTTGTGGTAAATAGCAGTGTATAGGTTGTAAAAACCGAGCCTTATAAATTTTAAAACTTAACTGATACAGATCGAACAACATCGGTACCGACGTTAGTATTATCGGACCGATATCGATATTCTTTTTTTTTTCGATTGATGTTAAACACATTTCTATATCCTTTTGGGTATGTAATGTGATATGTTCTATATCCTTTTGGGTATGTAATGTGATAAGTTAATAATTACACATGTAAATAATTAATATTTCCCCTCATTTTGATTGTTTTTTGTTGCAAATCCTTTGGTTCGGACACTTATTTGTGTTTAATTTGAATATTGCAGCTCCCGGTGGGAACATGGTGATTTTTGGTGAAAAACTCAAGACTTAAAAAAATTCTCGAAAAAGGAAAATTTCGGACATGGCCATGTCAAATTCTGACATGGCCATGTGAGCCAATGTTGCTGAGAACACTAAAGGATGTGCTGATCAGTTGGTTCACATGGGCATGTCACTTTCGGACATGGCCATGTGCAGACGCAGATTTCACCTTTTATCCCCAATTTTCCCTCATTTGAAAGGGATTCCATTTTTGACTAAAAAACCCTAGTTCTCTTAACTCCCCTTGGCGATTTCGAGCAGATCTTGGGAGATTGAAGGCTGAGATTGAAGATCCAACACATTCAAGGAAGATTTAACATCCTACAACCCACATCTTCTCATTTTCTTGGTTTGATTACTAGTTCTATCATGTTTTATTCCATGTTCTTGAGCTTGGTTGTGGTTTTTGTAAGGTTTATAGGCTAAACTCGTATTATCACTTGGATTAGATGAAACTTAGCATGCTTTAACAACTTGTACTCAACTATTGGTGTTGATTATGTCAATTTCATGATGAAGCTTTATTACTCTTCAATGAATGTGTGTATTTGCTCTAGTTTGATGATTTAGTTAACCTTGTGGGTGTTGTAACCATATTATGTTGGAAAGCCGTATGTGTTATAGCATTTATTCACATATTTGCATATCCTGTATGTATTTTTGTGGCATTCGACTAGGAATGGTGTATGAAGGTTGATTATCTAGTAAGATTGGACAAATGTGCATCATTATGCTTATATTTGAGAAAACCGTGGTGTATGTTATGAATTTCTCATGTCATTGGTTATGAATTTTTTTGGTTTATTAGCGTGAACTTATAGGTTTTGTAATCGTGATACGATGTTCATGAGTTGAAGATTGGTCATAGCTTTGTCTACTTTACGCATTTTGAGGTGGTTAGCATGTGTTTATCGTGCTAACTTTCCAAAGATTTGTGGAATTTGATAACCCTGACGGGAGTCTTATTCATCTTAAATCTTGACATAATTGTATCATTGTGTCACACCCCCAATTTCAACTAACGGAGTTTTACCGTTTGGAAGGTGACACACCAGGATCTCAGTCATTAGTTACATCAAACGACACTATATGGGACTTGAAATGTCATAACATAAAAGTTCAGAGTTAATGCGGAAGTGTAAACGTTAATATGAAATCAAAAGTAATACACGCAATAGGCGTCAATCAATGTAAGTAAGTAACACTGTTTAAAACGTTTGAAATGAATGACATGACAGTAGGACTCCATGCATGTCCTAAGTGCGCAACATGTGCCAAAGCGACCTGAGAAACATGTAAGAAAAAGTGTCAACACAAGGTTGGTGAGTTCACAGGTTTGTATGTAATTAAACTGTTTGAGTGTTGCTGGATCCACATACGTAAGTCACACCTATTGCTAGCTAGACAATGTACAAGTTACTCTAAGCGTTCGCAACCGAAGCTGACTGTTTGTGTTTGGGTGCCTTCCGCCATTGCTAACATCAACAATGGCAAGTGTTAAGGACAATTTACACCCGTTAGACCTCCAATCAAGTTAGCGCGACTAACCCGGGTGGGGTTTGTCAAACCCAGTAGTACTACTCAAATTTCCTCGCTATACTCCATATATTAACGGTCCGAGTGTGTAAGGACTTTGCATGTTATGTTTGCACTTAGGTACACAAGTGGTAATGAAATACTATGTGATCCTTGTCCGTGTGTATGTCTCTCCCTGGCTGGGAGACAAGTAACGGATGCTTGTTCGTATGCACGTTTCTCCCCAAAGGGAAAACAAGTAAAATACTGTTTGTGTGTATGCATGTTTCTCCCCAACGGGAAAACAAGTAAAATACTGTTTGTGAGTATGCATGTTTCTCCTCAACACGAAAACAAGTAAAATAATGTTTGTGTGTAAGCATGTTTCTCCCCCAATAGTAAAACAAGTAAAAAGGGGCCGTGAAACTCACCTGAGTTGTGTACGAATAGATAGCACCACACAAGGATGCAAGTAGGAAACACACGAGTTTACCTGTGAACTACATACGTATGTCCTGAAATTATAAGCATAATAGTCAGGAATACAATGGTATTTTTGTGACGATGACACGGAAGGTTTGAACGTCCTAAAACATACTTAGGATCAATGAGTAGACGGGCTTGTCTACGCGAATCAGGATTTCTTAATATACTAATTAAGATAAATACTTTTCGTGTCAAACGGCTCTAATACGAATAATAATATTTAATAAATAAATCCGTGTGTTTGTACCATTTAATAATGGTTTAGGAAAATAATATAAGTTATTATATCATTTTAAGCTTAGAGAAATAACACGATAATTAATTGTGTGACAAAAATAATAAAACTATTATTTTTATTCGGATCGTAACAACGCGGTTAATAAATAAATATATTATTTATTAGTTTGAAACGTTACAAAATGTTTATAAACGTGACGAAAATAATATATAAATATATTACTTTTAATCGGAGTTACGGGTTGAAAATAATATATATTATTTTATTCGGAGTCGCGGTTTGAAAATAATATAAGTATATATTATTTAAATGTGGTGAAAACATTGAAACTGTTTATAAAACCAAACCCGAGCCTACGGGCGTTTTCCGGGGCAAAAACATATTAACATACTAATACAATAATATAGGGAGTGAATTTATAATTAAAATAATAATAAAAACTTGTTTAAAAATAAAATGGTGGTGGAGGGACTCGAACCCGAGTCTCCTCTCCCACAGTCAACCGTCTTAACCATTACAGCCATCAAGGGTTTCGCAACAGAAACCGGTTCTGTAAAGGTTTTAATCATTCACAGCCATGTGTTCCTCCCCCTCACGCAAACCCGATCGAACCCACCCTAATTCTACCGATTGTGATCGTGGATGAATACAGGGGTTTAAGGGTTTTGATTATCGATTCATAAAGAACCTACGGGTGGATTTAATTGAAAAACCAACAAGTATAATCGCTTAATTTCTGTTTTAAAGATCGAAACCCTAGTTCTAAAATACAATTTCCAATTGATAAAATCTGATAGTAAGAGTTGTTGAAATCATAGGGCTAACAAAATAAACGTGATGGCGAATCTGCTCATAAGGTTTAATTGAATTGAAATTGGGTCTAGGGTGTGGTTCGACTAAATCGTTCGTACGAAGAACCTTAGCTATCCGTTTGCCATGAAATCGATGACATAGTTTCAAATTAGGATGAGACTTTTAACGGGTGGGTGATGGCGATGCTACACATACAGTTTAATTGAATTTAAAATGGATCTGGAGTAGGGTTCGATTAAATCCGAATGTATATGAACCCTAGGATCGATTCTTGATTGGATCGATGTTATAAGCCACAATTATGTTAGGGCTTTCAATGTAAGGATGAAAACTAAGCTGTAGGTATATTCAATTACCTGAATTGATAACATAAATGTGGAGATCGAGTAGATGTCGGCCGCGGCTTCAATGGTTATTCTTCGGCGTTCACGGGTGCGTCTCAGATCAAATCGAATGATGCAACAGGTTCAGGGGATAAGGTGTGAATGTGCTTAATTTGTGAGCATGATGATTGAAATGGTTGGATCGATTAAGTTCGACGGTTTCACTTGAATGCCCATGATTGGGATTAATTCGATGCAATAACTATGATTAAAGCACAACTGATGGTCGTTTATGATGTTTAATGTGCTTTTCAGTTACAAATTGGACCTAATTCGGTTAAGATTTGTGAATTTGAGTCAAGAATTTCATGGGTTTGACTTTTAAAAGTCAACATAGACAAAATTCCTAAATTTTGACTTTCCTGAGTCAACATATTGAGTTTAGGTTAATTACATAACTAATCCCTATGGTTTGAGTTGGAATAATGACAGGATTAGACCCTAAGGTTTGAGATAATTAAACTATGTTAACTTTAACTGAGTTTGGTTAACGGGGTTAACCTGAAAAGTCCGGATTGTCACATCATCCCCTAGTTGAAAGAATTTTCGTCCCGAAAATTAAGATAAATAAATAAAAAAAAATTCTGAGGTGTCACATCATCCCCTAGTTGAAAGAATTTTCGTCCCGAAAATTAGAATACTACCATAAGAGTTTGACGTGGAGTGGTTGAACAGATGAGGATACTTGCGCATCATCTGATCCTCACGTTCCCACGTGAATTCTGGTCCACGTTTCGAGCTCCAACGAACTCTGACAATAGGGATCTTACTGTGTTTGAGCGTTTTGACTTCCTTATTCATGATTTCAACCGGTTTTTCAAGAGGAACTGCGAGTGACTCGTCTACTATACATTTCTTCAAGTTCGAGACATGAAAGACGTTGTGTACACCACAAAGTCCTTCAGGTAGGTCCAGTTGATACGCTACTGGGCCAACTCTCTTCACTATCTTGAATGGCCCAACATAACGAGGATTCAGTTTTCCTCGCTTCCCAAAACGAATGACACCCTTCCAAGGTGAGACTTTTAACAAAACCATATCTCCTACTTGAAATTCTAACGGTTTATGACGCTATTCGACATAGCTCTTTTGACGATCACGAGCTGCTGCCATATTATTTTTAATTTGAACTATTTTCTCAGTATTTTCTAGTACAAGCTCATGACCTGTAAGTTGACAATCTCCGGCCTCGGCCCAAAAAATAGGAGAACGGCATTTCCATCCGTATAGTGCTTCAAATGGAGTTGCCCTGATGCTAGTGTGATAGCTGTTGTTGTAGGAGAACTCCACCAACGGTAGGTGAGACTCCCAAGTGTTACCGAAATCGATCACACAAGCTCGTAGCATGTCCTCCAGAGTTTGGATTGTACGTTCCGTTTGGCCATCAGTTTGAGGATGGTATGCTGTGCTCATATCTAGACGCGTGCCTAAAGCTTTATGCAATGACTGCCAGAAACGAGAAGTGAATCGTGCATCACGATCCGAAATGATAGAGATTGGCACCCCGTGCCGAGAGACTATTTCTTTCAGGTAAGTACGA
Source organism: Smallanthus sonchifolius (assembly GCA_023525975.1). Taxonomy (NCBI): domain Eukaryota; kingdom Viridiplantae; phylum Streptophyta; class Magnoliopsida; order Asterales; family Asteraceae; genus Smallanthus; species Smallanthus sonchifolius. The sequence continues at coordinate 60,492,718 of CM042034.1, forward strand.
GTAAGTTTATCCATTTTGTCGGTTGCTTTCATTGCCAAGAAGTGAGCAGCTTTTGTCAAAACGATCGACAATTATCCAGATGCTGTCACATCCGCTAGGAGTTCGGGGTAATTTGGTGATGAAATCCATAGAGATCCGTTCCCATTTCCACATAGGAACCTTTGGTTGCTGTAGTAAGCCAGAAGGCTTTTGGTATTCTATCTTGACCTTCGCACAGGTCAGGCACTTGCTCACATAGGTGGTTATATCGGCCTTCATCTTTGGCCACCAATACAGCACCTTCAGGTCATGATACATCTTGTCGGAACCTGGATGAATGGAGTAACGAGATTTATGAGCTTCATCCATGACCAGTTCCCTTAAGTTCCCGAATACTGGAACCCATATTCGTTCAGCGAAGTAGCGAATGCCGTCAGATTTGACCTCGAGTTGTGCTTCCATACCGCGTGTACTTCCCAACGGTAGGTTTTCCTCTTTCAGAGCTTCAAATTGAGCACTACGGATTTTGTCAGGTAATCCAGGGTGAACAGTAAGCTGAAATGTTCGAACTCGTTTGGGCTTAGTTTTCTTTCGACTTAGGGCATCAGCTACAACGTTAGCTTTACCCGGATGATACCGGATCGCACAATCATAATCATTCAAGAGCTCGACCCAACGACGCTGTCTCATGTTCAGCTCTTTCTGCTTGAAGATATGCTGAAGACTCTTGTGATCGGTGTAGATAGTGCACTTGGTAAGGAAGAAAAGTCTAATGAGATATAGATTCCAGTAGCATAAGAGATAGGATGTATGTTTAAGTAGTTGCGTTCAACTGAATGTTGATTAGGTTAAATCTTCGTTTCCTAATGTCATTGGATCAACGGGATCATTTCATGAAGAAAGAAATCCGTTTACAGGATTGAATATGTTGGAGTAAAATTTGGAGTTAGACTAAGGATTAGTCACAGGATAAGGTAACAAGTTCAAATGGGATCTATTGTTGGAGTGTAAGGAATAACGTATTAGCATAGAAAGAATTCCTCAAATTCTGTGTACATAGTTGGAGTCGGTGGTTTTACTCTGAGGTCCTACTAGAGTTTCACTCTAAGTGGTTCCATTGATTAAGTTTGAATGAGAGTCGTAAGATCACTAAGACTCTTACATGAGTGAAAATAACGTTGATGGTTTCCATTGATAATAGCTCAGTGTGTCTGTAAATATCTTCAACATGATAGTCGCGTCTATTAATTGTTGAACAGGTTTAACGATACCAACTAGTCGTTGAGTGGGTTATGAGAATCTCTACAGATAGTGGAAACTTAAGTCTGTAAATCACTGATTAGGACCACTCATCCACACACTAGGTTTCACCAGGACTTACATGCACCTCAAATTATTATTGCGTGTGCACCCGTAATGATAATTTGCTTTGCATGCTCACCCTAGTTTTCCCTGTCCTGTGTCAAAATGTCCTTTAATTTGTATTTCCGAGTACAGAGTGTTGTCAGGTATGATAAGTCATCGAGAGGCTTAGTCATCAACCATAAGTTGATCAACTAGAACTCATATCAGGATGAGTAGTTGAGGATGGTTTGATCCGAGTATTCACTCGAGTTGAAACACAATACAGGAGTCCAATCCAGCGGATTGTAAATGAGAACATGTAACAAACATGTACATGAAATGCGACTTCGAGAAATGAAACTAATTCATGAATATAAGTTACAGGAAACAACAAGGTAGCCGTCCTTTCAACTGAGTCAAGATGGGATTTGAGTATGCATTGAGCAATGCGTTCTAAAACTTGTGGTCAATCTATTCTCAACAGAATATCGACCAAATACACGAGCCCATGGCTCGGGAAAATGATGACATCTACGCGTCAATAGATTCTGCAATAATGCGTGCAACGGTCTGCCTTCACTCGGCGTATTGTTGCTAGTGGGTACAGTAGGGACTCGCCTCCGACGATCCCAACTCCCAACGAGATATGCGTTAGTACTGAGTAACGTCCATAACATGGACCCGAGAAGGGCCACCATACTCAACAGGTGATGGTGATGTAAGTGACTCCTCCGAAGGCTCCGTCTTGCTGCCCTCGGACGGGAGTGGATGATGTTCTGGTGATTCCTCGAGTGTCGCCACTGGGAATGATGATGCAATGCAAATGATGTGTCCCTCGCCAACTTAGGGTGATACGGATGGTGTTACATGCCTGCACTACAAGTTATGTATAGGTGTTATATGTATCAGGTATGAGTGTCTGTGTCGTGTAACTAATGTGTGAGGTTATAGTCTAGTATGCAGTCCTAGTTCTCTATAACCAATGGCTCTGATACCAATCTGTCACACCCCCAATTTCAACTAACGGAGTTTTACCGTTTGGAAGGTGACACACCAGGATCTCAGTCATTAGTTACATCAAACGACACTTATGGTACTTGAAATGTCATAACATAAAAGTTCAGAGTTAATGCGGAAGTGTAAACGTTAATATGAAATCAAAAGTAATACACGCAATAGGCGTCAATCAATGTAAGTAAGTAACACTGTTTAAAACGTTTGAAATGAATGACATGACAGTAGGACTCCATGCATGTCCTAAGTGCGCAACATGTGCCAAAGCGACCTGAGAAACATGTAAGAAAAAGTGTCAACACAAGGTTGGTGAGTTCACAGGTTTGTATGTAATTAAACTGTTTGAGTGTTGCTGGATCCACATACGTAAGTCACACCTATTGCTAGCTAGACAATGTACAAGTTACTCTAAGCGTTCTCAACCGAAGCTGACTGTTTGTGTTTGGGTGCCTTCCGCCATTGCTAACATCAACAATGGCAAGTGTTAAGGACAATTTACACCCGTTAGACCTCCAATCAAGTTAGCGCGACTAACCCGGGTGGGGTTTGTCAAACCCAGTAGTACTACTCAAATTTCCTCGCTATACTCCATATATTAACGGTCCGAGTGTGTAAGGACTTTGCATGTTATGTTTGCACTTAGGTACACAAGTGGTAATGAAATACTATGTGATCCATGTCCATGTGTATGTCTCTCCCTGGCTGGGAGACAAGTAACGGATGCTTGTTCGTATGCACGTTTCTCCCCAAAGGGAAAACAAGTAAAATACTGTTTGTGTGTATGCATGTTTCTCCCCAACGGGAAAACAAGTAAAATACTGTTTGTGAGTATGCATGTTTCTCCTCAACACGAAAACAAGTAAAATAATGTTTGTGTGTAAGCATGTTTCTCTCCCAATAGTAAAACAAGTAAAAAGGGGCCGTGAAACTCACCTGAGTTGTGTACGAATAGATAGCACCACACAAGGATGCAAGTAGGAAACACACGAGTTTACCTGTGAACTACATACGTATGTCCTGGAATTATAAGCATAATAGTCAGGAATACAATGGTATTTTTGTGACGATGACACGGAAGGTTTGAACGTCCTAAAACATACTTAGGATCAATGAGTAGACGGGCTTGTCTACGCGAATCAGGATTTCTTAGAATACTAATTAAGATAAATACTTTTCGTGTCAAACGGCTCTAATACGAATAATAATATTTAATAAATAAATCCGTGTGTTTGTACCATTTAATAATGGTTTAGGAAAATAATATAAGTTATTATATCATTTTAAACTTAGAGAAATAACACGATAATTAATTGTGTGACAAAAATAATAAAACTATTATTTTTATTCGGATCGTAACAACGCGGTTAATAAATAAATATATTATTTATTAGTTTGAAACGTTACAAAATGTTTATAAACGTGGCGAAAATAATATATAAATATATTACTTTTAATCGGAGTTACGGGTTGAAAATAATATATATTATTTTATTCGGAGTCGCGGTTTGAAAATAATATAAGTATATATTATTTAAATGTGGTGAAAACATTGAAACTGTTTATAAAACCAAACCCGAGCCTACGGGCGTTTTCCGGGGCTAAAACATATTAACATACTAATACAATAATATAGGGAGTGAATTTATAATTAAAATAATAATAAAAACTTGTTTAAAAATAAAATGGTGGTGGAGGGACTCGAACCCGGGTCTCCTCTCCCACAGTCAACCGTCTTAACCATTACAGCCATCAAGGGTTTCGCAACAGAAACCGGTTCTGTAAAGGTTTTAATCATTCACAGCCATGTGTTCCTCCCCCTCACGCAAACCCGATCGAACCCACCCTAATTCTACCGATTGTGATCGTGGATGAATACAGGGGTTTAAGGGTTTTGATTATCGATTCATAAAGAACCTACGGGTGGATTTAATTGAAAAACCAACAAGTATAATCGCTTAATTTTTGTTTTAAAGATCGAAACCCTAGTTCTAAAATACAATTTCCAATTGATAAAATCCGATAGTAAGAGTTGTTGAAATCATAGGGCTAACAAAATAAACGTGATGGCGAATCTGCTCATAAGGTTTAATTGAATTGAAATTGGGTCTAGGGTGTGGTTCGACTAAACCGTTCGTACGAAGAACCCTAGCTATCTGTTTGCCATGAAATCGATGATATAGTTTCAAATTAGGATGAGACTTTTAACGGGTGGGTGATGGCGATGCTACACATACAGTTTAATTGAATTTAAAATGGATCTAGAGTAGGGTTCGATTAAATCCGAATGTATATGAACCCTAGGATCGATTCTTGATTGGATCGATGTTATAAGCCACAATTATGTTAGGGCTTTCAATGTAAGGATGGAAACTAAGCTGTAGGTATATTCAATTACCTGAATTGATAACATAAATGTGGAGATCGAGTAGATGTCGGCCGCGGCTTCAATGGTTATTCTTCGGCGTTCACGGGTGCGTCTCAGATCAAATCGAATGATGCAACAGGTTCAGGGGAGTTCGAATAAGGTGTGGATGTGCTTAATTTGTGAGCATGATGATTGAAATGGTTGGATCGATTAAGTTCGACGGTTTCACTTGAATGCCCATAATTGGGATTAATTCGATGCAATAACTATGATTAAAGCACAACTGATGGTCGTTTATGATGTTTAATGTGCTTTTCAGTTATAAATTGGACCTAATTCGGTTAGATTTGTGAATTTGAGTCAAGAATTTCATGGGTTTGACTTTTAAAAGTCAACATAGACAAAACTCCTAAATTTTGACTTTCCTGAGTCAACATATTGAGTTTAGGTTAATTACATAACTAATTCCTATGGTTTGAGTTGGAATAATGACATGATTAGACCCTAAGGTTTGAGATAATTAAACTATGTTAACTTTAACTGAGTTTGGTTAACGGGGTTAACCTGAAAAGTCCAGATTGTCACATCATCCCCTAGTTGAAAGAATTTTCGTCCCGAAAATTAAGATAAATAAATAAAAAAAAATTCTGAGGTGTCACACATTGGTTCTTCATTGCATAACTTTAGGTGGCTATTGTGTGTTTGTCGTTCTAGCTTTCCGAAGAGTTATATGATTAGATAGCCTTGAAGGGAGTCTAGTATACCTCCATGAACCATGTGTAGAAAATGATCTCCCATGAGTTTCTGTTTGTTGTTATTGTGTTGCTAAGTCGATTCAAAATCCAAATGATATCTTCCCTTGATTGTTTATCTTCATCTTTGCCTTCTTTCTTTGATTAGTTAAATTTTTAGTTATTTTAGTTTAAAAATACAAAAAATATCAAATCTTCTACTTTGATCGGCTAGACAGTGACAAAGGTTTATTATCGGGAGCTATCGTGTCCACGGATCGATACTCAGTTCTTGCCTAAAACTATACTACTTATACGATAGGTGCAATTGTCTATTGTGTGTGTAGTTAGTCCTAAGGTGACAATCGTTTCTTTATTTAAAACACCGTTGTGTGAAAAATCTTTATTAAATTCTATATACACTAACACACATCATAATAACTTTATTTTTTACGTTTTCTTTTTCGTTTGCTGTATCTTGTGACAAACCGAACCGACATTGATCGAGTTCCGCCGCATAGCGCGGGGACCCCACTAGTACAGGAAAATATGTAAAAAAATATTAAAATTAAAACACTAATAAATATGCTAAATATATTTATGTGATGTAAATAAAGAAAGAAAAAAAGTGTAAATGTTACCTTCTTTATTATTTGAATTACCTATTGATTTTGAAATATTAATGATCTCATGACATGTCTTCTTCCTAAACAACAAAAGCATGAAAAGAATTCTCAAACAAATTCTCGGATGGTGGCTCACGAATTTACAGAGTAAGAGTCACAAATTTACAAAGAATTCTCAAACAAATTCTCGGATGGTGGCTCACGAGTTTTTTGAAGATTAATCTGTGAGTGTTCTTGTTTTTCTTTTTATTAATAAAATCTTGAATGGCTGAGAAGGGTGTATTTCTGTCGCGATCACTTGCATACATATTCACCATCTCAGTGTTGTTCTTGATCCTTTCTTCATCACTCCTGTTTCAATTTGGTGATAATTCAATAGTACCCAGATCAATTTACAATCTAATTATCGTCAACAACACACCAGATTACATCAGAATTAATGATCATGCTTTCGATCCAACCCAGCCAGTTAAAAGTCTTCATGTACGACCTACCCCCTTCGTTTCACTTCGGATTGCTAGGAGATCAAAACCCTGGCCCAATCTGAGTGAAATCCCCAAATAGGTTAAACTTACAACACAGTATGGAATACTGGCTCACTCTTGATCTTCTATCTTCGGTTTCTTCAATCGCGTATACCGCGATACTTGTACAAAACTCGAGTCAGTCGGATGTCATCTTCGTGCCATTCTTCTCGTCTTTGAGTTATAATCGGCATTCGAAGATTGGTGGGAATGAAACAACGAGTATGGATAGGATGTTGCAGGCGCGTTTGGTGAAGTATTTGAAAGGTAGAGATGAGTGGAGAAGATCATTTGATGATGGCTCATCATCCAAATAGTATGCTTTTGGCAAGAAAACACTTTGGTTCTGCTATGTTGCTTCTTGCTGATTTTGGAAGGTACCCTGTTCGAATTGCCAATATTCATAAAGATGTTATCGCGCCTTACAAACATTACGTCTTGATGCCAATGATTCGCCTTCTTTCGATCAACGACGTTTGTTGGTGTACTTCCAAGGAGCGATTTATATAAAAGATGTGTTCCTGTTAATTCTGTATTGCTCTGATTTCTGTTTTAGATAACCAACTTTATTTTCACTAAAACACAAAAAAATTGAAAAATAAAGGTTTTAAAGTAATCCGTGCGGGTTATCAGGCCAAAATGTTGAGTTTTTGGACCGGTTACATACTAAAAAAATCGCCTTAGAGCGAAGCTTTTACATAGTTTGAGGGTTATTATATAAAGTTGGTTACCCAAATATAGATGCAACAAAAATGATATATTTTATAGGGTGGTTTTTTATTTGGATCAGACTTTTGAGCCGAATCACTAACTATAGTTTTAAGAAATAGCAAATCAAATTAGTTGGTTGGGAGGAAGTAGGTGGGGGCGGTTTGAACAAGTTTTTTTATAAAATTTAAAATGACAAAGATCATAAATATAATATATATATATATATATATATATATATATATATAACTGCATATTATATAAATAAATAAAACAGAAAAGGTTAACATCATGGCCAAGGGCGGACCAACCCTATGGGTAGGGCCCCGCTACCCCTCAACTTTTACGTGCAATGCAATTTTTTTTTACGGTTTTATGTATCCGGTTACCTCTTACGTTACCCCTGAACAAAATTTACGTTACCCCTCAGATTTTTTTTAAAAGCTCAACACTTCATAAAAAGTCCAAAATTTCATTAAAAACCTAATACTTTATAAAAAAAATTCCCCACATTTTATTAAATATTTTGAGGTATTAGGTTTTAATAAAACAATTGTGCTTTAGCCAGACCAAATGTTTTATTAAAGCCCAATACCTCAAAGTCTCAATTCTTAAACCCAACTTACCCAGGCGGCTGGCCAAGAAGAAAGACAGAGAGCGGGAACTGTGAGACTGTGAGAGTTAGAGACCGACCACTGGACTAGCCGCTCGACCTGAGTTGAGACCACCGCATGGCGCCGCCTCCGCCAAACTCCAGTCCTCCACCTATGCAGTCCGCCTCGCTAGTCGCATGTTACGGTAACATATATATGTATTCGGACGATTTTTCGCTCAGTAGTGTTAATTTATATGTATTCGGCCGAAAATTTTATAGTTTCGGCTCTCACAGATAGGAAAAAAAATCCCGGCCCCTTACGTTTTTTTCAAACTCCGCCACTGATATTACTGTTAAAAAAAATTTGTTTACATGAAAGTACGGTCTAAATTTTTTTTTTTTGTTTCATTTACATGAAAGTACGGTCAATTTTTTTTTCGTTACCCCTGAACTTTTATTCTAGATCCGCCACTGATCAGGGCCCGTCGTTAATTCCAAATCGTGAGTGGGACCGTTAAACCATCAAAACAGAACCATGAATTAAACTTTATGAATCTCAAACCAACCGAATTGCTTTGGTTTGAAGGTTTCAACTACCTTACTTTTTATGAACAGGGTGGAATGATACGTCAAAAACTATACTACCTAATCAAAGACGAAAAAGACGTACACTTCACATTCGGAAGCGCGTCATCACTTGGGATTCGCAGGGCGTCCCGAGGGATGACCTCTTCCAAATTCTGTCTACACATCGCGGGGGACACTCCATCATCTAACCGTCTGTTTGATGCGATTGCTAGTCATTGTGTTCCTGTGATAATTAGTGACGAAATCGAGCTGCCATTTGAAGATGTTCTTGATTACTCAAAATTTGCCATATTTGTCCATGCATCAGATGCTGTTAAAACAAGGGTACCTTATGAAACTTCTTAGAGGGATTCCAAGGCAAAAATGGATTCAAATGTGGGAAAGATTGAAGGAAGTTGCGCCACATTTTGAGTATCAGTACCCGTCGCAGGCCGGTGATGCTGTTGACATGATCTGGCATGCCGTTCAACGGAAAATATGTTCTGTCCATGATAACGGTGTTCGTCGGAGAAACAGACACCAGATGTCACAAAAAGTTCTTAAACTCCTAGATTAGCTCCCGGTTTAAGAATTGGTTGTTTCACTTTTTTATTGTTTAATTTGTATGGTTAGGAAGAATTTTGGGGATGTATATGAATATGAAGGCTAGAACATTTTTGGAAATGATAATTTTGTGATAGCCATTGTCATGCATTAATGGTTGTATCTTGTTATGGGTTTGAGATTTTAGGCCCATGAAGCGAAAAGGTTTATTGGAGATGGAGGTACAGAAATCGGGCTCTGGGCCAAACCGGTCCAGGATGGGTCAAAAACACGGTTCTTGTACAAACCGGTTCGGGTTGAAACCGGTATTTAAAGGGAAAGGATCGTGTTTGATTGGTTTAAGCATAAGGTTACATTTCAAATAATTAACTTGTATTGTTGTGGGCTTAATACCAGTTTGATATTAGCTCGGCTCGGCTCGTTGAACAATGCCGAATTCGTAGTTTCATCTCAAGTTAGCATAAAATTCAAACTTGATGTTACAGTTTACAAAAGAATTTTATAACAATTATTTCAACATTCTGTGTATAATATTATTATATATTTTGCTTTGAAGTCACTAATCATGATTATGTCTATGATAATTATGTTTATACTTGGCATCTAATCTCTACTGAAAATAATTTACAAATAAAAAAAAATTCCCTGCAAAGCAGAGTTTTAATTCGACTTATAAACTAGTTGCCGATAAATCTGAGTCCTCTAGAAGATTTAAAACATGTTCTTCCTTGTTAGATCACACACACACTTTATACGTTAGACAAGTCTTGACCCGTTTCAAGGCTCAAAATTCAATCTGAATTTTTACCTATTTATACACTCACCAGCCACCAACATACGATTAGCTAATAACATTATTTCTATGTATTTATTTATACTCTGGCCGATTTGACCCAATGGCATCAAACCTGGCTGGCTAAGATGATTAAAAGGCTTCAACTTGTACCAACACTTATTATTAGTAGGGCTGGACCATAAGTTTCATCAGCAGCAAGTAATTCAACAAGCTTCCAGAATATATGCACAAATTGACTGTTAATTTAGTTTACAAACAGAATTCAGTTGATAAAACCTCTTAATTTTCTTAGTTACCGCACATATGTGCTAAAAACAACAGGACAACAAAGCCGTATCTGTGCATTATTACCTCAGTAAGCCACATATTATTGAAGTGGCTCACGGGCAGGAGGCGAGGTAAGAGCAGGTGGTGGTGGTGCCACAGCAGGTCCTGGTGCAATGGTGACTTGTAAACCTCTGTGTTGACCAGATTGCATCATGAATGCCACATCAGCAGCTGTTGCCAGTCCTGCCAGCCTTTCAGCTTCCTGTTTATTGAAGTTGTTTCATAGCCATTGTTAACATATTTCAACAAAATCAGCACAAATTCATACAGTAAAACGGGCAGACTTTTCAAGAACGAGTCAAACTAGGTTGTGTTTTATCTCAAAACAGGTCAAGCTAAAAAAATAATTAGCTAAAATGGGGGGGATATTATTGAATATTAATTAACGATATCATTTTTGTGAGCATAAAAGTATTTGTGGATCAACCCGACCGAGGCTGTTTCAGCCAATACTAAATACGACCAAAATAGTAAAGGGACCTTTTTTAGCCCATTTCTTGGATAGAACAAACTGGGTACTTTTCTTGTGGTCAAGAAAAGCTAAATTGACATTTTGTAGTTGCAAAATATTAACTTTATCAACAAATAATAGTTTAGAACTTCATTTAATATGCTCATTGTTCATAAAACTTTGAAGAGAAGGCACATAAAATGTCAAATCAACCTGTTTGACAAAAATATAAACATGCCAGTTTTGACCCTAAATAACAGCAATATCAAAGCCTCTTACCTGCACTTGTCTACTGCGCTGCAAGATACTGATCGCCCATGCCATGATGTAGCAAGGAAGAAGAAAACCAGCTGCCCGAAGCATGAAAAGCTGCACAAAAACCAAATGTCAACTTTTAGAAAAGATTAACAAACGTCATATAGGGGGCGTTTGGATTCTCATTTTGAAACTCATTCAAACAAAAGAAGCACACCCAAACACTATTTTTATATGCAAATTTTATTACAGATTCTGATTATTCAATGTCACATAATTAATTTCAAAACGCACATCCAAACATCACAATAATAAAAAAACAAACTCCACTTACAGCAAAAAAGGCAGAAGCATCATCGTCGTCATCATCACCATCTCCAATAGTGAGAGCATGCCTCAATAGCAGTAGAGCCATTAGCTTCCCACAAAATTATCCGAAATTAATTTTATTTTTAAATACAAATTTCTTTAATTAAAATAGAAAATATATTTTATAAAATTCTTACTATGAGAGCAGCTGAGCGACAGAATGAAGCTCCATTGACACTTGTATCTTCATATTCATCATATTCAGCATCTAGAAGGTTCCGTTCAGCGGCCGCCATTGCTAAAAATCGAGGATCATTTAGGTCTAATGGACTCCCATGAACTGTCCAACTTGCACTGCAAGCAACCAACTATTATTAGATACGACAAAGGATTTTCTAGAAAAAAAAGTATTTAATTTACGTGCATTCAAGAATCAAGACACTCTCTCTACAACCCATTTTATTACAGCTGATTGTTTAATTCACTAGTTATTATCACTTTGAAAAAGCATATCCAAACACCATCTTAAGCTCCAACACTAGAATCGATTTTTATATTATTAATATAAATAATAAAAATTAAATAGATAGAAATTTAAAATACCTGATATCAAGGACGGTATTTTCTGACTGAGGGGGTGCAGTGTAACCAGGTTCATAAGCCTGTTAAATCAACGTTCTTTAGATAAGTCAGCAACTCAATGTTGGTACAAAACTCATTACAGTAAATCCACAGCATGCATAAAATATTATAGATACCAAAAGAAACAATATATCCTTTGACACATCAATGCTTACTGTTTCTAATGATCATGTAAAAGAGACTGGATTAAGAATATTATATCTGAATGTTGTAATTACAATAGAGGGGGAACCCTCAATATATAGGAAATGAACTAGAAACCCCACTTTCTCTGATGAATCAGCAGCGGATGAACAGTAACCGGGATGAATCAGCAGCGGATGAGAAACTCGAACAGGAAACATGAACTCTGGAACATCAACTTTCTGGAACAAAAGACAACCGTCAGAGAACGGAACAGAAACTCTGCGAACCGCGGACTTGAACAGAAGATATCCAAACAAAAACTCGTCAGATCCAAAAACCAAAAGTACGGGGTTGGTCGGAATGCTCTGCCGACTACACCGGAGAAAAACAGCGACAGGCAGCGGTCTCACGCACCGGCGCGTTGGAGGCAGCGGCGGAGTACCGGTGGCGCATCCGGCGGTGGTCCGGTGTCAGATTTTTGGGTAACCTAATCGAGGGTCTCAGAAAATGACGGCAGCGGCGGTGAGATGCAACGGTGTTTTGAAAAAGATTTCGAGAATAAGCGAGACTGGAAACAGAAACGGGAACATGAACAATGACAGGATCTTGAAAAAGAAACTAGAAACTGAAACTTGAAAAGAACGGGGGCAGGGCGGCGGCGGCGGCGGTAGCAGCGCCACCGCCCCATCTAGGGTTTATGTCGTACCTAGAGCCTTTTATCTGATACCATGTAAACGAGACTGGATTATTATATCTGAAAGTTGTAATTACAATAGAGGGGGAACCCTTAATATATAGGAAACGAACTAGAAACCTGACTGGGCCAGTGGACTTATTACTAATAAACCTTAATATATAAAATACTGAGAATATAATTAACAGATCATTTGAAAATTGTAAAAATTTTTATTTTGTAATGTAGGTCCCGGGAGCCTCGTCGTGCAGCGGAGATACACACGGACCTGTTCTGTGATTTGTGTGGGAACCAAGGAACGAGACAAAGAAACACGAACATAAACAAAAGATAATGAAACGATACGTAATCCATAACATAGAAGACATCCCGTATTACAGACTCCATACCGAAGGAGCACACATCTCTCATCTAAGCTCACGGTCCAGGGGTCGGGAGAGCTCGTCCCGACCCGGACACCTCTCGACCTAGTTCCTGAAGTTCCACCTACAAATGAGGCCATCATCTCATATTTATAGGGTAAGGAACACTACCTGCGTACTTGTCTAAGTACGCAGGGTTTGGTCATGCGTACTTGACAAGTACGCAAGGCAAAAGCCTTGCGTACTTACTAAGTACGCATGACCAAACTGGTGTGCAGGCTAAGTACTCAGGAACACCCTCCTGCGTACTAGCCACGTACACCGATACATATAATTTTATCTATAGTTACCAAAACATGCTTTTACAAACTCCCTCTTAACTATAGCATCAAATTCTATCTATCACTAACACTGATATGCATCAATTTACAAAGAATGTCCTAACAGACTCCCTCTAAACTAATGACATCACGTGTCTTCTGGCGAGACTTGATCTTCTGGCATTCCACTTGAGATCTTCAAATCTTCAAACTTCAGTCTTCAGTTGCCGAGTGATGACACACACGACTCCCTCATAACTGTAGCTTTCATTGTAGACCAAACCAAGTGCTTCAATAGGAACCGACTAACCCAACACACCTCATTGTAGTTCATCCTCTCAGCAATAGCTTGCTCCACCCTGACATAGAACTCTGAGTCTGACAATGTCTTCCTAACCCGGTAACAATAGTAGACTAAGACAACTCCAAATCAGCTGGCATATGATAGAGAGTTTGAATTTCCAATAACCTGCATCAAACTAATCAGCTCCCATAGGAATTCTAGTAAGATAAACTTAAGTTTTCAACCAGATTTGTCCAACTCTATCCTGTATCTTCACGAGTCAACCAAATTCCCAAAGATGTTCATTTCCAATATCCCCTTTCAGTTTAAGCTCCATCTGATTAGACCAGAAACAAGGGTATGTTTCCTATCCCATCGCCCAGTGATAAAAGGTTCCATCTTCAACTAATAATCCAACGGATATCCAGCTTCATCCTGAAAACACTTGATAGAATCAAACACAAAATCATGCTCAGCAGTGATCACCTTATATCCAAAGTCCAACATTCTTCAATTAGATCTTCATTCCTGGTTTACATCTCCTAATCTGTATACGTTCACCGCGGTGAAGTTCCATAACTAGGTTGTCTATCTGGATTCCGCCCAGATCCCAAATGAGAAATCCCATCATAATTGAATCACATCAAATCTTGAACACAGGCTTGACCAATGAGCACGAAAAATATAGTTTACACGAGAAATCACGGTTGATGATATATCCCCCCATTTCTCTGTAAACTATGACCATCTTCATCATCACTTCACTCAAATCCTCAAAAAGCACAACTAGCCAACTCCAGGATTTTATTCTTTTATTCATTTGCAAAGATCCAAAACAGCAAATCTTTGGGTTCAAGTTGTTACAGTATTCATCCCCTATTAAAGAAGTATCCCGGATACTCGTAGCCTACATATTCAGGTTTGAATACCTAAACAAGATGATTCTCTTTCCAAAAGACTCAAAGCAGCCACATCTTCACAAATAGAACGAGACCTTTAGCCGATGACGACCCAATTGCTCCCATTAGTTCAGCATTCATACCCTATTAAATAAGTATCCCGAATACTCGTAGCCCACATTTTCAGGTATGGACACTTAAACAATGTATGACAAGTGGTATCATCCAACAAAAATCTCGTCCGTGTTTCACCAAGCCACATCGTATACAAATTCTGGTCCGGAAAAACCAAAATTACTATCTTCTCAAAAATGGCCCGAAACACGCGTACAAATGATACCTAAAAAATTTGGCTAAGGAATGTTTTCCCGACAAAAAACTCTTTTTAATCCCAGATGCTAGTTCATGCGTACTTAGTAAATACGCACATAAAGGGTGTTCATGCGTATTTAGTAAACACGCAAAGCCAAGTACCCATGCGTACTTGTTAAGTGCGCAGAGAAATGCTCTTGCGTACTTAGCTAAGTACGCAGGTCACTTCTCATGCGTACTTACTAAGTACGCAGGGCTAACCCATGCGTACTTAGCAAATACGCAGAAAAGGTGATTTTGCTTACTTGTTCAGTACAGCAGTGTTCTTGACAGATCTTGAGGAGAATGCTCGAAAAGTGATGGATCTGAGAAATTAATGCTTCCAAAAGCTTAGAAAACATCATCTAACAAACCCTTAGCCTTCCAAACACCAAATGAAGTGATAACAAACTCGATTTTAAGGATTTTAGGTCTGAAAAAGTACGAACTCGTATGAACACAGATCTGCTCAAAACCCTAAAAAATCGAAACCGGAACACAAATCAACGAACACCGAGGCTCTGATACCACTTGTAGGTCACGGAAGCCTCGTCGCGCAGCGGAGATAACACGGACCTGTTCTGTGATTTGTGTGAGAACCAAGAAACGAGACAGAGAAACACGAACATAAACAAAAGATAATGAAAAGATACGTAATCCATAACATAGAAGTCATCCCGTATTACAGACTACATACCGAAGGAGCACACATCTCTCATCTAAGCTCACGGTCCGAGGGTCGGGAGAGCTCGTTCCGACCCGGACACCTCTCGACCTAGTTCCTGAAGTTCCACCTACAAATGAAGACAAGTCTTCTATTTATAGGGGCAGGAACACTACCTGCGTACTTGTCTAAGTACGTAGGGTTTGGTCATGCGTACTTGACAAGTACGCATGGCAAAAGCCTTGCGTACTTATTAAGTACGCAGGACCAACTGGTGAACAGGCTAAGTACGCAAGAACACCCTCCTGCGTACTAGCCTAGTACACCGATACATAGAATTTAATATATAGTTACAAAAACATGCTTCTACATGTAATCCTCAAAAAAAGGGCTTCTACATACTGCAGACTTTTTAGTGTACCAAGTACATAAAAAAATTTATTACAAACCCTCAACTAACAAATGTTGTATAAAAAAAACTCTTAGTGTACGTAATATTTAAATTGATATTTGCGACATGTGTTTGGTAAAATGTTTATGATCAATTGAATTTAATCAAGGATGTACACGTTTGCAACATTTGTCTTCATTCTCCAACTCAAAACTTTCAAGAACTAAAGGGCTTTTGGTTCACAGAATTTTTATATTGGAATTGGAATGTTTCGATGGAATTGGAATTTAAAGGAATTAGAATTAACCCCGGTGAAAATTTATAAGGTGTTTGGTTAGTAAATTTAAGAAAGGAATTAGAATGTTAAAAATGGTGGTGGGAGAGAAGCTGACCTACACCTTTTCAAAATGTAAATCGATTGTGTTTTTTAATAGCAAGGAATACGCAGATGAACTCGGAAGATGTTATGAACTTCATCGTCCAAATCACTGTTTTTTGGTTTGATTTTCTGGGCTGATTTCTATTTTGAATTGTTTTGAGTTTGATTTTGGTTTCTTGATGGATTGGAAGAAGATATAAATTTCTTATTTTGGTTTTGATTTCCATTTTCAAATATAAGTTGGTTTTGATATTTCAATACCATCTATTTTTATTTTCGTTCTTCCATCGATTCAAGTTTCAGAATAAAAAATGATGTTTATGGATTTTTATCTTTCAATATGATCACATATGTCTATTTCATAATCAAGAATAGTCTATATCGATTTTGATATTTCAGTACCATGAAATATGGTTTTTACCATTGATTTCTTTTTTGCAATCATGAATGGACTTTATGGATTTTGATTTTGTTAGATGGATTATTGGTTCTTGAATCGGTTGGTTAATTTTTTAAAAGGGTATTTAGGTAATATTTACAAATTCCATTGGAATGTTTTAAATTCCATAGGCTATGTGAAGGATTTCAACTTTCCTATGAATGAGGGAATTCATTGGAATAGATTCCAATTTCATTTCCTTACTTGGTCAACCAAACACATTCTTGAAAGGAATTAATTCCAATTCCAATCCCAATCCCAATTCAAGGGAATTCCGTGAACCAAACGAGGCATAAATTATCAAGACTATTCTAATCCTTTTAAACTTGTTGTGATACTATAACTGGAGTTTAGAGGTGAAAATAAGATTCCCGGCTTCTTAACTATTCAAAAGTTGGGGTCGAATTTCACATAAGACACAATCACCCAAAGTTAATTATTTGAAAGAAATACATCATGCATACTTTTACTGCACTTTTGAAGCAAAAATATGAAAGTAGGCAGTGAGATACCTTGTGACAAATTTCACAAATTGTGTCTCCTTTTTCGTTGCACCATCTTTGAACACATTTTCTGTGAGCAAACTGCAATCAACACACTTCATTATTCAAATTTTATAGACTGCCAATGGATACTTGACAAATCACAAAAACAATAAGCTTCTAGTTTAGCACTTACAGGTAAAAGGTGCAAAAATAAGGCTGTTGTAAGAAGTGGCAAGATAAAAGGGTCCCGCAGGTCGGCTAACGGGTCCGGCCTGAGTTGACCCGCAAACCATCTCTTTGCCCATTTTTAAAATGTTCATAAATATGATTGCAAAAACCAGTAATTATGATTCAGGAGGTTGCAATGAAAACATACTTTGACACAATCGACACATTAGAGAGAAATACCACCCTAATCGACCCATTCAGTCACCTCTACTTGTTTTCAGTTAGAAGTAACCAGGGGCGAAGCATCCTTATCCCCCCCCCCCCCGATTTTTCGCTCAGTAGTGTTAATTTAAACGTATTCGGCCGATGTTTCGCTCAATAGTGTTAGTTTATACGTATTTGGGTGGAAATTTTATAGTTCCGGCCCCCCCTGAAATGGAAAAAAAAATCCCGGCCCCCCTACGTTTTTCTTCAAGCTTCGCCACCGGAAGTAACAACCATGCACAGTCATTGGAAAAAAAAGGTAAGCGCGTAAAACCACCTTGAGGCTGCCACTACAAGCGCAAGGAACCTCCAGGTTTTTTATAGCATCCTCCTCTTGACAGATGCGACATTCAACTGACTGAATAAGCGGCACTTTTTCACCATCTGAATCATACTTTATATCTTCGGTCATGTCACTAACAGCAATAGACACATCAGCAGCATAACTGGATGAAGCATCCACTGATTTTAATGAATCCAATGACTTGTTATTCACCAGCTGATCCGCACGTAAAACCAGGTGTTCTTCCATCTGCATACACCGCACAAATTGAAATGGTATGCTTGAAACCGATGTTTTTAGAACCGGACTGGACAACGAACCGGCCGCCCTAGAGGTCCACTGGTCGGACCGGATTTAACAACCGGATGATATCATAAATAATATAAATATTAAAACCATGTATATACATAATATGAAAACATTTTGTGCTTCAGGGTCAACTTAATGACGAATGAAGACTTCAATAAATCAAATATGTAACTTGGGATAATAAATTAATTAAAAAAATGAGATTTTGAAAGATTTTTTTATAAAAAATTGGAAATTCGGTCCAACCACCTGGTCCGGTTCACCGGTCTGGTCGGTGATCGGCTGGTCAAACACAAACGGTTCGAATAGGCATAATCAGACTGGTTACAGGTCCGACGCGCTGGTCCGGTCCTGAAAACACTACTTGAAACAAACCAAATATATAGCAATTGTTTAAATGTTTGATTTCAACACACATTGTTGTTTTCTACATCAATCCAATTGAAATTATCAACGAACACAACATCATATTCAATATTTCGCAAATCTAGGGTTATGAAAGATAGAATATCAGGTCAATCATCTAGAAATTCCAAAATTAAGCATAAAATTGTTGTCTATGCTGCGATAATTTCTTCTAGTGGTAACAAAATAGAAATCTAAACAAAAAAATATATATAAACGATCAGGATAACAAGGTAAGAAAAGTAGAAAACCCTAGAAATTGAGCATCACAGGACATTGAAACAGATAAATTGCAATGGAAATCAATATGTGAAATAAAACTATAATGATTCTTCGATTACCTCTGAACAAGTGTGGTAGTGTTGAACAATCAGGCGTTGATTTTTGTAGATAATCTGGAATTTAGTACTTGGAGATGAACGATGGGTGAGCTTGAAATTGCAAAGAGGTTTCAATGTAATTTCAGATGAAATACAAAAATAAATAATTAATAATATTATTTACTTTTCTATATACTTTTTTACAAAAGTTTAACGAGACAAACTCCACCGTCAACTGATTTAGGTTCCGCTTCGTATTAGGACCTTATAAAAGTTTTAAGGGTGATTTTAATCACACACGGAATATTGTTAATTAGACCCGTCGTCACACTATACGCCCTCGTATAGGGCAATACGAGGGCGTATAGAGTTCAGTCACTGACAACAGAATGACACGTGTCATTCTCTGTCTAGCGGCTGGTCCAATATGTGACGTATTGACCTATACGCCGCGTATACGTATTTTTTATTTAATTATATTTTTTTATTTTATTTACATTTTGTTTATTTTAATTTTAATTTATATAATTTTGTTAATATAAGTTTGTTATCTATTTATAAATTTTATATATTTTATATTTTTTTTAAACATTTATTATATTTTTACAGTATAACCAAACAAAATATTAAACATTACAAACCAAACAAAATATTAAACATTACAATCAAACAAAATATTAAACATTACAACCAAACAAAATATTAAACATTACAACAAAACAAAATATTAAAAATTACAACCAAACAAATAAACTAAACATTATATACATTACATCAAAAAATTAAATATATACATCAAAATGTTTTACATACATAACAACGAAAGAAACAAAATACAAATAAAAGAACTAAACCTAACCGGCTCCGCCGTCACCCTGACCCCCCCCCCCCCCGCCCTCATCCTGAACGGGGTCGTCCGGATAATGACGTGGCGGTGGTAGTGGGCGTGGCTCGATGTCGGCGGCTCGTGACAGATCCACGAGCTGTCCAACCGCCCACATCATCAGGTTCTCCATGCGATCGAGTTGACGACCCTGTCGCCGTGAGTCGGCAACAAGGCCATCAAGCAATGCCTGAGTAGCCCTCTCGAGCCTAACAGACCGACGTACGTGTCGGGGATGCTGTGGCGGATGGTCGTGGATGGGCTCGACGTGCGGCAGCCCGTCCTCCATCACCACACCCTGTAGCGGATGAGGCATAGGCGGGTCCCCTGTCCAGGCATATGCGGCAACGGCACCGAGACCTAAACCTGGTCCTGGACGGCCCCTACGAACCGAAGGCCCTACAGGAATCGGTGCGTGATGTGCATGCCGCTCGCCGTGCGACGGTCTAATCGAACAGGGGGAATGGTCGGTAACATCGTAGGCTCATGCACGTCAAATGGTGTAACCGACCGCATGATCTGCGTGATGAAAGCACCGTCATACAAAAGCCCGCGCTTCTGTCGCATATAGACAGATGCAAAATAAAGCGTCATGCACGTGGATAGGTCGCATTTGTCACACCCCAACCGACGGCGGATTATACGTCGGGGCGGACGCGGTTGTTCAATAGCACAAGGTTGACTGTTAAAGTTTCAATATTTCATTAATAATAGATTCAAAGGTTCAATACAAAGGAAGATAACAAGTATACAACATTTGTTTAATATGAAGTCTAGGTCCAAAGCGTCCTATGTGATCACAAACAAGTCTCATGATGTAGAACCTGAAACATGTGAAAGAATCTGTCAACTACAAAATAGTTGGTGAGATACAAAGGTTTTTGACACAGTTTAACAAGTATTTGAAAGAGTTACAATTCACTATGATATATGCATTCTATAATGTAAGTATGAGAAACAAGTATCTTAAACATTGTACATGTCAAACCTCCAAACCAAGTGTAGGCATAACCCGCAGGTTACCCTTATAGTATCAAGTTTAATAGTTTAAGTAACAAACACCAAGGGCTCCCCCCGAAGGGTCAATCAATCAAGGTGGATTGGTTAAATGCAATAGATCTATCATTGTTACTATCGGCTTGATCAAAGTTAATGAACATGCTAGAATTAAGTTTAATCTAAGCATACAAGTCTCAAGTTTGACATAAGAATAAGCATCTAGTCATAGTTTGTACAAGAATTGTATAAGTTTGAAGTTTGAACATGTTTCCCCCAAAAGAATGTAAAATGAAAAAAAAGGGGCTAAGTATACTCACTTGGATGATGAAGAGTATCCGATAAGAGTAAGTGTTTGCAAGACTTTGAGGTAGAATATCCTCACAATAAGCCTATGAATACAAGTCTAAAGATTTAAGTTTACTTCTACAAGTCTAAGGCAAAGGATCTAGGATTTCGAGATTGACTAGGGTTCCAAATCGGAGATGAGCATAGTTGTGATTTGTAAAGTTTAAACAAAAGTTTCAAATGAAGGTTTTGAATGAATGTCACAAGATTTCAATATCGAAGTTTCATAAGTTTATAGTTTAGAATAATTAAAATAATTATCCAAAAGTTTTACTACTATTAACTACACATGTTAAGTAATAATGAAGTTGAAGTATTTGTTAAATGAAGACTAAATAATTATTAAAGTTTAACAATAATTATTTATAATAATTATTAAAGATTTATAATAATTATTTAAAGGATATATAATGATAATTATTATTTTGAATTCTTAATAATAATTAAGGTTTTATTTTAATCATTTCAAGAATGCATAATTATTAATGATAAATAATTATTTAAAATATTTATCTAATTGAAAACAATTAAAATAAATCATTTACGATTTATTAGAGCATTTAAGTATTAAGTATTTATTAAAATGACTTATAGTTAAATAATGTTTTAAAATGTTTTCATAAGTTTAAATAAGTGACCTATAGTTAAATAAAGTTTTATATTTTAAATTTATAAGTCTTTAAAGTGTACAAGATTATAAAGGTTTAAAGTTTTTATTAAGCCTTATAAAGTTTATAAACAAAACATATTTATTTTCCCGATTAACTTTATATAACAAGATAAATACAAGTGTTATATAAGTTTGTAAATAAAATAAATGTCTATTTATTTTCTCGAGATAAATAATTAAAGGAGTTTTCTATTTTAATTAAATAAATAAGGAAGTTATATAAGTTTATAAGCTTCTTGTTTAATTAATTTTTTTAAGGCTTTAAACACTTAAATGTATTATTCGGAAAAATAATAACGAATTAAGGTTTCAAATTTTATAAAATATCTCCTGTTTAAAATATAAGTTTTGTAAAGTTTAAAAGTATTTTTATAGTTTTTAAGAGTTTAAAACTATTTTTAAGGAATTTATTCTTATAAGTTTTAACTAAATTTAATTAATTAAAACATTACAGAATATAAAAACTGTAAATAAAATTCGGATTCGTGTTTATAAAAGTATAACATAATTTATAAAAATTATTAAAAGTGTTAAAAACTGTTTTAAGAGTCTAAGAAAAATAAAAGGGCAAAACCGGTTCCCCCGGGTTCGAACTCGGGTCTGGGACCGGGTCATAACCACGCACACATACACAAACCGCTCCGGCTACGGGCCTCGCTGTTAAACTAACCGAAGCAGAAAAATTATAAAGAGAATCCCAAACCTCCCCCAATTCCCATATGAACCCTAGAACTTGAATCCACCAATGCATATCGATTCTCCCTTTGTCTTCGTAAATTGACAGAGGGCTTTTGATTAGATGATGAAAACGATGAAGATGGCCATCGAAATTACCTGATAAGGTGCCGAGATGAGCGAGAACGAGTTGGGTGTTGGCGTCGGCTGCCGAGGGAACAAAACCGAGCAATGCAGCTTCGGATCGACGTGATAGATAGCTGAGGAAGGTTAGGGGTGATGTTGTTGAGGTGTAGGAGCCGGTATATATAGCCAATTTTGGCATTCAATACGTAAACAATTCAGAGGGTGGGGGTTGAGCCGAATGGGTTCAAATCCGATACCACGCGTAGCCTCGGTCGAAATTGAACATTAATGCACCTTGGGTTTCGGTCGCATGCGCGAGGCGACGCTCGAGGTTCAGTGAACCTGGCCGGAAACGCGAGTTCGAAGGAGAAGGGTGGAAAACCGTGGGATGCGGGACTCGAACCCATGATCAGTTTTGGGTTCTGGGTGTTTGGAAAAGTGACAAAACAGGCCCCCGAGGTTTAGAAGTGTTACCATTTCATGCCTAAATGTGACTTTAAATTTAATCCAAGTTTTGGAAATGACAGTTTTGGTCCCCGAACTTTTATAAATTCAAATATGTTTTAACTTTAAAATTTCCTTTAAAGTTTTATACGTTTTATTATATATATATATATATGTTTTATAAGAATTAAATTGTTTTTCTATAGTTTTTATCACTTTATAAATTTATATAAACAAATCCCAAAATTTATAATTTATAAGGTTTGTTATAAATTTAAATGGTTAAATGAATTTATATTATATATAAATTTATAAAGTTTTAAGAAATCTATATATATATATATATATATATATATATATATATATATATATATATATGTTTCAAGTATAAATTATATATATTAATTTAAAATTAATATTTATTGTTTTTAAGGAAGTAGTTTTTAACACGAAGTCGAGTTTAAAACAGTAACACGCGAAAAGGTAAGTCGGAAAAATCTCGGATATTACAGCACCGCCTCCCAGTAAGCAGGCAATAAAGAAAGAAAAGGTCTCTATCAGTGCATCACTCACGGCTTTTCAGACGTTGTGCGATCGACGTCGAAATAAGCCGGTGCAGATATCTATACAAAGGGTCTCTAATACCCGAGACCCTCCCTTTGGTACCCAACCAAGGATTATCTGAAATCAAGCCCCAAAAAACAAGGAGTTCCTCCTTGTCCATCTCTGTCACCGCCTCGGTGAAAAGTGGCGTGACCGTCTCAGGCTCGTAATACAAGCCCGTCGTGACGGCCCACTGACGGAGGGTCTGACAGTAAACGACCCCAAAAATAGAAAAAGAAATATGATCCGGATCCATATCCGGCGCCTCTCAGGGAAGAGGCTCCAGCCCAGCCTCTGAGTAGATAAACGTCGAAAGAAACTCGACGACCACCTCTCGGTAGGTCTCCGCGAACGGAAGAGCAAAAAGACGCGACCATGGCGTGTCCTGACCGATGGTGGCCCTAGCTCGCTCGGCCTCTTGTACCTCCTCGAGGAACCCCCAATCCACCGCCGTCCCTAGGCCCAACCGCACCTCCCGGAGCTTCTGGCACCGGGCATACGCCTCAGAATCGGCCGGAAAATCCAGAAAATGGTAGTGCGCAAGATCGTCTAGCTGCTCCATCTGAATATCATCGTCATGATCCGCCATATCTGATAATAATTAATTGTTTTTAATTTTTTATTTTAAATAATAATAAATAATTAATTGTTTTATTTTAAATAATAATAATATATTTTATTTTAAATAATAAAATAATTTTTTTTAGAAACCTATACGCCACGTATAGCTTTATACGTGGCGTATAGGCTGTTACCGAGAAAACCAAGCCATACGCAAGGCCCCCAAACCATACGCAGGCCAGTTACAGGGCAAACTAAGCCATACGCGGGCAACCAGGCCATACGCGGGCCAAGTTGCGTATACGATGCGTATAGCCTTTAAAATATCTCAGATTTGAAAAGTTTGAATTCCCTCTTATTCAAGTCTATACGCCACGTATAGTTCTATACGTGGCGTTTTAATTAAAATTAATTATATTTATTTAATAATTAATTAAAACTAATAAAAAATTAATTATAATTAAGTAAAATTAATTTAAAATAAATTGAATGACAAATAAAATTAATTATATTTAATTAATAATTAATTATAACTAACAAACATCATCTGTGGTTCGTGACGTATTGTGGAAATCTAGATCTATTAGTAGCCATTATTTTCTTAAATCGTTCAATACGATTACTGTATATATTTTCCCATTTTGCTGCATAATCATTTCAGTGCAAATTCCAAAGTGCATTCGGCGTGGGAATCGAAAAATTTCTGTCTAACTTGACGTGGGTGAAATGAGCATTTTTTACGTGAACCAACGATATAATTTGATGTTGAGCGTGAACGTTAGGACCAAACCACAATGGAAAAAATGTTTGATTACCGCTGATGCTTAAAAGATGAACAATCACCCCAAATCTTTGAGCAATTAGGAGTCCTGTGTATGGCATCGACATCCGACGACTAACTGGTGCGGCTTTCACATCCTGCCAATCTATCGTGTGACGTAGCCTATCATACTCTTGAAAGGCGACTCTGTAAAAAACAGTTCTCCACCATTCCTCTTTATTGTCCATCTCATGTAGAAGTTGTTGTCGGATAAAAAGTCACCATTTTTCATTTAACCCTAAGCCCAAAGCTACCGATCGAAAACCACAGTTACCGTCGGGATTTACATCCTGTATATGTGAAATGTACGGATAAAATAAAGACGGTATCGAATCCTTAAAACAATTTATATTGTTAACCGCATCTTTCCCTATAATCAATGGAAACCCAAGATGGGCGTTATCATCTTGTGGTTGCTTTCCTTTACCTTTCGTTGAACGACGGTGTTGAATGACCGAACTCGCTTGTATAGACTCTTGTAACGCAATATACGAGTTGTGTCTCACAGGGTCACATTTTCTTTGTTGGGATCCTGTGAATGAGCTGTTTCTCGCGACATCCTGTTTCCTTTGTTGTTGCTTTTTCAAAGTTGGACGACCGCGAGTATCTTCGTGTACCACATGCGCTTTCTTGTTACTTTTGCTCGGAAAGACCACCCCTGCGATTCTCGACAGCATACTTCTTTTGACCTGATCGGGTTGTGACATAATTTTGTTTCTCACTTGACCAAGTACTTTATCCACGTATACATTTTCATCATCGAAAAACGACAGTTTTAAATCAAGTTTCCTCCAGAAGACGTCCACCGCATCTAGAGGGATTATGCCACCTGTATTTTAAACGAAATAGTCAGAACATTTTGAAAAGCACACGGCAACCCACAACTACTGAATAGTCAGAACAGTTTACATGTAGCTTCGATATTTGCCAGACGACAAGCACACGACAACCCACAACTACTGAAAAGTTGGCAACCACACGTTGCATTATGTTTCCGTATATGTGATAACTTGTACCACTCGTTTTCTAACAAATCTAGAGCTTTATGTGAAACTTTACTGTGCAGGTTATCAAACAATTCAATAGCTATGTGGCTGTCCATTTTCCTTATGAGGCTTGTTCCAAACCCAAACTGTAACTGATAATACTGATCTGATACAATTTCATCAGCAAACCCAACAAGCCTATCTAGCGAGCTGTTAGCATTTCTAAGATAGCCCTTTAAGAGCGAATGCTGGCTCTCGACTCGGTTCGTTTTACGTTGACCAAAATTGAGGTTTCTGTTGGACCACGCGGATACAAACCTTTGTTTATACGGGTCCAGCCAATTTTTAGTCACATTATCTATAACTCCTGGAAAAATATTAAATATTCAAAACTTACTTCCTCGTTTGGCTGCATACAGTCGTTCGTAAAGCCGGTTGAAGTTGTACTTATATATATCTGGCGTAGGAGACTCACATAATACCGACCATGAATACTTGAAATTTGTCCAG